>OZ007587.1:123919527-125152982 GCA_963931845.1 Maratus michaelseni
TATCAAAAACAGAAATAAAACTTTAAAACAATAATTAAATGATCACGTGTTAAAAGCAGTAAATGTAGAAAAATACGTTATAAAAAATATACTTGCGCGTGAATATTAAAAAAGAGAAATAATTAAATATTACACGTTCAAAACATTAAATGGGAAAACTTACGTCATATTTAAAATGAACAAATAACATTACTTCCAAACAGTTTCAATTTAACCCTCTGAGCGTTTTGAAAAAGGGTAAAATTGTGATGTTATTTTCATTGCATTTTGTTTTAAATGCTAAAAAAAATATGATTCTTTCAGTATTATAAATAAAACTTAATTACAAATATGAATGTAACCCTTGAGAGTATTAATCATTCTTCAATGTTTTGAAAATTTATTAAATCTATAGAATTATATTACCTTAAACATTGCATATATTGCAGTGAAACCTGGAGCTTAGTGAACGGAATATTACGTTCCACACGCTTAGAGGGTCAAAAACATATTTACACGAGAGATTAATTTATTTGTAGCTGATATATTATGTATACTAAACTACGAAAAGTCCTTCTGGTCTATACCGGCAGGAAAAGACAGCCTACCTATTCCCTGGTTTTAAGATTTTAGTTAATTTTACTGCAAAACACCAAGCTATAACTAGTCGTTGGGGGCCACCGTAATACTTACCCATCATGGATATGCATAATGTAAAATATTAAAATAAAAAATGTGTAAACTATTTATAAAATGCATTGCAATTCAAATAAAATCGTGGCTTAATGACGTCATAAACTTCAAAGGCTCGATTACTGAATTGCTTGAAAGAGGTTTTTCCTTATAACTCCAAAAATAATAATCCTATTAACTAGCGGTTTATTGCATCTGATTAAGCGTCAAATTTCCAATTAAAATATATCTTTGAAGGGAAATTGGGATGAAATACAGGGACATGAAAAATCGAAGAGTGTGGAAAATAGGATTCCAAATATCTCGGCAACTCATTATCCGATCGACTTCATGCTTTATGCAAAATTTATGTTTTTTATTGTCTTTTATATTCATTTCTTACAATAACCAATTTCGAAAATTTTTATATACCTTTCATCAGAACGAATATTTCGAGAGTCCGAAAAAAATAGTTCCGGATAATCGAGGTTATTGAAATGAAATAGGCTTCTTTCCATTATTACATACTAAGTACATACCAAATTGCAAGTCTCTATCTCAATTTTTTCGAGAGATAGAGCGTTTACAGACACACAGACACACAGACGGACGGCAAAATTTTTTTTCTAAAAATATGTTTTTCGGAATCTCCAGTGTCTGAAACGTGTAAATCCGTCAAAAAAATTTTTTCGATTTTCAAAACGATTACAAGACTTACCCTATACTACGTATGATGGGTAAGTAAAAATGGATGGAACCCGATTACAGAAGATTCAGTCGTAGTTCTCGTCAATATTCAATTTGAATCAGAATTTCGCCAAATATGCTAGCTATAGCCAAGTTGGCTTAATTTATGGCAACTTGTTTTTGTCGCCAAATTTGTTGATATTTCGCCAAATATTGCCTAGCTTGGAGAGAATTTAACGCTGGCGAACATGAATATATAGTGTTGAGAATGTGAGAGTTAGAACGATCGTTACAACAATGAAATAAAACTTGAGAGATAGCATGTTCACTAAAACTCTTAAATTAAAACAGTTTATGGAGGAATCCTTCTGTCTTGTTTCAAAATGTCAGCCACTCTAAAATTTCAAAATACTATATCTCAGGCATTTTTTAAGGTAGAGGCAAAACAAAAATTGTTCCGGTATCCTTGGATCAAGGCTGAACATTCAATTGAAAAAAACCTTTAGGATTTCTAATATTTTTAACGACTTTGTACATCTTTTTGAATTTGAAATCTTTAAGTGTCTATCATAGCGCCTCCTTCTTGCCGAATATCCCCAAATTCAACTGGGACCTGCAGGCCATAGTAAAAAACACATACAAAAAATTTGGTTCAGTACTGTGGATAACCTAATACACTTTTCGATGATACAATAATTTAAATAGAACAAAAATCGCTATCACAGCGCCCGCTTTCGGCAGAATATCCGCAAATTCAAGTGGGACCTGCTGGTCACAGCCAAAAACCTATAAATGAAATTTCGTTCAATTCTAGGTTGCTTCATAACTTGACACACTTTTCATTGATACAAAGAGGGCACACACGGACAGACAGATATTTTGTGAAAACATGTTTTTCGGAATCTTTGACTCCTGAAACATATAAATCCGTCGAAAACAGGAAGTTGAAAAAATTTTGATCACAATACTTTCTTCTATTTAGATAGAAGAAGGTGAGAAAAGGAGGATGTTAATAATTTGACCCAATGTATGTATGTATGTATGTTTTAGTCCTGTTCACGCATAACTTTCGTAAATGTGCACCGATTTTGATGTAGATATTTTTTTGTTTAAAACTGTAAGACACCCTGGTGGTCCCATTTAAATTTCGTCAAATTCTGATGATTAGAACAATTTTATTGTTAAAAATTTTTCAAAATTAAAAAATGCGTGGAACACGATTACAGAACATTCATTCCCAATTCTCGTCAATCTGAATGAGAATTTCGTCAAATTAGTCAACTATAACCACGTTGGCTTCATTTATGGCAACATATTTTGATCGCCAAATTTGGCGATATTTCTCCAGTTGTCGTCCAGATTGACAAGAATTTGATTCTGTCAAAGATTTTATTAAAAAATATTTATTTAATGGATAATTTTGGTAAATTATAATTTCTATTACAAATTACTTATTTATTCAGCAGATGTTGAAATCAAGATAATTGTCTATTACTGTATTAATAACTAAAAAGTAGGAAATAAAATAAACTTCTACAAAAAAAAAAAAATATTAACTGACTTAAAAAAAAGCACTAAAAAGTATTAAATAATTCTTTAAAATTCTCTAATGACAAAATGTTATCCATTAACCACAAATCTGATATCATGTGTCGGAATAAAAATGATAAATTTAATATGTACAGTTTAATACCCACCAAACATGGATTTTCGAGAGAATATATTTTACAAGAGATGAATATACAGACTTATGATTCAGTTTACGAATATATACATATGAAAGTACTTTTTGAAGTCTGTGCCAAACAACCCCAATCGATAAATTAGTAGATACTAGGTACAATACATTCACAATTCTTACTAAACTTAAGGTAGTTTGGCACCGACTTCAAAAAGTAATTGATTGCTTTTCATATGTATATATTCGTAAACTGAATCATAAGTCTGTATATTCATCTCTTGTAAAATATATTCTCTCGAAAATCCATGTTTGGTGGGTATTAAACTGTACATATTAAATTTATCATTTTTATTCCGACACATCAGATTTGTGGTTAATGGATAACATTTTGCCATTAGAGAATTTTAAAGAATTATTTAATACTTTTTAGTGCTTTTTTTTAAAGTCGGTTAATATTTTTTTTGTAAAAGTTTATTTTATTCGCTTAAGAGTTTATGCAACCGTGCTGTATATAAATCCTCAAATAATTGAGTGAAATGTGACTCACTCTATCAAAGTGCAAAAGTTCTTTTGGATTCTAGATGTAAACATTTTGCATTATTTCCAGATCCATTTCAAATAAAAAACAATTTATTTTAAAGCTATCTGAAAAGTTTATTTTTAGAGTTGTGTCACTTTAGAAGTATGCAAGCGAGATACGAACCGTTGATTTTTTAAAGTGGGCAAGTCCATGTTGTGAAAAAATTTAATTAAAGCTAAATGTTATTGCAAATTAACATAAAATTTGTGTGTTTAATCCATTCACAATAAATATCTTTTAATATCAGTATACATTTTTTACTAGTAATTTATTTGGTCAACGATATTTTAAATGCGCTGATTTTGAAAAGTGAGACAAATCCACTTTGAAAATAGAATTATATTTTATGTTGCAACTTATGTTGTTTGTTACATTAACAAAGCACAATTAGAATTTCATCATGAATTCTTTAAACACTTCACTATCTAAATTAAGGGTCATCTTCACTCCCTTGAAAACACCCGTTCGCTAATGTTAATCCTATGGGGCACTATTTTTTTAATATATCGTTCCGAAAGCAGGGCCGTACAGAGAGACCGCGGGACCCGGTATTAATTTCAATGCAGGTCCCCCACCATAAATACAATACAATAAAACCTTCTTAGACAAAAATACAAACGACCAGTGGAAAAAATCCGTTTTAGACAGGTTGTTTCAGTTTTAGAAGGTATAATTACTTTTTTTTCGCTGGACCACTATCGGATTTACTGCATTAGAGAATAAATAATACTTTTTAGAAAATCGATATAGTGTTTGCTTACAATTTTATTAGTATTTTTCTTTTAGAGTATTACAGTTTATGGTGCATTTGCAACATTTTTTTCTTCTAAATATTTTAAATATAAATTTAAATTATTGGAAACATTAATAAAATTTAATTGAATTCATCAACGATTGCCTGACGCTTCTGTCTTAGCTACGAGCGTTCTGCTGCTGTTTAATAAAAGATGAACTGTTTTTCACACTTAAAACTTTTAATTGTCAAGCATTTGATACATACGCAGGAATACCTGCCCCTCACCCCCCGCCCCTTGGACGACCTGTAAGGACGTTCTAACAAACTCAGACTTTTGAGTTTTAATATTTGTTAATTATTTTAAAATTTTTATGTAAAAAAAGTCGAGCCTACTTTTTCAAATGTTTGAGTCTACTTTTTCTCGTATTTTATTTAAAAACAAGGTCCGAGGTTGGCTCCCCCAGAAGAGCCGGGCCCCGGTATTTTGTACCGGCTCTAGCCCCCCTCTGTACGGGTCTGTCCGAAAGTGAAAGTTATCTTCCTAAAGAAAATCGAAAAAGTAATCAACGGCTGAAATAGAGATTGATATCTGCTATCTAATGTAAAAAAAATAGTTTAAAAATATTGAAATGCAAACGAGATATTAGAAAAATAATGCCCCGTAGGAATAACATTGGCGAGCGGGTGTTTTCAAGTGAGTGAAGAGGACCCTTAAGAAATATAATTATATGCATACAACTTATTACTAAATATTTGTTCTTATTTTTTTCACTTTTCTATAAAATTAAATTTATTTTTTGTTTTATTGTTAACTTTTCTAAAGAAGATTGAAGTATTGAAATAAATGAGTAATTAAAATAAAATATTCAATTTTTTGCAATTATAATTCTATTCCATTCAAAGAAAATCAACGTTTTCAACAAATCATTGCTTTTAAAAGCGAGGCAAATCCATTGGCGCATACCAATACAATTTTTATTCAAGCTAACAGGGATAACCATTATTGCACATTAAATTTACATAAAATAAGACCACAAAAAATATAAAATAAGTATTACTACTGCTTACGAATATTTTTGAGGCCATTCAAATGCAAACCATTAACCCTTTGTGACTCAACAACTTCGATTTGAAAAATATTTACTCAGATGTTAGATTACATCCTTTTAAGCATGTCAAAAATTATTAAAAAAATTTTAGAACATAAAAACAAAAAACGTATTGACTAAAACGTACTTTATTCAAATCTGCAATCAAAAGAAAATTACATACTTCTCATAAAAATTGTCAATTTTATAATAAGAAATTGTAAAATATATGAACTTACCTTTATCTACATCTTTTCTGATTTTACAAAATTTATGAAGTTCATTTTAGCAATAACAATGCGAAACTGCTCAAATGATAAATAAAACTTTGGCGTAAACAATTAACTCAGTATCACCGTCTGTTGAGAATTCTATGGACAATTTATATTAACTGCTGTGTTGGAAGATAGCAGCAATAAATCAAATCGTCTTTTAAAGCCCGCTGTTTAAGTAACATTAAATTTTTGGGTATGTTGCAGATATGCAACGCGGTGATTACAAAGGGTTAAATATCTAGCAATAACATAAAATAGGCTTGCCACACTTTAAAAACCAGCGGCTGATAGAAATATATAGAACCAAAAAACATTTAATTGCAAAGAAAACTTTCTGTTTAGCATTCTATGTACAGCAAAATAGCATGATTATTTCTTTCAGCTTTTATTAAGTATCAAAGTTGTAAGATGAGTCTCATTCAACATGTATGTTCCAAATTAACATTTATTAACGACTGCCGTATTAAAATATCATCATCCGAAAACAATATTAAGTTTGTCACTCAATTATACGAAATTTCTTTTTATGCTACATTAACCTATTTTGCTAACGCAAAACAAGAAGAAAACTCGTGTAAATAAACTGGTTTGATAGATATATACTCAATAAAATAATTATAATTAATTGTACATTATAAACCATTGGAGGGAAGCCAAAAGAGGGTGGATTGAGTAAATATTTCAAACGGCCGGATCAATTAAAAAAAAAACAAAAAAAAAACGAACGTAGAAAAATGAGGAAGAATTTCTCAAGCCATACACATATGCGTACACTACATTTAGGATGAAATATTAGTTGTCTCTTAAATATATATTTTAACTTTCAAACAAGAAGCGATTAAGAGACAAAAATAGCAATTTATGCTAAATTCCATGAGATAAAAGTGTCGATTATGTATGTTATGAAATATATTTATAAAAATGGTACATTTAAAAATTAAAGCCAATTGAAAAATATCTTTTGAAGTTTTAGCATTTTTATCTAAAAATCAAATTGATTGATCTTTTCCTCGAAAGGTTTATAATGTATAATTAATTATAATTATTTTATTGAGCATCAAATTTATTATTATGTATTATTATGCATTATGGTATTATTTTATTATCTACCAAACCAGTTTATTTACATCAGTTTTCTTCTTGTTTTTAAAAATAATGTTTATGCAAGTCTCATAACACGTATTAAAAAATGTTTATGCAAGTTAAATAAGCATGAAATTTGATGCGTGTTATGAAAGCTTCAAAACACGCATTAAATTTCATTTGTGTATTAGCACTGCACCTAGGGGTTGATGCACATATTTCTCCCCCTTAGCGAAGAAAATATTGATGCTGTGGACCAGGCTTGTCCAACCTTTCAGTAAGCAAGGGCGCATATCAGTTCTAGACGAACAATGAAAATCGCCATTATTAACAGGGCTCAAAATATGCATTAAAATTATCTCACAGTATTAGCTGTGATACATACTCATTTTCTACGATGCATCTCACAGTGGAAGACATAAGGGCCCTAATAGTTCAGGATCTCCATGTAATAATAATTAAAAACAAAATCGGAAACTGTATAAATCGTAGTAAATTTTGAATTATACAGTTATCTGAGAGGGCCTATCTCAAAAATTTCTGTAAGGATAGGAGCCAAACACTTCAACTGCGTCTATAATTAAAAAAATGGAAATCGGAGATATTGTTAGGTTTTTAGGACGTGAAAATACTCCTTTGACTTATATTGGAGGCGTGAATTTAACGTTATAAAAAGTAAAAAAAAACAAAGACAGGAATGATAGTGACCAATCCATGGGTGTTTCCAGAGAGATGGCCTGGAAGAGAAATGACGGAAATCATTTCGCACGATTTTGCAGATTTTTTTAAAAAACAAAATGGGAGAAACAATTTTTTGAAGGTCTAGGAGAGAAAATTAAACCCTTTTACACCTCATATAAAACAGTCAATGGACCAGTGTAACAACGAAAACAAGCTTAACTTTCATGCACGAAAGAGGAGTAGGGGCTCTAATTTTCCTAAATTTCATTTCTTAACATAACAAAAAAGTTACTTCCAACTATTACCAATTTCCATCATAATTTCTGTAAAATATTGTATAAAGAATAACTTTAAATTAGTGAAGAAACGCAATAACACATGATTAAATTTTTAAAGTAAATTTTTGGTTTTTGATGCGTGAAATATAATTTCAGAGATTTTAAAAATATCTCTCAGGCATATATCAAGGATTTTAAATAAAGTATCTTTTAGCATGGAATTTTATATGTTAAACAATGCTAGTAATTGGAAACACGTAATTGGAATTAAAAGTGCACAGAGTCCCCTTAACCCTGTCAGGGGCAAGGTAGTACTTCTATTGCTAAAAGGTTAAACTGACTGATTGACACCAGGATTTACAAACAATCCTCTTTGAAAATAAATAATTTTTTTTTCACGTAAGATATAAAAGCAATACTTCCTTCCAAAATTCTGGTGCCAAATTGAAATTAAGTAGGACATATATGTCCCACCTCCTTTCAAGGGGTTAAAATGAACAAATCTGTAGAGTTTTATTGGTTGAAACAGACACCAGATGGAAGCACCAAACATAAGTATTCTGACTTTTTCTACTAGAGCAGCGGTTCTTAACCTGTGTTCGATCAAACCCCAGGGGTTCGGCGGGGCATCTTATATTATAAATTAGGCCCTCTTTAAAGAAAACTTCTATGAAAAGAATTTAAAGGAAGTTTCGTCTTTGTTTCATTTTCGCTTCTATATTTACGTTTCTTTTATTACGAGAATGGAAACAGAAAGTTGCCAAGAAAAGGATTACCGCCAAAAACGGTACCCTTTTGACGGTGAAAGATGAATTATGTCTGTTTCAGGTTTTTTCCAAAAGAGCAATGGGATTCGTATTTGTGGTCTACTTACATAACTCGTCTAAGGTTACGTCACGCTCGTCGTGACAATCATTGGCTGTAGGTGATCCCGCCCATCGTATGATTCATGGCGTCACGCTCTGCACGACCATCATTGGCTGCTAGCTTGGGCTTGATATCTGTGCTGCAAGGAAATTAGTGTGCTCAGTAGTCGACTTGTGACTCTCGTGATTGCAGGCTATTTGCGATTTCCTTTTTAATATTCCAATCTGTTCCTACCATGTCGAGCAAAAAAAAAAGAAAGTGGTCGTACGAATACGTACAATATGGATTCCTGTATATAACAGAATGTGATGGAAGTCAGCGTCCTCAATGCACGATTTGCAATGCCAAGTTGAACAATTCTAGTATAGCACCGACAAAATTAAAGGAACACTTCTTAAAGCTGCATGGAGATGGGAAATATAAGAACACAACGCTTTCTGAATTCAAGGCGAAGAGAGCCTGATTCGATGAATGGCCACTCTGCCTGTTCTCGGATATGAGCCCATCAACAAACCGATCTTATCAGCATATTATGAAGTTGCGTACCTGATCGCAAAACATTGAAAACCACACAGCATTAGGGAAACACTCGTAAAACTAGCTGTCTTTAAGATGGCCAAGAGGGAAAAACTGCTGAAAATAAGTTGTCCCAAATTCCTCTTTCAAATGACACCATCAGCAGCAGAAGAGATGACATGAGAAATCACATCTTGGCTCAAGTAGTTGCAGATCTGATTTGAATCCCAGTAAAATTTAGCCTCCAACTTGACGAGATCACCGATGTTTCCAATCTAAGCCAGCTTGTTGTATTTATACACTATGTCAAAGACGACAAGATAAAGTAATATATTTTATTTTGTAAGCCTCTTAGAACAACAACTAAGGCAGTCGAGATGATGAAACTTGTGGATGACTTCTTCAGAGAAAACGATCTTTCGTGGGATATGGTTTCTGCAATTTGTTCGGATGGAACTCTAGCCATTCTAAGACGAAACTCTGGTTTTGGTGCGCTTGTGAAAGTCGATACACCATACATAATTTTTACGCACTGTGTTCTGCATAGACATGCATTGGCAACAAAAACCTTGCCTTGAAAACTGGCAGACGTATTAAAAATTGTAGTGGAATGTGTGAATTATGTGCGAAATAGTGCTCTGAAGCACTGCATCTTCAAAGAGCTGTGTAATGAAATGGGATCTGAATTCGAGGTACTTACCATTCTAACATTTGATGATTATTCCGGAAAAAAGTGCTGAATCGTGTTTTTGCCATGATTGTGGAATTAGCCCTGATTTTGCAAGAGCAGCAAGATTGTCATGCAGATTACTTGGCAAATTCCGAGTTCATTCTCATTTTGGCTTACATGGGCGATATCTTTGATGCTCGCAATCAACAGATGCAGGGGGTGGAGTCAACATCATCGAAGCGGAAGAAAACCTAAAGGGTTTTTTTTTTTAAAAGAAAGCTACCATTATGGAAACGACGAACATTGAATGATAAATTTGCAAACTTTCCCCTGCTGGACGACTGTGTAAGTAAGGTCAAAATTGAGTTTGGAATCTGTGACATGTCTGTACCAGAGGAATTGAAGAAAGCAATTGCAATGCACTTAGATGAGCTTGCAAAGTCTTTCGATGAATACTTCCCCACCAGTGAGTCATATCCAGCATGGGTGAAACAGCCATTCACGTTTAGTGTTGCGACAGCAGATGCTAATGATGAGTACCTCGACGAAATCATTGAACTTTAGCAGAGCCATGTTCAAAAACTCTCCAGAACAACAACGCTCTCAACTTTTTGGTGTCGCCAAATCGTACCGTTCCATCTTATTGCTAAGAAAAATCTGGAGATATTCATACGGTTTGTTACAACGTACCTTTGCGAGCAATCCTTTTCGAGGATGTTAGACATAAAAACTAAAAAAAAGAAGAGGCTTTGTTGCGAAAATGATATGAGAGTGGCATTTGCCAAGTTAAAGCTGCGGATTTCTGAACTTGTCACTAAAAGACAATAGCAAAAGTCACATGGATTTGTAGTAAATAATTATTAAGTTATGTTTTCTTTTTTGCATGACATCCATATTTTTTTGGTTTTGTTCTTTGAACACCGATTATATTTGCAACTGGTGTATCGTTCATTTTGTGCACTAATAAAATATATAGTAAACGAGTATCTCTATGTTTTGAATTTGAAACATTTTATTTTTCCAATTATGAAGAGGTCGGTTGGTTGGTTGTATAGGGTTTTATGGCGCAAGGTCCCATTGGGGACAAGCTGCGCCAATGTGATGAAGGGGTCGGTGAATGCATATATAAAACTTGCGGCGTTCGAACCTATAACAAGGTTCAGAACCACTGTACTAGAGAAACTGCGACTCTGTTGACGAAATTATCTTTGGTGTGTACAAGCAGCTTAAAACTAAAAAGGTGTAATGTTTATGATGACGCTCTTCATTATAACAAATTTGGGTTTTTCACAATATAAAGAATTTTTTTTAACTGCATTACACACAGAACAAAGTTTTTACTTATTTAAATTTTAATTTACTATTGAAGAATTTCGTATTCACGCCTTCTTGTGGAACAATATTCCAACAAAAACGTCAGTATATTCTGATATGGGACAGCCAACCTGCAGACTTTGGCGACCAAGTTTGAAACCGAACATCTACCGGCATAATTTGAGACTGCAGCCTACGTTATATAGGAGCCGAGGGGTCCTGGAATTTACGTATTCCTCCCTACTGATAACAGATACTGAAAGACTCACGAACATAGTCTATTCGGACTGTTCCTTCGACATCAAGAAAAACTTAGCTGCTGAGTGTTTAATCGATGCAATCGAAGATGAAAATATGAAATTTTGGACGATGTTGATTGATGGGAAGTATCTGAAACGCCTCTTGCATGAGGTATGAAACTGCGAATTCGATTTCATAAAAGTTGAATGGATTAAAACAAACGTTGAAAACAAAGATGATTAGCTGATAGAAGATTATATAAGTTTTTCTGAATAAATAAGAAAGGTTTTTTTCTTACTCATTCAGGAAACTATGAGAAGACACATTTGGGTTGGGTTGGGTTGATTATTGACGGCCAATTATCTACACTAGGGATATAGGCCCGGGCGGAGTGCCCTTCGTGGGGGGTCTTTCTAAGGGAACCTAATCCGTATTTACGCATGGATAAATCCACGGCTCGAAGAAAACCACGAAAACTCCGAACGATTAGGCCGACGGGCACGATTGGGATCGAACCCAGCACCTCCCGTCTACCAGCTTCGAGAGCACAACCTCTCAGCCACTGGTGGGGCGAAGACACATTTGGACATAATGTGAATATCATGTATGTATTGAAACCGTAACAGAAAAGATCATGCAAGAAGTAAATGTTCTTTTTTTAAATATATATTTTTTTTTTTACACTGTCATTTAAAATGGAAGGTATCATTAATTTCGATTTAACTTCTTTTTTAATTTTATATATATATATATATATATATATATATATATATATTCTTGTTCACATAAATGTTTTTGATTTGATTTCAATATTTTTTTATTCCCTTTTAGAAAAATAAACCGAAAGAAAGTTGTCTGGGTTTTCATTTTTTCCTTCATTTACATTCAAAATATTTACTACCAAATTTCAAGTAGGTAATATCGAACGCTGATTTGTCACCGATTGTTAAATTCAACGATTTTTGAAATGCTCGTAAGCAACAAAAACTAAATGTATGCAACTTAAGATGCTATGTAAAAATCAGCAAATGTTTAGTTTAAAATTTCAAAAAACGGCAGAGTTATGTGGGAGTCGAAATTAACTTTAAAGTTTACTGTATAAGTAAATCAACTTGCATTTGTTTGGTATATCCTGTTTTCCATTATTCACATACGAAATACTCACAATGTGGCACTTCCAAGTCTCTAAGTATATCGGATGTAGTACATAAATATTTATAATAAATTTTGTGATACGTCCGAGAATAAGAAAATCAACTATTTTTAAAATTGTACATATACCAGAGCCTAAGAAAGATAAAAAAATATACGAAATTTGGGATGTTGTATAAAATTATCATGATGTTGTACAAATGATCAATGTTGTTGTACAAAATCGCGATTGCTATTAGACTTAAAGAGGAGAGAAAGATCTTTAATGAGTGAGTTGCCAAAGTCAACGATATTTGAAATTCTACGACTATATGTTTATGTTGAGACCAATGTATGAAAATTGGAATGTTGTGCAAGAATAATCAATCCTCGGATTACATCTGTAAAATTTCAGCTCAAAATCTCCATTATATTCAGAGTTACAAGGCAGTTAAATATACAGGGTGTCCATAAAAAATATTATGTAACGCGAGATAAAAATAATAACGAATTACACAACTGACGTTAAAGCCCCTGATCTACAGATTTACTTGTGAAATTATGTGATGTAACCATCTAAACTTCTAAGTAAGTTTTCATTGTTGTGTATATTTAGTTCTGGAACTGTAAAACAAATTATGTCTTACGTATGGTATATACTACACTCAAGACTGAAGTGCCTCACTTTTGGGAGTCCACTACTTAGTTTTAGTACACTGTGAAATTAAGTAAGCCCTCAATGGTGCAGAGAGGAAGTTAGAGTTTTTTAATTTTCTCTTTTTTCGGGCATATATTTTGAAATTTTAATGTGTATTCTGATAGATGAATACTAGGATTAGACTAAAACAATATACAGTTGGCAAAATGGTTGTTTGTACATCTATTTTTTTTTTTTTTAACAAAATTAAATGAGAGTTAAATTTAAGGAATTGTAATATATCACCTTAATATATTTTTATTACATGAATACCAAAACAAAACACAATAATTGATTTTTAACATTTTAAAAGAGATAGTTTAAAAAAAAATAATGCAAAAAAAAAGTATTTGTACACTTTTTAATATGCAATTATTTATATAAATTTCATTATAATTAAGCAAGTTAATATTTTATTTGATCTCATTTGGCTTTAATAACTGTTTCAAGGTGTTGTGGCATAGATTCCATTATTTTTTGTGATTTTGTGTTCATCCTCTCTAATGTTTTCACGAGATATTCTTTAAAATTATTTTTACTAGTGAATTTCATTTTTCGAATTTCACCGTCCAATATGGTGGTTTTCTGGATTGAGCTCTGTAGATTGTGGGACACACACAAGTTGTCTTGGAGAATTTTAAAGCACCTATGTCTTTTGACGAAAGAATTATGTTTAAGATTATTTCCTGCTAGAACTTAAAAGTTTTTCCTAGGCCAAGTTTCCTAGCATGGCTCAATAATTTATGGCATGGCAGATCAATTTATCTTGTGGTTGTAATAATAAAAAAGAATATTTAGATTTCCAACTCTATTATAAGCTACGCACTCCCAAATCATAACATTTCCACCAACATGTTTTAGAGACGGTATAAGTTTAGGGTTTAGAGAAGTTCTTATTTTTTCGCCATATTTATTGACTACCTTGTGAGACAAAATTCTGAATTTTGCTCTTCTCAGAAACAGTTGCCTTTATTCAAAAATCCTCTATTTTATCTCTTTAGGCCAAGACACACATCCAAGCATTTTTCAACATTTCTTCACTGATGAGTGTCTCTCTGGATTTCTTTCTTTTATGTCTGCACCATGAAAAACATTTATTATTTGAGATGTCACTGTGGTACTAGGAAATGTTTGCAGGCTTTCTGTAAGTTTGAGTTAAACACAGTGTTTTTTTTTTCTTTCTTTAAGCGTTGTTTTGTAAACTTATATTTTGTCTTTGGTGTTAACTTACTGAAACCATCTATTGTGAGTTTATTTTAAACACACATCCAGTTTTTTAGTAGTTTCTGACTATGTAATCAGCAGTTGTAAATGAGAATTTAACATTTTTTCAATTTCCCAGTAGTATTTTTATTTTTGTGGAGCCAAGTAATGTGATTTTTCCTAAGCAATGCTACTTTTTCAGTTTTTGATTCCGTGCTCAATAACTTTGTAAATATTTAGATGTTTCATATTTTTAAATAAATCGGTCAAGTGCGAGTATAACTCGCGCGCAAAAAGTTCCGTACAAATTTTTTAATTACTATTTATTAATTAACTAACAAACTCCTACTACCTCTAATTTTTTCATAATTGTAGTTTCAGTAAATTCGGAAATAGGAGGCGAGGGACATATTTTTGCAGTATACTTTCAAATATAATACTAAAATTTAAAAAAAAAATTGTTTTTTAGTTTGGTGTTACGAGATCTGTGGAACGATACCATACATGATATATAAATATATTTTTCTTTATTCAAGTAACTGAATTAATATATTTGCTAATTACCGACAATTTTTTTCCGGAAATCGTTATCAAATATCATTAGACGATTCTGCGTCGTTATTTACCTCGAGCACTAGTCAACTCCTTCTCTGAAAGTCCGAAAAGTAAAGTTTGTGTGTAACGGAAAAATTAGTTTTACTCAAAAACTATGTGACCTAGGAAAATCGCCGTAGTTTCCTTGCAAGGTTTAAATGAACTTCTACTGCTTCTAATTGTTTTAATAATTTAATATCAGTAGATTCGGAAATAGAGGGGAGGGGGACATATTTTTGCAGTGTATTTTCGACGATATCTCTGAAAATATAATACCTAAAATTAAAATAAATGCATTTTTGAGTTCGGTATTACGAGATCTTTCACGCGATACCCAATACGATATAATAAAAGAAAATTTGTTTTTTCAAGTAACTTAATTACCCCCTTTAAATTTTTCCCAAACATATTTGTGAATGGCTAATAATCTGTCGGTCAAAAATATGTGGGTCAATAGGCTTTATAACTTTTACAAGTTTGAATTTTCCACGTCCCATAGTTTACGAGAAAAGGGGCTCTGACAGACAGACATACACAAGAGTGATCTTATAAAGGTTCCGTTTCACTTTTTAAGTACGGAACCCCAAAAAAAAACACATGAAACTAAAAATTATTTACAACCACTCTTTAAAAAAATCTTTTGAATCGTTAACATATAGTATTATCATGAGCATAAAAAGTGTACAAATACTCTTTTTTCATAGAATTTTTCAACCTTTTACAGTTAAAAAATTATTATTTGACTGCATCAAGATTTGGTTTTGTATTTAATAAAAAATATACGAAAAATAATGTATTGAAATTGTTTTTATCAAAGTATCTATTTATATTTTGTTAAAACTGGGAGTGCAAAAAATCATGTTGCCTGCTCTATATATTTTGGAGTCAACCAATTTTTTTTAATAATAATTAGATAAATTGTCCATAAGTGGCTTATTATTGGTACATTTACCTTATATAAAATTTCGTTAACTACGAAAGCAGTTTAAATTCGTAAAGCATAGTTCAATACTCTCATTAATGGGAATGATTTTAACACTTTACAACATAGTTACAAAGTGTTGTAATGTCTTAAATTCTTTATTAATTACCACTAACTGGAACATTATAAGAAATGTGTAATGGCTCTTAAACACCCCTCTCCTACGAATTAATAAGAATGTAGTTTTCAAGATGGATAACATGAAACTTCTAAGAGAGGCCATTCATTTTCAGTTAAGGACCTCCACTGACACTATAAGAACGATATTTCACTAAAAGAATCTCGAGTGTGACGTTATAAAGACAGTAATGTGGCAGTAACTTTAAGGTACTTGAGGCTTTTACCACACTGTAAAAAAAATCCCGAGGTTTCTAAAATTTTTTTAGTATATTTGTATTCCACAGATTTTTTTAGTAACCGGTACTAAAAACCGGAATCGTTGCTAGCTGTTTTCTAGTAATATTGCTAGGTGTTTTCTACTAATTCTTACAGATTTTCTTGTAACTGAGTAAGAATGCAAAAAATTTTTTAGTAATTGCAAAAATCAATGAAAAAAACTTTTTAGTAGATCGACCCATTTTTTTTTTTTACAGTGCAGGCCACTCCAAATCCACCTAATTTCTGCAATGCATATATACGAAGCCTCCAGGGGCCCAAGTAGGTAACGCCTCTGATCTATTCACGGTCTGTCGCGTTTTCCAGAGATGCGAAGGGCAAGGTCTTAGCCGGCAAACTGAATAGCCCAGGATCGAACCCTGTCCTGTCCTGATAAATGAATTTTACGAGAAAAACTCTAAAAAAATATAAAAAACTGCTTAGGTGTATTGTGATGTATATGTACCGTGTGTGAAGTAGTAACCATCAAAAAATTAATGTTTGTTCATTAACAAAGTCTTAATTTAAAGTGCGGTACAGTGTTTAAGAATTCGGTTTGTCTCTTGTCTGTCTACCGTCTGTTTGTTCGTTCTCTAACTCTCGCAAATATACTCTGATTGCATTATATAGGATTGCATGTTATTGAGGTTTAATATGTTTAGCATTGAAAATTATGTTTGTATATTTACAGTTCGTTTACAGGGACAAGGAAAAGAATTTCGTTATGTTATGGTCTGTGAGGAAAAATCGAACGCGGAGCATTTTATTGATGTTAGGATATTGTAAACATAATGAAATTTGTTTCTCTGATATGGACTACAAAAAGCTTTCTCGGGAGTAAAGAATAAGTAACATTACAAGGACGCACAAAAGAATTCCATTACATTATGATCTGTGGCGAAAAATCATTTGCGGTGCATTTTAATGATTTTATGATACATTTCAAACATTATGAAATTACTGAAGTGCAGTACAACAGGTTTTCTATAGATTGTGGAGTGCATAGCATTTATTGTTCACTTACAGACACAAAAAATAATTCTTTTTTTACTTGACTGACTAAGATCGATTATTGCTGGAAATGCGTATTCCACTGCAGCAGGCCCCGATCATGACTAATTGGGGCCCTGGGCAAAGATAAATTAGGAGACCCCATTCGAATCGTTGCAATTTATTCAAATAGAACTGATGGTTAATCATATGTGTAATGCATAAACAATATTTTCGCACCTTTGATTTTAAATATATGAAAATTCTTAGCTCCGTCAATTCTAAATTAAGTACCTTAATTAATAAAAATACCTTTTTTTTTTTCTTAATACAGAACAAAACTTTTTTATATAACTTTACCAACTTGTTAAATATTACTTTAAGATGAATTTAATAGCTTTTGCTTAAGAAAGAGTGTGAAATACTCTAACAAGTAAATATGAGTTAATCAAGTTACTTTTTTTTAAAAAAATTTCAAGTTGTACCACACACAACATAATATCAAATCAAATAGATTCTACTTCACAAGTAGAAAGTGTTTTTTCAATAAATCTAAAAAGATGACAAATTAGCTAATAAAGCATATAGCTTCTATGCTCTGTGCTTGCAACCAAAGCAGAGCGGTGCTTTGCTACTGAGTGGTTGAGGTTAGCTTTGCGAAAGTACTGAGCTCTGTGAATTCAAAATTAAATTTGTTTTTCAGAAAGTTTAGTAGAATCTTTTAACAATGAAATATGTATTTTGTATTCAAAACTTTTCAGAGTTGGAATTAGGGGGGGGGGGGCGTAGGAATTTTTTTTATATATATAAATTAATATAGGGATTTGGGGGCCCCTTGAGTTCTGGGGCCCCTGGGCAAAGTCCCGATTTGCCCATGCGATAATAAGGGCCTGCACTGCAGTATGCATTTTTGACCGTATCTAATTTTGAGTGTATTAAGCTGTGTGTATAAATTCTACAGATATCATACAGAGCTACATGAAAGAACTCGCACGCATTACCGGATTCAGCAATTGCTGAAAACTGGTGTTGACCGAGTTGTGCTATTTTTAAGTTGCTTATTTAGACATCTCATTTCATTCTAGGAAAAAAAGAAATTTCTAAATAATATTAGTGTTTGAAAGTATTTCGTAGTCTATGCCTGATGAATGATTTTTCGTCCTTGTTTAAATTTCAAGTACGTCTTTCTAGACAGCAATGTGTTTCAAGCCTTTATGCGGCCCTATGAAAGAATTATAAATGTTACGAAGATCATACTACTTAATAGGGAATATAATAGCAGTTGACTTCAACAATGTGTTTAAATTTCAAGATTACCTGAGCATTTAAAGGAAAAACTGCAATGCGCACAGACAAAGACAGACGAAGAGACACTAGGGTGTACGAAAAGAATTTTCCCTGCAAATTTGTTTAAGCTTATATAAAGCATGTCATATGACGTGTTTGGTGTGTCTCAGTTCCTCTGACAGTTTTCGGATTCTAGTGGTTAGAATCTCCTCTATTCTCCTCTTCAAGTGGTCAAAAATTACAACTGGTAGCCTGCACTTTTAGTTTGATATCAAGGCTCAAGTCTCCTCCCTTAAAATGTTTGAATCCGTTATGAGCTGGTCGGACGTTAAATTTGTCCTGGCGTCCAATTTTACGAATTTTGCGGAAATAGTCAGTGATTTTAAGGTCTAGTTTGAAGAAATGCCTTAAGATTCATAAAATCTCAACATTTGTATCACCCATTATGTGACCTAAAAAGGAAAGAAGTCTGCCTGATTTTATAATATAGAGGTAGATATATCTTCTTAAATAACACTTTATGTTCAACAAATAGAGGTGAGAAAATACCAGTCACAGGTTTTGGTATATACGCATACAAAAAACGAAAATTCTTTTGATACATCCTAATAAATAATTTTTAACTGGAGTGGAAAGGGTTAAACAGCCCAAGAGAACATAATTTTCAATGAAACTGAATAGTTCGGATAACAAATTAACTTTTCAAGTTTGCGAATGGAACTGAATTCGCTGTTCAAAGAAATGAGACTCGAAGTCTTTAAAAAATATTTATTTGAGCATAAAATGGGAATCAAGAGCGAGCTCTGCTTCCAGAATAACACGAGTAAAAATATCAAACCCGCTTTTAGTTTACCAACATTAACGCGTTTGACGACGTTCTTCTGACCTTTATATCTCCAATGTTTTACTTTTCACATAGATTGCGAAAATAGCAAAATTTGAAGAAGATAAGTTATTACTTATTTGGGGAGTTTTGGTCTAGAACGGCGTTTTAGTCCCTTCACCCCTACCCCTCTTCTCACGGCGCACTAAACGTAGTTTCACTTAAATGCCACACTTTCATTATAAAGAGTAAAAAAAGGAAAATGTATATATTTGTCTATTTATTTATTAACAATAAACCATACGCACTATAGTCAGAATATTAATCAATTTGCTAATAAAATACGTTAAATTTATATTATTTGATTTTATATATTATTACAATTTATATTAATGTAATAGAATATTTAACGTAATAGATGAGCTTGTCAGTTTTATTTTGAATTTAATAGATTTAATCTTCCTTATTATGTTGAATTTTGGAAGCGAAGTACTCAAATATTCTTTCAAGGATTCTAGCCGTAATTTAATTTTGTTCACTGCAGAAAAGGTCATTTCTCACAAATATAACGGTGAAAACTGAACAAATGTTTTCAATAACTTTCAAGTATTACTTTTTTTTTAATATTTGGAAATTTCCTTTTGAGAAGCAACAAAATTATAAAATTCAATGATTTTTTAAAGTTTTCGCGATGCACCAATGTGCCGCAGTTAAAAGTCGCTGGTTTACAAGGATAACACCTACTCAGATGCCTAACAATTTGTGTTTATAAGCTAAGAGGAGTTCTGGTACCTTAAGAAGCTGCGTTTATTTCACCAGTCTAATACCCTGTTCACATCGGACATTTAAGATATCTTAGACCGCCATTTTTGAGGTGGTACCTCCCCGGAATTGAATACCTGTCCACACCGCCAAACGCATTTAAGATAACTCACTCAACATCACCGTGTCCAGTGCGCATGCGCATATGTTAAAAGCAAACTCAACAGCCAATCGGTCTCCAGAGCCAATCAGAGTGAGCGGTACTGACTGTATCTAGCAATGGAAAGTTCGAACTCACTAAGTGAGTTTCTGGAACTCACTCAGTGAGTTCAGCGGTCTAAGATATCTTAACTATCCGATCTGAACGTAGTATAAGCAAGTCTGCAGGGAGAGCTATAAATTACACGACTTCCCATTCGCCTGGTCTGTGATTATCAACAAAAGAAAGAGGAATCTGAACAAACTGTATAGTCGACTGTATAGTGTCTATATCACCGGACAAATGTACGAGCTACAGATTCTAAACTAAAGCGTTATCTAGAGTTGAGTTCACTATGAAACTTTCTTATATATTACTGGTCCGTTGCTGCCATTTGACAAGACTAAGCGGCTGCATTGGGCAAAAATAGAGAAGGCGGGGGAAAGAAAAATTAATTTTTATTCAAGCAGTGATGCATGCCAATGAAGGGGTTGGGGGGGGATTTTCAGTTCTCACCCAGGGCGGCAAAACACACGAGGAATACCTTGAAATGCCCCCGCCTATACCTATATGCCTAACTTAATGTCGAGCATTCCATAAACTTTAATTTACATCTAAGTAGATAGAAAAAGCTAACTTAAATCTTTTCTCAAACATCATGTTAAAATAGATTTTTGAACACAATTAAGAAATTTATTTTCCAGCTTTGGAATCTGGGGTACGTAAAATGGGCCATAAACGAATCCAGCAGCTATCCATTAAAGGGGAGACCCCGTTAATTCACCCAGTCCTCGGAGAATTCGATTAATCAAAATTTAATGACAGTCCCCTGCCACGCTGGACAATAACTGCAGTTAAGGGTGATCCCATTTTGCAAGGGAAGACCTGAGAAAGGAAAAGTTAGAAGCTCGCAGAGTTTGATGGGCCTGCCATCGTAACCACTTCCAGTAGCATTAAATTATCTTTATTTATGTCACATTAAGTTTGTGTCATACTTTTATAAATATTTATGGCGCGTTAAACAGTAAAGTATGCGAACGCGTAGAAATGGTTGGAAAACAGAAGCAGCACATGACAAAAAAAAATGTTTTCCCATGCAGTTTTCCACAGTCATATCTTAATGGCAAAATATGTAAAATGTTACGTAAAATCCATTAACCGTAAAAGCATTTACTGAAAACGCCTGGGATTTTTCTTTAAATAATAATTTAAGATAAAATCCGAAAAATATTCCAGATTTTAAGTACGAATAGGGAGCACTGTTTTATCCATTTATTAATTTTTTGCGACTGAATTGTATTATTCTAAAAAAATGAAATTATTATTATGAAATATTTCTTTTATCATTTTAGTTGAAACATTCATAGTGATTTTTTAGCCGGTCTGTCACGAATATTTCCATACAAGTTTCATGGAAGATTTTACGAAACGAGAGAAATAACATTAAAAAAAAATACAACATTCTAAAATATATATATATATTTTTTTTATGACGAGGTTTAGTATCATAAAGTTAAATTTCTTGCAATATTACTTCAGTGTTAATAAGAGAGTGTGTGAGGAAATCATGAAAATTGTCTCAAATCTCCAGAGAAAATTTTCTGAGAAAAATTATTGTTTTGCAGGATAAAAGATTAAAGTAGAAAATAAAACAGAAATGCTTGAACTAATATTAAAGTGAAGCAGTGTGAATTAAGGTGAACTAATATTAAGGTGAATTATAGTGAAGCGGTGTGAATTAGGCTGAACTAATATTAAGGTGGTTAATACTATGCGAAAATGCAATTGAACAAATTTTAAAATCTTTAGATTTTTATAATATAAACAACATTTTAAAGAATACATTTGCTAGTCAAGACGATAGAACTTCTCATGATTATTTTATAAGAAATGTTTTTTGTTTTCAGTGCGTGTGTACGTTTGTCGCCAAATTTAAATATTTCAAAAGAGAACAAGTTAATAGAGATTTTTATAAAAAGGCAGGAGATTGCTATCAAAAATTTCAACAATAGATATTACTATCTGTTGTTTTTTTCTCCATTTACAAGTATTAAAAAAATATATGTGCTCTCAACATTATATTTGACAGAAATAAACTTTCCTGGAACGAACAATACTAAAACCCAAATAATTAAATCGCGGCTAGACCCTTAGAAGATTAAAGAGTACACTTATCCGAAAATTAGATTTAAAAAATAAATATCTTATTGAATCCTAATGTTAGTGGGGGGGGGGGGGAAATGCAGGCTTCGCACGTTTTTAATTTTTTTTATTACAAATTATATACAAAATTGCAAAATTTATTTTATATGATGCAGAATTTTGCCCGTGTTTATTAAATTTTTTAAAAAAGAAAAAGAAACCAAGTATTTCAAATGCTTTCACCGCCAAAATTTTAATGTGCCGTGAAGATTCAAGTGTCGTAATATTGTTTTTATTTCTAAAGAAGGGTTGAAAAATATTATTCTACACAGATATGCTTAAAAAAGCCTTATTCTATATTTTTCCCAGTACATTTAACTCACTCGAAAGTTTACAAATAAGAAAAAACATATTTAAATCATAATATCTAAAAAATTAATATAAAACATTCTACTGCATAAAACTAAAAACAAACAACCCTAAACTTTAATTTAAAAAGCTGAAAATTTAACATTGAATAAACAATAAAAAAAAAAAAGGTTTTCTACGATGTTATATGGTTCGGAATAAATATATGGCTCTGTATGAATAAAAATATCCCATCTTTTTTTGTTAAATTTCAATTCAGTATTCGACAGAAATAAGGGAGAAAATAAATCTCAAAATAAGTTATTATTCAAAAATGCTTTAGCAAGTACGGGATGAAACAAAACATATTTTACGTTCAAAAAGCAGAAAATCGAAAGTTATTTTGTTGAACTGTATTTCTGTTACATGACTGCCATATTTCTATGTTTGACTACAGCAAAAAGCGAATATTTTACCTGGGGAATACATAGAAGCAAATGATATGCAATGAGTTTAAATGCGCTGAAAGCACTATAAAATGGAAGAAGTGCATTCTAGGAACACAAGACTTGTCTCTCTAGATTGCCTTTGAGATTTGACTTACTTTTATGTCTAAAAGATATAATAGAAGTTGTTCTTTCAGTTTTAAAACGAAAAAAAAAATTTTAGATGCTGAGAAAGAAACATTTTCAATATTTGGAAACAAATGCAAAATTACATATTTTAATGCGCAAATAGAGCTAAGTATTTGTTTGAAAACAAGAGAAATCAAGAAAGTAGCTAAGATTTCATTTAGGCGAAAAATTAAATAAAAAAGTCGAACTTTTATATTTATTATAACTAAATAATAATAAATAGCAAAACAATTAGTTCTTTGAAAAAAAAAAATCAATCTGAGTTTATTTATCGACGTCTTTTGTATGTAAACATTTTCTGCATTTTGCAGAATTCATTTATATATACGGGGCGATTCATAATTCCCTACGGGGTTTCACAGGGCTGTAGGAACAAAACTATGACAAATACAACAGAAAAGAACCTTGCAATAAATACATATATAATTAATTTTTTTATATAACCACAGTCGCCGGTATATGGAAGTACGCATTATATGTCATGACCCCCACACTCTCCGTACTTAACACCGTGTGACTTTTTCTTACGAGGTTATGTCAAAGATCTTGTGTACCCCCTTTGCAGCGTGATTTAGTACAACTGCATGGACGAATCACACGCCCTGTCAATACCGTAGATCGTGCCATGTTGGGGAGAGTATGGCAAGAACTGGATTATCAATTTGATGTTTGAGCATCTGGAAGGTCTGTAATAAAAATTGAATTATTTATGTATTGAGTGTAAGGTTCTTTTCTGTTGTATTCGTCGTAGTTTTGTTCTTATTCTTTACCCCAGAGGGAATTATGAATCACCCTGTATTTTCTATCTTTCTGCGATTCATTTTTGGCAAAAGTAGAAGAGGCATGAAATGGAATAGGACAGGGACAGCGAACCCACGGCAAGCGTGCCATAAGTGGCATGCGACAAATTATTTTCAGCACGGTATAGATTCAAGTTTTCCAATCAAAATTTAGCAAGGAATCTCAAATCAAAATATGGTGAAATTGCACAAAATGCATTATTTTGCCAGTTGAGTTTGTTTGAATTCGATTAGTTCGATTGACTGTCGTTGTCATACAGATTGGAGAGACTGAAATGAAACTCAATGAATCCTAATCTACAACTCTAAAAAAAATTTCGTCAAAAACATAAAAAGTACAGGCAGCTACGTTGATGGCACATTCCTGTGATGGAAAAAATTTATTTTTTCTGTTATTTGAAGAATTTTCTGTTTTTTGAGTGAAAATTTTTAGGAAATTGAGTTTAGGTTCGCGAATTTTTCGTGTTTTGAAGAAAAAAGTACATACGTAAAAATCCCGTTTCTAATACGAAAAAGTACTAGGCAGCACAGTTGCTGAAACACCTCTATAATTTGACAAAAAATGCTGTTGTAAGGTAATTTTTACGTCCCTCTCTCCCATCCATCCATCCATTTTTTTTTTGGGGGGGGGGGGGGGGAGGCGCAAATTTTCGTGTTTTAATGAAATATAATAAACTGACAAATTCATTCAATTCATGATTTTTTTTTTTTTTTTTTTTTTTTTTTTTTTTACAATATTAGTTAAAAAAAAAAAACAGATTAAGAGAATATCGAAACGTATCGAAACGGAAAGATTATAAGGCATATAAGCAAAAAATGCCGAAGATAAAACCATGACACCTTTGAATTCGATTCGGGGCAGGAAGACGTGTTTGAAGAAGCTGGCGCTGGCGATTTTGGCAATTGTTTCTGCGCGTAATTACTTTTGGAAATGAATAATATGAAAAACTCAAATAGAAACCTCTTATCACAAGACTCCCAATCCAGCTTGCATTATTCTAAAAATAACTAACTACGAAGTATAAACTATTTGGCATCTAAAATGTAACAGAAATAGTATACTAAAAAATTCTGTATAAAGTATAACACCAAATGTTAATCCTAATTTGGCAATCCTAAAAACAAAATTTTAAGTAATTTTGACTCATTGATCCACTAACTTTTTTGGTTGTTGGCACATAAAGATCCCGTAAAATATATCTTTGGAAAAATTTTGCACGCGAACGTGAAAAGGTTCGCCGTCCCTGGAATAGGACAAATGATGAGAGATGAGACTGGCTCAAGTCCGAGATTTTTAAACCAGTCTTCGTCCTCGGGACCAAAGCGAAAATTTTATTTATTCACAAACTGAAAAACGGGGCCTTATTATCCAAAAGGCACGTGAAACACGAGCTTCCACTCTAAAATTTAAGAGGTGTCTCAAAATGACTTCAAAATTGAACTTTTTTTAAATTCCTTTTTTATATCTTTTACATGGCGTTTTAAAATTCCTTGGAGGGGGAAATGTATGTAATGCAAGAGAAAATCTACACTACTTCATCAGGGAACCTATCTAACCTGGTAATTTGAATAATCAGTAGCTGTTAAGCAATCATAAGGCATCTAGATGTGTTGGTTAAAAATCACATGATTAACACAACATATAACAACTACACTGCTCAAAACAATTAAAGGATATTGCAGTTTTAGGTGGATTTTGTATCTGGGAAACTTTTTAGCTGATTGATACATGGTCGACAGACATAGTAGGTTACATGAGAATAAATTACACATGTTTGGCAGAAAAAAATGCATTTTATTGCGCATTTGTGTACAAAAGGAAAAAAACACAATTTGTGCATATGAGAAAAAAAGAATAAGAAAAGGTGTTTTCTTCAAAGAAAATCATTTTCAGTAGGGGGTATGGTTTCCAAGGGCGGTCAGTAACGTTGAATACCTTTGAGGCATGGACTCAATGAGGCTATTAATGACGAGTTGGGGTATTCTGCCCCACTCTTCCAGAAGAGCTCTTTCCAGTTCTTGGAGAGTTTGTGGGGGTTGTTAGCGGCCAGAAACTCGTCTTCCTAGAGCGTCCCAAACGTGCTCGATTGGATTCATGTCTGGAGAACACGCTGGCCATTCCATTCGAACGATTCCTTCCTCGAAAAGGAAATCCTCCACCAGGTTTGCACGATGTGGCCTGCAGTTATCGTCCATTAAAATGAAGTTATCTCCGATTGCTGCAGCGTAAGGGACTACAATAGGTCTGAGGATCTCATCCCTATATCGGCGACCAGTCAGAGCTCCATCTCGAATGATGGACACTGCTCAAAACAATCGGCGGTGTAGCGGTCAGTGCGCCCGTCAATGGAGATGCCACCATACACCAACACTCCTCCACCGCCAAATCTGACACTTCCGTGCACGAACGCAGGATTATTCTTACTGCCACGGTCCCTCCAGATGAAAATACGCCTATTATCCGGATGCACAGAAAAACGGGACTCGTCAGAAAACAGAATATTGCTCCATTCATTTCTCCTCCAGTTGACATGCTCGGTTGCCCACTCCCTGCGGTCGCGACGATGCCTTGATGTTAATCTAACACATACCATCGGTCGGCAAGCATACAGACCTACAGCATGGAGCCGGTTTCGGACAGTCTGAGTTGAAATCGTGGTGCCTGTAGCCGAGCGAAGGTGTTGTTGGAGAAGAGTAGCGTTCATGTTTCGGTGTCTCCGAGCTGTTAACGCTAAATACCGATCTTTATTGGGCGTTGTTGCCCGTCTACGACCTTGCCCTGGTCTTCGGCCTGCACATCCACTCTCCAAAAAACGGTTGAGGATCCTGGAAATGACACTTTGTAACACTCCAATGGCTTGCGCTACTTCGGCTTGAGTTTGCCCCCCTTCTAACCTACCAACAATTCTCCAAGCTTCTGAATCTGTCAAATGACTTCGCTGAGACATCGTACTCATCGAAACAAAGCAATCACTGAATGCCGATCATCCTTGTCTTCATTCTCTTTTATCCAGTTGAAAGTCAAATTTCATTCGCTGCCGCTGAAGCGACGTTTTTGACGTCGAACTCAAAATTTGCATACTCCACAGTTTGAAAACCAGAAAAATTTGCATTTGTGATTCTCTTCTTCTATTTTCGGCAAAAAAAAATTTCGTTTATATCTTTATTTTATATAAAACTTCAAATATCCTTTAATTGTTTTGAGCAGTGTAGACATACAACAAATATACTCCATCTAAATTATATACAGGGAACATAAAAGAAAATGCTGTTTGGTGAAATATCTGAACTCAGCTAAGTCCCTCCCGGAAATATTTCTTGCATTGAAGAATTTCCATGAATGTACAATTTCGAAAACTTTTCCCTAGTGAAACGGGGCCTCCAAATTATACTGTGCTTCCTCTAGATTCAGAGGTTAATCGGGCCCTGCTGAAAAACAAGGGGGGGGGGGGGGGACCTTGTTATTGAAACAAAAAGTTCTAAGTTCCTTAAAAAGTTTTACAGTCCTTTAAAAATCAGTTTGAAAGGGAATTGAATTGTTATTGATGAGATATAATGATCCGATTCTGAAGCCTTTGATCGACCACTGTTAGTAACATAAAGAAGCCGTGGGATATCCCTTGTCTATCCTCGTTTTCTGTTTGAAGTGTTTTTACATGAATTACTGGAAAACGAAATTCATATTTTGATGCCGAAGTTGCGCAATAATATTTTAAAAGAATAAGATTTATGCCAGTGGTGGGGTATAAATAATAAATTTGCTATTTTAAACTTATTTTCAGGGAAACTAAAACCACGAGGGAGTTTTTAGAATTAATATTTATTTCTATCCAAGAAAAGATTTTTTTAGTGATAAAAATAATATCTTAACAATTTTAAAATGTTATTAACGATTTAAAAATGTTATTAACAATTTTCTACTGCGCACTTTCAGTACCGGGCTCGGGGTTTGAAAAAGAGCCCGAATTCATCTCTAGAAGTAACCCATTTGTCCCCTCTGTAGGAGGAAGAGAGAGAGAAACATTTTTTCAAAAAAATCTTACGCAAAACTTTCTTAAAAACCAATAATTCTTTAGCATCAGTATTTTGACTGTGACGGGTCCATGATGTTATAAATTAAATTGGTAGCGTAGAACCTTTAAATGAACAGCTTCCATAAATCATCGAAATGAATTTTATTAGATTCAGCACGTCAAATAAATAAAAATACAGATTTCTTGATTAGTGAGTTTGCACAGCAATTATATATTACGGGCTCTTTTAACTTGTGAACATATTTCAATTTCAGAACAGTCCAGCGTTTATCAAAGTCTGTGTTTACAATACAAAACAGATGTAAAGTTCCCCTCCAAAGTGGGCACAGGAGCTGAAGATCTGCTCGCTTGTCTGAGCTTTCACAAAAAGAGTCTCCTATCAATCTTCTCTTGAATAAGGGACAGGGATCGGTGTTTTCGCTGCACGAACAAAACTGGAATTGTCCACACTCTGTTCACAAGGCTGTCACGCAACAAGCTCAAAATTATAAGTTAGAGAAAGGTTTTCTGGTTTTCTCTACCCGGGGATTCAAACAATCACCCGCAAATATTTCACCCGGAGTTATGACTCCGTTTTCTTAGGTTCAGATGCCTGCAACCTAACTCGAGTACCCTTCTCTAAACTCTGTTTCTCCTCATATCACCTCTGTTTTACGCCTAGAATAGGCGTTTGTCTAGCCACTAGAAGTTCTTCCAGATGCGGTCATGTAGAAAGTCTGTTATGATAGGTGGAAAAGGGATTTCGCACGTACTCTCTCTACAGCAGACATCGTATTGGTTCCCGTTCCTACGGTACTTGGCCGGTCGTCGGCGCGATATATGACGTTCCGTTTTGCTCGTTCCATTCATCCAGCTGTCTCGAAACCTTCAAGAAGGAAGATTGGTGATGATGGAATGAAAGTTTTAGTGTCACCGGCCGATCTGTGGAGTTTTATTTTGGAGGAAAATCCGAAACACATGCGATTTCCCTATACCTGGATTTAGGCTTCAAAACAGGGGTTTTGGGTGAGATATAGTGAATTTCTCACATGACCTTGTAACAGAGGAACAACTGCGCAAAACATTATCCGCAAAATCTAAGTTAAAGTCAATTTTACATATTAATCTGGCTATATCTTGTTAATAAAAAGGTACAGGCATTAATCTCTAAAAACTTTTAAAGAGTTACAACTGTCTTCGAATATTCTGAAAATTTTAAAACTTTTCAATGTAGTAGTTTTGAAGTATTAAGACTTTGCTGCGGCTGTCTATCTGTCCATGCTCATTGTTTCCTATATGTGCTCATGAAATTAAAATCTGTTTATCAGTTTAATTATTTTGCATAAAAGTATTTTATTCTGCGGAAAAGAATTGCATGCATGGCCTACATTTCAAATCAAATAATCTGGAATGCAACACAAGTTTTGTACTATATTTAAACGTTAATCAGATGAGGCGGTTATCACATCGAGCTCAATTTCCATTCAGACAGCTTTTAAGCTGAGTTAACTAAACTATTCAGATTTTCAAAACAAAGAATCCTGCAAAGCCCATGAAACAACAGTTCATGAAATATTTATATGCTGATAAATGAATAATGAAACGATCGGTGAAACCCCGATAGTGAGGATTCCAACGGACAAAAAGGAGAAACTGAATAAAAGAGCCAGCATTTGAATCGCAATTAAACAATGAGTAAATAAGATTTGAAACGCAAAAATCTGCAAGTGAAAATTAGAACGGCAACTAAACAATATATAAATGATCTTTTAAAAGCAGAAAATTATAAATGAAAATTTAAGTGGTAATCAAACAATGTATAGGAAGCTTTTCAAAGTGAAACGACTTTGTGAAAAGACTTTGTACTTTGAATACCAAAAACATCCGAAATGCACAGAACGGAAAATCATGCATCACGAAAAAATTATGAAACACTTTCCAAATCTATAACGGAATATTGTAATAAAGCTGCATTTTCTCATAATGAAAGGTGATATCTAAAAAAACGCATGACAATTAAAATCCCATTTTCAGCAATTACTGTGTCATAGGCAATAATGAATGAGAATTCTTTTGATATATGCTCTATAGAATTTTAAACATAGTAAATAGTAAAACTAAAATTTTATTCAGCTTTAAAAAGCATAAAACGGCTAAAAACATTTTTCTGACAATTACCATTGATAGACGGTTGTCCATATCCTTTTATTCAAACCTGTGTATGAATTTATATTGTACTCATACCACATAGTATAAACTTTAATTCAGTCAAAAAACGAATAAAACACTTGAAAACGAATTTTCAGCAAGTTGCGTCCATTGAGGTTAATTTATTCTATTTTTTTAAATTATTCCTGTACATGTTCTATATGTCGGGGCGCAAAATGATAGGAACGATAATTTTACTGACTAAAATATACATATATTATCCACATATAAACCATAGTACATTGATTATATTGAAATACGAAATATAAACATAAGAAAAACATCGTAAAACATTTTATTACAAATGATATAATAAATTGCAAATTCACTGGATATGCAATTGGAGCAAAATAAAAAAGGGATGGAATTTCTAAATTATAGAAATTTTACATATCAGTTGTGCTTAATTTGTGTTTAATAATTTCAATACAGTAACGTGCCATAAAGTTTTGCAAGGTTTCGAGCTTATAGGGATTACAAAACATGCCATATCTCGCAAATAGCAGGATTTTATCCCGCTTTTGGGTTAAATTGAACCTTTTGACCATTTTTTTGGAGGGGGGGGGGGGGTAAATATTGTGCAATAAAATACCCCAAACATTCTCCATGAAATTTAGATCCAGACTATTTGCCGGGCAATCGAATAAGGGGCTTTTATTATCTTCAAACATTTTTGTGTATTTTGCAAAGTGAACTGATGCATTCATTATCTTGTTGAAAATGTAATTAAGACTAGGGATGTGATGAACAGTGATTTTGCCGAATACCGAATATTCGGCCAAATTTTACACCGAATACCAACTTTAAAGAAATAAAAATAATAAAATAACTTTAATAATAATAATAATAATAATATATATATATATATATATATATATGAATGGAAAAAGCATTAAACACAAATTTGCGTTTCATTATTTATGTGTTTAAAATTTCTAATAATTTGATATGTATTTTTTTTTTAACATTTCAAATACCTTGATGCTAATAAAACAAATTGTATTACATCTGAATTATCCTCGCATAATTTTATCTACAGGAACGTAATTCAGAAACAATTTATCTAAAATAGAAACTAATTAGTCATTACCACTGTCAAATGTACTTTTTAAATTTATTTTTAAATTTTGAAAAATTATTATAGCACAAAATTTAAGAAATTGCGTTTTATTATATTATTCTTAGATATATATAATTTATTTTCGGTAAGTCAGGATGGTAAATTAAGTAAGGCAAATTAAGATAAGTTATGGATGGTAAATTCCAATAAAATAAAAAAAAATGCAATTCACTTTTGCTATCTCCACTTATCTTTTCTTACTTACATTCAAAATCAATACTTACTCACTCTCATAATTCATAGCGAGATATTTCCTGAAACAACTTTTAATCATATAAATTTCATTCTGAGAAGTTAGTGTCCATAGTTATCAACAAATTTGTGAGAATGATTCTTTGTTCTGAAATCAGCCTCTAGTCTTAAATTACAAATTAAATTAAAAGAAAGTGGTAAGGTTAAAGTAAAATATATATGTTTAACAAAATATTTGACATTTGGACTAGCATATATAATACAAAGTTCTACAACTTGCTCAACATGCATTACAAGCATGATACACAGAAACTCCATAACAATAATATGAACAAAGAAAGATGTAAATCTAAAAAATATAGAAAAAATGATAACACCTGAATAACTGTACAGTTTGTACATGTGCAATTAAGAATGAAAATGACTTCATGAATGTGTCAGAAAGGAGACAGTTTGGATTAGAGAAAAAAAAATTGCAAAAAATTATTATCCTGAATTTATTTGGCGAGATATCAGCCATATTCGGCTTCCGGTATTCGGTCAACTAGCCTTCAGTATTCGGTCAACCGAATATTCGGTAAAAAGGCCGAATACCGAATAGTGGCAGAATATTTGTCCCATCCTTAATTAAGAACCATAATTTTTTCACCCTGGTTCAACAAATGGCGTTCTAATAAATTAATCTACGCATGTCTATTCTGTCATTGTTTTAGGAATATTATTCTCAGCTTACCTCGTGAAGAAAAAGCGTCCTAAAAACCATTAGGGAGTCTCCGCTTGCGTAACGCATGGAAAATATGTTCTTTTCCTTTCAACAGCCATGCCAGTATGAATTAGTAATGTCCGTACCATCGAAATTAAATTTCTTTTCTTCAATGAAACTAATTTTTAAACAAATTTGTTGCTTTAGATTGTTTCTTCTCCAACTGGATGCGGGCTTTTTGCCATAGGCAGGTGTTAAACGCGGACACAGACGTGGTTTTACATATTTAAGGATACTCGATCTTTTAATTGCTCTTCTTTCAGTTCATTCCATACTGATGCAGGCATCATGACCTGGCTTCCAACTTCCTTTGCTGTCATTCTTTCACTTGCGAGCGTGCGTAAAATCAAAACGTTTCGGTTCGTTTCAAAAGCTTTCTCACCCTTCTTGTAAATTTCAAAATATCATAAGCAACCGAATTATGTGGAAAATTAAAAATGACAGCTTTTGAAAGTTTTAATTTAATCAGCAATTCTTTGAAGGGACCAACTGATGCCATTATAAACCCACTGAAAAGAAAAAAAAAATGTTTTTACAGTATAATACTGGCAGCTCTGGGATGCTAATATTATACCCTTTTTTTTGGGGGGGGGGGGGACTGTGTAGGATTTGGACACTTTTGAAGTCGAAAAGGATTTTCTCTCTCCCCATCTTCAAAAATATTTCCTAACTGAACGATTGCGATGAGAAGAACATCTTTTAAATGTTTTGCCGTGGAAATATCCACCAATCACCAGACGTAATTTCGAAATAATTACGACGTTTTTATCATTTTGCTCCAGCGTAAATTTAACAAAGCACATATTAAGATAATTTAAAATTAGATTTTATTTTAAACCGTTGTTAGTAAGTATTTACCTCTCAAAAGCAACCACCCTGTCAATTTTCAAGTTATTAGCATTAACAATTTCAATGAAATCGTTATTTTAAGAACGTTTTATGCTCTAGCACACTTTTGAGTGCTGCGGTACCGAAATGAAAAGTTTGAGAAGAGATTCGCCATTATTTTCGGAAAATGGTTCAGTAGTTCTAGAAATTACCTCCTACATACATAGAAATAAACATTTATTTTTTATTATATTAGTACAGATAAGGACCATGTCATGGAAAACTTCAATAGCATATATCAAATACGTGGAAATTTAAGCATATTTACGAGAACTAGACGGACGGACTAACAGGCCACAGACAGAAGAAACGAAGTCAAACATTTTAAAACTATGTTCGAAGTGTTAATAAATGACATAATAAACCTAAATATAACAACTAATATTTGAAATTTTCTATACTAAAAATTCAGACAAGCATGTGTAATAAAACCTTAATGTGTAATAAAATCTGCAGAATGTAGTGTCATTGCACAAAGAAACAATAATAGATATCTTTCATAAAATAAAGTGCTGCTTAAAAATTTGCATAAAAAATTTTATTTAAAAAAATCCAAAAACAGTTCAATAATTTTAGTATTTTTAATTTTAATTTTAAATCTATTTTTAACATTAATTTGATAATAAAAAATGATTTTAAAAAGCTGGTAAAAAATCTATTTACATATTTCGCTTCTTTAAAAGAACCATTAATGGTAAAGTTGAAAAGGAAAATTCGAATTTCGAATTTTTAAAAAAGAGTTACACCAGCGAAATATAATTTACATGAGAATAATTTCATTCCGATTACTTTATTGGAATCCATACATACACAATGTTAAGTAAATTGCATTAGTACAACAAGAACTGCGCAAGAGAATAATACATTCTTTGTATTCTAGGTACACTAAAAGCTTATTTAATCCATGAAAATTAACGCAAATGCAAATTAAGTATTTAAATGGTGTGGCTCCAAAGTTTTTGGCCATTAATCTTGTGTTCACTCCGTAATTCTTCAGCTGAAAGAAATAAATTGGCTCCAGACCATGGAAATGACAAATGAATCCATAAGTGGCTTTCGATAATGCATTTACAGACCATCGGAGATAAAATTTCTTCAAATACAACACTTAATGGATATTGAGGAACCTATGTAATGACCCAATTTTATTTGTAAGGAGGTTCAGTAAAGAATAGAGAAATACAGGGTGAGCACAACGCTCAAATGTTGACACGAACAGACTGTTCAAGATATTAATGTAAAATTTTCACCACGTCACAAATCTGTTACTAAAGTTTTTAACACTTTCCAACATAGCTGAAAAATGTTTATGAATTCGTTTTGTCTGCCTGTTTGTCCGTGATCTAACTCGCGTATATACTATATGCGGATTGTCATGCAATTGATATGTTATTGAGGTTTACTTATGACATGTTCGGTATTGAAAATGAAGTGTGTAGCACTTGTAGTTTTTTTACAGGGACATTCAAAAGAACTACTTAATATTACGGTCTGTGGGGAAAAATCATTTGTGGGTTATTTTAATGATGTTACACAATTTCAAACATATTGAAATTGATATATGGCCCTGAGGTGCACTATAAGAGGGTTACTATAGAATATTGTGTGTATAGCATTCATCTTTAATTTACAAGGACACACAAAAGAATTCGGTACGGTCTGTTAAAAATTGCTGGAAGTGCGTTTGCTGAACGCGTTTCTAAATTTAACTCATTTTTTGTTTATTACTTGGTATGTAAAAATTCCATAGATCCTATACAGGGCATCACAAAAGTCCTCGAGAACATTCCCGTTTATTGATGGAAATTCCATAAGGGAAATTTTAAACTGTGCTACGCGTTTCCTAACTGAACTAAAATTAAAGCGGTATTCAAAAATAATATTTTTCCACGCTCAACAGCTCAAAATTTTGAGACACATTTTCAGACTCATTTTTAAAAGTAACAACAGGAAACTTGGCGGCGTGATTTATAAAGACATTTATAAGGGCACCATGTTTTTATTTTTCGTTCAATTAATTAGAAGTTGATTTACAGACAATTATTTTCACAGTACGATCATTTTTTTTTTTCCAGCGCTATCGCTTCGGGAAATTTGGTTCAAAATGTCCACTTTGACAGCATTTTTTGAAATATATTCTGCCTTTATCAAAAAATCGAGACAATACGGACATTATAAAGTTTCTGAATAAGAGAACCTGCCAATTGGATGCATTTTAAAGCAAAAATGAATTTACACATGTGTCTCAAAATAAGCAGTTTGGATTTGAATACACCCTTAAGCATTCTATATAGTATATATACAAACTCATAGCTCATATACATGGATGCACAAAATAATGCGGATATTTTTCCGAATACTGTTCGTAATTCCTGAAATTGTGTTTTTAAATACGTTATGCCTTTCACCTTATTAAACGCATATCTGTAAAATTATTTTGGAAATGTTGGTAAGTGTTACATAATCCATGTAACATTTTTTACATATATAACATTTTTACTCGTGACTTTTCGTTCTTGTTTTTACAGCCGAAAGAGTGGCGCTACACGTCCTTAAACTTAAGCAGTGAATCAAAAGTTGCTCTTTAACGAAATGGCCGATCGCTTCTTAGAAGTTCACCAACGCTACCAGTTTCTTTAAAATTCTCATGCCACTGCTTTTATATATAGTCATAAGCATCCGAAAAATTGCTTCATTACAATGTCTAAAACGATGTTGAAAAGACATGTAGGTTTGGTTTAACGGATGAACAAAACGCATTGCACTTAACATTTTCCAACATATTTGAAAAGTGTTTATGAATTCGTATTGTCTGTCCGTGCTCTAACTCGCGTAAATATACTCGGATTGCCATGTAACTGATATATATTAAGGTTTATTATTGCATGTTTGGTATTGAAAATTAAATGTGTAGCATTTATAGTTCATTTACAGGACCACTCAAAAAAAATTCCGTTACATTACGGTCTATTGGGGGGGGGGGGGATCGATTGCGGTGTATTTTAATGATGTTACACTATTTGAAGCATATTGACATTGACATATATCACTGAGGTGCACTACAAGAGGCTTACTATAGAATATGGTGGTGGTGGGCAAAGCATTCATCGTTGATTTACAGTGACACACAAAAGAATTCGGTTACAGTACTGTCTATGAACAAGAATAGCTGGAAGTGCGTTTTTAGTTGTGATACGCATTTTTAAATTTAACTTAATTTTTTACTTGGTGTGCATAAATGCTATAGATCATATATAGGGCAGCACCAAAGTTATCGAAAACATTTCGGTTTATTGACAGAAATCGCTGAATAGGAATTTTTAACTGTGCTATGCATTTCCCAACTAAACTAAATTTTAGCATACTATATATTAAATATGTATAACTTGTAAATAAATGTTTAGCACACTATATGCGTCACTGTATATTTAGCATGCTACACGTGAAATAGCAATGGTTCGAGCGATCGAGGGTGTCTTTTTCTTCTAAACATTTGAATTTCAATTTGTTTTTTAATCATAAATATAAAATAAAAGCGTGCGGTTGCGTCACTTTATCTTTTTTGTACTATTTTTTTATATATATAATCATTGTTGAGCACGATATAATGCGGTATTTTATTTTTTTGGCAACATTTATTTGAGAAAAACTTTCATTTTATTTATGAAAACACTCCTGATTTAATTTTTAATTAACTACAATTATTAATCAAAAAAATGTTTTAACAAAATGTAAGTGAACTACGTCAGAAGCCTGTTCAAAAACATTTTGAACGATACCTCAATTCATTGTTGTGCGCTTTGTAAATGCATAGAAAAAGGGATGTTGACAACAGAAATAATATAGATGATTTGTGGACGCATAATTCGGTAGGTTAATCGCTTCAGCAGTAAAAATGTATTTTTATATAAATAAATATTTTCCATTTTAGAAAATCTCATTTAGAGCTAGTAAAACACTAAAAAAGTGTTCAAACTACCTAATAAAATGATTCGTTATAAATAAAAATTGAAGTCCTTTCAATGATAAATTAAATATTGACTTAATATTTAAAATATAAATTCTAAATTAAACTCTTCAAATAAGTATAAAAGTAAAAATAGTTTTAACCATCCCCCCACTTTTATAACCATTCAATGATTATCTGAACAATCAAGCCCGATTTCATGACTCCAATTGTTTTTTTTCAAAAACGTATATGTTAATATGGCATGGACGCTGATTATGGAAAATTCGCTTGGAATAAAGCGCAAATAAGTGAATTTTTTTTTAATTATAATTTTTGCTATGCTTTTTTTTTTTAAATCTGACAACAGGAAAGGAAAGGGGGGGGGGAAGCATTATTTAAACTATCTATTCGGGTTTTTGTAAACTGTGTTCGCAACATAATAATTTAATATTAAACTATTAATTGGAAAGGGATTTTTTTTAATATTACTCTTTAATTTTTATTTATGTTTAATTGTTGCAGTTTCACAGCCAGTTCACGTATTTTAGCAAGCGTATGGCTTAGGGCATTATTTACTCCATTGTTGTTGTAACTCGTACACGCCGATGTAACCATAAAGGACATTTGGCGATTTAATACCTGCATCCCGCTAACGCAAAAATACCTTGAAATTTATTAATTTACTTTATAATTAATTAAGTTCTAAAAATATTAAAATGTTTTATTGCTATCGAAAACATACTTGTGTACATATTTATTTTATATTTCTAGCACTTCAGGAAGTGAGTGAAAAATCTGATACAAAGTTAAATAAAAGAGTGTAAACAGAAAGATTCTCAACCAGTTAAAATTAAGTTTCACAACGCAAAATGAAATCGATTTTGGAGAAAATATTGATGTCTTATAAATGAAGATTGAGCACTTAAAAAGGTACTTTATTACGTAGGAAGTAATTTTTCTCGGGAAAGGCCAGCTGTTCTTCAATAACTCACTTAGACAATATTACACGCACAGATGAGCAATCTTCCTTATTATTATACAAGATAGATTAAAAGAGAGAGTAAAGTTATAAAACGATTTCATATATATATATATATATATATTTTTTTTTTTTTTTTAACTTTGCACGATTTTTGATATAAATTATTTTGTAAGATAAAAGACATAGTTAAAATAGATTAAAACAGTTAAGTGTTTAACTTACTAACTGTACATTTGTCGTTAGTAAAAATTTTACGGTGACTTTATAGATAAATGTTAAATATTTTCGGATTATACGGCAGAGAATTGGGTTTGTACAAAGTAAAAACATGGTTTGATAAAAACTGTGTTTTTACCATTTTAGTCTGCCAAAAACCTAACAGTTTAAAATTACTCTCAAAAAATATTTTAAAGATAATTTTACTCTTGAAATTATATAAAGTAATGTTTTTACGTGGTTTTAATATAGATTTTAAAATTTTTGTCTCTACAAAGATTAATTTTAAAGAAACTAGTTTTTTTTTTATTATTATTTCCTGTATATAATTCTCACCAACAGCATCAGGCTTTTTATTTCAGCATAATAAAAAAAGCAAGTTTTATATAATGTAGAAGTACAAAATAATTTTACTTAAAGGTGAAAAAAAAGGATAACAAATTGGTCTTAAATAATTTAAGAAAACATCAACTTCTGAAGGAAACTAAGAAATCTAAAGTTTTTTTTTACTGAATTAAATTCATTTTAGATTTTAAAAAACTTTAGAAATTCTACAGATTTTTAATAACAAAAGATTTTTTTCAGAAAATTTTCCAATTTTATTTAGACTATGCCAAACAGCTTACGGTTATCTCTAGTCTACATGTTTTGCCCCCTTTGGTCTTGGGGTGGTCAATTATTCTTTAACTTTTTTTATTATTATTCAATGTTTTATGTAAATAAAGAAATTATTATAATAAACTTAATGAAAAAATTAGACCAGTTAGCTAAAGAAATCGGTTTTTGACATTTTTGTCAGAGGGTTTTTGATATGACAGTAAAAAGCTGAGTCAAGCAAGACTGTTCACGTGAGTAACAAACAGGTCCGTGTAAGATGAGTTTATTCTTGATAATAGGGAAGTAGGTAATGAAAGGGGGTCTGCCCTAGTTTTGCTTTTGTGGGGTATGAATAGAATTCAGATAGTTCCGTATTTACTTGTCTCCAAGATTATAACAAGAACGAAAAATCATGCATCGGGCATATATTATGAAACACTTCCCAACACTAACAGAATATTACTCAGAAATTTAATTTTTTTCATACGATGAAATGAGATCTAAGTAAGCAATTTAAAAAATACATAACTCGGAAAAAATCCATTTTCAGCAGTTGCTGTCCATATTCGAAATATTTCGTGCAGCCCTGTATATCACCTACAGAATTTGTAGGTATCACGTAATGCACTAAAATGTACATAAAATTATGTATTACAGAGGAAACAACACTTCTAGTAATTACCGATCATAGTAAGTCCTTTAACCGAATTATCTTGTGCGTGAATTGTACATGAACGATAAATCCTACGCACTAAATGATCTATAGGAAATAAGTTGTGTTGAACCTCGGTGAAAACCTTAGTTTTAAATTTCATTACGTTTTAAGTGCCATAACATGTTCAAAATATACTGCAAGCGATATTTCCCCACCGACCATAATGTAAAGGAATTGTTTTGTACGTCCCTGTAATTGAACTATAAATGCTATGAATTGTATACTCCGGTAAAAGCGTCCACCTCAGTAATGCACATTAATTTCATTATGTTTGAAATATCGTAACATCAGTAAAATGCGCCACAAACGATTTTTCCCCCATAGACCATAATGTAATGGAATTATTTTGTGTGTCCCTGTAAATGAACTATTAATGCTGCACATTTCATTTTCAATACCGAACATTCTATAGTAAAATTCAATAATGTGTAAAAATTTCATGACAATCCGAGTATATTTGCGAGAGTTAGAGCACAGACACACAGACAAACCCAATTCATAGACACTTTTTAACTATGTTGGAAAGTGTTAAAAAGGATTTTTCTTCTTATGTAATAATAGTACATAAAAATTGTAGTTTTCTCTTCGATGAAGGGATATTTTCAATCTAAAGAAACATGTTATGATAACTTATTTAAATTTGTATTGTTTTCATTTGTAAAAATCATTACCAATTTTAAAATGGTATGAAAAATAAACAACACGTATGTAAAATTTTTTTAAATTTTTGATTAAACAGAAAAAATTCTGGAAAGATATCGTCTTGCTTGAAAGAAATTGAATTCCGATAATTAAAAATATGTTAAATGATTCAGAGTTGCGATCTTTAAATTAATTTTTCTTAGTTTGTGTTTTTTTAACACACCATTGTGATGAAAAGGTTAAAACTTCAAAATATACCATTTAATTGACTCTGTACTTTTTATAGATGATCTTTAAGGTGCACTAAAAAAATAAGGAGAGGATTTTTAGTGATATAAATAGTTTATTTTAAAAAAATAAAAATGTTAAATAAATACTCATTTCTGACAGATCTGTGTTTGCTGGGTTTTTACGTATGCGATTGAAATTTATTTTCTTTTTTTCTTCTTAAATAAATTATTATTTTAAATATTTCGTTCCTTACAGTTACAGGGCACATTTATGTTTCAAAAGTTCCAAATTGTAGAAGACGTGTGGTTTTAAAATTTTCTTTTAAAAAAATTATTAATAATAAATTTTACCACAAGAATTCCATTTTTTAGGGTTTCGTTCATATCACGAAACCCTATTGCTCCCGCTCCGTTGTCTGTCTGTCACAGAGCCTTTCTCGAAAATTATGTAACTTACAGAGTTGAAACTTCGTGTATAATTCAGAATATCAGCTGTGAAGAGCTGAAAATATTAGAATTTGAAAAATTCGTATTATTTTAATAAATAGAGATAAAAAACCAAAATTCTAATAGCCTTTTTCTATTAAATTTAAACATTTTTCGTTATAGCAGATGCCAAAAATTTAAAATCCACGATGAAATTCTTTCTACAATAATTAATTTTCTATCAGACGATTTTCACGTGAAAAATGAAAATGAAATAAAAAGTTTCACCAATGGAAAAAAAGATAAGTATGAAATAAAATTGATTGACGTCATAGTGGTAAATAAAACGGAAAATGTCTAAGATTTCTCAATAATACTCAATAATACAAGGAGTATGAGTATGTGGATGTACACAAAGCAGATTAATATCACGTCATTAGAGAATTAAAAAGAAAATCTGACGTCCTATTGGAAGTTCAACGAATTTTTCAGATATTTGAGAATAATACAAAGCGAGTATCAATATGAATAATAGAGAATAGTAAATATATGAGTTTGAGGAATGTATTGAATCATGATAAAAACCCGATTATGGAAATATTCGCATATTTTGACATTTTGAAAGCGTCCAACATGTTTAATTTTGAAATTATATATTTTTTAAATATCGCATTTAGTCCGTTATGACGGATATTATTATGACATAATATAATAGAGGGTTTCGCCCGCTATCTGGCTAGTTTAGATTTTCGAAAAAACGGAAAAATAGACCGGTAAATTTTTACTTTATAAAAAACGTGACTTTTTTTTTTGTTGTTGTTGCTAAATTATATTTATTTGAATTTATTAAAGAAAGGATAAAGTGTTTTGAAAGGAATATTAAATGAAACCCTTTGTGCGATCTTCGATCACACTTACCCACTTGTTCGACATTAAATCCTTTTCCTTCATGAAAGTATTTAATAATATGTCGAAAAGGTATTTATAAACTCCAATAAAAACAACCCTTCTTCAAAAATTTGTCAGCCCTGATGCGGCACATGAATATTATAAGTTTCGGTATTGCAAACTGTCTGAACATTTAAACAACGGTCGTCATCATGTACGGGACTCAGTGGGCGTAAAACTCCCACATGCTATTTTTACAAGAACAGCTGTTTCTGCCTGCAATTTCTAATCACAGTAAATGTCTACGCCCATAAAATGGTTTCTGTAATTTGCAAATATTAGCAATTAATGCAAAATAACATACACGTAAATTGGAATTTCAGAATGTTGCAATATAGTAATGTACTGTAACATTTCTACTTTTCGAATGTACAAAGCAAATGTGGGGAGGAAAGGGGGTGGTCTATAGTTTTTAATTGGCAATTTGTGACAGAGGTAAATTTTCTTTAAAAATACTATTCGAATTAGAATTGTGTTTAAGAATTAAATAAGCTTAGTGGAACGTTACCGTATCGAAATAGTAACAAACAGGGGCCTCGCTTGGCAAATACAAAAGCTTTGGTGGCAATTTTTTTAATTTTTTTTTTTTTTAAATACAGATATACGGAATCTATGGAAATAAAAAATCTACAGACTAAAAATCAACGGAAAAATATATTAAATTCTAGACAATTTTCGTCTTATCAGGTAAAATTGTATAATATATTACTTCCGGTGGGACCGTGCAAAGTTTTAGTGTAAGACATGTTCGTTTTCAGTGGTTTTCTCTACTACATTTTCTGTTTAAACAGACAAAGTAGGCAAACGCCGATATAATTGACTTGGCAATTTTAAGGCCTCCCCCTCCCCCCAAATAATAAATCATGATGATTGATATAGTAACATATTAAAATCAATATTAATACTAAAATTTGACACACTTCAGTTCTATAGTGTAAATGTTTAGTTTCAGATACCAAATTTGAAGCCATTCGGCGGAGAAGTTAAGAAATTATAACAGATGAAAAAAAACGAGTTCTTAATAATAAATATTCAATATTATTCGAATTTCCTGAAATTATTTTTTCCATGCAAATTGTTTTCTGTTGTGTCAAGCTATTTCAAATATAATTATTTAATTTTCATGCATTTTTAACATCACTTTTATGTATGAAATATACGAATTAAAATTTTTATTCAAAAGAAAATAGGAATAGTAACCAACAAATACTTTAACAAAAAGAAATCTCTGAAATCTACTTCTGGATACTTATATAACATGACGCATGTGCAAAATATTTAGTTCATTCCGAAATTGTGAAAATTTATATATTTTTGCTAAATATTATATATAAATTAATGTAAAGCTCTTAATATCGTGTTTACTAAAGTTAACATAATCCACATCTGTTACAATATATTTAAAAATAAATAAAATATACATAAGTTTTGACGGCAATGTCATATAACAAACTAGTCGGATGTGCCAATCTCAAAACTTTCTTCGTTGTCAGTCATGTTAAAACTTCAAAATTCGCTATCACATCGCCAATAAAATCAATATTTTTCGTCATGCTGTTGTACGTCAGCTTCTTGCGAATCGTGGGGTTACCAGGATGCAATTAACTGATGTATACTAAACTACGAAAAGTCCTTCTAGCCTGTACCGACAGGAACAGATAACATCCCTATTCCTTGGTTTTACGATTTTAGCTAATTTTACTGGAAAACACGAAGCTAAAATGCGTGGAACCCAATTAAAGAAGATTCATTCCCAGTTCTCGTCAACATTGAATTTGAATGAGAATACCACCAAATTAGTCCTCTACAGCCAAGTTGGCTTCATTTATGGCAACCTATTTTTGTCACCAAATTTGGCGATATTTCGCCAACTGTCGCCAAGCTTGGCGAGAATTTGACGTTGGCGAATATAAATATATAGTGTTAAGCATATAAGAATAGAAACAATGGTTACAACGATGAAAGAGAATTTGCTGAAACCTTGTTAACTAAAACTCATAAATTAAACCCGTTTATGGATGAATTCTGCTGTCTTGTTTGAAAATGTCAGCTACGCTAAAATTTCAAACCGCTATATCTCAACCATTTTTTAAGATAGAGGCAAAAAAAAAAATGCTCCGGATCAAGGCCGAACATTTAACGAAAAAAACTTTTTAAGATTTCTAATTTTTTTGTACATCTTTTTGAATTTGAAATATTTAAATGGCTATCACAGCACCCCCTTCCGGCAGAATATCACCAAATTCAAGTAGGTCCTGCTAGCCATAGCCAAAAACATAGAAAAAAATTTGTTTTAATTATCTACACAACATCATACACTTTTCGATGATACAATAAATAGTGAAAATCGAACAAAAATCACGATCGCAGCGCCCCTTTCGTGGAAATATTCCCCGAATTCAACTTGGACTGGCAGTCTATAGTCAAAAACATAGAAAAAAAATTTGGTTCAATTATCTGCATAACTTCATACACTTTTCAATGATACAATAGTGAAAATCGAACAAAAATCGCGATCGCAGCGCCCGCTTTCGTCAAAATATCCCTAAATTCAACTGGGACCTGCAGGCTATAGTCAAAAACATAGAAAAAAATTTTGTTCAATTATCTGCATAACTTCATACTCTTTTCGATGATACAATAGTGAAAATCGAACAGAAATCGCGATAGCAGCGCCCCTTTCGTCGAAATATCCCCAAATTCAAGTAAGACCTGCTTGCCATAGCCAAAAACATAGAAAAAAAATGTGGTTCATTTTGAAGCATAACTTCATACACTTTTCGATGATACAATGAGGACGGACAGACAGACATTTTGTAAAAACATGTTTTTCGGGATCTCTGATCCCTAAAACGTGTAAATCCATCGAAAACCGGAAGTCGAAAAAAATTTCGATTACCAAACTTTCTTCTATTATAGATAGAAGAAAGTAACAAATTAACAATAATATTAAACTATCTTAACATGAACTTACCAAGTTAAATATTTTTTCTTGCAATATCAAGTATTAATACACGTACCTAGAAAGAGAAAAAAAAATAAACAAAACTGAAACAAAATAATATAAAATTTTGCATAGTATTTATGTTAAATAAACAACAATGTACAATATCAAAATTACGTGGTATTGCATAGAATATAACACTAAAGCAATGGAAATATAACCAACTAACTAAACGCCCCCCCTCCCCCCCCCCCTCCCCTTACACACACACACACACCCTTTACTCTCTGTTTTTCTTAGCTGACTGTATTATAATAGCTCTGTATTTAGATTGGATGCACCTAACCTTATACATAACTGCAAGAAACTAGAATGATAGATATTAACTCATTATTTTTTTTTATATCATTTAAAATTAAAAACATAACGAAATAGTTATTTCTTTAAAAGCTCTTTGAAAAAACACATACGGGTAAGTAAAGGTAATTTTTTTTTTCTTTACAGTAAATAGTATTTAACAGTATAACGAGAATCTCATTTATCATAAGTATTCAAGAGAGACTATTCATTCCTATGGAAATTTTTCTAAGTTGCTTTAATTATTTAATTATCTTCAACAAAAAGAACATACCAATTTTATTCATTTTTCTTATATTATATATTTCATCTGTTTAACGGATGGCTGGGTGGGGATGAGATTGTGTAATCATATGGGGCACAAACATATAAAAACTTTAAAAGAAAAAATCTAATTTTACATCTGAAAAAGAAAATTGTAAAAATGATGGGGGGAAAAAAAAATCTTTCACAGCATTAAAAGTCTCTCTAAAACTGGCACAGGTTTCAACAAAAGTAATCTGACTGCTTATGTATTTCTTGTTGTTATTTGTATAAAGAGTCAATAAGCTGTTAAGAACTAAGTTTGATCGCGTGAGATTATGAATCCAAAAGAGAGAATCGCAAAATCCTTTCTGATTTCGATTTTTATACTCATTCTGAATATCTTGAGAAAACATTAAAAGAAATCCCATTGTTGCCATACACTTATTCACAAAACATATTTGAAATCTCCTTCCACTCTCACTTTAGCCAGGATATATATTTTATATGGGATGTGTCGAAATATTTTATGAAAATTGTTTTCTAACTTGCATTAAGAAACAATTGCAACAACTATTGCATGCCATGCTAAACCACTCTACTCTCCCCACGTGTTATTTTTCTACCTAAAGAAGCGTTATTTTTCTATTTCGAAAACTACGTTTTGTTATTTTGCATTTTAGTTCCAATTCTTAAATAAATAAAACAAACGCTCTAAATCAGAAACCTGATGTTGTTTATCCAACCCTTTAGTTTTAAATTCGTAAATTACACAATCATATGTGCTTAGTATTACATAAATCCGCCAGCAAAAAAAAGTTATGTCACACACTTTAAATTCACATCACAATTGTAAAGCTTCCCTGTCTCCCAAACCACAGCATCTGCTATTTGTTTTCATTCTACACTTGCATCATTTCGTCAGCTGGTAAGGCTTTTCATATCATCAACAGTAAGCGGTGTGGTAGCTGTAAAACCAGACTTTACAGGTTTTGAGTAACCTCCTATTTTTAAATGAAGGTTGTAAAACTGGAAATTGTTAGGACAATTACTTAAAAAGGTGATTCACTAAATACGGTTAAGTTGGAATATCTTTTGACCAGATCTAAAAGTTTAAAAGTAAAACGCAGTAAAAAATTTTGATTCTATGAACGTAAACGATGAAAGATAAATTTTAATTTTGTAGCAAAATTAGCAGCAAGGCAACCCGATATGATGTATTTTCGATGCATAAGATCTTTCAATTTATTTGTTTCGGAAAAAAAAAATATAATTTAATTCTATATTTAGGAAATTGTCTATAATATATATATATATTTTAATTTCTTTTAATAAGTATGAAATCACACAAAGTAGGTTATCTGAAAAATACGAAATTCTGAAAACAGCGCGAGTTTGGTGCAACTAAAGTAAGAGGTAGCAATTTTATGAATGGAAATGCAAGATTTCAATTACGTCATAGATCATATGACAATTTGTCAAAAGAACTTCGGCCTTTTAAGGTGGTTCTCAAATGACCTGCTCAACAACGCGAAACTTTTGACACGATTTTTGACTCATTTTTAAACGCAAATTAGCAGGCCTGACTACTGAAGCGGTTTGGAATCGAAGTGAGTTTTCCATTTTTTGATAAATAAATTACTTGTCGAGTTATAAGCAATTCGTGTCACGTAGCGACCCGTTTTTACGCCTTTCCCTGGCTGTCACGTCCGGAGATTCGGTTCAAAACGCCAACTTTGACAGTATTTTCTGAAAGATCTTTTATGTTTACCAAAAAATAAAAAACGTCTTTCGATTACATAGTTTCTGAATAACACACCTGTCAATTTTATGCCTTTCTGAACAAAAATGAATTACAAAATATGTCTGAAAGTAACCTCTTTGGATTTGAAAACAGCCTTAAGATTTCGAAGCAAGCAGGTGGGATGAAATTGGCGTCATTTTGACGCACCTATACACAAATATTTGAGATTTGGAAATTAAAATACACGTTTTCGTTTTTAAAAAGGTCATTTCCACCTTCTAAGGTAGAGATTTTAGAGCTTCATCTCTTGCATAATTATACTTTCGGGGCAAAGTTAGTTGCATACTTTACACTTCTGCAGAACACTTAAATGACGATCATAAATATATATATGAAAAGGATATACCTCAATTTATTTTTAAACAGAAACAAAATAGCCAATAAAAACATTTTTTATACTTTAATTTAATTCAACTTTGTTTTTGTATGGAAGATGAATTTTGTAACCAATTTTTAACTCACTTCCTGATATGCTTAGAATTATAGAAATTATGTACAAATGCTTGTCCCCGATGACAATAGTATATTTTATAACTTTAAATTGGAGTTACAATGCTTTTTTAAACGCACAATGCAAACGTGCAGAAAGAAAAAAACTTATTCATTTATATAATAGTATATATGCTGCTGAACAGTGCAAATCTTCTTGGCACGTTAATAAAGACATGTTTATGTGTGCATGAAATTTGCAGACATCAGTATTCAAGTGCTTTAAAATTGAATAGCATTTTTCGTTTTACTATGAATGCATTACATCTATAGTCAATTATTCCCCAGTAGTTGCATTTTAAAAATCTGTTTAAATCTTAAACTTTGGCACCATTTTCTAAAAGATTCTTAGCTTTAAAAAAAAACAGAAATGTTATTTGACTTTTTAGTATATAAATGAGGATACCTGCAAATTTTGTGCATTTAAGCAAGAAAGTGACAGCATGAATGAGTCAGAAAACAGCAAGTTTGAATTTGAAAAAAACCTAAATCTATTCGCTTAACTATCGATAGTATTCGGCTTAAATATTCAGCTAAAGTATCCGGCCAACCGAATATTCAGCAAAATGGCTTAATAGGCCAAATACTGAATAATGGTTGAATTCTTTACATCTCTAAAACAGATACGTATTAATATTAAAATGTCAAAAAATATTTCTACAACTGGCAAAAGGAACGCAAATGAAAGTAAATTACAATAAAAGTGCAGATTGCACTATACAGTTATGACGCAATATCAGCTCAAAATTGAAAACTATCCCTTTATTATATTTTTTAGAATACTAAAAGGCATTTTATTAAATTCTAGTATTATCTTTCCATCACAGATTCGATCTTTTCTTACTACAATGAAAACATATTTTACAACTGAAAGTTTAGGAATTAGAATATATGTAAGATATTTTATGAAACTTACCTAGCAATTTACAGGGATACAGTGCGTCCCAAAAGTTTATAGACAAAGGGGTTTTCTTATTTTACAATTGAAAAAGAAGAGTAACAATTTAAAAACAATTTATAATTATAAATAATATCAAGACTAAGATAATAATACTATACATATATAATATTACACAATCACAGACTTTGTGAGAAAAATTAAAACTTAAATTTTACTGTCCCAAAAGTTTATAGACAACTCATTTTTCCTCTATAACGTTCAAATCTTTAAGCCGTTTTTTCTAATCACTTCAAAAACTCGATCACGTATACTCAAAACAAGATTTTGAAAAAATTCTGGCTTTAAAGAAAACCAACTTCGTTCAATTTGCAGCTTTAGATCTTAAATCGTTGCAAATTGACACCCATTAGCATATACGTCTCTAGCTAATATTCCCCAAAGGTTTTCTATTGGGTTCGGGTCAGAACTTATGGCTGGCCAGTCTATGTAGTTACTTGGTTTTGTCTAAACCACTGCATTGTAGAGTTGGACACGTGAATAAAGCAATTGTCTTGCTGGTATATCCATTTGTACCCACCTAGCAGCTTTCCAAATGGAAGCAACTATTACTTCAAGCGTTTTCTGGTAATCTTCGGAACATTGACGACTTTTCAAAAAAGCAATATTGGTTGTTCCGTTATAAGAAAATCCCCCCCCCCCCCCCCATACACACACACCATAAGTGAACTCTCTCCTTGTTGTCTGCTGAAAAAAAGTTCGTGATTCCTTGCGAATATCGTGCCAGTAATATTCCCACCCATCGGGGTCACCTAAATTAAATTTCTTTTCATCACTGAAAAGAACGCTCAACCATTCATCTGTCGAATTCGTGTGATTTCGGGCCACTGAACACGAGCGTCTTTATACTGTTTTATATAAACTTTGGCGAACGATGTATTTTGAGATAATCAAGAAATGTACTTGCCTGCAGCCGTCGATGGACCGTGGATTTTGATACTGGAACGCTTACTTCTTAAGAAACTGACCGTGCAGATGAATCTGGGTTGAAACTAATCTCAAAATCTCTCTGTCATGTCATTTAGTTGTTTTCTTTGGTCGTCCAGAACAGGAATTTGTTTCAAAATTGTCAAATTTCGACACAATTTGGTAAATACCAACACTGCTACGTCCAATTTTTCTTGCAATGTCCACAACTTTCCATCCACGAGGCTTTAAACGATAGATTTCCAAAATTTCCTTTTTGGTAAACTTCACACTGCGAGGCATCTTTGCAATCAGTCGGAAATGGAAAGACATAGATTAGCTTTTATCTCAGAAAACTATTGCGTCACAAGTACATGACATTAGAATAGGCAAATTTTGGATATCAGTACCTAAATCAGCTTTTAACACCGGCTGTCTATATATTTTTGGGACAGCATTTTTTTGTTTTTATTTTTTTATATTAAATCTGTGACTGTTAAAAGTTGTTTGAGGATTTTATAATTTTATTTCATCATTATACAGGGTGTTTCTAAATGAATATCGGGGTTTTAACGCTTGGTAGTATTTATTATATACAACTTAAAATTATAATTAATACATAAAATGAAAGGGCAACTCAAACATTTTTACCTACAAGCTTACAAGTGTTCAATGTGAACACTTTTCGTCACACAGCACACATGAAGTCGATAGCTCAGTTCTTCCCAAACGTTAATTAGTGTTTGTGGGGTAATTGTTGCAACAGCTGTCTCAATCCTGTTTCTTAGGTTGGGTAGGTCAGTTGGTAGCGGAGGCACATACACTCGATCCCTTATGATCCCAACAGGCAGAAATCACATAGCGTCAGATCTGTGAGCGTAGAGTGGCGTTTTGGAAGAACTGAGCTATCGACTTGATGTGTGCCGTGTGACGAAAGTTGTTTACATTGAACACTTGTAAGCTTGTAGGTAAAACTATTTGAGTTGCTCTTTCATTGTATGTATTAAGTATAATTTTAAGTTTTTTATAATAGATACTACAAAGCTTTAAAACCCCGATATTCATTTAGAAACACCCTGTACATTTGCATAATTTATTTCGAATTTCTTACTCATTTAGTTAGCTCTTAAACACAAACAAATGGTTGTCTATAAACTTTTGAGATGCACTTTAATTTATTTTCCTTAATTGTGATTTTTAACGGATCTCCAAGAAGAAATTTGATCTTCCATTTCGAAGTTAATAAATTAAAATATTAAATAGTAATATTAATTCTGAGCATTAAATTTTGGTCGCTTTGAGTCTCATAAGTATAGTTTGCTTCCCCCACCCCCTCACCCACAGAACAATTATTTCACAAACATGCCCCTTTTATGCCCCTTTAACAAAAGAGGAATTAATGTATCTGAAAGATTCGTTTTCTTGTAAATAAAAAAAAAAAAAAGAGAAACACAATGCAAAGTCAAAAATCTACGTAGCTTGAAACAAAGGTATTTGCAAAATTCTGCATTTTGCAGATTTTAGATTATTTGCTTTGTTTATGTTTAAAATCGTCATTAGAATAGTCGTATTTTTTTATGTTGTAAATGTTATGTGGTAATAAAAAATTATATATCTAATGAAAAGACAAATAATCCATTTGAAACTATTTAATTGATCATTTTGATGAGTTATAACTATAAATTATTATTTAAACTTGTTAAAAATTTGATCAATAGTAGTTTAAGAACATACATTTTATGTTTAAAAATCTTGCCTTGCGATTTGCGAACAGTCAGCAGTTCTTGTCCAATCTCAAAAGTTTGTGCGATTAGAAAATTTAAATAGTTATGTCTATGAGCATCATCAAAATTTGGTTTTTCTCCTCCTTCCAATTTTCATCAGTATCTGATAAATGCTCTGAAGACTGAATGACTTATCATAACACATTTCTTTATCTATGAGAGCTGAGTAACTTTAAGCTTCATCAGCACAAGTCACCCAATTTACAACCAACCAATTAAACGTGGTCATATTATTTATTATTATTACTATTTACTTATTGATTCTTATTTTCCAACTTTTAACTAAAAATTTCATTGCTTATATTGTCAATGACATGTAGACTTTAGAGGTTTCCGGAATTTTGGGAGTTGCTTAACTGCAAATATTCCCCCTCCCCGAAATCAAAAAATGTTCTAACACAGAAATGTTACTTTATAAATAAAATTAAATTAATAAACACACATAAAGAAGAAACACTTCATTAAATAAATTGTCTGATTCCAAATGCGTTTATTTGACTTCAAAGAAAACCCGTAATGTTGCCAACTATGAAGTTGGCTGTAATTATTTGTAAATATCAAATTTCCTGCCTCATTTTCCCCCCTTAAACCATTTTCATATTCCACGGATTTCTTATTTATTTCTGTATGAAGGCGATTTCTTAACCCCGTATACCCCACAGAGTTTTAAAATCTCATTACAAAAATTCTGATAACAGATTTATTTAATGTGTCTTAATTAGGCATTGGCCGAAGCAGGAATTTCGCCGAATACCGAATATTCTGTCAAAGTGTATACCGAATATTCGGTATTCGGCAACCAAAGACATAAAATGTTTTAATAAATATTTTTGCATATATTAGCTTTTTTTGATAAGCTTTAATTAAAATTAAATTCTCAATAATATAAATTCAGTTACATTTTTATTCTTAAATCTAATTACACAAACAATTTAATGACTTTTTTCCACTCACAAATTCATTAATCCATCACTTATTTTTTATTATTTTATCACTGGTCAATACCCAAAATAAATTATGAAAATATTAAATTTTACAGACTATTATTAAGGATAAGGATTGTCAGAACAAAAGTCTATTCAAATAAAAAGAAACGATGTTATCATTAAGCTGATTTACTGATTGTCTATATCTAATTATAAACACACATTGACTAGAAATGTTCTCAAATACAAAAGACAACATATCAATTACACCACTTTATTTTTACACCATAATTTGCCCATGTTAAATTTTGATTACAAATAGTAATAAATCTGCTTTATAAATGATCACTTAATTATAAATGAAGCATGTTAAAATGGTGCCAAATAAGCATTGGTCGTCATGTATTTATTTTTACAACTACAATTAGCAATACTTCATAAATTAAATATTTAGAAAATTCGGTCGAATACTTAAAAGTATTCGGCCGAAACCGAATATTCGGTTTACATGCCAAATCACAGAATACCGAATTAACTATTCGGTATTAGGTCAATCACTAAGATTAATAACAGATGTTTTTATGCTTAATGCACAATACTTTACAATGTTTAAAAAGCACATTCAATTTTATGAAGCTAAATAATTTCAAAAAGGGTATATTTTCTCAACTATTTACATATAAATAGACTTAATTTTGTTGAGATATGTTTATTGGAAAATTTTTAGATTCACAAACATATCCCATTTACAGATTAAACCACAATATATTTATTTTATTTGCTTTTATTATTTATAAGAAAAAAAAAGATTAAAATGTCCATTTAATATATATATATATATATATATATATATAAGTATTATAAAGATTTTACACAAAGTCCTATAATTACCGTTTTAATAAGTCAGTTTTAATGAACGAATCTTTCCTGAATTTCATAAATTAACAAACTATTGTAACATAAATTAGTAATTTTTCTTCAAATATTAAAGGAAGGAGAGGGGAGAATCCTTGAAGTGGAATTTTTTTAATTAATAATTCAGGATATATAGAGTTAAAATAGATATAGAATAAATAATTTATTATAATTAAATTTTAGGAAATAAAGAGAATTTGCTGCTGAAATAAACAGTTTAATGTAATTTAAACTGCAATCTAATTTATTAAGTAATGACTAACATACTTTCTGAGAGAAAAATGGAGTAACTGGCTTTCGTCTCTTTTCGCATATATATTATGACTTTCATCTTTAGGCACAATAAATCTTTTATTATGAGGATATATGAGAAAACTTGTCAGCTCGAAATGATTCTGAATGGCTTTATGTATATATAATGAAGTAAAAACTGCAAAAGGAGAATAATCAGCATTCATTTATAAGCACACATGGGAGCCATTAATAAATATAAACAGAAAACAGAATTTAAGGCCACTCATGTACAGTCATGAAACGAAAGCATATCCCCCCCCCCCCCCCCACAACACACCATACATACAAACTCTGCCGCAAATCATATGAAAACGGTACTAATGCATTGGTAATAACGTCTACAATTAAATGTTAATGTACGGACTATGGTTTCAGGCCTGTCTACATATCGAAAGATACACATACATTTTAATGTCTGAATTAAATCAATATATGAAATTAACTATGATACATTAGACAGACTTTACTACATTTAAAACATTTAAATTAAAATAAATACATAAAACATTTAAAAAATTGAATAAAGTAGACGTTTCGCCATGACAGCACACAGCTTCATCAGTACTAAAATCAGCTTACAAAACAAAACATTGAACAAAATGGATTCAGTTAAAGTTATTACTTTTGAAACAGTGAATATTCCATTGGAATTGAACCTGATTCATTCAAGGTGTTTGGCTATAACGCAGTAAACCAACTTTCCATAAACAGTCTGTAATGATAATCCTTGTAATTACTCTTCAAAATTGATGAATTCCTGAAAGATGGGGTATGGTCCGTGTCAAAGCATGCTGGACTAATCCTGAGTTTAACCTGCCATTCTTAAATGCACTTAAATTAATCTTAAGATCCATGGAGATTGTCTGTGTTAAATATGATGTAAAATTATTTTAAAATTTAACTTTTAAACCCTGAAACATGGAAGTATTCGGCCACTATTCAGCTGGCCGAATACGTAATATTCGGCCTAAATCACTATTCGGCGCATCCCTAATAAACACATTAATTTTGTAGAAAAGTATTTGGGAATGGATTTTTTTTCCCCCGATTTACACCTTGCTATAAAGAAACAATTTTTCTTTTAAATATCTCTATGAATTCTAAACCCAGAAACAATCCATAAAATGGGCAATTTCGGAAATATTTTAGTGAATTAATTTGTTTCAGCACAAATTAATTCACTAAACTTATATTATTTCTGCTACTTCTATTAACTTATTTAAACAATACAGCAAAATTAACAGGTGATAATCTCTAGACAATTCCATTTATGTGAAACGATAACTTTATTAAGTCTCTAATTCATCACTCGACATGAGAAATTTAATCAGCTTTTAGTCAGCGGTAATTTAGGTTATTTGACATCATTTTACGATTTCCAGACTTCAATATTTTGTTTTAGTAGAATAGACAAAGAAACATGATTACGTATTCGAAAATGTTAGGCTATGGTGATGTGTGTGTGTATATATATATGAGAGAGAGAGATATGGCCAAAATAATAAACCTTTTTTAAAGAATAATATAATTTTAACTTTAATTCATGATTAATGTGCAATATTTGAGACCCCCTATTGATGTAATTTATCGATTCGCGAAGTATCACCACCGGTTATCATGGTGTTTGTGTTTTCGTAAAAAACTGCTTTTCTGAAAAATCTTAAAAATGAATTGGACAAAAAAAAAAAAAAAAAAAATAGAAACATTTTGAAAAGTAATAAGAATTACCCAGTTTCTTTTCTGCTTTTTACTTAATGATTTATACAACGTGTCACTCTGTATTCATTTGAGAAATTTCTCTGCAAAAGATTGCTTTCTATTATATTATTTATACAGAAAGAAATGAGTAAAAAACATTGGAAAAACGGAAGGATACAAACTATTTAAGAGTACACAGCAAAAAGTTGTTAATGGTATGGAATGAGTTTCGAAGTCGCCGCGAACTTTCGATGTATTAAATGCCCCAGCCCTCCCGAACTCGTTGGTCGATGTCTCCAACTTATTGAATTTTACTTTAAAATTTTTCCTATGAAATCTTTCGTGATCAGGGCACCCTTCTCAGGAATGTTTGTCTTAAAGAAAGGACTGTGGTTCCGCCAATAATAGATGTGTCAGCCGCTACTTGCGGAACAGGCGGAATCTCAGATTCTTCTTGACTGCTCGGAAGGGTAATAAACCTAATCGCGGAAGTTCACAGCGGAAAAATTAAAAAACCAAAATTCATTAAGTTAAAAACATCGACCAGCGGCTTCAGATGGCAACCTGTGGATAGCAACCTACCATTGATGATATTTTTCGAAACCGCGCCATAACACCGTTTCTGACAGTGATCGTCAAGCTGAAAGTCCCGGAAAGCCCGGTCGACAAAATGGCGATCTTTATCAAAACTTTCTTAAACCAGCGTTTTAAAGAAAAAAATGGAAAATTAAACATTAAATAACTTAACCATATGAATATTTCGTCGCAATCCCCCATGCAAAAAAATTTTAAGCATATGATATAAAAAGCAATACACAAATTTAACAATTAAGAAATAATAGTCTTATCATATATTTTCTTTGCAACAGGGGAAACTGTCTCTTTGCCACCCCCCTTCCCCGTTGAAAATAATTTCTAAACACATGAATTGTAACGGGAAAGAAAACAGAATTAATGATGTTAAATTACTTTAAATCCCATACGAAAAATTTACTTAAAAAAAAAATTCATCAAAAAAAATGTATTATTATTTTTTTTTTCAAAATTCAGGGAGGAGCAATGGCTCTCTCTCAGGCCGGTGCCCACCGCTATGGCCTTCCCTTACCTAGTCTTGTTGGTATCCTTTCCTTACCCCCTCTTGTCGGTGCTCATGGCGACCGGCACTATAATTATAAAATAGATCTCCCTGCTTATTTTGTATGTAAAAAATATTTAAAGACTGACTCATAAATTATAACAAACAGCAAAAAACTTAAATCATAAACAAACTTTTCAGAATGTATCTGACAAAGGCAGGAATATTCACATTTAATCTTGCACAAAAAGAATTGAAATTATTCATTTCAAGTTGATAAACCGTAAAAGATTCTATTCTGAGATAAGGTGAAACAACATTTCGGGCAAAATCCTTTTTAGTAGTAAACTTATCGCAAATGAAACCTTTCATCACTTGATGAAATAATAGATGTGTCATTTGAGATGTTCTGATCTCCGATCACTACTCTTTCACAGAAAAAATGATTTTTTTTTCCTTCTCTTTCGAAAATTTCCTCCCCAAATTTATTTAAATAGCCTTAAAAAGTAATTCTAGACTTTATTCTTGTTATTTAATACACTGGAAAATAAGCAAATGTATTATGAGAAATTGTAATTACTAATTGGGAAATGCATTATTGAGAGTGGAAAACTGTATACTATGTCATTGTGACATAATATTTTATCACTGTGTGATAATAATGTAACAACAAAACTATCATTAATATCGCGTGCGTACAGGGTGTTCCAAAGTCCACCTACCAAGATTAAATGTCTATTTCTCATCTAGCATCACATGTACATTTAAAAATTATGTACCATCGAGGAATTTTGTTTAGCGTAATAACTATCTCAGTGAACAAATTCAGGACGAGATATTCCTGTCTGGATTCCAGCTGCGGAGGAAAGACATCAAAACATTGAGGTGCTGTAGAACCAGGGATTGTAAATATAATATTTTCGAAAATAACAAAAATATCAGATATTTATATATATATCCAATATTTTCAAACAGTTATAATTTATTGATGATTATAAATATTTGTAGACTTAATATAAATTTAAAACTAAAACATCTTGCATTCAGCATGAAAACTTAGTTAGGCAATATTCTAAATATTTTTTTCCCCTTACGTAACAAAATTGAAGATCAACTAATTGAAAACAGACACAATTTGCTTTTTACACTCACAAAAAAACAAACTATAGGATTTAGTATTAAGTATCAAGAAAATTATGTGTTATGTAACAAAATTTTAAATATAAAATAATCTTATTATTGAAAAAAAAAAAAAAGAAACATAAATGTAACCTTGTCTGCTGTTTTCATTCCCTAACTCGTTATGCAGTTTAAATAGAACTAAACCAAATCCAGACTAGATTCATTCTAACGAAGCTCTAAAACGCTGGTTATCTAAATTAGACAGTTTGTCTTTCAATGTCTGTTCTAAGTAAATACTGTACCACATAATTGTTGTTTAAAAATTCAATTTGAAAAGTAAAGCTTGGATTTGTTTATCGCTGAAAAGTTCACTATCTGCAGAACAACACGACCAATAGCAATTGAAAAATTCCTTTACATTCGTTAAGAATGAAAGTATCAAAAATATCATACACAATAAAATTTTGGAAATAAATATCAAATATATAAAAATGTCAAACATATGTGATCGTGATATTTTGAAAATAAATATCCGATATATATCAATATATATATACAGATCCATTGATGTATATCACCAAACTCTCTATGACACTGCAATCTTTGCAAGTTCTTTGGCTACTGTATGCAGAGAGACCAGATTTAACTCCAAACATTTATTAGTTATTGTAGGTTGGGGGCCAAATTCGTCGGTCCAAAGTTTGCGTGAAATGATCTTCTCACTCATTAAAGACTTTAGACCGCCCGAATGCAGATTTCAATCATGAAAATCCATTTCTGAGTGGTATAGAAGACCATTTTTTTTCTATCCTAGTCAATTATATAGAAAACGTATTAAACAAAATGCCTTATACCTACCATAAACATATCACACAAATTTTCAAAAAATTATTACATGGCTGATAAATTCGCGGTTAGTCTTGATAGGTAGATAGGCTTTGGGCCACCCTGTAGGTTACAATATCAAATGCTTTATCAAACAATAATCCCCGCAAAGAAAGAAAAATAAATATAAGGCGTCCCTTCTAAAATAATTATGTATCAAATGAACGTCTATTTTTTTTAAAAAAAGAAACATTGTAATCCAGTGATTTTACTAAATGATAGAACTGAAATTGCGAATGTAACTAAAACTGACACAAGATATATACTCTCCCCATCTGCAGACTAATAATTTGTATCACATATTGCTTGAATTTCTAAGTTGAAGAAAATTAGGTCTACTTAGCTGCATTTACTTCCGAATTTTGAGTACTACTATTTACGAATAGAAAGAATTCGCTTCATTAAATGATAGAAATTTACCATTAAATGAGATGTATTCGAAAATAGTGGTACTCGAAAATCCGAATCTGAAGTTTTGGCAGCCATGCGTGGGAATTTTTTTTAACTCAGCCTTGCGGATCCGATTCATATCCGAACAAAATTTCTAGAACATCGAGAAATATAAGTCTATTAAAAGCAAAACAATTTCCGAAAACAAAATCTCACGCAAAAGTAACGCTAGCTTACACATTGTAATTACATAAAATCCTTTTAAACCTTAAAAACTTTAAAAAAAAAAGTAATACGGCAGCATACAATAAATGCAACATCTTAAATTGTGCCCTATCTTTGAAACATGTAAAGCATGAATTTAATTATTCGACAAACTAAAGAGCTTAACTACATAATAAAAATAAAAAGATACAATGAACTAATAAAAATAAAAAGATACAATGAACTAACAAAAAAGTGGTGTTCCAAGCGAGTATTTTCAAGAAATAATGGAGCAAAAAAATAACACCACAGCATCATATTGGCGCTGCATTATAAAAGGGGGAGCAATTCATTATGCAAATAGCATCTTTCTTTACTCGCGAAATAATCTGACGACTTCCATTAAAAGTAACGAAGTTCCAGTATAAAAAATATATATACATATCTCTTCCGAGCGATTAGCTACGGAAAAGACGAAAAAATCGGTAAAACTTCATTAAAAATAAATTTGCAAAAAAAGGAAGTAATTAATATGCCAAGTAATTTTCTTGTTCCTGCTCGATACCTAGAAATATTGTGTGGATATGTTCGCTGTATAAAGAAAAATATATATATAAAAAAAAATCGTTTCCATCTAATACTTATAATAATGTTGAAAAAAGCTAACACAGAGTAAAAATACAAGTATAAATTAAAAATACGAGGGGATCGAACATGGGCTTTCCGGGTGACAGAACCTGCCCGGTGTACAGAACATAAGGTGACAACAATTTTTAATTGAAAACTAACTGATTTTTTACATATATTTTTTTTTAGTTGTCCCCTAACACAACCAAAATGCATTTTAACAACATTACCAATTATTCAAAAAAAGTTTTGTTATTTTATTACAAGGGATACTTTCGCATTAACCCTTACAGGACCATAAGATGTCCAAGACTAAATATGCCAATAGAACACAATATTTTAGCTATTGTGGGTGTAAAGTAAGAGAATATCACCAGAAAAACATAGCAGGGTGTATAGGTTTCCTATAATTTCATGGGAAATATTTTTCCCTATGGACCATAAAAGTAAATAAACGAAGAGTTAGGTTTATTATATCGGTATTTTATTTATTGCTTTGTAATACAAAAAACATAATAAAAATTATCAGAAAAGTAAAATAAATAGTTAGTTATGGTATTCTAATTTTCTCAAGTCCAAAAAACACTTTCAAGATATTATTAGTTCAGCCCGCGAATGTTTTGGTTTTGGCGCAATAAAGTTTGACAGTTCTTTTTTTTTTATTCGTTCAGAAACACATTTGCCGCCTTGGACATACGTTTTATTTTGACATTCAGTAAAAAAAATATCGATTCAATAATAATTGAACAATCGATAACGATTTTTGTAGAAGGGAAAAATATTTCCCTTGAGTGTGAAAGGGTTAACTTCATGGCAGGGGAAATTGCTGAAGAAATTGCCAAAGATATTACCACTTGCCTTTTTTAACACTTTCCAACATTGTTGAAAATGCTTTATGAATTCGGTTTGTCTGTCTGTCGTCTGTCCGTGCTCTAACTCGCGTAAATATACTCTGATTACCATGCAATTGATATATGTTATTGAGGTTTACTATGGCATGTTCGGTATTGAAAATGAAGTGTTTATCATTTAGAGTTCATTTACTGCGACGCGCGAAAGAACTGCGTTACATTACGGTTTATGAGGGGAAAATCGTTTGCTGTGTATTTTAATAACGTTACACTGTTTCAAACATATTGAAATTGATATATATTACTGAGATAGAGGTCTGCACGGGACTTGGCCAAGCCGACAAAATGAAGGCAAATTTTCAAACGGACCGGGGCAGCCCGATATAACAAATTTAAAAAGGATCAAACTAAGTTGATAAAATATGAATAATTTTCAACGAATGCCCCTCTGGGACGAGAATAAGTATAAATGTGCTGCACGATCCCATGCTAGCTTGCTAATATCAATAGAGAAAATTAACATGTCCAGCGTAGAGATCGGCCTCTGAGAATTACATCGTGTCTGAGCCCGGGCTATTTTTTTTTTCAGAGGACTCGGGCCAGATCGATATCAGGCTTACACTTTATTTTACATACTCGGGCCGAACAGCAACTGGACTTAATTGTCCCTAGGACGTTTCGAACAAACAATTTGTTTTGTAAAAATAGTAATAGCGATAATGAACTTCTGTTAACGGAATCTATGTAAATATATTTTAATAAATTAAAGAGAAACATTTTCAAAATCTACTTTCTTTATTATACAACTTCAAAAGTTATGATGTTTTTAACCATTCTTTTTCTTTTTTAAACTACACTTGTTTTTGTTTTTTTAAATGTCTTTATTTGAATGTAATAGTGTAAGAGTAAGTGATCATTAATGTTTCTATTCTGTATTCTATGGCTTGCGAACATACAGTAATCTAAAGTATACTGCAAAATTTTCACATAACTAAGTATGCAATATTCATTAAAATAATCTTAATTGTATGTCAATAAAAATCGGAATTTTTTGTAGAAATTGAGTCAGGCCGGGCCTGATTTCATTGATTTTTGCACAAGCCAAGCCGGGCATTTGCTCTAGCCGAGTCTGGAAATTTTGGCTCGTACAGACCTCTGCACTGAGGTGCACTTAAAGATGCTTACTATAGAATAAGGTGAGCGTAGCATTTATCGTTCATTTATAGGGACACACAAAAGAATTCGGTTGCAGTACTGCTTATCAATAACAATTGAATAACAATTGCTGGAAGTGCGTTTTCAGTTGTGGTAGGCGTTTTTAAATTTAAGTCATTTTTTGCATATTACTTGGCGTGTATAAATTCTATAGATCTATACAGGGTTGCATAAATGATCACGAGAACATTTTCGTTTATTGGTGGAATTTGCTGTAGGGTAATTTTCGACTGCACTTTGCGTTTACCATAACTGTAGTAAATTTCAGTATACTATTTAGTATATGTACAAACCTATAGATCTTATACAGGGCTGCACAAAATAATTCGAATACTTTTCTGACTATTGACGTTAATTGCTGACATATGATTTTCAAATGTGTCATGCATGCATTTTCCAAAATGTTTACTTAGACATCATTTTTCACCTTATTAAACGGTAAAGTTTTGTTACAGTATTCTGAATGTTTTGGAAAGTGTTTCATAATCTATTCTAGACACATGACTTTTCTTTCTTGTTTATTCAGTGTTTATTATTATTTCAGTGTTTAAGCGCGTAGGTGTATATTTCGGTATGAAATATCAGCAGGAAACAAATACTGAACTATTTATATTGTTTTAAGTGCAAATGTATTAATCTTCCGTAAGCGGGCTAGATGTGGTAGATTTTTAAAAAATCATGCTTGAAAATTATTTTATAAACCATAAAAAACAGTAAACTGAGATACGTTTTCAAACAAATTGCATTGGAAAATACATTTTTGTGCCGATTCGACGGTACAAACATTGTAATTCGGCGACGTTTAGAAGTTAATGAATTTGCAGAAAAATAGAAAGAAAAAAGAAAAAAAAAGGAATTTATTATTTAGGCACTTGTTATTAATATGACGCCAGCGTTACTCACGGACGTGTTTTTGCTTCATAATATAGATTTGAGAAAATCTTGTATGTTTAGTAAAATTTAAATCTGAATGCTAAAACACCCATTGATACACTGTTTAAGCTGATAAATTCTCATAAGAGAGTTTTACCAGGAAGGTATCAGAAAATTTCAAAGAATCAGTACACGTAACACTGCCTGAGAAATTCCCTGTTAATCTTGGTAGGCAGACCTGCCAAGTCTCCGGCTTTTTTTATACCAGTAATTTAGTACAGAAAATGTTGTTTTATTTAATCAGAACATTTTGCGATTTAAGAGAACAACATTTTCTCTAAAAATTACTGGTGCGCAAAAATCCGGAGACTTGGCAACTCTGTTGGTAGGTATTAGATGGGTTTAGGATCAGCTTGGTGGTTACAATATCAAATGCTTTATGAATTATTCAAACAATAATCCCCGCAAATCAAGATATTTAAAATTTTTAAGAAAACTCTCTAAAATAAATAATGACCCTTTTTTACATGAGAAAACAATTTAATCTAATAATTTTGACTGATGAAAGTAACTGAATTGAAGGTATACCTAAAACTGACAAGACCGTCTGCATATTCACGACTAATAATTTGTATTCCTTACTTGCCAATTTCCAACTACTTTTCCGTAAAATATGGTTTAATTTGACACAGGTTAAATACGTTTAAAACCAGAAAATTTATTTGATATATTTTTATTTAAATTCATGTTTCTATGAGAAAGTTATTTGATTTTATTTCTAAAACAATTTTCTGGTTCGAAAAGTTTAATGTAGGTTAAATTAACCCATATTTTACGGAAAAATAATAGGAGGTTGGCATATATGGATGGTAACCCAAATTGCCTGAATTCTAAGTTGAAAAAAATAAGACTGAAATTCAACTCAATCCTGTACAGATCTGAACCCACATGAATAGAATTTCTAGAATATCGATAAATATAAACAAACAGTTAAAAACAAAATAATTTTCTGAACACAAAATCTCACGCAAAAGTAACGTTAGCTTTTACACTGCAATTACATAAAAACCTTTTAAACCTCAAAAACTTTAAAAAAAAGTAATACGGCAGCATACAATAAATGTAACATTTCAAACTGTGCCCTCTCTTTGAAGCATGTAAAACATGAATTTAATTATTCAACAAACTAAAGAGCTTAACTACATAGAAATAAAAAAAATTAACTAATTTAAAAAAGAAAAAGAAAGTATTCCAAGCGACTACTATCAAGAAATAATGAAGCAAAAAATAACACTACAGCAGCATATTGGTGCTGCATTATAAAAGGAGGAGCAATTCATTATGCAAATAGCATCTTCCTTTACTTGCGAAATAATCTGACGACTTTCATTAAAAGCAAAGCAGATTCGGTAGAGAAAAAAAAATCTCCCTTCTGCTCGATTAGCCACGAAAAATCAGCAATGCTTCATTAAAAATAAATTTGTAAAAAGGAAGGTAATTAATATGCCAAGTAATTTTCTTGTTCGACACCTAGAAATACTCTGTGGATACGTTTGTTATGAAATATATATATACTTTTCATAATAAATAAAAGGTGAAAATAAACACAGGTAACAAATTTAAATTTTTCAGATAATGTCAACTCTTTTGTAAATCTTTGAAATCTAAATGGCGAAGCAAATACTGAGGTTATATTAATGAACTTGAAAATAAGAAAGAAAAATCATACATCACGTACAAGTTATCACTTAACACTTCGAAAATATTGGTACAAAATCGTCATTTTCATCTTTTCAATTTGCTCGCTAAAACTAATTCAGCAAAGAATGCAAGGTATCCACGAAGTCCAATACTGGAGGCTTAATATTTTACCCAGTCACTCGACATGGATCAATCTTATTTGAACCTTTACCTTCGATATAAAAAATTGTGAGCTTATCGCAGACAACCAGGGTAATTTCTAAATAATTCGGCTCCTACGGACAGCAAAAGCTTGATTTTTGGAATAGTCTAACTGTTGCAAATTTTTACAACCGCTGTCCGTCTCTATACGGGCCAATACATAATACTTACATATGCCTATAGAAAGTGAAATACTCTGAAAAAATATATATGTTACGGTCAATATGATTAATCCGGTTATTATTAATAATTACCGGATTAATCATATGGACCGCAACATATATAATAATATAAGGACGTGTTGGTAAAAGCCGTTTTGAGCATTTTGTAACAAAAATAAAATTTTGTTAAGTTAAGCATATAACATGACTGAAATGCACTAAAAGCAATAACTGTCTATGAATGGTAATGTATCAGAATACTTTTGTGTGGCTCTGTAAAAGTATAAATATTTCCAGCATCATTTTAAATAGGGAACATGTTTAGTAAACCTCAGTAACATACATATCAATTCCACTCAATCTAAAATAGAACAGATCATTATAACATGAACAATTACATCCAAAAGACTACATCAAATTATTTTGTGTGTCCCTGTAAAACTATAAACGATAAGCAAACCATTTCACATAGGAAACAAATTTATGTGCAACTCAATAATACGTATAAATTTTGTACTGTAAATAGTGTAAAGTTGATAAAAGGCACTTCAAAAAATTTGCTCTCCCAGACAATATATTTGAATTTCTTTGGATACCCATCATCCCCCGTGGCAGAATGTACGCGACGCTCCGACGGGCGTCGCAGACTTTTTAAGACACCTATAGACTAAAAACATACAGCGATGCTGCAGACGCGCTATAGCGCGTAAATTACGTGAAAAAACGGCAAACTTCGTCGAAGGATCGCGAATAAAACGGCGAATTTCGTGGAAGAATCGCGGAAAAACGCGAAATTCATTTAGAGTTCGCGAAAAATGTCTAATTTCGTTGACAGATCGTGAAAAAAAACGCAAATTTAGTCAAAAGGTCGTGAAAAAGCGTGAATTTCGTCAAAAGGCCGTTAAAAAAACATGAGTTTCTTTAAAGGATCGCGGAAAAATGCTAATTTTGCCGAAGGGCTACAGAGAAAACGCCAACTTCGTCGAAAGATCGTAGAATGTAGAAAAAACTTAATTTCGTCGAAGGATCACGAAAAACCGATCAATTTCGTCGAAGAAACGGCAAATTTCGTCGTCGAATCGCAAAAAAACTGAGAATTCTGCCGACAGATCGCGAAAGAACGGTAAATTTCGTCGGAGGATTGCCAAAAAACTGAAAATTTCGTCGAAGGATCTCGAAAAAAAAAAAACGGAAAATTTCGTCGAAGAAACTCGAAAAAACGGCAAGTTTTGTCGAAGTATCTCGAAAAAACGGCAAATCTCGTCGAAGGATCACAGAAAAAACGCGATTTTTGTCCAAAGGCCAAAGAAAAATCGTGAAATTCATCAAATGATCTGGGAAATTGGCTAATTTTGTCGACGGATTGCGATAAAAATGCAAATTTCGTCAGAGGGCCGCGGAAAAACTTTATTTTCGCAAAAAAAAACCATGAGTTTCGTTGAAGGATTGTTGAAAAAATGCGAATTTCATCAAAGGGCCACAGAGAAAACGTAAATTTCGATAAATGGCCGCAGAAAAAATGTTAATTTCGTCAAAGGATCACGGAAAAAGTGCGAATTTCGTCAAAGGATCACGGAAAAAGTGCGAATTTCGTCAAAGGATCACGGAAAAAGTGCGAATTTCGTCAAAGGATCACGGAAAAAGTGCGAATTTCGTCAAAGGGCCACGAAAAAAAAAACGTGAATTCGCCTTAAGGATCGCGGGGAAAAAAGAAACGTTAATTTCGTTAAAGGTTCACGAAAAAAAACATGAATTTTGTGAAATAGTCCCGGAAAAGATGCAGCATTCCTTTAGAAAACAGCAGACACACAAAGTTCTATGCTTATTAATATTAGGCATAGTTTTTAATGTGAAACAATATACTGAATTAACTTTTCAAAAATCGGGTTAACCCGAACCCAATTTGCAAGAATCTACACTCAGTCTGAAATAGACTCGTATCAAAAGCAGAGTTAATGCCACCTGCAAAAAGAAAAATTATTGCCGAGAGGGGATTTTCTCCCCCCCCCCCTCGGCTGTAACCTTTCAGAATATTTGCTGTGAATTTCAGATTTTTTTTTACTCAGAAAGGCAGATAAATGCCGATGCCTTAATTAATTAGCACTACAACTGCAACAGCAGCAAGAATAGATTTATATGATATATTGCGTATTGCAGACTATTTTTGAAAACATTATTAGCGTTGCAGACACTTGAAGATAGTTCTGCCACTGGGCCATCATCTAATCTAAACGAATGATAAATGTTACTTACCTTTTTTTAATGGGGGTACATGCTGTAATAAACCTCAATAACACATGTCAATTTCGTGTCAATCTAAATATATTTACGAAAATTAAAATACGCTCAGACATACAGACGAACTGAAGCCAAACATGTTTCACCCAGCATGTTGGAAATATTTAAAACGAAAAAAAAAAATCACACGTAGACACGCTTTTTAACAAATTGCGAGCGAAAATGTTGATAAATGCCGCATTTTATGTTTTCTTATGCTAAAAACATATTTATAAAGCATTTTAAAGAGCTATTTTATTAAAAGTAAAAATACTCGCATGTGAAAAAGATTTTACAATTTATAATAACATTTTTAATTCAGACAATTTTAAATACATAAACAAAACATGAGTGAAAAATTGACCGGGACCAGCAGGACTCGAACCTGGGATGCTCTGCCACTGAGTAACCACTGGTCAGTATCCTAGCTCGGAAATTTCTCACATTTATACATGGTGGAAAGAGTCACCGGCTAGCATTTAGCAGCTTCAGATGACACGCCGAAGGTCCCAGGTTCGAGTCTTGGCCCCGGTCAATTTTTCACTCATATTGGGTTTATGTATTTAAAATTGTCTGAATTAAAAATGTTATAAATAAAAAGTGATCAGACATATTGTGTATATATGTTTTAAGATTTTACAATTTTTATTTAAAAAAAAAAAAAAACTCAGCAGTAGTTTGATATTTTCTCTACATTAATACATTTTTATAATACGTGTAATATACAAATTGAAAAATGAAAACATAAACATACATTTTATTTTCAAAATTAAGTATTCTTGGTTTTGTATTTAAGATGGGGAATAGGGGATGTCCTGACTTATAGAACAACAAACATTTTAATTTTAACAGTCAGCAGTACATATTTATCATCTTATTAAAACAAAATTTGAAAATATATATATATATATATTTATGTGTTCTTTTTAACGAATTAAAAATATACATATTATCACATTTCAAAAAATATTTTAGAAATTTTTAGATAGAAATCGTTTCTATTTTATAAAGCTAATTTTATGCCATCTACTAGTATTAAAATATGTCCAATAATTTCTAATGTTATTGCGATTTCGAATAACCGCTGTCCGGAAAAACCTAACTTTCCGCAAATTTCCAATGAAAAGATATCGATAACACATTTGTCGGCATAACATCAAGACTATTACATTATGAATAAATACTTTAGTAGCTTGACATGGAGATTAATTTGTGTCAAGTCACTGCCATAATGTGACGGATATTCCAATGATAATTATATTGGCATAAGGAAAATTCCATCGGGAGCTGAAAACGAATAAACACAGAGTAGGAAATTACATTCTAATATTAAATAATAACATATGCCCCTAATAAAGTCAGATAATATGTCGCTTAAATGCAGTCATTACTCAGCATGATACTGAGTTACTTTGAAATACATTGCTTCTATTGTTGTTATACTTAAGTTTAGCTTTTGTGCAACTGTGGAGTTTCCAAACCGCCTATTTATTGAATTCAATGAAATCTTTAGGAACTATGCCAAACCCTTTATAGACTGAATTTGTAAATAATGCTACTATTTACATTAGCTGATACTATATATTCATGTTTTTAGAAAGAGTAGGGGGGGGGGGGTAACGGAAATTTAAAAAACTATTTTCTAAAAATACGACCCGTTATTCACTGAGAAATATAACATTTCATTCTTTACTATATATTTTTTGGCTTTTTTTTTACATCCTAAAAATTTATTATTTTTCCTTCTTTCTTACTACGACTCATGAATGTATAATTTGCTGAATAAATAATTCATATTGGTACGTTGGTGGTTGATTTATGACGGCCGATTATCCACACTGAAAAAGATTTTACAGTATAATACTGGCATTCCAAATGCCAGTATTATACCGTAAAATTAACAGTAATAAACAGTAAAATAAGCAGTAATACACTGCCGCGCGTGCGCGGTACTGTATTTCTGCTTATTTTACTGTTAATTTTACGGTATAATACTGGCATTTGGGATGCCTATACTGTAAAATCAATTTTTTTTTTTTTTTTTTTTTTTGGCAGTGTACTCGAGGGATATAATAATTCATATTGGAGGATGTTAGGGACATACGTTTACGCTAAAAAACAAACAAACAATGGCAACATTTTATCACAAAGTATGCTCAAAATTAAGCAATATATACTAGAAATTGTACAAGAAATTAACAAATCCTTATATTTAAATGCATGTAAATATAATTATTTTCTAAATATTCCTTAAACAGACATGCTTTAAAATTTAAGGAAAGCATAAACAAATTTCTCAACAGCATATTTTGAAATCGTAATTTATGTATTGAAGGTTATGCTTTCAAGGATAATTAACTTGGAACTCTCGACCAGAACTTCAACTATTAGGGTCTGTACGAATGAAAACTCAAAACTTTAGAAAGATTTTTATTACATTTTAGGGATGAACTACCATACGCTCTAACTTTATTCTCTACATCTTACGGAGTTAAAATGTGTCAGTCCATTGAAAGTAAAGAAATTTCAGGTAGATTTTGTAAGAAATACTGCCTATTACACTCTGCCCTAAGTTGGAACTTCTGAAAAATTTTTGCAGATCTACGCCGATCATGACTCCTAGAACCCAAAACCACCCCCAGTTCAAAACTTTATCTATCTATATCTATCACTTTTTTTATGGACACTACACGGTAACTTCCATAATTCTAAACAAATCTCTTCCAAACTGATACATAAAATCAAGTGGCATAAAATCTCGGCCAAGTTCGTTAATGGGCAAAATCGGACCAGGAAGGGGGGGGGGGGCTTTTGGTGAAAGCAGAAAAAAACCGCATTACTTCTTAATCATGATACATATCGAATCCGTTTAAAGTTATTATTACTTCTAGGAAAAAGACCAAACATTTGTGTATGACAGATTTTTGATACCATTAAAAATAGCCTGAGGGGGAGGGGAGGAATAGGGGTTTAAGAAAAAAATTCATAACTTCGTCAATTCACAAAATATCAAATCCGCTTATATTTATTATAAATTTTCTTAATACATCTTCTACAACATTTATATTGACAAGTTTTTTATAGAACCAACTCTTACAGAAAAAAAAAAATCCCTGCTGGTTCCGTCTACAGACGCAGGTATATTTCGAAGTGGGCGGTCCCAACTGCCGCATCATGGCAAAAAGGCATTTCTTCTGCAATTCCCAATAAACAGGCGGCCCCACTGTCTGCGTCTTTGAAATCTACCTCTCCCTGTAAACCAAGTCGTCAGGGATTTTTCAAAATGGGGCTACAAAAACTACAGTTAATATTCAAACTATAGCACAATACATAGTTAAACATTTTATGATATTGAAAGATTTATTACGTAACACTGAGAATAAATATAAAACAAGGTTGACAGGAATTTATCATGATTGGTACTTCCTTGAGAAACGCATGTTCTAACGATGGTTTGGAACAACTGTTTAAAAAAAAATTATTATTTTTTAAATATCCCAGCTATTTCTATAAAAATTGTGCATCAATTTTTGACACAAAAATATATAAATTTTTATAACGCTATTGAGCAAACAATCTAAATAATCAGAATTATTTTCAATAGCATATTAAAGCGTATATGCTTATGGGGTAAAATTCAAATTTCTTTTCAAAAAATATTATTTTATGTTTGCAATCATAATGTGTTGATGAAATAAAAATTGAAACAATTGTATAACTTTTGTCTAAAATATCTGTTCATTAATATTGTCTTTAAGAAAACGATCTTATGGTTATTTTTCTACTATCCTTTATGTCCCATATTATCCCATAAGTACATTTTAACCATAACTAACAAACAATCTCATATATAAATTGTCTTCTTTTTTATTACCTCTCTGATAATGAAAATTTTGTCCGAAATTAGAGATCTATTTTTAAATTTAACTCCCTTAAATAAGATCACTTGACGAAAAAATTATACACACACATGCATGCTATAAGTATTACCAATTTATATTGATATTATTACACAATTTATATAAATGATTAAACGGTAACATTTTAGGCTATCAAAATATTTTATTGCACAAAATGCATGAAAAACTGAAAATCAGATGTGAAAAATCAATTTAACCTTAAGTATTTTAGTTAAAATAAAACTAACTGCAGCACATAAAAATTTTAAACAATTTTGGAAGCAAATTAAGGTGTTAGCTTTTCTTTTGTCTTGGAAAATAGATTCTCACATTAAAAATTGTATTTACTTCTAATTCATCGCAAAATTTTATTTTTAAAGTATTTAAACATTTTTGAAAGCCAGAATGTGAAACAAAATTGTAAAACGTTCAAAATGTACAAATTTTAAATAATTATTGGTTACAGACTGCCACTTTATGTATTTATATTCTCCTAACATTATGTATTAACATACAACTATACTCTCACCAAGTTTATTATGAATGAAAAATTTTAAAACAAAATCACAGTTATTCGCACTGCGGGAATTCCCCAAGTTTTTATTAGTAAGAATTTGTTCTCTCACGTTCTGATAAAAAAATTACTTTTTATTAATAAAACTCAAACTCTTAATATTAAAACTGTAGCTAGAAAGTATTATATATATATATATCCTGTCAAATGGTATTTGCTTGTATACATCAATTAATGACATCTAATAATTATTGTAACATAAAAACAATACATATTTATCAATTATAAACTATAAGGTAATATTTATTGGTAAATGTACAGACGCGAACTGTGTTCAGGAAGTTTTTACGCCTCCCCCACCCCGTTCCAGGTTTTTATTGCTAAAAATCCAACCCTGGTAATAAATTAACTTCGACTCAAATTAAGTATACCTTATAGTACTATTTTTACATATTTTGGTTTTATAAAACCATTCGAAACGTTTTGTACAAATTGGTTCAAATAAGCAAACTTTTCATGTACTTTTTTAAACGCATTACATTTTCAAAACGGAGTAAAAAGTAGGCTGTAACAATAACAGTAATGAAATACTTTTACAAATCCTAATTTTACATATATTTTTTTTTATTTTCATATATTTTTAAAAATTATATATATAATTACATGTCATCTTTAAATAAGAGATTCGGTAACTTTGGTTATATACAACCTTGTAAGTTATTTTTTTTTTTCAAAAAGGTATATTTTATATATAAATTTGTTATATACCATTTAATATATACCAATAAATTTCTAAATATAACCATAAAAAATACCACAGTTTTATATTCCTCAGTCCGTGCGCAAAATACAAAATAAAATTTAGTTTATATAGATCAATAACACACAAATTCAGATTTGATAATTTAACATTTTAGAGATGAATGGTAGATTTTCTGACGCAATGACATAAATGGACCAGATTCGATCGACTGGTGTAAAATCTATGTCAGATAACATATTTTGTGCGAAAAATCAGAGTAGAAACACAATCGCAGTTATTTTAACTAAGGGGGTGTTCCTTCTTTTACTCAAGGTAATATACAATAAACTCACAATATTTTTTGGCGTTCACTTTTGAATCAACTCACAATGTTAGAAAAAATATATATATCGCCTTTTAGACTTTTGGATTGTTTCCAAATTGAAGATTATGTCAAAATGTCAGAGGTATACAGCTGTTTTGACAACCAATGAGAAACAGCCGAGAATAATTTTGAATTAATGCAGAATGCGACGCATTTTTTAATAGGGGGATATTATTTTTCATTGTGTAAAAAACATAAACAAAGGTAATTTTAAAATTCAGCTGAATTTACTAATATATTGATTAAACTGTGCAAAATTTACCTATTTACATCAAGCATAATTTCTTAAACTAATAATAAACACCTATTCTTAGTAACGATATCAGACACTTATTATCGTTGATACAACTATAAAAAAAAAAAGTGAATTTTAAGATATTTAATGTCTGTGAATCAAAAACGAACTTTCCCATCTATCATTAAAAGCGCATTTTTAAATACTAATACCATGTGGTTTAGTGTTTAAATGTGATGTTTATTTTAATACTAAGTGGTTTAATACATCTTTAAGACGTTTCAATATATTTGAAAAAGACCGAATTAGAGAAATTATAATTTTTTGGTTATAAATTTTATACAACCCTGTTGTTTACCATATTTTCAGATAATAGGACGTAACAAGGCGTATATTTTAGAGAATAAACTGTTTACTGTTAAACTTTTGAGTGTAATTATAAAATTTTCGAATTATGTACAGAGTCATTCAAAAAAATAATTTATTTTCGAAACTTTTTTTTGCCTTTTCTGAAAACTTCATTTTTTGAATTGCGTCACTTTACAAACAAGAAAGCGATATAATATAAATGACAATATATAGCGCTTCCAAAACGAGTTTCAATACCTTAAATTTTGAAATTGAGTTGTAAGGTACATTTTTTAAACTTTTATAATTCTTCTTTCACAAAAATATGCGAAATGTTTTTCAAAAACATAATATTTCTTACTTTTTGGAAAATTATATTATATATATATAAACTGCCCTATTGATAGATTTTACTTTGTGCCCCAGTTGGGCGAAGATTAATAAATACTTTTTAGGTGCTTGCGTAATTATATAAATACGTAACAATAGTCGTAGTCTGGTCCGTCCGTCCGCATATAACAGCACAAAAACTACCCAACCGAATGGTTTGAAACTTGATATATATATATATAATCGTTGCAAAATTTTGTCGCGTCATTTCAAATTTTATGAAAATCAAATCAAAACTTAAAAAGATAGTAATAAAAGCTTTCTTCTTCATTCTATTAAATCCTATCATATGCAATTAATTCAATGGTATCCTATGATGATTACGTCATATTTAAGATGGAGTTATTTCCGTACTACCTGAATTTAAAAACCGAATTTGTATATTAAATTGTTTAATTATAGCAATCATATAATCTACCGGCAGTTTTCTTGGATAGATGTTTCCGGAGAAATAGATATTAAATGGAAAAATAGTTTAAAAATATGGATTTCAAGTTCTGAAATTTTCAAAGCTAGGTTTAAGTATTCCATTGGAATTTTCAGCAAATGTCAACAAAAGATAAAATGTCGCCAACTTAAAATGTACTTATTTTGTTACGGAAATTAATCATATAATAACAGAAGGTATTAATTCATTTCACTGAAATAATAACTATGATTTTTTTACATTGTCTTGTATTGTATATTTGCGTATTACAATTATTTTAATGTAAAATAATTGTAATTAACTGTTTGTAAAAGTGTATTGAAACTTAATTTCACAAAATAATTAATATCTATAATATGAAAATTTGCACATAAAATAAATTTTGTATTCATGCATCTTTGCGTAAGAGTGCAACATCTATTGTACCAAGATCTGAATATTTATATAACTAGTTATAGTACGAACTTACTTGATTTGTGACGTTTGACTTAAAATTTCCAACTTGTTACTTTTTATTTTGAAAAGACATTTTACATCCCGCTGAGTAAATAAAATCTGCAAATGAGGTTAAAATGAGATTTTTTTTAATATTTCTAATAAAAAAATTTATTGAAAAAAAAACCCACCAAAAGAGATCGTAATTTTAAAAGGACTTTGTGACGTAATAATTAGTAGTCTACAATATTAAAGCTTTGACCGCGTTGTCTAAAAATATTTTATCGAAAAAAAAATCCAAAAGAAGGTATGGACATTTTTCAATCCGGAAAAAATAAAGCTAAAAAAGTGGCATGCGATTTTTATTTAGATATTTTGGTAACACTTTAAATATCTTCTGATTCATTGTTTGAAATGTGGATATCGTGCAAGCAAATTGTTAATTTAACCCTCAGACTGCCGAAAAAAAAAACCATACAAAAAATAGCAGTCGTGTACATTAGACTCATATGTAAATATATAAAATTACCAAAATACAAATGAACTACTCATTTATAATTAATATATTAATAAATAGATTATAATTATACAAAATGGTAAGAAAAAAAAATAATAAAGTATAACGATTGGACACTTATTTTTATTTTTTGCATATATATTTTTTTTCGCATGACATATAGCGGACAAAAATTGCTTGGTAGTCGAAAGATTAAATTTCTTTCTGAAACCAAACTTTTAATAACAAATCAATTTAAGTCAAAAAGCTTATGAATTTTTATTTTCGGTAACTATCACAATAAACAGATAAAAACCTACAATTTTTAATCTTGTACAATTCATTTAAAGGAAACTTTTCAAAATAAAAAGAGTACTAGTTTATTTTAAAGACACTTAATTTTATCGAAATTCGGTATATAATGCCCTAAAACTTCTCAAAATTTTCTAAAATATTTCATTTAGCAATTTCCCCTAAAGCTATAAAAAAAATTAGATCAATTGGAAGCAATCCTTTTTACTTCATTTTTATTAAATAACTTGGATTTCGAGCAAATTAAAGAAAAAAAACTAAAAACGAATCGTATTTTTAAAGCAAAAAAAAAAAAAAAAATAGGACAAAACATTCTTTTCTGAATCTTTTACTACATGATTTTTCTACCTCTCTATATTAAAAAAAAAGTAACCGCCAACGCCACTGTCCGTGATTTTTTTTGTGCCTTGAGGTCTTTCTGGACTAATATTCAGAAAACTATTGCATATAAAAAAAATCCCTGACGGCTCAACCTACAGGCACAGGTAGATTTCGAAGCCGCAGGCCGTGGGCACTTGTTTATTGGGAATTGCAGAAGAAATGACCTTTTTGCCAGAATGCGGCAGTTGGGAGAGCCCACTTCAAAATCTACCTGTGTTTGTAGGCGGAGCCGGCAAGGATTTTGTGTTTTTTTTTTTTTTTTTTTTTGCTCTAGGAGTTGGTCCTATAAAATACTTGTCAATATAAAAGTTGCAGATAATACTGCGACGACGATTTATAATAAATTTAATCGGATTTGATACCTTGTGAATTGACGAAGTTATGAATTTTTTTCTTCTTAAACCCTATTTCTCCCCCCCTCCTTGAGGCCATTTTTAATTATAGAAAAAATCTGTCATATATAAATTTTCAGCCCTTTTCCTAGAAGTAATAATAACTTTTTAAACGGATTCGATATGTATCAGAATTAAGGAGTTATGGTTTTTTTTCTGTTTTCACAAAAAGCCCCCCCCCCCCCCTGGCCCGTTTTGCCCATTAACAAACTTGACCAAGATTTTGTATCAGTTTGGAAGAGATTTGTGAAGAATTATGGAAGTTATCGTGTCCATAAAAATGTGATATAGATAAATAGATTGATAAAGTTTTGAACTTGGGGGGGGGGGGGGGGGGTTCTACGATTCATGATCGGCGTAGAAATGTAAAAGTTTTTCAGAAATTTCAACATAGGGCAATATGTAGTATTTCTTACGAAATCTACTTAATATGAAAAATTGTAGTTTTATAGAGAAATGTTCGATAAACGCGCTGAAACAGATAGTTTTTAAATCGGAGAATTATTTTAAGAGATATTTAATACTAGTAAATCTACAGATCAGAGGCCTCAACGTCAGCTTTACAAATCATTGTTCATTAATCTCACTCATTTTTAACATTATTTGATACCCTAAAATTCAATCTTTTAAAAGTTATTTATACATTTGTAAAAATATAAAATTTATCGAAAGTTCCGGAAATTTTAGAAGTATTGCATTAAACACAATGTTATGCAATGATAGGATAAACTACTTATTACTGTATGTTTTCAGAATAACAATACATTAAGGGGGGCTCCGTCCCCCTGAACCCCACATTGTCGCTTTAATATTCTATTATCAATTTCCAGTAATTGCGCTATTTTATTTCTTGAGTATATGTCTGAGTGTATTTACTATTTTCATTTCATTAGAATAACCATCTCTTTGTACAAGAGATTTTATCCTATCCTTAAAAGAATACTTATATTTCAACTACTAAACATCATATGTTGCTGAAATTGAATAAAATTTCGTGTATACAATATACAGGGTGATTTTTTTTAAAGTTGTGAAAGTAAAACACTATAACAAAAGAACCACTGATCCAAATGACCTAAAATTTCACCAGTATGCTCCCAAAGTAATGGGAATTTTTAGGCATGGTTAAAAAAATTAAAATCGCACCGACAGATGGCGCTGTAAGGTAGCAGAAACAAAGAATATCGTCTGTGGGAGGAAAACAATTGACGGTACTTTGAGAAACCATCTTCCGTAGAGCCTCTGTCGTCATTGGACCTTTTCTTAAATTCTTAAGTGTCCTAAATCTCCTAAGAGCAGTTGCTGCGCTGTCATTATTCTGATAATACAGTTTCACTAACATCACTCAACGTTCTCAATGGCGCAGTCATTGCGAGGATTTCCGTAGAATAATGAACACGAGATGTGCGTACTTCACGTTTTAACGCCAATGTGCGTGTGCCGGGAGCAAGTTCGTCTCCCGAATTTACTGCATGTACAGCGCCATCTGTCGGTTCAATTTTAAGTTTTTTTTAACCACGCCTAAAAATCCCCATTGCTTTGGGAGCATACCGGTGAAATTTTAGGTCATTTGGATCAGTGGTTCTTTAGTTATAGGGTTTTACTTTCACAACTTTAAAAAAAAATCACCCTGTACTTATACAAATGTAAATTTCTTTTATGTGACCTATATTCAATTTACGCATTCAACATTTTTATTATTTTCATTTGGAAAACCGATTTGGTAATCATTTTTTAGTAGTTAAAATAAATTCTCCTCCATTTCATTAAAAAAAGCATATTAAAAACTTATATAACCCGAAAATTAGCTATTTTTAATAAAATTTGGCGTCAAAATAATGCGGTTCACTTGAATTTTCTTTTGTTGATATTCTTTGAAATATAGTTGCTTAGCAACCATTTAATGAAAGAGAAAAAAAATGTACTGGAATTTTTTGTAAAAAATGAGAAATTAAAATGTTTCATATACAGTAGAACCCCGATTATCCGAAAATCGGCTTAACCGAAACACCATAAAACTTTTTTTTAATACAAGCATGTTGTTTATGAAATAATTAAAGAGTCAACTTACTTGTAGGGACATTGCATAAATGCAGGCATTTTATTGCATAGGCACATACAACACTTCATTTCTTTACAAAATAAGTTGTGTTTTGTTTTTCCACTTTGCATTGCTGCACTTCTATGTCTTATCACGCTACCTTTTAGATGTACAACATATCTGATGCTGTTGTTGCATCTTCCTGCACTGCAATATATTGAAGTGCTACTACTATCACCTCTTTTCAACGCGTTGAGATCTTCATGCTTATGAAAACCCATTTGCGCTTTAACCTTTTGATTACGGGCTTGGACTAGCGACTATTTTTATATTCACTCTTATCACAATTTACAAAAGAACTTCTTTGTGGAAGATTTCTCTTGAAATTATCTTGGTATAAGTGTATGGCAGATATTGGTATAAAAAAAATGGTGAGAATAGAATAAAGAAATAGTCTCTGGGGCGACATATTATGTCCTAAACCTGTAATCAAAAGGTTAAAATATTACTCATCATAAATAAAGTTTGGAGGAAATCAACACACGTGTAAACAGGAAGGGGATTTCGCACAGAATACGGACTTTGCATGTTACTGCATCTAAGGCTCCTATAAGGCTATTATAGGAGTTCTAGCTGCATCTACAGGCACGAACGCGTTACCTGACTGTGCGGGAGTGAGAAGAGTGAGTATTGCCATCTGGTAGAATAAATATAGGAAGCCTCCCGGTTATCCGAAAATTCCTATGGAATCCCGGTTAACAGAAAATCCTTTGGTCCCATTCTTTTCGGATAACCGGTGGTGTACTGTATTTCAAATTAATGCATAAAATTTCCCAATAATTTATGCAATTAATTTCGAAATTCTAATAAATATATTAGCAAATTTTCAAAGCGATATGATTTAATTAAGATCTCCATTTCGTAAATTTAGAATCCATAATTTGCATTTACAATTATGCCAATGCGACATTTTCTTTCCGGTGAATGTTAAAATTAAATTTAAAAAAATCATCTGACATCCCATTGAAAAGCATTATGACCTAAAAATAAATGTTCTATATTTTTCGAACGAATGAACCAAACTAAAAACTATACAGCTAATTCCGGATACCTCGCGAACATACTCAACAAAAATCAACCTAATCGAACGTTTTTTTACGGCAGTTATCGCGGAATAGATAGACAGACGGAGAGAGAGACAGAAACCAAAAACTTTTCGCGTCTCCCACAGTGAGCCTTCACTGACGTTTCGGCAATTAAAGTCGGTCAAAATAGTTAGTTTTTAAATCGAAGAATTATTTTAAGAGATATTTAATATTAAAGTCGGTCAAAATAGTTAGTTTTTAAATCGAAGAATTATTTTAAGAGATGTTTAATATTAAAGTCGGTCAAAATAGTTCTCTTAAAAAAACTTTATAGAAACAAAAACTATGGGTAGGAATTTAATAATATTTTGAAAGGATATAGTTGACAAGCTTGCGGTGTGCACAGTACAATTATTTTTCTAATTTGACTAATTTTTCGAGGTTTTTAGCCAATTCTTTAATTCAAATTTTCATTATTTTGATGGATATTTATTTCATATTTCAAAAAGTCCATTATTTAAATTGTTGCCAATTTGTAAAATAGCACACTTAATAATACTCCCTTTAAATAAAAAAAAATAAATGTGACTGTTAAAATCAGAAATAAAACTTTAAAATAATAAATGATCCCGTGTTAAAAGCAGTAAATGGAGAAAATTACGTAATCAAAAATTTACTTGCGCGGTAATATTAAAATGAGAAATAAAATTTTAAAATAACAATTAAATTATTTACGCATTTAAAACATTAAATGGGGAAACTTACACCATATTTAAAATTCTCAAATAACAATATTTCCAAACAGTTTCAATTTAAAAATATATTTACACGAGATATTCATTCATTTCGACAAAATCTTTTACCTATTGTTGCACATTTTAAAACAGCGTAAATAATATTTCCCTTCAATTAAAAACTATATTTTTACGTTTGATAATAGGAAGAAACCCTTGGTGAAAATTACGTCATATTGAAAACGATACATTTAAAACATCTTGCTGAAAACAATTTCTGGTTCTTCTCCATTATCCCGTTGACCACTTTCCAATGTAAAAAAAAAAAAACTATCGCCAAACTTTAATTTAAAGTGTAATTATTGCTTAAAGTGATAAAAAACATAACACAAAAAGGTTTAAAAATACCTTTTAATATATATGACACATGTTTCCTTCGCTCAAACGGCGACATCTTCAGACCAAAATGATAAATAAAATATTCTCGCAAAGTTTTTGAAAATGATAAACAAAAATCACGAGATCCAATGTACGCAAGTGCTTAAATTGGTCAAACTGGAAAATGTGAAAAATATTTTATTTTTATTGCTTTTTTAATTTGTCGCGTGCCAAATTTAGGGTAATTCAAAAGAAGCTGATTCGTTGCAAATGTTATCGCTTCGCAAATATATTTCTATTGATTCACGGATAATGGATGGGAAATAAACTCTTGATGGAAAAACTATTTTACTATTCTTGCAATCAATCTGCAACAGCTCTATTCTATGTAGTCTAGCTAAGACAGTAGTTCTGTCGAATATTTTATTTATCATTTTGATCTGCAGATGTCGCCGTTTGAGCGAAGGAAACATATGTCATCTATATTAAAAGGTATTTTTAAACCCTTTATGTTGTGTTTTTTATTACTTTAAGCAATAATTACACTTTAAATTAAAGTTAATAAGTGATTTTATTATATTATTTATTGCCAAACTCTAACGCCCAAAAAACAAATGGAAGAATGTTAGCAAGTGGAATCGAAAAAAAATACAAGAAATTAGAAAAATCCCCACTCACTAAAGTGTCGACTATCAATAACTTTAAACAATAATAAATACATTAATGAAAAGAGAAAATAAATGTTTCCTTAACCAACTTGTGCTTATTTGTATGTTTTGAAATTTTTTGTTACAATACGTGTAAATGAACTTCGATGTACTTTGCTTAATCTTAAGAGATCAATTAAAAAAACAGAAAACTGCCCAGTTAAACTGAGGGCATTGAGCTCACAGGCTGTTCACACTAATTGTATATTATATTCTTATTTGAAATAACCCCCTCGAAAAATAAAGAAATCGACAATATATTAAGGGGGGATTAGCCCCCCGTTCCCACCCCCTTATAGTTAGTTAACCACTGAATCCCCAAAATTTACCAGGGAAGCTCCTTACCACAATGAGTCTATATACAAAATTTGAAGAAAATCGGATAATTCTCCATGGAAAACACATTTATCTATCTAAATTAAAGGGGAGGATAAGCCAGCCCCCCTTTCACCCTCTTTATACTTAACCAAAGAACCACCAAAACTAATCAGGAAAATACCTTATCACAATGAACCTATATACAAAATTTGATCAAATCTGATTATTCTGCATGAAAAATCCATTTATTTAAATTAATGGGGGGATTAGCCCCCCGTTACCCCCTTTATACTTAAACAATGAATCCCCAAAACCAATCAGGAAAGCGCCTTTTCACAATTAACCTATATACAAAATTTGAAGAAAATTGGATAATTCTACATGAAAAACCCATTTATCTAAATTAGGGGGGTGATTAGCCCCCCTTTTCCCCTTTATACTTAGCCAATGAACCCCCAAAAATAATCAGGGAAGCGCCTTATCACAATGAACCTATATTCAAAATTTGAAGCAAAACGCTTATTTCTATCAAGAGTTATTGCGTTACGTACATACATACATACATACAGAACGGGCGGGCACATTAGCTCTCAGGCTTTGATAGCCTGTGAGCTAAAAAGCAATCTTAAGTATTTATTTATTTACCATATTTTTCTAATCATCCCCCTCGGCTGGTGGATAAATATTTATGACGTCCGTTGATACGGATCTGTTGTGCGTAACTATGTATAGCAAAATTTTTTCAACGCTTTTTCTCTTTTAATATCATGGCGTCGTCGTTTAATGGCGCAATTATTATTTAAATTAACGAAATAACTAATAAATTGGCAAAATATAATTAAAAATACAGATAAACGTCAAATTAAAAATCATTCGATGACATAACAAACATGTGTAACGCATCTGATGTCAGTTGAATGTGACATCATGGTCATGCACTTTTGGTGTTAATTCCTATATTTTAGCGAGCATTTTTTTCTTTTATGAAAAGTGGTTGACGTGATAATGGAAGTACCCAATTTTCTTATAGCAGCGTTATAAAATTCCCCGATGCAGCGGCAATTGTTTACTTACCAATTTTACACAAGTTAATTTTCAAATGTTTAATTGATCTTATTTAATCAATCACGAAGATAGTTGTTAGCTGTTTCGACAGCAGTTAATTCGACCTAAAATTCCTTAGTTAAAGGAAAATGAATGAAAACCCGATTACAGCAGATCCAGGGCCTGATCAGCTCTGTGTGGGACCGGGGCACACAGGCCATGTAGGGGTCCCTCCTTTCGCAAGAAAACTGCATTATAAAAATGACAAGCAGCTTTAAGTGCTGTTTAAAATTTAATCCTTAGTTTTATGAAAAAATAATATATTATAGACATACGTAAAATGCTTTAAAAAAGTATGGAAAGGTAAAAATTTTTGCACTATATGTTATTTGAGATGAATAAAAATTAAATCTAAACCTAAGGGATTGAATGAAACATGTTTGATGTAATGTTGGTTCTGCTCAGAATTTTGAAGTTTACATTACATTTCATTGTCGCGAATGAAAAACACTGAGAAAGTTTAATTTTTATGAATGGGAATTTTTTTTTCTATAAACTATAAATGGAAATTCGTATTAATTTGCATCTTCAGAGAGTGGACAAAATGCATTTTGAGGCCCCCTGAAAATATGAGCCCCGTGTGCCCCTGTGATAATCAAGCACTGAGCAGATCTCTACTGGTTGTTTAATTATAATTCAATCTTCCGTAATCGTCTTAGAGTTAGCAATTTAGCATGTTTTTAGATTTTGCGGTGTCAGGGGGGGGGGGGGGGGTTGGCGAGTGTAGTTCGTAGGGGACAGAGCCCCAAAGTTGTTAAAAAAAACAAGAACGAAAAATTATGCTATAATATTGTTCTTGATCGTGGTAAAGTGGATTTCATAAGATGAGTATTTCGATGACTAAAAATCATTATTACCTTCCAATAGATCTATAAATTCAGAAGAAATAAGAATAGGCACATTTGGAAGAACAGGCAGACATAGGTAGATGAAATTATATAATTATTCCCAGGTTCTATATATCATTGCACAAGTACAGGAAAACGTCCAAGGCTATGGCTGCCCACGGCAGGGGCAATCTGGACCGTAACACATTCCTTGATATTGTTACATGTTGATAGCAAGATGATTAACGAGAGAATTGATTCCTTCTCTTATCATGACAAACTCGAATGAAATTACATTTCACCAAAGGTTACAATATGGCGATGATTTCTCCAAACAGAGCATAAAGACAATTAAAAATTTAAAGAACAGAGCCATTTTTGGCATAAATCATCCTAACGAATTTTTCGGCGGTAGCCAACATGTATGGGAATGCAAAACCGCACAAATGGGGCTCGGGAGAGTTTTCGCATTCTTGAATCCGCGAACCTTAGAATTTGTTATGACTTTGATATGTACGTTGGATATTTTTGGACCAGAATTATTCGGTTTCGCTTGGGAATCATTGTAATTAAAAGGGTGTGTATGAAGAAATCAGTTAGCAACAGATCTGTGTGACCAAATAAGGAGATGGCAGATGGGCATCTTATGCTAGCTATTTGACAGGATAGATGTAATGGTTTTCATTTACTTTATCAGCACAGTATAGAAATATTTTTAGTGTAACTGAATTAAAAGGATATTAGAATAAACGGAATGAAATTTGTTACATTGAATTTAACAAAGGGCGGGAAAGGAAAATGAAAAAGTATCTTTGTAGAACAGTGAGCGTTATAAAATAATGAAAAAGGGGAACAAATTTGGAAAAGGGAATTATATGAGAGGGGAATAATTACTAAAATTGAATAATATACGATGCGACATCATACATGCGTTTCATTTCTATGCCTAAGCATAGACTATGAAACACTTTCCAACACATTCAGAACACTGTAACAAAACTTCACAGATTAATAAAGTGAATGCTGATGACTTATTAAACATGGGATAACCGCCCTTGTTTACTTAGACATCAACTTTCACCTTATTAATCTGTGAAGTTTTGTTTTTGGAAAACGCATAACAAATTTGAAAACTCAATTTCAGAAATTACCATCAATAGTCGGAAAAATATAAGACTTATTTTGTGAAGCTCTGTATATATGATCTATAGATTTGTATATATACTACATAGTATGCTAAAATTTAAGTCAGATAGGAAACGCGTAGCACAATTAACAATTCCTATGCAGCAATTTCGGTCAATAAAAAGACATGTATTCTATATCTTTTGTGCTGCCCTGTATATTATCTATAGCATTTATACACACAATATGTAAAAAAATAGATTTAAAAACCAGTACCACAACTGAAAACGCACTTGCAGCAATTATTGTTCATAGACAGTATTGTAACGTAATTCTTTTGTGTGTCCCTGTAAGTAAATGAACGAAGAATGCTATGCCTACCATATTCTATAGTAAACCTTTTGTAATAGTGCATCTCAGGGATATATATTAATTTCAATGTGTTTGGAATAGTTTAACATCATTAAAATATGTTGCAAACGATTTTTCCCCATAGACCGTAATATAACGGAATTCTTTCGAATGTCCCTGTAAATGAACTATAATGCTACACACTCATTTTCAATACCAAACATACCATAGTAAACCTCAATAACATATATCAATTGCATGACAATATTTACGCTAATTAGAGCACAGACAGACAGACAAATTGAATTCATAAATACTTTTCAACTATGTTGGAAAGTGTTAAAAATGAGTCTTATTCTTACGCAAAATACAATAACAGAAAACAATACGTCAAAACATTCTTTTTTTCCATATCTTTTATTGCATGAGTTTTCTAATGTTAAAAAAGGGGTTTGGGGGGGGGGAGATACTCTTTGGATGGTATTAAATAAAGAAAAATGGAAATTTAAAATATTACTTCAATTTTTAAGTCGAAATTTTGAATTTTATCATCCGTGACATGCAAGTGGCACAACATGTAATTTATCTATTTCAAAGCAGTTTGATAAATGTGGCACAGAGCCCACACAAATGAATAAGGTCCACACATTAAATTGATGCCTTTTTTAACCCTCTCGCTCAGGAAGAAAAAAAAATTCTTTGAATCGGCATAGTTAAAATGCTATTCTAGATTGCGTTTAAAAAGATTTATGGCATATATAAAGACTGTTTAAGAAATGTCATTTAAAATCAAGTCAGAAATTGTTTTAATCATTTAAAGTCAGATGTTGCTTGCTTAAAATAAAGTTTAGTTGAAAATCGATGCTCACTTATTGTGCTTTTGCAGATAAAGCTGATAAGTAGTAACAGCATTGCCACTGAGCGGACATAACTTTTGTCATTTGATACGTCCAATTATTATTCCTGACGTGGAACAAGGACAGTTTTATGAAAGTCTGATAATATGTAGCATTTAGTGGTATGGTATACGTATCAAACAAGTTATACAACGGTTAAGAAAACGGTTTAATTAAACGGTTAAATTGTGAGCCAATTTAATAATTTCTATATAAATAGCGTTCTTGAATGGGTACATTGAGCACAGAGCTTCTGCATAATAATAACAATTTAATAAATGACAGCAGTTACACTGCAAAAATTTCCCTTAAAATACTGAAATTGTACTAGCAATCGGGACTCCAGTACTATTTCCGTATTTTAACGGAAAACAAATGCAAGGAAATTTTTCGTGATTTCTGACATATCCGTTTTTAAATTTCCGTTCTAAAACATATCTTCCGTATTTTGTAGAAATTTTCATTTCGTTACTAACCTTTATACGACTACTCAAGGACAATCTTATCACATAGGGAGAGACTTCTGTTTAAGCGAGTTTTTAGTAAAAAAACCAACACTTGCCGCGAGGGGATTCGATCTAGGTAGAAAACCTAATAAGTGTTAATAGACCGGTTGTCGTTCTATTTAGTTATGTAAGACGAAAACCGGTCTAAAACGGAATTGTGAAAGTATTCCGTTTCACAGTTGGTCACAGTCCCTTGCGGTTCCGTCTTAGGAGATTTTACTGAATAACCAAAGCAAAAAAAATTTCAATATCTATACTAATGAAAAAAAAGATAATAATAAGCTCCGCGCGTGGGTCTATCAGTCTGCTGGCGATAGCCAGCGAAATCTACCGCACGTAGAAATCTGAAAATTTGGATGATAGTCCAAAGCTTGTCCTGATGCACATGAGGCTCAGATTTTTAATTTTTTTGATAATTAGACAAGATATTAATTAAAAACTCGTCAAAAAAGCGATTTTTTTGCATAAATCGCGCATGCTCAGTTCCTGCTTTCCAGAGCGCGTAGAAGGAAAGAACTAAATGCTGAGTTTTTTGGGCGGTCTTAACGTTTATCAACCGAACTGTATACGAAAAAACTGAAGACATTCTTAATTTTCGTACTACGTCTGTAACGACGCAATCAGTTCGAAAAAATATTGTTGTTAACCCTTTGAAAAAAAATTCAAAAAAGGTCGCTTTCGCGGTTGACTTTTTCTCCCTTTCGGCAACGCATTCCCAGGTTCGATTTTAGAGGTATACCGATTCACAAAAAAATATCTATTTAAAACTGAGACCTTGTCTTCAACGATGCAACATGTTTTAAAAATTACGAATTTTAACCTTTTCGAAAAAATTCGCGACTTCAGTTCCCTTCGCGCCTCAAAAAGACTATTTTTTTTTCTGCGCTAAAAGTAACTAAATGTCGGTATTTCGACACAATCTTTTCAAAGCATATCCGCAGACCGTATTTCCATCACCTACAAATATTTTGAAACCTTCGGATGAGTAAAAAGTACTTAAAAAAATAAAATCTGAGAAATTTTCGATGAAAACGCTAAAATGCGGGCTGTTCGGCGCGGCTTCGGTTCATTATTTCACTACTACTAATTATGAATAATTTTTCACGAAATTTTAAAGAGCTTGGATACAGTTACATTTATAACCTATTAAAATTTCAGAGAGTTCGGACGATAAGAACTATATATATTGGTTTAAGATATAAGTTTTCATATAAGAACTATATATATTTTATATATATATATATATATATATATATATATATATATATATATATATTAATGTTATGTTAAAAAACCCGACGCGAAAACAAAAAAACGAGAAGAAAATATTTCTTTTACAACTATCAATATTTTTTCACGAAATTTTTACACGGTCTGTAAAACCGTTATTTTTAGAACTGATACAAATTGCAAATTCGGACAACAAGAATTACTTTTTTTAACTATTGAAACGACCCTCGTAGGGGGGGGGGGGGGGATGTCTTTGTACGAGCTCTTTTACCACTAAATATATTTTTAAATAAAAAATTCGCTAAAAAATATTGATAAGTTGATACAAAATCGGGTTAAAGGTATAAAAAATCATACAAATTTAAGGTTTATTTAAGGTTATTATCACGGGACTGGACAACGCCGGGCGGGTCAGATAGTATATAATAAACGTAATCTGTTTGTTTGTTGTTATTTTGCTTGACTCAGGGGGCACTCATTTCTTTATTTTTGTAAAAATGGAATTTCATAGTAAAATCCATTAAAAATATAATTTTAATACGGTGAAACGTTCATTTATTATTTACCTCCATTTCTCAAAGCATATAAATTTAAGCAAGTAAATTACTTAATGAATCAGTTTTCATAATGTTCATTTTCACATCCTTATGTAATATGTATTAAGGCTGTTTGTTAGCAGGTGTTCTTATTCAGAAACTATGTAATCTAAACACTTTTTCCATTTTTTGATAAAAGGCAGAAGATTTTTCAGAAAATACTGTCAAAGCCAGCGTTTTGAACCAAATTCCCGACGCGGCAGCACGAGAAAAAGGGAAAATGTGTGTCACGTAACACGAATTGCTTTTAACTCGATAAGTAATTTATTAAAAAATGGAAATTCATTTCGATTCCAAATCATTTTAATAGTCAGGCCTGTCAATTTTATGCCTTTGCGTATAAAAACGAGCCAGAAAATGTGTCAGAAAGTTTCACATTGTTGTGTAGGTCATTTGAGAACCACTTTAAGGGCACATGTGACATCTCGACAGTATGAACGACATAGATTTGGCAAAAATTGTGCAATTAAAGAAGTAGTGTCCGTGTTTGCGAAGGGAATACAATGTTTTATCAGCGACCCACACTGTAAAGAAAAACGGAGAAGATTACAGCTGATTTTGCTGTGAATCGCGTCACTGGCATTGAAAAACAGCATTTTTGTAATTTCAGTACAGATTTACAGCAATTGCTGTAAATTCAACTCCACCGAAAGCGCCGGACCACATTCCAATTGAGGTACACACAGGAAGCGTTCAGCAGAAACTTATTAGCGTAGCGTTAGCGTCGTCGTTCTGAATATGTGCTGTCCTTGTTATTGCAAGTCATGATAACTTTTGGATATCTAAACACAAGACTAGATATATATTTTTTAAATTAGGAGTAAGTTTTATTTTTATGTTTATTTGTATCATTGATTTAATAATCATTAAATAGTCAGTTCTCTTATATAATGTAAGATATACAAATTTTGTTTCTGACCATGTGTATATAAACGTTCACAAACACTAGCTTTTGAATAATTAGTATAAAGATTAAATATTTTGTTTTAAATTATAACAAAAGATGATTTTTCAAGTTTAGCTAATTTTAAGGGTTTTTTTCTTCTATATTTTCTTATAGGACTTTATTATTATTTAATTATGTATGTATACGTAACAGATAAACTTATTTTCTAGATATGCTTTATTTCGTTATTATATATTTTTCAAAGCTCAATTTATCCGTTTGCATTTTAATATACTTACTAATCTAAATCATATAATTATTTTATTCTCCAAAAGTTTTAGATTAACTCGCTGTACTTAACTGAATATTTTTTTATTTAATATAATATTGTAGTTCACTAAATTTTTAAAAGCAATCTGTGAGCCAATGAACTGAATTTCGGTAGGCGATATTCAGATCTTATATATGTTAATTTATAATATATAAATGTTAATAATATATAATACAGAAAATATCGCAAATAACATGTAGTGTAAGATTTTAGTTTTTAACTAGGCTCTGACAAAAGGCTTATGACTATAGGTTAGTTAGATTAGAAGTCCCCAAGGGCGGAAACTTCCAGGCAAGTGGGGAAAAAAATATTGGCCCGGCCCTACCCGACCAAGTATAAAAGCTGAATTCTTGGCCCGAGCCCGACTGAATTTCTACAAAACATGACGACATTTCTGAAGTAGCAACACCCTACAATTAAAATTATTCAAAAAGCACACTTACTTATGCTTAGTTTTCATTTTCAGATTATGTTCGAAATGCTTGGAATAGAGGTCTGCACGGGAAGAAATTTCCAGGCCCGGCCCGGAATAGAGGCTAAAATCTCGGCCACGGGCCCTGCCAGGTATAAAGCTAAATGTTCTGCCCGAGCCCGGCCAGACTGAATTTCTACAAAACATGCTGATATTGCTGAAGCAACATTATCCTACAGTTAAAATTACTCAAAAAGCATACTTATTTATGCATATATTTTATTTTCAGATCATGTTTGAAATACATGGAATACAAAATATCAACAGTTAAACAACAACCACTTAAACAATTACGTACTGATTAAAAAATTTGACTAGATAATTACATTCAAATGAAGATTTAGTAAGAGAAAAAAAATCCGTTACAGGTTCCATTTTTAGAAGATTCATCGTCTGTTGTATATGTATTATAGACTTTTCGCACGGATTATTATATTCATTTTGCACGGATGAAGACCCTTTCCGTTTAAGACATGTTTCCGTCATAGAGAGGTTCTATTTCACACGTTTCACTGTACTTTAATTTTTTTTTACCTAGAAATGTATGTAGTACTATTCTTTAAAAAATTTTAATTGCAGAATACCGGCTATTTAAAAATCTAGGCTTTTTTGCAAAAATTGTTGTAACGGGACGCATTTTATTGATTTTTGCATGGGCCAGGCCGGCCAATGATATTCATACGAGCTGGGTCGGGAATGGACCTGAAAATTTCGCCCAGTGCAGACCTCTAGGAAAAATGAATTCCTGGCCCGGAACAAAGAAGCCTAGCCCTGCCCGAGTCCGGTGAATGAAAATTGGCCCGAGCCCATGCAGACCTATAGCATGGTATACAAAATAACAACAATAAACAATTACGTACACCGATTAAAAAATTGACTATTCAAATGAAGATTCACTAAGAAAAATCAACATAAGTTTAGAATGAAAGAAAAGGATTTTAAAAGAAAATCATAATTTTAAAGTTCTACAAAGGAAAAAAAAGGTAGATTTGAAAAAATGTCTAATTTATTAAACCAAATTAAATTTCTAAAGATTTCGCTAAACAAATGAATAACATCGCTAATTTTATATAAAGCCTAGACCAGGCCTAGACTTCATTATTCCAGGGCCGTGTAAGATATCAGTAAGAGAATATGCAGCAAAAACAGGTGCTAATTTTTTTTTTATATTCTTTCTACATTTCATTAACGAAACTTTTGGATAACTGTACTATGCTACATTTAAATTAAATTTGGTTTAATAAATTACAGGGACATTTTTAAAAATTACTTTATCTTTGTAGAGCATTAAGATTGTGATATTTTGAGTGAAATCTTTATTTTTTAAACTACCATGTGCGCCGGGACAAGATAGGGCCACTGCCCCTCCTTAGATTTTGAAATTTAACTAAATTTCCTTTACCTCTGATAATTAAAAAAAAAAATAGTATTTTTTTTTTTTTTTTTTGTAAGTGACATAAAATAATCAAACACTAAGAGAAACAAGAACTAAGAATTTTTCGCTCTTTTATGCTTTTAATATCGTTTTCTTTTCTTTTTCTTTCTTAATTAGGTTTACATTTTTATGAGAATGAAATTACTTCAAAACAAATATGTGCCAAATTTATCTGTAATAATTAAAATAAGTGCAAATGTGCTGTAATTATATATTCACAAAGAGAGGTTTTTAGAACAAAAGACAAAGCCGGGTGGAACCTTTAAATGCATTACGTTCAGCCAACAGACAGGGAGCATGACCTATTTCGCAAAGGGTATTTATTACGTTTGTCATTACTAGTTTAGTCTAAAGATTTCATGTACTTTTGCCAGCAATTCATTTTTTTTTTAATGTGAGGATGTGTAATAATTTAGCTTCAGTTATCGAAATTTATAAACGAAAATGTTCAAAACTTACATTGTTTTCTAGGTATAATTTTTTATTTCAGGGTTGGCTTTTTTTTTTTTTTTTATTGCATTATAATAACTGTTGAATCTATTACTACAATCAGCGACACAGAAAGAGGAAACAAAGTGGGTGAAAATCACCTTCCCAGAAAAAAAAGGGGATTGTGAAAGGGGCCCTGCTACTAAAAATTTCATTAAAAAGTATTCTATAATTGTATAATTGTTACTTTCAAAGTTTAAATGCTTTTTTGGGAAGAATGGGAATGAATGAATGAACTACTCGAAACAATTTGTAAGTATTCCGATTTAAAAGTTTTTCATGATTCATATTTATATATCCCTCTCGAGGAGACATTTCTTGTAAAAATAATGGTGCAATACCTCAGTGTACGTTGGTGTAAACATTGTCTTCCAATTTGTTCCCATCTGAATAACATTTTCATCCACATAATTAAAAAAACAGAAAATAAATGAACTTTGCTGCACCAGGTTCATTACATAGGACAGTTTTTTTCCCTATAGTTTTGTTCAAATGCTTTTACAGATTTTGCAGGTCTACCAATTAGAGATGCACTGCATAAAGATTTTGGCCGAATTCCAAATATTTGACACTGGTACACCGAATAACGAATATTCGGCCAGCCAAATTGTAACTATTCGCAAGAATAGCTTTCCTGCTCTGTGATTTAGCAAGAAAATTTTTAAATGCACCAGAGAGCAGTGTCTGGAGTGAGCGATTATTTTCAGATTGGACACATACAGCATACTCCTAAAGTTTTGGAACAAACTTTCAGGGGAGATAATAAGGTCAAGACAAACATTTTTTGTACAGGAAACCAGTTTCTTTAAAAGTACAGGGTGTCTCACTACAAACTCAACACTTTACACTTTCACAACTTTAACAATATTGAAGATACTTTAGCAAGATTTCCTTCATATTAACTTTGCTTTGTATGAAATGTGATGACATCATTTGAAGTAACTGAATGTTGGTCAGTGACACAATATATGTACGATTAGCAGCATTCTGAGTAATAGAATGTCTAGCTCAGTGTTGTTTGGATGTGAATATTGGCAATTTTCAGTACTTCTCGCCATGTCATCCTATTTCAAAGAAAGCAAAGCAAGTGATGTTGGAAATATCATTGTAATACCTTCATTACTGTTAAAGGCACAAACGAAAATCCAAGTTCGGCTTGAAGTGAGATACACTGTAATTTTGACCGGATAAGTGGATTGCGATCTTAGTTTCCTTTACAAAAAACAGTTTGTCTTGATGCCTATTAAACGCCGCCATTCACGCCTAAAAATCTGTTCCATTTTGTTTAGAAACACTTTCTTTGTGAAAAAGCAAGAAATGGATTACCAAACAATATTCAGAACCGTGCATTTATACACACTGCAAAAAATAATTGTTGATTTTACACTATAAAACTGGCATCCCAGCTGAGCGTATTACTGCTTGCACGGCAGCGTATTACTGCTTATTTTACTGTTTAATACTGTTAATTTTACGGTATAATACTGGCAGCTGGGATGCCAGTTTTATACTGTAAAATCAACAATTATTTTTTGCAGTGCATCATTAATTCTCATGAATGTCATTATTAACAGTTAATTTTCTTAAGTGTCACTTTTCAAACAGTAATAAATAATGTAAAAGATATTCTTTATTAAGTATGATTCTAATTCTTAATTACTCTGAATACATTTATTTTTTTTATTGGCAGTTAAAAATAGAAGTTATGCAGGGTTTTTAAAAATATTTGTAAAAGGTTTTTTAAAGCATTGGGTTTGACCGAATATTTTGATATTTGGGCAGACTGGATAGTTTGATATTTGGTCTAACCGAATATTTGGCAGACCGAACAGTTTAATATTCAGCCTAACCGAATATTCGGTAGTACGGAATATTCGGTGCAAACATGCTTCCAACCGTAAACGAACCGAAAACCACAAAAATAGTTATTTCTGAAGGAACCGGTATTCTCTTTATAGCCAAGCCAACCTTGTCGATAGATAGTGTGGAATAGACCTTGACTGTAGTTCCATTCCAATATGAAAATGCCGGTTTCTTCTTTCGGGTTTGCAAGATTTCTTGTTACTCGTCAAAGTCATAAAATAGAACATTATACAAAATAAATTTGCCGTTTCGATTGTCAAATACAAAACCTTCTTGGACATTGAATTATTATTTTAAGGTCACTTGCATCCGTCACATAAAATGTGGAAATTTCTTATACTCCAAAAGAATTCTGTCAACTGCAGTGGACAAACTATAGTGTTTACACTAATGATAATAAATTTCTCTTGTAAAAAAAAAAATTTTCTTTTTAGCTTCACCACATTTTTAAGAGCCTACACGTTTGTCACGCGAAGACATTCGAAAACTAATGTTACATCAACGGACAAGCGTTCTTTTCCAATGTCTCATTTGCATTTCATTATATATATATATATATATATATATATATATATATATATATATATATATATATATATATATATATTATATATATATTAGTGTGTGTGAAAAGGATAGCTAAGGTCGATCCTAACCGCACATATTTTTTTACTTTTCAATTTTGAATGCTTGCAGTTTTTTTTTTTTTTTCTTTCCCAAATGAGGTTATTTTCTATTTCGGAACCGGTTCCGAAAGTAAAAGTATCCTCATTGGAAAAAAAAAAAAAAAAAAAAAAAAAAAAACTACAACCAAAATCGATAAAGTAAAGTTCAGGTATTCTATACAAAAACTCATTTAAACATATTGAAATGCAAACAAGAAATTTGAAAAGAACCTTGCCATTGGTTTAACATTAGCTTGCGAGTGTCTTCTCGCGATTATTGTAGGATCTTAATCTGTAACAAAGGATTGCTGTGTAGTGGTTCAGTGATGTCATTTCTAAATTGATTAATTTATATATAAGCACAAACGATGCGCAATTGTGTACTGAATTGAAAGTAAGACATGATCAAATACGTCAATGTCTGAAGTTCTAATAATAAGAAATGTAACTTTTAATATTCGCTCTGAAACTTTTCAGTTATTGTAGTCAGTAAAATAAAATGAATAGATGTGTTAGGTGCAAATAACAACACATTTCTAATCTTATAGGAAAGAAACTCTAAAGCTTACGAAGCAACTGTCATTTCTCAATTTAGTTATTCAGTATTATTCGCAATCAGTGAACTATTTATTATACGAACAAGTAATAATGGATTTGTGAAGAACGCGCATCTGTGCATAAATCCTCAATTTTTCCCTACCAGTATTTTTCGATAGTAATTTTTGCCCTGTTTAATCCAAGAATTTCTTCGATTGAAAACAATTCAAACAAGTGGGTAAGTGGGATCGAAGATCGCACAAAGGGTTTCGTTTAATATTCCTTTCAAAACACTTTATCCTTTAATAAATAAATTCGAATAAATTTCATATTGATACTCTCTTTGTATTATTCTCAAACATTTGAAAAAGTCCGTTAAACTACCAATATGACGTCAGATTAATTTTCTTTTTAATTCTCTAATGACATCATATTAACCTGCTTTCTGTATTTATACATACTCATACTCCTTGTATTAGTCAGAAATGTTTGAAAATTTCCGTTTTATTACTAATATGACGTCATACAGTCAAACCTCGTTAACACGAACACGCTTAATGCGAATTACTTTTAGCACGAACTGTTTCTGATTGCCCCGTCCAGTTGTATGTATTGTATTTAAGTTCGGATAACACGAACTACTTTTAACACCAACAAAAAAGTTTCCCCTTGAGTGTTCGCGTTAACGAGATTCGACTGTATTAATCTTTTTTTTTTTTTCAATTGGTGAAACTTTTATTTCATTTTCATTTTTTCATGTGGAAATCTTTCAATAAAAAATTAATTATTGTAGGAAGAATTTTATTGTGGATTTTTAATTGTTGGCAACTGCTATAACGAAAAATGTTTAAATTTAATAGGAAAAGCTATTAAAAAAAATAGGAAAAGCTGTTAGATTTTTGGTTTTTTATCTCTCTATTTTTAAAATAATACGATTTTTTATAAATTTTATGATTTTCAGCTTCATAGTAGGTATTCAGCTATAAGTACACAAAATTTTAAGTCCCTAAGTTATACAGCTTCTGAGAACCGGCTCTGTGACGGACAGACAACGTAGCGGGACGAATATGGTTTCGTGATATGAACAATACCTAAAATTAGCTATGAAACATGTTTGCACTAATATTATTTTAGCAGAGAAGAGAAAAAAAAAAAAACAATGAGTATTGATCAAAGGAAACACGAAGTGAATATACTAAAAATATCAACGTTTGACACACAATAACATCGTGTAATAAACAGACGCACGTTTCATGAGTATCCTGGACTCATTTCCTCAGTGTAAATAAACTTAAACCCTATTGTATCCCCCCAAAGACATGAAAATGAATCTAAAAACCCAAATGAAAAACAACAACACACCGAGAAACTCCTCCAATCTGATTAAGTCGGTTGGTTGGTTGTAGAGGATTCACTATGACAAAGTAACTCAACCCAGAAAGGTGAGATGTACGGTACACTTGAAAAATCATTAACCAGGGAGTTACCAAATTTATGAATATAAACTGCCTCAAAGAAGTCTAAATCTAATGGAGTGTTACATTTCTTAATAATAGTGGCTGAGTCGAAGTTAAAATTATGTCCCTCACTCCAACAGTGACAGGCAATAAAGGACTTTTGTAATTCTTTTTTCTTAATGTAATTTCTGTGTTCATTGAGTCTGAAACGGAGTTGTCGTTTAGTCTGTCCTATATAGGACAAACCACATTGACATTGGATATTGTAAATGCCCCAAAAGTTTTGATGTGAAATTTTATCCTTTAACTGTGAAAAATTTAGTTTATTAACTGGCTTAAAAACAACTTTAAAATCATATTGCCTTAAAATATTAGCTATTTTATAGCTAATGCTATTGTGAAATGGTAAAATAATGAGGTTAGAAAAAGATTCTGGGACATCAGAAGGAACAAGATTACTATTTTTATTTAGACAACGAGAAATTAAACGGTTGATATAAGTTAAATACTAAAACCACGATTAATAGCAACAGATCTAATATAATTCAATTCTGTACCAAGGGAAACATTATCAGAACAAATGGAAATTGCTCTATTAATAAAGAAATGAAAAGCCGAGGCTTTCTGAGAAGGGGGGTGACACGAATTAAAATGAGGGGGGAGTGAGACTGCAAAAGGTTTCCGGTATACACAGGTATCAAATGTATTAGGCTGACGTGTGACTAACACATCAAGAAAGGACAATTTATTTTCAACTTCAACTTCATATGTAAACTGAATAACAGGATCTATTGAGTTTAGAATAGTTAAGACGTTATCAATGGATGAAATAGACAGGTCAAGTCATTTTTCAAGTGTACCGTACATCTCACCTTTCTGGGTTGAGTTACTTTGTCATAGTGAATCCTCTACAACCAACCAACCGACTTAATCAGATTGGAGGAGTTTCTCGGTGTGTTGTTGTTTTTCATTTGGGTTTTTAGATTCATTTTCATGTCTTTGGGGGGATACAATAGGGTTTAAGTTTATTTACACTGAGGAAATGAGTCCAGGATACTCATGAAACGTGCGTCTGTTTATTACACGATGTTATTGTGTGTCAAACGTTGATATTTTTAGTATATTTATCCACACAAGATTTTTTTCATTAACGAAGTGAATATCTTCATAATTTCCTGGTTGCTACAGACTCACTTTTCAGAAGTGGAATTTATCTTGCATGAAACACGACATAAGATATTTACATCAAATATAAAATAATTTTTATAGGAACCATTCGAATATAAGGACTATAACGGATATTCGGACCTTTTGCGGAATATTCGGTGTCTGGCCGAATACCTGTCTCATATTGCTTAGGATACTTTGCCGAATAACCTCGAGATAATATATTCTTAAATATGCATTTAAATACGTTTAACGAAGAGTATTTTCAGAATTTTATTTCGAAATTTAAAAATTTACGCTATTTTAAATTGCATAAATGTTTACTGCTTTAAAATAGCTAGTTAATCAAATTTGAAGCTTATTAGAATCAAATTAACCTGAAAATCAATAACATTATGAAATCGCCAACCAATTCTTCCGTTTATAAAAATCAAACTTTCACATCATCCAACAATTGAAATATTAGAATGCTTTGCGTCAAAACATTAGAGTAAAGAGAAAGTAATGAATATTATCGTAAATTTTAAGCATTTTCGAACATTTTTGAATGGAGCATTTGATAATGGATCCTTAGAAGCAAACCACATTTAAACCTTTAAAAAATATAAAAATGATATTTTAAATTAACGATTTAAATGTTTCGATATAAGTGTATTTAAAGATGCTACATAAAGATAATTTTCTTGTTCAGTTATTAAACTTGTGCATTTAAAAGAAATCAATGCAATCGTTAATATGAAAATGAAAGACTTGTACCATCATGTGAATATAATCATTATAATATGTGAATTTAATGATATATAAATTGTAACTTATCGATAATGATTTCTTAATCTATATAATTTATTTTAATTGGCCAAATCACTATTCATTGCATATCTATTTCACTTAGTTAAAGAAAAATTGAATGACAATTGAAATAAGAAACATAATAAAGCCACATGAAAAAGACCATTTAGCGCCTGACCTCGCACATTTGGCGCTTTTGACAAATTATTTCGGGGGAAATTTTTATGCGGCGGGTTTTACTGGAGGTAGGGCACTTATGCGGAGGTTTTGTAATTAACAGTACACTGACTTTGATCTAAACCTGAAAAGTGTGACAATATATGTTCGGATTAAACACCCACTCTAGTGAAAGCAAAATTCAGATAATTCTAGAAGTGTTTTAAATCCCCCTAAAAAGATCAATAAACGAGCTTCAAAGAGCTTATGTATTTTTCTTACCTATAGAGATTGTACCAAAATATTCAAGTCAATATAATCATATACACTTATTTTACTGAAATTTGTACCGTAAAATATAAAAACCTTAAATGTATTTATTACACTTAAAATTAATATGTAGTAAATGCTCAATCAATAAACTCAATCTACCATACATAACAACACAATGCGTTGCACTTGTTAATAAAATTTGAAGCTTATTAGAATCAAATTACCTGAAATGGATTGAAATCAATATGAAAACATTATCAAATCGCCGCTTAATGAAATTAATTTTTCCGTTTAAATCAAACTTTCAGTTCTTCAACAATTGCAATATTGGAAAACATTGGAGTAACGAGGAAGTAATGAATATTATCGTAAATTTTACGTATTTTCAAACATTATTGGGTTGATTATTGACGGCCAATTATCTACACTAGGAATATAGGACCGGGGGGAGTGCCCTTCGTGGGGGTCTTTCTAAGGGAACCTAATCCGTATTTACGCATGGATAAATCCACGGCTCGAAGAAAACCACGAAAACTCCGAACGATTAGGCCGACGGGCGCGATTGGAATCGAACCCAGCACCTCCCGTCTACCAGCTTCGAGAGCACAACCTCTCAGCCACTGGTGGGGCTCAAACATTATTGAATGGAGCATTTGATAATCGATTCTTAGAAGCAAACCACATTTAATACTTTAAAAAATATATAAATCATATTTAAAAAAATTAACGATTTACAGACACATTAAATAATAAACAGAGTTGAACTTTAAATGTCTTTATTTTATTTTATTTATTTATTTATTTTTTTTTTTTTTTGGGGGGGGGGGGGGATCTTTTACAGAACGTATAAAACTTGTCTACAGTACTCCATTTTAAATTGCCAATTTATAAAAATCAGCCGCTTAAAACAATATATTCCTTTAGTAAGAATGAAATTTTACTAAGCCGAAATTTTATTAATTTTATTTTATCTACACTCCTACCCACTTGTCTGACAATTTGTTTAACATATCAATGTAAAAAGCAGCAATACAGAAGTACAAAAATAAGAAATAAAAGTACAAAAGTAAGCTTAAGATGTTTTTTTTAAATGGAGAACTGAAACAGTTTTTTTTTTTAATAAGAAGGGATCAGTCCTCTGAACTTCTTGGTTTAAGATAAACACATGAAAGTAAAGGGAAAACAGAACTAAATATATTGCCTTCCTTGCGAAGGGGTGCGTCACGGCTACAGGGAGATTGCTTGGTTCTTTTTTCTTTAGCGTATATCTTACTATGTTTCTCTTTATTTTAAAGTCACTTATTCTTTTTTTTTTCTAAATTATTAGAGAAAAAGAAAATTCCGTATATTAAAATTTAAAATTCGGGTCCCCCTTCCCCGTACTTTTCCGGCGCTCATGAATTAGGGCAATTTAAAATCTAATTTCATATTAAACAATTGAACCTACTAAGATAACATTGATGTGACTAACACGCCCATTTTATGAAAAATTGGTAATTTCGGTACGTCAAAATTCATTTATTTACTCAGCGTCATAACAGGTGTAGTTTAAAAATACAAAAAAAATCTAGTAAAGAGTAAAGACATCAGAATTTCAGGAATGCTTGAAATATCGATCAGCTATATTTATTGTTCGAAAGCGCAGATAAAAATCTGACCTAACTAAGCATCATCAAGCAGCGGCGTAGCACATACTCCTAGCAACGTCAACAATAACAAAGCGAACTTTCAAGATAGATTTTTATCGTAGAACCAGAATGTTTCGCATAACGTCAGCGGCGTTTTTTTTTTTATTAGCAATGTCACTGACATCGATAAATGAAAAGGCCAAGGTAAATAATATAATATTTTCCATGCAAAGAAAGGGTTATCTGCAACTAATAGGATTTTAAAAATACAAACTGACAGCGGTACAGTTGTGAATTAAAAATATATACATAATACTAAAATTGATATAATTTTTTTTTTTTTAAAGGTATGGCAATCTCATCAAGTGTACAATGAAATAGTGTATAAAGTTTAAAAATTAAGGGAATATACATAGGAAAAAAACATAAATTGTCATTTTTATGGACTTTATTTAAGGCGGTTCTCAAAAAAATATTTTCCCCAGTCAACAACCCGAAACTGTAACACACTTTTAAAAATAAAAGCCGATACTTGCATGCCATGATTATTGAACTAATTTGTAATAGAACAGTGTAGCACAAAAATATTTTGCTTGTAATGAAATTATGATAAACATTGAAAAGCTCTATAGGTATATTTCTTGATATGCAAATATTTTCAGCTATGTCACATAACATTAAAACTAATGCTGCTGTTCATTTGAAAATTAGAATCAATTTTATTAAAATTTTATTTTATTTATTTATTGATTTTTAGAAAATTTTTAAGAACACTTATTTAACATATTTAAACAAGGTCTATTTGTTTTGCGCATTCAAAAGATCCCAGAATAGTATTCTGTTTGACAGATCTTGACTGTTTACATATGAACGCATTTGCGTCACTTTCATGCAAAATCTACATTTAAAATATGAACAATATTATGAACAAACATTTAATCTATCTATACATATCAGAACGTTTAAATAACGGGACACTAAATTCTACAACAGACTGAAAATCATTACATAATGCAACGCTATTTTTGAATAAAAAAGTGGAAGGGAAATGATTATTAAGATTTACCTTTAAATAAAGAACAACAGAACTGGTTGTTGTAGCAGATTAACCCACATTAAAAAAAAATAACACATATGATCGCATACATTTGATTATTTATTATTTTAAAAAGACGGAGGCAGTTTTTGTGATATATAGTAAATATTACTGCGTGCACACACAATTGCAAATATAATATTTTAAAATGGAAGAAGTTCTTCAAAACTACAGCAGTAACTTTAAATATTTATGAAACATTAATAAATTAGCGCTTGAAAATTATCAGCAAGATTTTAACGTTAAGCATTAATAATAATAATAATAAAATATATAATGTGCATATTAAACAAATAGATTAAAACACTGGAATTTATGGAAATTTAATGCTCTCTTTCTCTCTCTATAATATATATATATAGTATATATGAGTGTATTTATCCATTTCAAAATACGGTAAACATTTATTAAAGTGAATTAGCATTTTTTTAAAAATATTTTATTATTTATACGAGAATAAAAGTTAATATTAACGCACTTTTTTTTTTTTTTTTGAAGTAAATAAATAAATACTTTCTTCAACTGTATTTACTTAGCCATATTCTGTGCACCTCCGATCTCAGGCATCAGGTACATGTAAATTATACACATACACACCCACTGGCCTCTCAAGGATTTAATTTTGTTTTTCCGAAAACAGTAAAAGTGAAGTTTCGAAGCGATCACTATCTACCAGTAATTTTGACGTAACCATGCAACGCAGACGTCTCAATTCCAGGTCACTCAAAAACATATGGGGGAATACTTTGTTTTAATTCATTTTTTATTTTTTAGGAGCGCGGCTAGCAAAGACATCGGTCGTTCGGCCAGATGGGTACAGGGTCTGATTAACATCTGAAGTTAGGAGAAGCACACTATCATTTTGTGACCCTTTTTTTATTCAAGGGAAAGTTTTCTAAATTTATATTTATCGTAACGTATAAACGCTACAAATATTATTCTCGAGAGTCGCTTAGCAGAATTCACATTTCATTAAACAGCTTTTTTTTTTTTTTATGTTTCCTATATGAAAATATTATACAGTATATTTTGCAGTATACATAGTAGTTGTTGTGTATTAAATTTTCCAGGTTATTTCTAACCCGGACATTAGGATGCCATATGCTTAGTTAACAGCTGATTTCATCTCGATCAGGTTTCAGGAGTGGTGCGGATTTTATCTAGCATTCGGCAAACTTTTACAAAAAATAAAAATTTCAAAAATGCAATATAAAAAAAAATAATTAAATGGGGATTGCAGGCCCTATATTTTACTCATTTTGGGGGCTCTCTTAAATTTTAGAAGAAAAGCTCGTGCTTCATGTGGCTTTTCAGTAATCAAGCCCTGAATGTGTATACACGGAACGTTTGCGAATTGAGAGATGGTAAAGGGTCAGAGTTTTACCTTGGCGAGTTTGAAATGTTCGGGCCGCAGTAGCTCCTGTACCGTGTCGATGTCAGCGGCGTTGGCGGGTGCGTCAGGCGCAGTGTCGAGTGCGGAGTGCTGCTCGGACTTATCCTTGGACGACTGGAAGGCGGACGAGCCCGGTCTCAGGCCGTCGAGAACCCCCTTCAGCCGTTTCATGATTTCACTTCAAACGTACATTCCGGTGTTCTAAAAATCAGTTCACAGTCACAAATATACTCGGTAACGCGAAGAAAGTTCTGTAATGCAGCGTTTGATACCTTTAAAACAGCAGCGATCGTCGACGGGCATGGAAGGCGGCAGCGTATGAAGAAGGGAATGCCGGGAAGGGTGCCTACTAGAGCTTAGCAGCGGGGAAGCTCGGCTCGCGAGTAACCAATCAGATTCAACTAATGGTAAAGCTTCGCCAAAGTTTCGCCAACATAGCATGTATAGGAACGTTTCTCTCTCTCTCTCTCTCTTTTTTTTTTTTTTACAAGAGAATGATATGTTAAATCATTTATTAAATAATTCTTTAGCAATTTTGTTTTTGTAAAATTAATGTCATCCATACCAATCTTTATAACTTTTTCTTTTTCTTTTTTTTTAATTTAATAATTTTTTTTACTAATGAGTCAAAAAATATATTTTCTTCTCAAGTAAGTCAAAGTAATTAAACTCTAAGAGAAAGGGCAACTAAATAGCTTAGAAGTTTACGCCAGGTGGCTCGCCTGCTCCTTCCTTCCCTGATTCTCCCGTGGAAGTCAAATTGTTGTTTGTTTTTACTATTTACGTCCATGTGTTTAAATATATCTTAACCGGGAAGTTGGGGGGGGGGGGGTGTTCAGAGGTGCAAGAGCCCCCTGATTAAAACAGAAATTATTCTCCTTGAAAAATACTGGTAGAAACTTTTTTTTTTTTTTTTTTTGTTATTATTTTGAAAAGTTTTAATTGTTAATTTTCTTTACTGCTTTTCATGTTGATATATCTAAAAAATATTTTGCATAGAGAGTTATCATAAAAAATTCTTAGTGTGCGCTCAGACAATATGCTTCAGTTGGTAGCTGAATTTTCGTTTTTCGGCCCGTTGGCGAAGCACCTCCGCTAGGTCACTGCGATTGGTTGCTTGCGAGCCAAGCTTTCCAGGTACTAATATCTAGTAAAGGGTGCCTCTGGTTGCCCGGATCAATCAATAGAGTAAGGAGAGGCACGTGACTCGCCGCCACAGGTGCAGGCCGCCCCTTTCGCCTGCTGCAGCGACGTCACAGCGCCATCGGGGTTGCCGTAAGCTCATTTGGCGAGAAAATGAACCAGCCTCTACACCGGAATCTTTTCGGCTAACCGCAATCTAGATTTTCCATCGGTATAAGAGGAAGGGGGAGAGGATGGAAAGGATATAAACAAATAAAGCATGATGTAAGAAATAAGGCACTCTTTCTTTTCAGTCAATGTTGTTGAAATGCGTCATCAAAAATGAGTAGGAGAATTTGGCTTGCAATTTTCCAGAGGTATTTTCCAATATCTTCATGTATATGCGATAAAAAGAAAAAGAAGCACTCTTTTATGAAAATCTAGATATTTTTCTTATCTTGATGACCAATAGCTTAAAAGACTTTTTATTATTTATTTGTTATTTCTTCGTTTAGATGTTTTGAAAATAAAATTACCATATAAAGTATGGATTATATGAATCAAAATAGCAGCACGTATAACTATGAGAATAATAATCTGAGCTTCGAAATAGTTTTTCACTATCTATTCATATCTCTATAGTTTATTCTTTTTTCATGAAACTTTTCTTAAAATTCATGGCTTTAAAGTGATGTTGAACAAATAAATGGGACTTATTTGTGAACAATAACGTAATAATGAGCAATAACGTAAATATGTTAGAAGGAAACTGCTTTTCGTCAGTGGCTCAGAGGGGGAAGGGGGGTAGATAGGAAAAAAGATTAGCACCCCCTACGAAAAAAAGGGGGGGGGGGGTTCGCCAGAATAATGCATTATACAATTTTAAGAGAAGAATACTTTTTCGGAATTTTTAAATTTTAAATACTATATTTGTAATATAAAAATAATGCAAAAATAGACTGCTTAAAACAGAGATCGGTGTGGGAAATTATATCCGATTTGCTTCTGTAGCTCGTAAAACGAACAAACAAGTTGCATGTGCATTTTATTATTGAAATAGTATTTTCCATAAAAATCACAAATAGTACATAATTATTAATTAAATAAAGGGCTCGGGTGTAAATCATGGTTCCTGACATTTTTTTTTTTCTGATTTTCATGTAAAGTTGTTTGACTGCATCTTGAGAACCTTTTAAAAGTACAAGATATATTTTTTATTCAATACTAAGGAATTCTTCTTGGTTCACAGAATATATGTGAAAACCATTTTTTTTAAATAGAAAACTCTAATAGATTTTTTTGCAGTATATATATATATATATAACCATTAATGAAACATTACCGAAACACCAACAAAAACTATGAAATTATGAATTAGAATATAATAATTAATTGAATGACAACAATAGTGTTCCCCCAACACACTGAATATAGATTCCATATACAATATACATAGTTTAAAAGAGAGAGAGAGAGAGAGAGAGAGAGAGAAAGAAAAGAAGAAGAATTTAAATTACAAAATTGAAAAAATGAAATTTGTGGAATTTAGACAGAATCTTCAGGTCCCAAATGCCTAAATTACCATAAATAAAATCTGTGGTTTCATCATCATATTAGCCATAACATTGCTAAAGAATATGATTTTGGGTCAACCACATCATAATAGAGAAAGAAACTGAAATAATCATAAAGTTCAAAATAAGAACAATATTAAAAAGGATAGAAACCTTACCCATAAAACAGAGAAATAAACTGTGAAATATAATCATTAAGTTCAAAATACAACAAGATTAAAAAGGATATAGGGAAAATAAAACAACAATTACCATATAGAATTCATGATCCAAACATTAGTCAACACAAGCCTCAGGCAATGCATTGGAGAAAATCAGTACACGTTGCCAAAATAAATTTAAAAAGATGATTGACCAAGGATCATTATTGTACAGCTAAGCCAAGCACAAACCAATAAATCGAACCAGCACCCTCTATAGAATATTTAAACTCTAAACATGTATTCAAGTGAATCAATATGGTGCTGCCATCTATTGAAAAATTAGTGAATATACTATGATATAATAAAAACATTTGATTACTATTATTAGATAAAGATTAAAACAAATACTGTCAAAAGAATGATAACTGATAGTTAAATAATAAATAATAAATAAAATTGTAGATAATTAAATAATAAATAAAATTATGTTGATAAATTTTCAATTACATTAAAAAAAAAAAAGAAAGAAAGAAAGAATGAATGAATGAATGAAAAAAGGGGGATTGATGTATTAAAGAAAAATTCTATGTAAAAAATGATATATAAAATGGGGAAATTAATACATCAGATAAATATTTGTACCTAGCAATGACATAGCAACAATTAAATTCCTTTGCCAGCAATGCATCATCACTTAATTTATAATCAAAGGTAAATAAAAAATTATAAGAATTAAGATGCTAAGGATTTAATATTAATATTAATTAAATATTGAAATTAAATAGTTGCATTTAATGTTTCTACAAACTTTGTTAAAAATGAAATACACATGATTATAGTGGAGAGGGTAGAACAATTAATAAAAATTAATATGGGCATTATATTCACATTTAAGAAAGTATACATTGTATTAGAAGTTAATATGATATTTTCCACAGTGAGCATTAATCAAAATACAATTAATCGTTACCATTATTAAATATTAATGAATATGAATTCATTAAAATGAATTAATAAATATGTAAATATAACTACATTAATTTGCATGTAAAAGTATCAAATCATAGTCCATTATAAAATGTGTATTAGCAAACGTAGTTCTAAATCAAAATGCCCCATTCCATTTATATATATATATATGTATAATTTAACCATGCGTATTTTCCCGACAACTCCGCCACACCTCCGTAATCTAACATCTACCCACCCATCCGCCCTATTATAAATTTTTTTTTAATATAATAATTATTTTCTTATTTTATATAATTTTTTATAAATTTTTTTACGCATGTGTTAATTTGGTTTTTAAGATCATTTAAGTACTAATTAAATATTAAAGAATATGTGAATTTTTTTGGAAAACCATGTTTTAATGCATCATAAATTAGTTTTTTAATATTGTTGTTAATTAGTTGAGAAGAACATAAACACTTTATTCTATATATATTATTAAGGAATATATATAGATATAGATAACCCACTAACAACAGTGAAAATCATTTTTACATGAAAAATATCAATTATGTATTCAAATAAAGTTTTGAGATTTATTAAAAGCATTACTTTCGTATTAGCTACATGTCAACAGTTAATAACCGAAAAAATCGCTAAAGATTTCGCTACTTACAGCTAACTTTTTGATTTTGATAATTTCGGTGGTTTAAGCGTGTAGTTCGATTAGATGTCTGTTAATATATATATATATATATATATATATATATATATATATATATATATATATATATATATATATATATATATATATATATATATTCAATATTTATTCAATATTAATTTTAAATTCTTTGATTCTTAATTCAAATCTTTAGTATTTTAATTTAATTTATTTTAATTGATGTTGCATTTTTAGTGCAGTTATTTAATCGTTGTTGTCATTTAATGGTACATTTTTAATGTTGCATTAATTATTAATTTTTCCATATTACTACTTAATTATAACATAGTATTATTAATTTATACATCCATTACTTAGATATTATTCAACAATCTATTTATTAATTAATTTCATTTATTTATTATTTAACTAATGGCTATCATTAAGATAGTAATTTGGTTTAATTATTAAACACTAATTTCCATCCATTACTTTATATTTACTTTTACCACTAGAGGGCAGCACTATTTTAAGTTGTTTTTTATTATTAATTTTTCCATCTTAATACTTATTTATAACATAGTATTATTCATTAATACATCCTTTAATGTAATTCGATTTTCTATTTATTAATTAATTTCATTTATTTATTATTTAACTAATTGGTATCAATTAAGATAGTAATTTGGTTGAATTATGAAACATTTATTTCCATCCAATTCCTTCGATTCAAATTATATTCACTCTTACTAATAGTTGGCAGCACTAATGTTCCTGTTTATTTTATAATCCTTTATATTTTAACATTATTTCTGGCATCACTGCAAAGCAATTTATATTTCTAAACAATTTATATTTCTAAAATTGGCAACATGTTATGATTTTTTATGCAATTCATTCCCCAGTCATGTTGGTTTTCATGATGGTTCATGAACTGCAAGGTATCTTATTTATATCTCTTTTCATCTTTATGGATTTTATACTTAATGTCTCTATTTAATGTTCTCTCTGTAATTTATAAGTATGGCTTCTTTCCTTTTTAATATTGTATTTTATTTTTTATTTTATCACTGATTTGATTCATTGTATTTGAGATGTAGTCCCAATATCATATTTTTTAGCAATGTATGGCTAATATGATGATGAAACATCTCATTTCATTTTATTTGTGGTATTTAGGCAATTGGGACTTGATAATTCTGTCTAAATTCCACAAATTTCATTTCAATTAATTCATTTAATTCCATTTATTCAATTTTTATTTAATTTCTTATTCTTTCAATGTTTTTGATTCCATATTTAGTGTGTTGGGGAATCTTTCATTGTCAACTAATTATTTCATTGTTTAAGTTGGTGTTATGATAATGTTTCATTTATGGATATTATTATTATTATTATTATTATTATTTTATGAAGTTTTAATTTCGTTGTGGAATATTAGTTGTAAACAAATGCTGAACTATTTATATTGATTTGAGTGCCAACGCGTAAATCCGTGGTAATCGGGCTACACGCGATAAAGGTTTTTATTATTACTTTTTTTTAATCATGCTTGAAAATTATTTTTAAAAACATTAAAAATTAATAGATTTAGATACAGGTTTCAAACAAACTGCATTCGGAAGAACATTTTTGTCCATAATCGACGGTGTAAAAAATTCAACTTGTGCTTAGAAGTTAATAAATTTGCCGTAAAAGCCAAACTGATTGGTCAAGTTAGGTCTTGCCACAGTCAATATGACGTCAGCATTACTCACGGACATGTATTTACGTTATAATATAGATAAGTCACAATAATCAAGAATGAACTTTAAATATGAATTTTAATAACGAAGATTCTTTCCACATAATTCCACTAAAATAAACTCTATCAGACGAAAAGTATTACACATCAGTTAACTGATGGTCATATTTTAACAAATCAGCTGTTTTAGGGGAAGCAACCACAGTACTTTTTGTTTGTAGTTTTCTTTAGAAAACTTGAATTTTGAATATATCGAAATTTGCGTTAGTTATCTTGTTTTACATCCGACCCTTTCAAATGTTTATCTGACTTTAAAATGAAATTAATTAAAAACATTAATTGAAATAACTTTATTATAAATTGTTATAAACATAAATTAATTTAAATTAAATAAATTTAATTTAATTAAATACATCAATTTAAATTAATTAATTTAAAAATAAAGAAGGTAATAAATATTATAAATTTTTTCTAAATTTTTTCTTTATTTTCTAATTTTTTCTAAATTTTTTCTTTATTTATTACATGCATAGGAGCTCCTTCAAACCTTTACTCCCAGGGCCCAAATCGACTCTCTGCACCTCTGCATTTCATCTTCAAAATAATACAGGACTTAGGTCTACAAATGAAAAATTTAACGATTCTTATTTAGGTGTAAACACCTGTCAGAAAATTAGCTGTATTTCCGAACACACTACCCTGAATTTATCTGCGATGTAACTAAGTTGATTTTTCGGTACAAAGGCACTTGATTTATTTTATTTAGTTTTATTTTTGTTTCTTGTCTCATCTTTATTATTTATTATAGTAAAATCCTAATTGGAACTCCCACTTCCTGTTGTATATCTATCAAAATAATGAGGGTTTTTTTTTCTTTATTGTTTTAAAGCTTGATATTATCTGTATTTTTTATTAAATTTTTGATTTTTTGTTCCAATTTTCATAAAGCTTTTTTTTTTTTTAAGAAGGAATATATTTTAGTGAAAAGTAGTACAATGGTAATTAAAATTACTTCGTTAAAAAAGAATGCTTAATATGACTAATAGGATGCTTAATGAGAGTACAAAATATGATTATTAAAAATTTATTGAAATTAATTTGTTTAACTACTTTTGAATAAATGCTAACATAAATTATAACATAAACAGGAATTTTTTTTCAACGTTTTGATTGTACATTCAACTAGTATTAAAAAGTTCACCTTATTAAAAATAAATAAATAAAATGCTTATGTTACTTTTTCTTTTACTAAAAATAAACTTAAAAAAAAAAAAAAAAAAAAAACTAAACCTTTATTTGTCACATTTACTGAGCTTCCACCTGTTAAAGTATACACAATACTTTTTTTTTAAACTTTTGCAAACACTTAAAAGAAAAAAAAAATTAGGTAACGTGATGTTTACTTCGTTTAAAAAGAATGCTTAATATGATTATTAAAAATTTAGTGACATTAATTTGTTTAACTACCTTTTAATAAATGCTAACATAAATTATAACATAAACCGTAATTTTTTTAACGTTTTGAAAGTACTTTTAAATGTATCATTCTAGTATTAAAAAATTCACCTTACTAAATAAAGTAAAATGTTTATATTATTATTTTTTCTTTTACTAAAAATGGACATAAAAAAAACCTTAGATAAATCTTTATTCATCACACTTACTGGACTTTGCCATTGCATAATACATTTTTTTTTTTTTTTACTTTTTTTTTAACACTTAAAAAAATAATAATATGATGTTTACTTAATTAAATATTACGCACAGAACCTGATCAATTCATCAGCGGGGGAGGGGATGCAGAGCCCATAAATATAGTGTGAATTTTTTTTTTAATAGTGTAAATTAAAAATTTACAACATTTTTTACAAAAACGGAGTCGCCATAAAATTGATAGCAAATTGTTTAAAAAATACCAAGAACATTTAACACTTTCCTATTCGTTAGTTAAGTAAATCACTAAAAATATTAGCTCCCCATTAACTACATTATCAAGAATATCTAAAAATTTATGTATTGTATTGGTTAACGTTTTTAATTGAATGCGTTCCACAAAATTTGGAGTATAATAATAATATTTAGAACATTAAACGAAAAATTTTTGAATTTTATTTTTTTCAAGATTTTAATTTTATTTCTTTTCGGAAGAGTTTCGCTGAACATGTATTTTAAAGAAATATTTGCATCAAAATATAATTCTGTTTTGAATTATAGTGCAGGATTCAAAATTTCAAAACTACTACATCACCTAAAATGTATTAAATTTTCATGTATCACTGAAAATTTAAATTTTTAGTAAATTTATAAAATTTTTAAAAAATGTATTAAATTCTGTATGCGTTCCAATTTTCAAAATATTTTTTTCATTTTTTTTCGTTTTATTACTTAAAAGAACATTATTAAAAATAATTATGCATTATTTTTTTATCTGACAGGCAGTTATTAAAAAAAATCAAAACTAGCCCGAAATTGAATTTTTATTAAAAAATCGCATGTTAATATACTAACTTACGGATCCTAATAACCGAACATTCCATAACAGATGCACAGATTTTTTTTTTTTTTTTAACATGTGTCAAGATTGCCTCTTAGACTTATTGAAAATTTTGGACAACAATTAGAATGTATGGAGCATATTAAAGGCTGCGAAAATTTTGTTTTGAGAAAAATGCATCTGAAATCATTATGACATGTTTTATATTTAGTATGTACCTTTTTAAAGGTTGATAAAGTATGAAAACACACTTTCTGCCAAGTTTACGGTAATATATTTTTATCTGTTAAATTTTTAAAAGTTCGTAACACATTAACAAAAAATCCTATTTATGGTCGAATTTTGCTCATCTCTAATGTTCCTTTTAAAAAATTTTTAAATCTTCAAATATAGCTCTTTGGCAAGTACTTTGTAAAGTGTAAGAAATCTAGAGGAATGTAAAAATGTGATTTTTTTAAAAAATTTTTTACTTTATTTTTCATATACAACATGTTGAAATCATGTACAACTTAAAGTGAATGACCCCAGTAAAAGAAACGAACAGATGTTGGGACAAAATGTATTCTCTCTTTAATTTTGTACGTGATGTGCATTTGTCTATTTAACATACTTGCCAAATTATCTGAATAGAGAGGATATAAAAAGCATATTCTGATTTTGAGCCAGAGTAGATCTCCATACATTAAAATGTTTCCAAATATAGCGATAAATAAGGAAATGGAAATAACGGTAAATAGTATTCTTTATTTCATGCATTATGCACTAATTTTAGTAGTTTCATTTTTTGGACATATTTTGTTTCAATATAATCAGTGGTTACATTACTAATAAAGATTATATGATAATGTTAAAGCCATTTAGTAATAAATATGTTACAAGTGTCTTTTAGATGCTACAGTTCCTTTTTTTTTTCTTTGAAGATTTTATATTTCTACCCCTTTAAAAAAATAAAATGCTTTATTTAATTTCATTGATATTTGCATCAGAGATGTTTTGAAAATCTCTGAAAGTGTATTTCACGCATTAAAAACCGAAAATATGCTTCAAAAATTTAATCCTGTGTATTTTCACGTTTTGTAGTTATTCTTTATAAAATTTTGCACAGTGCGATTATGATGGTTAAAATTCGTAATAATTGTAAATAACTTTTTTAATATGTTAAGGAGTAAAATTTGGAATACTAAGCGTTTCTCCCTCTCCCCCCCCCCCTCCTCTTCTCCTTGCATAAATGTTCTTTCTTTCTTTTTTTTTTCTTTTTCTCTTTTTTTGTTTTTGTTTTTTGACCCATTAGATGTTTTATAACAGGAATAAAGGGGGATAATTTTCCCTCCCAAATCTTTGAAATTTTAGATTTCCTTTTTCATTTTGTTTATAAAAATCAATTAAACATCATGAAATCATTTTAGTCAATGAGAGCTCTTCCAGGTTATCTCACCGGTACATTAATCACCAGTCGTTGCTATTAACGCTAAAATTTACTCCTCCAAAATAAGATAAGAAGTACCCCCCCCCCTTCCCTCCCTCAAAAAAAAGGACAGACATTTAGCACTAACTCTGATTCCTATGTCTTTTATTATAGGCGAGATTAAAGTTTCTGGCACCTTCTTCTACAAAAATTTTTGACCTAAACTACTAGTAAAAAATTGTATAATTCAAAAGTTACTAATGTTTATGTTTTTTTTTGTTATTGTTGTTGTTTCTAAAAATAGTTTATATGGAGCTCTTGAACTATAGAGGCTTTATGTCTACCACTGTGAGATGCACTTTCATCGTCTAAGACGTGTGTATATTGCTACTAATAAATACTATGAGATATTGTTACCGTATGTTTTAAGTCAAGTGAGTAATGGCGCTCTTCATGGTTTACTGAGATCTGAGGTGTGCCCTTGTTTTCTGAAAGGCTGGACAGGCCGGCTCTATGATGTCTCTCTGGGGATTCAGAAATCTCTCCGTGAGAAAAAATGTCTGAATTCAACATATTAATCTGTTGGTATGCGCGATATAATGAGGACCTATTGTATTTACATGTGTGTCCCGATTTGCTTCAATCATCATATACTGAAAATTTTAAAAGAAATAATTTGCGAAATTACTAATGAAATTAAGTATCTAACAAGGCTTTTAGGAATACTTAGTCACTGAAACAAAAAAATGATTTTTTAAAATTAGAAATGAATTTATTTTATAATTTTTCCTAAACTAGGAAGTAGGAAGTGTAATTCTTAAACATATTTTCTTTTTTCTATATACAAGAAGAAAGTATTGGATTCGTGAAAAATTTCGACTTCCGGTTTTCGACAGATTTATACGTTCCGAACACGTCCGAAATGTCCTGAACACGATTTGCTTTTTTTTTTTTCTTTTTAATGTCTGTCCGTGAGTCTGCCTCTGTCTGTGTGTCTGTCTGCAGGTGATGCAAATTTTGTGAGCTCGCAAACTCACGAGCTACTACACGGAATTTAATAAAACTTCAGATTCACTTAGATTTTCACGTGAATTGCTGCTGATTAGATTTGGATGTATATCCAGGGCTTAATTTGCGCCATAGCTCGGGGCCCAGTGCAATAACGCTTCCGAAAAAAGAATCCTAAATTACCCTTTTTTTCCCCTCCCATCTCCAATATTTTGCCTTCTTTTGTATGAAAACACTTATAAGTGTTGTAATGTGTCGCTCACGTAAGAGATGGAGATGAAACAGGCTCGATTTTTATATCAGTCTTCGGGTTTGGGCAGGCTCGAGCTCATTCTGTCTTAAATTCAAAATTTCTTTATTTACATTTCAAATCATTTTAATGCTATTTTGATCAGAATAAAGAGTAAACAGAAATAGTATTTTTCTATTCTGCATGACTGTGAATTATTCATTTTTTGTGTTAACACTATTTCCGAATCATAATCCTGAGCTTATTTAATCGCAGAATTCTGCTATTAACTAACATTAAGATTAGGTAAAGGTTTCTATTTGGAAGTAGTATAACTAAAAAGTGTAATAATTGATAACTAAGTATACGCAGATAGATGTATTTAAAAATTTTATTTTGCTAAATAAAAAAAAACAATGCTTTAATTTTTTTAAATAATGTATGGAATAGACGTATACAGATTAGACTGACGCCGAAGGTTTGGGGGGGGGGGGGGGTACGCTACGGGTGTTAGTACTACAGAATATTAGGGCTCCGGTACTTTTTTTTTTTTTTTTTAGAAATTAAGCCCTGTGTATATCGGACAAGGGGTGATGCTGATATTCTGCATTTTTTACGCTTTTCAAAATAGCTATAGCTCAAGAACTAATACACGGGATTTCATCAAACTTCATAATGTATTAAACTTTGATATAAAGAGATGATTATAAGGTTTGGGTGTATATCACTCAACAGGTAGCATTGCTATGCTGTGTTTTTCACGATTCCTGCGATGGCCATATCACAAAAACTAATACACGAAATTTCATCAAACTTCATATTCTATTAGATCTTGACATAAATAGATGATGATTCAATTTTGACTTTGATCTGTCAACAGGGGGCGCTTGTATCCTGTGTTTGGGGAAATATTCCTATTCTTGTCGACAATCAATTGATGTAATTTGACGAGCGTGATTTTTTTCTATTATTACTCACTGATTGCTGTATAATTCTATGCTAATTTCAAAGAAAGACATACTTCATATCCATAATTGGTATTGTGTGAGTATGCTATTTAAATTAATGTATTCGAATGATATAGAAGGAAGTTTTGTGATGGCCACAACATATTAGTTTTGTACAGTTTAGGAGATATGATCTGTTTACTAAAAGCTTACGTATGCACTAAAATAATAATAATAACAGGGTTGAGACCGATTTTGAAAAAAAAAAAAAATACACAGTCGCATGTCTGACGGCGGAAACTGGTAAGTGTGTTGTAACAATCTACTAAACGTACCACGAAAGCAGATTTATGTCAACTTTATGAATAAAAGTCTAGTTTCTATGAATAAAAGTCTTTTACTAAACTTTAAATCTTAAATGTACACTGTAAAAAATCTGCGTAATGTTCCTGACATTTACTGTGTAACATTCCTGGGTTTTCTCGGATTATTTTTGCTGATCCGAGAATAACGAGAAATCTGGTGTAACATCTTCCACAATGTTGTGTAACTTTTTGGAATACTTGAGAAAGTGGAATTTACTGATCAACTGTGAAATGTTCCGTATGCTTTGTTTGCAGCATTCCTTAATTTTCTCAGGTATACTTTTGAACTTTTGTGTAACTTTTCGGAATTATTCTAAAAGAGAAATTATCAGTGACCTGTGTAGAGCAGTCATAGCTCAGTGGTCTAGACCGTCAGTTGTTAGTAAACGGAAGATTGCGGGTTCGATGCCGCTCGTGGCAAGAGTTGGTTATTTACTGTGCACTAACTGAGGAATGAACAGAATCCCTTGATTACGACATAAAAGTTTCTAAAAAATATAGAAGATATCTGTTATATTACGGAAAATGTACGGAGTGTTTTTTCGTTAACATATGGAAATAGTACTGGCGTCTCGATTGCCAGTACAATTTCCGTTTTTTTCCGATTTTTTTTTTACAGTGTAAAGTTCCATATGTTTTGTGCGTAACTGACTTGTGTAAGTTTCCTGCCAATTCTTTGGGGAAATTCCTGGAAAAACCTGTGGCAGAATAGCTGCCACAGGTTTTCTCAGGAACTTTACACCAAATTTTTTACAGTGTAAATACTACTCACTTTAGCACCTTTGTGCTCGCATAGTCGTAAAATATCTTTCACAACTCCTACGGCGAGATAACCACAAAAACTTAGCAAATAACTCAAGAAAAAACAAGCTACCAGCATTTATTTATTTTCTCTCTGGAATTCCATAAAAAAAGAGTGGATGTTGCCACAAAATACATCAAAACTTGGTTTTTCTGAATTTCTTTTAACACGAGACAATCACATGTGAACGCGCAATAAAACAAAATATTAAAATGTCACTTCAAGTCTTTTTTTTTACATTGTTCATGCTGATCGCGTAGTTTTGAACAAAAAAAAATAAATAATGCCGATTACGGAACATCCTCCCACCTTCTGATTACCTTGTATAATCAGAACTAATTCTAAAGGTAGAGGAATTGTCGAAGTCACCTGTTATAAAATCAGTCTTTCAGGGATTTTCATTAGCCTTCCATCTCTGCTGTGTCTAGGAGATTCTTTGCTTGAGGATACATCCAAACTTGTAGCTTTATTAAGTATTTTCACTGGATTGCGGGAAATCGTTGGTGTCGGACAGTCAGTAGACGAAGCTAGCTCTAGTGGATACATTCTTTGTACAGGTCGTAAAAGCTCATCTTGTGATGTTTGAACTCTTACGAGTCGAACTTTCTTGTCTCAGGTATAAGTTCTGTGATTCGACCTAAAGGCCAATCAATTCACTTTTTGTTATCAGATCCGATCAATACAACATCACCGACAGATATAATTTGCTCTTGGTGTTTGTTCTTTGCTCGTTCAATTAATGCACCTAAATATTCAGACCTGAAGCGATCTTTCAATTCTTTTTGCAATGACTATCGATATTTCAGTCTCTTGCTTAATTATTTTTGTTCCACAGCATCCAGATCTGGAAGATTGCATTCTTCTATACTCTGTAGAAACATAGATGGGGAGATAGGTTTCACAGTTGCGTCTTCCGAAAGGTATGTGATTGGTCTTGCATTTATTACACTTTCCACATCTGTCAAAATTGTGTTCATTTTTTCATAGGTGAGGTAAGCATGACCTAATACTCTTTTGAGGAGATCTTTCATTATTCTGATAAGCCTTTCCCAAAAACCGCCCCACCACGCTGCAGTTGGAGGATTAAATTTCCAGTCAATAGCATTGACCGAACTGTATTTTTGTATTCGTGACCAATCTAGGCTTTTCAATAAGTTAGCTGATCCAGTGAAGTTTGTACCGTTATCGGAATAAATGACAGCACGCCTTCCTCTCCGTGCTACGAGTCGTCTGAGTCCCATCAAAAATGCCTCGGTTGAAGCAGCGGTCACTAACTCTAAATGCACTGCTCTATATATTGCGCAGGAAAATATCAATATCCAACTTTTCTCAATTTTCTTCAAGTATAACGGACCTGCCATGTCTATACCCGTGATCTGAAACACGTTAGCATCCTTTATTCTATTTTCCGGTAGAGGCGCACTATCTCTCCATAAACGCTTCTCACTGAATCGTTTGCAGACAACACACTGTGCTAAAGCTTGTTTTACATTTCTACGACCATTAAGTATCCAGTACTTCTCTCTCAATAAATTAAGTAGGATCTGTAATCCAGCGTGACAATGTTTTACATGTACATGACATATGAGCCGTTTTACAACTTCATGCTTTGCTGGTAGGACTATAGGTTTCAGAAAATCTTCATTGTCTTTCCTGTACGTTATTTTAGTCTGTAGTCGAATTATATCTTGTTCGTCTTTCCATGTCTGTAAAGTTCTCAATCTGTTATCATTCTCGGAAAAAAATGCTTCTTTCTGAATCATACGCAGTGTCTTTAATTCAGCTTCTTTAAATTCAGATGACGTCAGGTCTCCTTCTCTTTTCACTTCGGTACTTCTGCAGTTATGCATAAAACGTAATATCCATGCGACCATCCGTATGATTTTCACATAACTCGAGAAATATCTGTAATACCAACTATCTTGTTTAACATCAGAATTCGTTACCATGGAAACTGACTTTATTCGTTCCTGCTGAATTTCATCTTCGTCATAATCTTGATCACTAGAGATCGTATGTATTTCAAACTCTGTTGAATCTCTCAACCAAGCTGGACCCTCCACCATCTCCTGGCAGCTAGCTGTCCTGCCCCACATCCACGAGTTGGCAAGTCTGCAGGGTTTTTATCACTTGGCACATATATCCATGAAGAAGAACTACTTCATCTTCTGATCTCTAGAACTCTATTTCGTACAAATACTGACCAATTGTTATCTCTGGATATCCAAGCGAGTACTGTAAATGAATCGCTCCAATAATATCTCTTCATCTTTCCCCAACCGAGGGCATCTACAATAGTTTGCGCCAAACGAGCTCCAATAGTTGCCGCCAATAATTCCATTCTTGGTATCGTGACATTCTTCAAAGGTGCAACTCTCGATTTGGCTGCTATGAAAACTAATTCGACTTGGCTTCCAATTTCTATTCTATGGAATATAACTGTTGCGTAAGCCTCTTTACTTCCATCTACAAATGTGTAAAGTGAACACACTTCTATGTTTCTTGTAGTTATTTTTATGTATCTTGGGATCTCTATATTCTTCAAAACTGTTAGTTCTTGTAACCATAGTAAAAATTCTTTACGTAACTCACCAGTTATCTCTTCATCCCATTTAAAACCTAATTTACAGGCTCTTTGCAACATTATTCAAATCAACATATTCAATCAAATCATGACTGGCGACGTAAAACCAAATGGATCAAATATTTTATGCACAGCTGATAACATACTGCGTTTAGTGATCTTTTCTGTGTCGAAATCTTGTAACTAACTTAGATTGACCTTTAACATGTCGGAATCTTTATTCCAAACAAGTCCTAAAACATTAGTTTCATTCGTGTTTGGCGCTTCTTGGCGATCACCTGTATACTCCCACCGTCTTAGATCAAAATTACCTTTCGCCATGAGCATCTTAGCATCTTCGATAAAAATTTTCAATTCTTCTTCGCTGTTTACGCTGGTTGCGACATTATCCACATAAAAACTGTGCAACAGTCTATCTTTAAAACTTTCAGCGAAATCTGGAGTCCTGCGGATGTGATATTCGATGACTGACGAAAGAAGAAATGGACTGCATTTCACACCAAATACAACTCGGGTATGCATGAATATCATTAATTTATTTTCATTTAAGTCCTTCCACCATAAAAAACGTAGGAAATTTCGATCTTTCTCACAAATACTGATCTGTAAAAAGGCTTTCCTAATATCTGCAATTACACCAAGCTTTCTTTCTCGAAAGCGTAGAAGAACATCTGGAATGAGCTCGATCAAGTTGGGTCCACATTGTAGGCATTGATTCAGAGATGGATGATTCGCTAATCTTGCTGACGCATCAAATACAGGACGGATAGGAGTTGTAGTACTACTCTCTTTTATGACTGGATGCTGCGGCAAGTAGTTGCCATACGATTTCGTTTCGCAATAAGGAACTTCTTCTATAATTCCTTCGTTCAACCAATCATTAAAAACATTCTCGCATTGTTGAAACAAGTTCTTGGCGATTAACTTGGAGGTGGTGCTTTCTAAACGTTTCATCATAAATCAAAATTATCTGGCAGTGTTGCTGTGTCTTCCGCCCAAGGAAGACAAATCTCATACCGCTTTTCATCGTTTACCTTTACTGTTTCCAAGGAATGTTCCTTAGTTTGGCGATCTATCTCTTCTCTTGACTTCTTCTCTATTGGATCTGTAATTCCGATTAAGTCAAGTCTCCATAGGTTTGAGATATTCGCTTCTTTCACAAACATTGATGTTACTGTCATCGCCAATTTTTCGGATGAACATGGCTTTTCACATGGTACTTTTCCCATGAATGTCCATCCAAGATACGTTTCCACTGCGACTAAACCAGAAGACAATATTTTTCTTTGACCAGTTAACATTTTTCCCATAACATCAGCTCCGATTAAAACTTCTATGATACCACAACATTGACTCACATCGCTTAACATGATGCCACTTTCCTTTAATTCTTGTAACCATGGTCCCTGTGTAACGAGTTGATTATCTCTGCATATGCTAACTTGATCTCGTACTTCGAAATTGCACCGAAATTCTTCGTTCAAATTTCTAACACTTATTTTGTAACAGTTGTGTTGGCATTCTTGAGTGGTAATGCCGCCAAACAAAGAATGGATTATATTTTCTTGCCGAATAGGCTTGTAATTCATTTCTTCCGCCACACTTTTTAATATATACGATTTCTGTGATGCCGAATCTAACAATAAACGAACAATCTTTTGTTTACTTTCAGAAACTAGCTTCACCTTCAGAGTCTGTAAGAACACTTTGGCGCTCTTTTTACTAATATTTGTCATATTCAATTCATCTTTCTTAGACTTCTCCTCAGTTCTCTCTAGAGTATCTTTACCGGATGACTTACGTTGATTACACAATAATGGAACATGACGCTTATTACAAATAATGCATTTCACCATCGCTCGGCATCTTTTAGCTGTATGTTCTAATACTAAACATACGAAACAGCATCTCTTCTCCTTGGCGATTTTTTGTATTTCTACCAAGTTTAATTTTCTCGCAGAAAAGCATTCCGAACTTGCATGTTTTCCCTGGCAAAAAATGCAGACTCCCCTTTTCTCTATTGCGGAAGAGGTAGTCAACAGACCTTCCGCTGTCGAAGTCTTGCTGGTTTTATGTTCAAAATTAATGTGATTCTTTTTTGACATATTCGCCAGCTACTGCAAGTGACACCCTTTCTTCACATTCTACTTCAGTACTCAAAAATTGCATCAGACTATTTAATCTGTCCTGCACCTCAGTTTTCTCAGTCGATATGCTCGTGCGATTCCGCGCTTTTAGAAGTTCTGCTGGAAAACACGATTCTACTAGTGGGTATAAGATTGATGCACATTTGTCAGTTGTGACACCTAATGTATCTAAAGCCCGTAAATATGATTCCAACTTATCATATAACGATATCAACAAGAATTTTCCCTGTGTTTGTACTGTCATTATCAATTTGAGTAATTCTCTCACATAGACTTCTACCAATATATCTTCTCTACCAAAACGGGTTTTTAAACTCTCAATTGCTTTGGCGTAATTAGTTCCACTTGGCGGAAAACTCTCTACAACTTCTCTTGCACGGGAGCTGGCAATTGTCGCTTGCACCAGATACTGAAATTTATCATCTGGTGCTATTTCTGTATCTTCATCAATTAGTCTAAATTGACACCAGAACGGTAACCAGTCTATGATTTCAGCCACTAAACTTTCTGAACTCTAACTTTGGTAACGTAAACTTTCTTCTCATTGCATAACTATCGATAATTGGATTAAGAGTTTCACCTTGGCTGTTTACTGGTGACTGAAGTTTCGCCAATTCTAACTCGTGCGCCAATTTTAACTTTTAGCCTTCAATCTTTGCTTGTAATTCCAGTTCATATTTATCTTTTTCCATATTCAAATTCAATACTTTAGCTTCTTTCTTCGCTTGTATTTCTAATTTTTCTTTTTCCCTTCTTCCTGAAACGGCATTTTCTAAAACGTTCTGTACAAATTCAGGATCATCTATATCTTAAAATTCAAAATTAGATCCTTAAGCGTCACAAGTGTAGCCGTTGGAGATACTTTTCACCTAATTGCTCGGCTAAGATCATATCTTCTCTTTTGAAACCTTTAACCAATTTAAACATCTTGGGAATTCTTTATTTCATTTAATTCTTATTAACACTTTTAAACTAAATATGATAGATAACTTTGTTTGAACTAGTCCCTGTCCTGGACGCGGACGCTACTATTATATTTGTAACAATCTACTAAATAACGTACCACGAAAGCAGATTTATGTCAACTTTACTTCTATGAATAAAAGTCTTTTACTAAACTTTAAATCTTAAATGTAAATACTACTCACTTTAGCACCTTTGTACTCGCATAGTCGTAAAATATCTTTCACAACTCTTACGGCGAGTTAACCACAAAAAACTTAGTAAATAACTCAAGAAAAAACAAGCTACCAGCATTTATTTATTTTCTCTCTGGAATTCCATAAAAAAACCACCGTTGCCAAAAACCGTTGCCACAAATTACATCAAAACTTGGTTTTTCTGAATTTCTTTTAACACGAGACAATCACATATGAACGCGCAATAAAACAAAATATTAAAATGTCACTTCAAGTCTTTTTTTTTTTTTTTTTCGCGTGATTTTGAACAAAAAATAAATAAATAATGCCGATAACGGAACATGTGTTAAGGTTATTTAAAAAAATATATATATTTGCACATAACTGACAATTCCTTTCATATAGATTGCAAATTCTAACGCGTTCAGAATTCTAACGTAGCCAAATCTAATCCAAATCTATCTAATCCAAATTCTAACGTAGTTCAGAATACAAATCCTCCATAAAAATTTAGCATTTTCACCCAAAATATTCACTCCGCGAATTGAACGAAATTTTCTGTTGGTTATATTTCGTTAAAACACAAAACTTTCTGCTTTGTTTTGTTCATCCCCCCTCCCCCCTCCCCCCCCCAATACAGAAAATGCCCCAATCTAAGGTAAAAATTACCTGAGATCCTACAACCTAAAGTTGTATTTTCGTCAAATCACAGGGGTGTGCTAGTAACTGCGCTGCTTAGTACTTTTTCGTATTAGAATCGGATTTTTTACATAAGTACTTTTTCCTTCAAAAGACGGAAATTTCTTCAATTAGCAGAAAAAATATCTTCTAATCACAGGGATCTTCCGGCAACTTTCTGCCTCTACTTTTTTTTTTTTTTTTTTTAAACTATTGAGAAAATGGTTGTTGTGTTTTCGGTCGAGAATGAACCTCTTGACGGCGTCATTTTATTGACGTCGTCCCTTTATTTTTTTAAGCGTTTTTAAGCGTTTATAGCGAAATTCTGTAACTTTAGAAGAAATTTTCTTTGAATAGGCCATAGAAATGCATAAAATCGTTACAAAAATGTTAGTTACAAAAAGGATAGATGCAAATTATCAGATATGAAAAAAAGTCGAATTCAAAAATTGACGTCGGATGAGAAATCGTCTTATAAAGCAAATAACATGGTCTTCAACTTTAATTTCCTCAAAATACCTTCAGCTCAGACATCAATCTAAACAAGAGTTCAAGTTATTGTAGGAAGGACCCGATAAAATATTTTTGTTTCTGTTTTCATTAATATATTGTAAATTTGGTACTTTCGTGTTATAGCGGCCCCCAGAGGCGCGCCAGGAGTCTCCGGCGCCTGCGTGCAGATCTACATTTGGCAATTTTATCGCCCGAATTACCCACCCCCCAAAAAACTTTGTAAAAACTTATGAGTACAAATGTAATGCGAAAATATTAAATATTAATTCATTTAAAATACAATACAAAAATAAAAATTAAATTAAAAGTAAAAGTAAAAAAAGAGAAAAAGAAGAAAAGAAAAGAAATAGAAAAGAAAAGAAAAAATTGCAAGAAATAACTGAGATAATAAATTTTTGCAATGTGTCAAAACAAATTGCGAACTGCACCTTACGTAAATGTTAATTTAAATTCCACGTAAACTAACAGTTTTAGTTAAACAAAAATATAAAATTATAAAGAAGAAAATAAAATGACTAAACTGATTTATCTGAATAAAACATTATTTTTGTTGTTTATACTTTGTATATAGTTATTAATAAGAACAAATAAACTTATAAGTACATATTATAAACCTTATTTGTAAAATAATAGTTAAATAAATATTTAATCAGAAAGAAAAATCCCTTAGTCAACTGAACTTCCATTTATAAAAATTCTCGAATAATATCAATTTGATCCATTAATATTTGACTGCGTGGATTTATAATGGCACGATCAAAAAGTCTGTATTTTACCTTTGTGGAACTTTTAATAATTTTAAGCTTTGAAAAGAAGCGTGGTGAATGACAAAATAATTCGAAGAGCAATTGTAAAATTTCAGAGTTGCACAGGCGACTATTTCTTTTATTATTGTATGTACCACTATTTCGAAATAATAATCTTTGTTGTAAATTACTAGTAAAAATCAACCACAAAAATTTTTGCTTGAAAATGTAGTAGACTAAATAGTACATATAGTAAAACTCTATAAAATAGCTCTAAAATCTATACTCTGGCAACTCCGAAATTTTCATAAACTGTGAATAAATATACTGAATTATCTAGTAATATATCGTTTTTAAAATTAGAAATAAATGGTTGTCAGTGTAAAATTTAGTCTGTGTCAATGGCTGCTCGTTTAGTTCTCATGTGATAGTTTATTTTTACAACAACGTAAAAATATTAAATGAATTCACATGTTCTTTTAATAAAGTAAAGCTTTCTTTCAAAGAAATTAATGTTTTATTGATTATTCAGACGAAAAAAAATAATTAAAAGAATATTTCAAGGTCTACTGTATCTTAATCTTTATGAGATATCTTTTTAAGTCAATGTGTTTTCTACTAAAAAAATACAGATACTGCGTCAGATTTTGCTGCAATTAAATTCTGAACTTCCGACAACTTCTTTCAAATTTTCATCAGAATTATAATCATTTTGAAAACGCGATTTTGATCATTCAGTGCAACTAAAGCAAGTTGGACACTCATAGATGAAGACTTCAGCAATAATTTTGTAGAAAAACTTCACTTTATATAAATATCGTACCAAATTATGCTGCATTAAATAAAAGTAATTTTTTCAGCTAGACATTTTGCCTGATATTTGAGTTGTTCATTCGGGTTTGAAAAGTCACTGCACATTTGACACATCATATATACTTAAATAATTATTATTGAGGTTTTAGGTTATCAATTCTATTCGACTACTGTGTTTTAGATAATAGCTTTAAATCAACTATATGAGTAGTTAAAATATTCCATTGGCAAACAGAAAAGGGGAAAAATGTACTACTCTTGTACTAAGGGTAAAGAAAACAATAGTTTCATTACTGGTATTCGCAGTCTCAATGACTATCAGATTCAGTGAACGGTTTGAACATAGGACATAAAATGCAGGGAGTTTTAAATCAAATTCTTTTTGTAAACCTATAATATTTGCTGCGAACATTAGAGCCGTTATCGTAGTCTTGGCTTCTTAAATTAGTTATGTCTAAATTTAATTTTTTCCATAAATCAGTAAAAAAATAGTGTCTATCCCATTCCTGTTATCTAAAATTGTGTAGAGTGTTGGAAATTGTCCATATATTTCAGCACTTTTATGTTCTGAATTGAAAAGAACGAATCCGACTATCACACTTATTTCACCAGTATGTGATGATAGGTTCAGAGTACAATTTAAGGTAACAGAAAAATATTTGTTTTCTTAACACAGTTAATTGTATTTTTTTTACTATTTGATTTCTCTAAAGAGAGTATTTCATCTTCACTATTACTTCGAATATTACTTTTGAGATTGCATTATCTTAATTGTAAGTACAACATGAGAGCACTTAAAAGATAATATCATTAATCATACGTCGCCTATATCAAACATTACAATATTTCGACGCAAATTTCGTTAGTTAATCTTCTCAATTTACTTAAATAGATACTTAAAAAAAAAAAAAGCAAAGTAAATAAAAATTGTTTTTTTTTTTTTTTTTTTTTTTTTTTTTTTTTTTTTTTTTTAAATCTGGGTTGGACAGGAAATTATATTACTAGTGAATCGTGCCATTTTCATGTTCAGTTTCTGAATCTAAACATTTTACTTAAATTGTTTTAAAACCGAAGAGAAAAAAAGTGAAGAATTTTTTAAGAAGCTACATAAAACAAAAAAGCATTAAATTAATATAAAAATGAAAAATTTCATACATAAAATATTTAGAATAGTGTACTCAGAATATTAACATTCATTCTTTACAGAATTCAAAATTGCTTTTAGCAATATATGTCTAGTGAAAGGCATGTTATAACAAATCTGTCTGTATAAATAATTTTTTAAAAAAATGTAATGAAAAAGAAAATATCAATTTAATAAAAGGCTTCAAAGAAATTTGACGACATAAATTCATTAGCAAATTCCACTACTAAGTTAAATATCGTCCAAAGGTTCCCGTTTCGCTTAGTAATAAAATCAAAATTTATTTTAATTGAAAAAAATCACAGAAATAACTTCAAAGAAATGTTCTTAACAAAGAAGATCAATGCACATTTATTATAAATTGCAGTGACCAAATGTCCTATTTTTTTCAGTTCATGCAGTTTGGATTTAAATCACTTATTACATTTGAAGAAAGGGAGAAATTCGTGGTGTTTAAAATAATAAAGCTTAAAAAATATAAAATTTTAAATAAAGTCCCGTTAATTTTGTTTTCGTAATTTTTTTTTATCGTACATATAAAAATAACGTAGTTTTTCAATTTCCACTTGTTTAAAAAAGAAGTTAAACAAGCTGTTCAACTAATTAAAATAAAATTCAATAAAATGAGGCAAATTTTGCTATTAAATTTTAGTGTTAAGGAAAAAAGTTGAAACGTGGCAGCTATGCTAGTATCAATAAAAAAACAATCGCAGACAAGGCTTAGGGCTCTGAAACATTTTGCTAAAAGTGTGCAAAACCGCCTCGGATAACATTATTTTCAATCAGGGCAAAAATCACAACATAAACAGGCAGCAGAAAATTACAAAACTGCCTCACGCGACTAGTGCCTCATCTAAGCTAATCACAAAATTGTGCCATCACCAAAACTTACCAATACTGGTAGTCTAAATTAAACAGCAAACTTATAGAAGTTCTAGTTTTAACCCCCCCCCCCTCCCCTAAACTTGTGGGTCAGCATAAAATAAAATTAAAAAGAATATTAATTATGAATAATTTGTTTGAAGTAAATCTATAAAATATTATTAATATTCTCAGAAAGTGTAGTTAATTTTAATATAATTAAATTAGTGATATTTTTCAAGTATTTCCTCCTCGTCTCAAATTTTTGGCGCCGTAACTACCTTGGTGCCTGTGTGGACCCCACACATGGCACACTGTGTCGGCGCGCCCCTGGCGGCCCCCAAGGATGAATCGCCAAGCGACCAAGATTTATCGTCAAATTATAAAGCATGTATGACATTATAATAATATATGATATATATGTTACGGTCAATATGATTAATCCTGTCATTATTAATAATAACCGGCCTTTATGTCTGGTCATTATTAATAATAACCGGTTATTATTAATAATGACCGGATTAATCATATTGTCCGTAACATATATATAACATTTCTTGACGTATGTGGCCAAGTTATAGTCATATCAGTATACAAAAACCATTAACGGGTTAAAAGTTGCGACGCAGCACTTTCTTTTGGCTCTAAGAATTTTAAATATGGGTCTTAAAAGCAATTATATCAAATTTGAGTGACGTTATGTTAATAATTTTAAAAAAAAAATCATCCTTTTTTTTCGTTTTATTAAGTTTCTTTTTTTGAGAGCGTCTTTAAAACTTTTAATAGCATAATTTTTTTTTCTTTTAAGATTAAATATTTCAAGCGTGTGAAATCAAGCTTTTGACACTGTAAATATACTACAGAAAATGATAAAAAGCATGATAAAAGTTAAACCAGATAAAAATATATAGAAAATTCCATATAATGTGAACGTCAAATTCACCTTATCAAACTTATAAAACACAATGTAAACACATTGATAATTTGTGTTACTGAATAGGTGCAATAATTTAAATCACAGTTTTCAAACATTAATCTCTCGTTTTTCTCGACTGCTTGTTATCATCTGAGGAAGGCTAATGTTTAGCCGAAAGCTCATGTATTTTACATCTAATAGTTTTAATGTTTTAAAATTGTGATTTAAATTATTGCACCTATTCAGTAACACAAATTATCAATGTGTTTACATTGTGTTTTATAAGTTAAGTCAGATGTTTTTGTAGACATCCCCGTTTTACCCCCCCCCCCTCCTTCCCCGCTGTTTTTTCTGTTTGTTTTTCAAACGATAAAAATAAATCAGCAGAAATTTTCATTTGCGAAAAACGTTTAGAACTTTCTGGGCAAGCCATATCTGGACCATAAATCCAAATGGGTCATTTTTAAGGGAGTTACTTCACTCACGCGAAAACACCTGCTCGCTAATACTATCGGAAAATTCTTTTAAAATATCTCGTTTGCATTTCAAAAATTTTAAATGATATATTTTTTTTATTTTTTGCATTGGATAGCTGAGCTTGATCTATACAAAGGCTGTTTTTTACTTTTCTGATTTTGTTTGCAGGTTTTTTTTATTTTTTTTATTGAATACTTTCACTCTCGGAACATACTTTTTCGATTTTGTTCGCAGGTTTTTTTAATTAGAATACTGTCATTTTCGGAACATTCCAAAAGTGAAACTATTCTAATTAAAAAAAAAAAAAAAAAAAAAAAAAAACCTGCAAACAAAATTGAATAAGGAAAAAGCAGCCTTTGTAGAGATCGATGTCAGCTATCTAATAAATCAGCAGAAATTTTCATTTGCGCAAAACGTTTAGAACTTTCTGGACAAGCAAATATAAATCCAAATGGGTCATTTTTTTAAGGGGCTACTTCACTCAAGCGAAAACACCCGCTCGCTAATCTTATCGGGTTTTTTTCTTTTAATATTTCGTTTGCATTTCAAAATTTTTAAATGTTTTTTTTTTTTTTTTTTTTTTCATATCGCTGAGCTTGATCTCTACAAAGGCTGTTTTTTACTTTTCCGATTTTGTTTGCAGGTTTTTTTTTTATTGAATACTTTTACTCTCGGAACATACTTTTTGGATTTTGTTTGCAGATTTTTTTTATTTTTTATTAGAATTACTTTCACTTTCGGAACATTCCAAAAGTGAAAGTATTCTAATAAAAAAAAAATCCTGCAGACAAAATCGAAAAAGTAAAAAACAGCCTTTGTAGAGATCGACGTCAGCTATCTAAGGAAAAAAAAATATTGAAAAATATTGAAATGCAAAGAACTCTCCCATAGGGTTAACATTAGCGAGTAGGGGTTTTCGCGTGAGTGAAGGAATCTCTTAACAGAACAATTTGAATATTAAACATAGTTAAAAATTAATATTTTTTCTACCTTTGAAATTGGGTTCTATTGTATTTAGATAGTGCCTATAAGTAATAAAATACAATCAGTAATGTTGTTTTACAATTTTAAACACACAGAAATAAAAATTTTAATTTCAAGTAGGCTGGAGGATGACCAACAGAGACAGAAGAATGACAATTAGACAGAGATCTAACAAACAAGTATAATTACGAATTATTTCTTTTATTTCACAAAACATTATAGTAAATAACAAGACAACATTATTAACAAGGAAACATTATAGCTCACAGGTAGATTTATTAAAAAAAAAAAAAGAGGAAACTTATTAAAGTATAAAAGAGAAGGCAAGAATTTTTTTTTTTACTTCACTTGCTAACTTGTATTTCTTAACAATGTCTCCTTCCATTATTCCTTTTAAAAAAATTGATTTTTTAAATTACTGCATCCGTTTGCTAATTCTTTTAACAATATTTCTCCAAAAAAAAAAAAAAAAAATTTTTTTCACTTCAGGTGTTGCATTAAACTTTTTTGACATATATTATGTTTCTTCCAAGTGGTTCCTAACTGGAATTTTTATTTCTAAGTCCGTAAAACTTTTTCTTGCATATTTCAGAAATTTGGCGAGTCCTTCATAATTCACCTTTCACCTATTTCAGTTCTCTTGCAAATTTTGCTCGATTCCTACTTACTCGCTTACGGTCAACTTTATTTCTTCATCTGAATTTGTTTTGGAATTTTTTCGGTCTCTTGGAATAATTGAGGTTCATCGAAGGTAGTTTTTTTTCTTTAATTAACCTTATCTTTTACAAAGTTTTGTGTGATATCAAGACTTTTCATTTGGCTTATTTGGTTAGAGCACACTTTACTTGCAGATGGCTGTGACAACGGGATTTCTTCATGTTCAACTGAAACAGTCTCTTCAGTAAGTTAAGAATTAGGGATGGGACTGATATTCGACCACTATCCTGTATTCGGCTTATTCGGCCGTTTTGCCGAATATTCGGTTGGCCCAATACTGAAAGCTAGTTGGCCGAATGCTCCAGCCGAACACCTGTGGCCGAATATTTCAAAATATCTCATCGAATAAATTGAGGATAATGTATATATTTTTTCGCTTTTTGCAATTTTTTTTCTCTAGTTCAAACTGGCTACTTTCTGACACATTCCTGAAGTCATTTTCATTCTTAATAGTACAAAATGTACAGTTATTTGGATACTAAAAAGCCATATAGCATTTCTCAGCATATCCTATAAAACTTAAGGATCGTTTAGAAAATGGTGTCCAAATCGGAGATGTAAACTTACTTTGGCGACATAACTGTCAAGAAAATGTCTTCATTAGGAAATGATAGATTACAACTCAAGATGCAAATACTCTTATAGAAAAATGAAAAATTTGGTTCGATTCTCAAACAATAAAATCAAATGTTTTATTAATGTCTTCAGACTTCACTAGGAACACAAACTCCCCACAAAAAAATTTATTTGACTAAAGATTATTTCATAAATTATCTCACTATGAATTATGAAAGTGTAAATACAATTGTTGATTTTGAATGTAAGAAAGGATAAAAGTATCATTGAATAGTAAAAGTGAAGTAAATTCTTTATATTTCAATGGACATAACTTACCATCCTGACTTACAGAAATTCAATTCGATATATCTAAGAATACAAGGATAAAATGCAAATTTCTTAATTTTTTGTGCAAAAATAATTTTTTTTAATTAAAAAAACAATAAAAAGTACATTCAACAGGGGAAATGACTAATGAATTCCTGTTTTAGATAAAATAATTATGAATTACTTTCCTGTAGATAAAATTATGCTATTATAATTTAGGTGTAGTACATTTTTTTATTATTATTATTTGCATCAAGGTATTTTAAATATTACAAGAAATACATCAAGCTATTAGAAATTTTAAACACATAAATAATGAAACGCAAATTTGTGTTTAATACTTTTTCCATTAAAATATATATATATATATATATATATATATATAATTAAAACTTATTATTATTATTATTATTTATTTATTTTTATTTCTTTAGAAAAAAAATAAAGTTGGTTTTTGGCTATTCGGCCAGATTTTGTTCACCACATCCCTTGTAGGAATCATCATATTCGGTGATATTTTTCTTGTTTGCATGGCTATTTCTTTAATTTCCCTTCCGTTGTTTTATTTAAATTTTCTGATCTCTAGTTGATATTGCTTTGATTTTTCCAGCTTCTTTCTTCTTTAGATATTTAAGATGCTCCTTTTCTTTTAATTCAGCTGACAAAAGTGGATCAGATTGTATCTTCTCCTTTTCTTTCATTCTCCAGCTTTGTAATAAGAACATGCAATCTTTTGTGATCACTTGTTCCATTCTTGGAAACCATTATACATATGTAAAAAATAACAACAATAATAAAAATCTTTAAATTGCATTTGAATGAACTAAGAATGTTTTTATTCAAGTTAGCTAATAACTTTTCAAATTTGTCAACTTAGAATAATCATGAATCATCCTGCTGATTTCATGCCTGAGAACTATATAAATAACGTGCTTATTGTCCGATTTATTTTATTTTTTAGAGCAATGCATGTTTATATTTACTCATATTATATATATTTTTTATAATAAAATTCATCATTTTTTAAGAGAAATTTTTCAGGTTTTGATGAATGGGACAAACAAAAACCTGCATTTTAACTTAAAAAAAAAGATAAACACTGCATTACAAATGCATAAAATATTTTTTAATTTAAATTTCTCGAATAAATATTTACAATTTGGGAAGATTAGGGACAATGTCATTTCTTTGCCTTACACCTGACAAGGAAATGGCAAAAAGTACGGCTAGCTTGCGTTTTTTCATAACAATATACAAATAAATTAATTGCACTTAAAGAACTCAATACTTAAGTTTAAAAACTCAATACAAATAAGGCTTAATGACTGATTGAGCTTTCATTACAGAATTAAGGCAAATAAAACCGACAGGGTAATGGCAGTCAATAAAAATACTTACCAAGATATAACTGGAAATCACGAAGCATTACTTGTCCATGATTGTTTCTGCTAAAAGAACAATTCAAGGTGGTTTCTCTGAGGATGCCACCGCTCACAGATGAAATTCTGGGGTCATATAACTGTTGTCAGGTGTGATAATCATTATTTTCATTTTATGAGAAGGGAATGAATGACACGAAAACCAAACGACATATTTTTTATTATTTGTTCAGAAAAACAGGACCCATGAAAAGTCTTTACTTTTGCAATTTTAGTATTATATGATAGTTTTTAATAATTTAAACAACAAATATATTGCATATTTGGATGGTGAACTTTTAGGAACTACTTTTGTGTTAATGTGGAGGCAGGGGAGACGTACAGGGGAAAGAAATTGATCATATAAAATGTTTATTCAAGTGGCTTATATTTGTAAATAGTATGTTTTATCCCTTTATACAAACATAAAAACATGCCAGATAGTTTTTTATAATATAGTACAGTATTTTATAATATTTTATATTAATATATTTATAATTATTTATAATTATAATTTATAATTATAATATATACTTTATAATTATATTAATATATTTATATATTTATAATATTTTAATATTTTATAATATTTTATATATAGTATTTTATAATAATAGGTAAGACTTTTCAAAAGCACAAGATCCTTTGATGAACTTCGACGAAAGGTAATTTAAAGTGCCCTTCACTTTCATTAGATAGTAAAAAAAAAAAAAAAAAAAAACCTGATTCATTTTTAATGTTTTTATATTTTTAAAAACATGTTATTAAAGTATTCTAGCTTTCGGTTTCATTTTGATACAAGTTTATTCGTTATTTTTGAAGCAGGGATAAACAATACCGCTTTTTAGAGAAAATGACTTAAATATTGACAGAATTGGGGATTGGTAAGCTTTCTGCATATGACCATCCATACCAGACCAGAACTGAAAAGTACAGAAATGGGGGCTGTGTTTTAGTTGCTTTTAAATTGTGTCAAACTTACTAGACCACACTAAAAATTTATTTTATTTTACTTTTGTATTGGAATACGAAAGTCCTGTTGTTTAAAAAAAAAAAAAAAGAAAAAAAAAAAAAAAGAAAAAAACCGGATTATTATAGCCGAAGTAGGTTTTACCATGTCACGCGAGTAGTAGGCAGAGCGCTAGGTGAGGCGGAAGTGACGTCACGAGGGGGCGTAGCCACCTGTCAATCAAAAGGGGGCGTGACCGGAAGTGACGTCACGTTGGCCACGCCCTTTTTTTATCGTAGTGTTTGAGTAAAAAATTTTCTCCCAGTTTTTTTTTTTTATCGTGGTGTTTGAGGGGGGGTAAAAAAATTTTCCCCCAGATTTTTTTTTTTTTTGATCGTAGTGTTTGAGGGGGGGTAAAAAATTTTTCCCCCAGACTTTTTTTTTTTTTGATCGTAGTGTTTGAGGGGGGGTGAAATTTTTTTCCCCGAGGGGGATGAATTTTTTTCCCGTGCTGTGAGAGGGGGGTGGTTGGCCACGCCCCCTTTTTTTTCTCCCGTGCTGTGAGAGGGGGCGTTGACGTTGCCGTACAAGATAAGGATGGAATGTCACGTGACTTTGCCGTACAAGAGAATGAGGATGGAATGTGAGGGTGATTATTTTTGCGTACGCTGTCAATCAAATTGGACGGGGGGGAAGGGGAGGCATTAGGTTTCTTCTGCTATAAGAAAGGTTTTATTTTGCTGATGTCACGTGACTTTGCCGTACAAGAGCAAATTAAAATAGATTAATTTTACGGATCACGTGGTCCACATACTTTCATGTTAGAATAGGTTCGTTCTTGTTTCGCTGACTCACTGAGTTACTTTTTTAAAGGTGGCAACATGCTGGACTTGTAAAATTTTTGGTAGATCTCATTTGACTCACGTGTTTAATTATTTAAATCAGAATATTATTTTTAAAACTGAATGAATGAGGAATTACGATTAACTTTTAATTGGAGGACTTTGTTATTTTCTCGGAAGATAAAATCACGAAGACATAATCGGTGGTTGGAATTTATTTCATTGAATGAATTAACTAAGAATTTAATTAATTTTAAACTGATTTTAAAAGTTTTTTAAATTAAATTTAACTGAAAGTTTAATGACCTTCTTTCTTTTAAGTATATTTCTGTATCATGTGATATAGGCAAGACAGTTTATGTTCGAACATGAATGTGACGTCATGTAAGGATTGCAACCTAGACATACAATGACGAGGTCCGATTCAAAAGTTGAGTTGTTTAATAGGGTTAAAAATGTGTTTAGCTGTAAACCAATGCTAAGTTGAGTTGGTTTTATATTGATTGACTGCAACCGTTTTAGCAAAAAGTTTGTTTTTCTACTATTGGCATCATTAGAATTTGCCAGTTGCTCAGATTTTTCTGTTGAATCGTTAGCTGACTTTGTTAGTTTGACTTCGCTTTTATTTATTTATTTTTTTTTTGCTTTGCGCCATGGAAGACGGACTTAATTTTCAGAATGGAGATAACAAAAACAAGCGTAAACTTGCTGAAATTAAAGAAAGCAACAAGAAAACAAAGAACAATCAAACTCCGGTAAGTTTTTTTTAAAAATCTTTTTTTAAAAAATTATACTTTTTAATTCATTATTAAATTGTTTTTTTTTTTATTTTTATTCATTTTTGTCTCTTTTTATTTCTTTTTAGGTTCAATTATTTCTAGAAAAGGTGAAATGGCATGATTCAAAGGATATGAAATACTTAGGTGGAGAAAACTTTCTTTCCGTGAATTATTTTCTGGGACAAACTCTCGAGTTCACATTAGACGATATGTTGTTGATCCCGAGGGAGAATTACAGCCTACTAAAGATGGCGTATCTTTAACTCCCAAAGTTTGGCAATCCTTGTGTCGTGAAATCAAGACTGTATTAAACCACAAACCTTCGGATAAGATGACCGTTATCGAAACAGATTTGTGCATTTCAAAACAAGTGAAGGATGGTGTGGAACTTTACGTTTTACAAAGACTTTTCCAAAGGAAAAATATGAGTCTGCAATTCGTGCCTGAGCATGTCGTGCTTACACTTCCTGAGTTTGAAAAAATAGTTGATAAGATGTACAATATCACGGATCGTGTGAAAGACGGACTTATCACATACTCATTATCTTACTTTATTTATGAAGAACTGAACAACGCCAGTCTGCAGTTTAATATAATAGATAATCCTGACGCCTTTTTAGAACTTCTCGATTCCTTGAGTAAATGTTTGACTGTTGCCATTACTATCAAAATTACTGAACTGATAAACTGTTTCGGATGTCGAGAGTCTTATCAAGCTCCTTTTATGCACGATTGTTTAACAAAAACTCGAACTGAAAAAAGGCTAGAGTTTTCTGACCGTGCACTGTACTCCATAAGTATGCGTGATGTTGCAAAAGACATTGTGCAGAAAAACTTAAATGTTGACTTTAAATATGTACTTGGTCAAGAAGAATTTTTTGATGCGTTAATTATTCCAAAAATATTGGAATCTGCTCAAAAAATGTATATTGGAGAAGAGCAACAACTACAAGAAGAAAATGATTTCTTGCAATTATCTTTGTAAATTTAAGATCTGAATAAATGTATATTTGCATAGTATTTTTTGTCTTTTTTTTTAGTCTTGATTTTTCATAAAATGAATAAGAATGTTTCAGGTAGAATTAAAAAAAAAAAAAAAAAAAAAGTTAGACTTTAGAAAATGAAAATAGAAATATATATTTTTTCATGCTTTGATCCTTTTAATATATATTTTTTTTCTAAGTCAGAATTTTTTTTCTTAAACATAAAAAAATATTTTTTCCTAAACGCAAAAATATCTTTTTTTTTCTAACTCAGAAAAAAATCTAAACATAAAAATATATTTTTTCCTAAACACAAAAATTTTTTCCTAAACTTAAAACTGTTTTCCTAAACGCAAAACTTTTTTTTTTTTTCCTAAAAGGAAAACTTTTTTCCTAAACAGAAAACTTTTTTTCCTAAACATAATTTTTTTAACTCAGAAAAAAAATATTTCTAAACATAAAAATATTTTTTCTAAGTCAGAAATAATTTTTTTTCTAACTCAGAAACACAATTTTTTTCTAACTCAGAAAAAGATTTTTTTTTTCTAAGTCAGAATTTTTTTCTTAAACATAAAAAAATATTTTTTCCTAAACGCAAAAATATCTTTTTTTTTTTCTAACTCAGAAAAAAAATCAAAACATAAAAATATATTTTTTTCCTAAACGCAAAAAATATATTTTTTCCTAAACGCAAAAATATTTTTTAAATATATTTTTTCCTAAACGCAAAAATATTATTACTTAACATAAAACTCTTTACTGAACTTAAAAACTTTTTTTTCCTAAACACAATTTTTTCTTCCTAAGTTTAAAAAACTTTTTTTTTTTCCCTAAACATAAAATTATCTTTTTTTATTTCTTGATCATATTTCTTCTTTGACGTTAGACATTATTTTTAAAAAAAATTTCTTTTCTCAAGAAAATGTAATCTAAATGTTTCCAAATTTGCAAAATTAAGAAAACACATAAACATAGTCACATAAATATTTTTAAATATAAAAATTTTTATTTGTTCATAAAATACAATGAAATTTCAAAACATAGTTTTCTAAATTTTTAACCAAGGTATTGGTGATATTGGTAAAGTAACATGGTAAGATGATTTTCTTTTTCTATGACGAGGTTCAGGTCTTGCATAAATAACTTTCTGTTCATTCTTTAAATACTTGTTTTTTATAAACTCTGGGGGAAAACTGATAGTATTTAAAAGTTCTTGAAACTGATCAAAAGCAGCAGGTCTTTGACTTCTATCTCTCAGCAAAAAATTGATTAGTTGAATAGCATCTGATCCGATAATTACAGTATCATCTATTTTCAGCTCTTTGTTTCCTGTGCAGGAAATTTTATTTTGTTTGAAAAATTGTATTATTTTTGCAGCAGTTTTCTTTTGCTTTACAGGAACAGAACTTAGAATTTCATTTTCTATATCAGGAAACTTTTCAGAGGGTTTCTCTGGAAGTAGTTCCTCGGTGGGTTTCACCGTGTTCACATCTGGGAATGAAACAAACTTTTGCAAAATCTGAGTATAAAGCTTTGCTTTTTCATCATCCCCTAATTTTCTTTTTAAAATAATCTGAATCTGTTTGTCTAAATCACTTAAATGCTCTTCGGCAAACTCTTGATCTCTGTCAGCTGGAACAAGTCTGAATTTACGAGCGAACTCCATTGATCAAAGTACTGAGCACTGACACTGCAGCAGGAATAAGTATAGACAAAAAACCTTCTCCTTTTTGAACGAGAAGTCGTCTTTTTTTAAACAAAGGTTCTTTTTTTCTCCCAGTCGACGCAATGTTCTTTTATGAGCTGATAATCTATTTTTTTGGCGTTTAGAGACAGGTATGTTACCTTTTAAAAGATTTAAAGCGCATTCACAGACACCTTTTATAACACTATTGGGACACTTTTTAAGAAAGGCTGCTTTTTGCTTTGTCTTGCTTAACAATTTGAGATGTTCCAATGTCGACATCCTGAGTACAAATGATTGTTGAGGTTAATCTCTCTTTTTATATGCATGCCATAAGAAAAAGCTTTCGTCAAAGCACAATGTTTAAAACAGGATTTGTGACTGGGACAGTTTACCTCTAAAATACTTAATAAATCAATCTTAGGGCAGTTAAAATCATTCAGATTCAAAATCTTTCGTCCAGACATTCGTTCTAAAAACTTTGCTTTTTCTAATCCTTTGGTATAGACATTTTTATAAGAAGTAAACAAGGTTAAAAGTATAGGCTCCAATGCTGAAAAGGGTAAATCACCACTATTCCATTGCAAACCATGACGGTAACGAGTTAACCAGGCAAAAGTTTTTCTTTGTTTGAAGGATAGCTGCACCCAAGGATGCGGAGGGAGGAAGCTCCAACGGGCATGGTACCCATGATCCACTGCATAAAAAGCGAGTTCTTTGATAATAAAATCCCTTGAATTTATCTGAAACCCCTCAAATTCAACAACAACGGACGACATGTTCATCAGATGACACCCTCTGTACAAATGGCTTATCGAAGTTCGTACACGTAATGCATATCATCGGGAAATATTCTTGTGCGCAAGCGCAAGCTTTCGATGCAATCTTGTCTTAAATCAATAAATAAATAGCTGAAAGGTAATGCAGTTGCATCGTTAAACATTTCTTGAAAAGCCTTGGTTTTACCAGGAAACATTTGTCTGGCTAAATGCATTACTTGGCTTTTATCGCGAGGATTTTTGTATACCACCAAGTAATGTGAATTTAAATTAATATTTCGCATATCTTTGCCTTGATGAAACAAGTTTTGTGTTATAAAGATAACGGATAGATTTCGATGATGACTGCCTTTCGTGAAAAGTTTGCTCATTCGATCATCACTGGCTAACTCTGTCATTAAATCATCGATAATAATTAAAGCATCACGAAGGGAGTTAAGGTTAGAGGGTAAACCTTCTTCAAACTGTACACCTTTCATTGAATTGAAAAGGGGTTGATAGCTTCCATAACAGTATATAATACTTGCGGGCATGGGATGAAAATATTTATGATCAATTAATTTTTTTACAAATGCCGTTTTACCTGAAATCAGGACAGTGGAAGGATGTACTAACTTGAGTAATTCCATGTTTTAAAATGAAAAGAAATAATAAAAACTTCGATTTTTATAGTTTCTTGAGTATTTCAACGAATTAGTTTTAATATAAATAACACATATACTTTTATGTTCTTGCTAGGAAAAATCGTATGCATGCAATTTTTTTCTAAAAATGCAAATGAATCATTCTCATGTAATATACCATACGTGATCGGATTTAAAAAAACAATGAACACACATTAAATAAGAGTAAATAATTTTTTATTTTTTAAAAATCATCTTTACACCATATCTTTTTTTGACAAATTGATACATTCGAAAATCATTTTTCTTTCTAGATAATACATTTGTAATAGAATTCATACAAAGTCCTTGACATCGTTTTGCAATAAAGAAAATACAATATTGTCCACAGACATTGGACGTTAAACTTTGAAACATTGTCTTATTCCAGTTTATACGATGATACTTCTTCACAAATCTTGTGATATCTTCTCCATAGGTTTCGGGAGGAAGTCCGTACGAATCATAAAATTCAAGAGTTTTTTTGTCTTGAACGTAAACTGCCAGCCAATGGGATCCTTTTTCATCGTGTTTATCAGTATTGAGAACTAATGCACAGGGAAATTTTCGAATATTAGGTATTTTGTCAGAAGGGAAAACGCCTACAAAATATCTCGCAGAAACAGGATCACGAGATAAAATTGTATGAATTTGCGATGAATTCATTAGTTTCCAAAATCATACAGAATATTTCGAGATTTGTTGATTTCGATTAGATTTTCAAATTCAGCATACACTAGTAAAGATACTGTTTGCGCTAAAGTCGTTCCGAACTTAATTTCTAATCTTAAATTGCTATGACGAATTAGGTTTAGATGTGAACCATCGCATAAATCAGGTGACAAATCAAAACAAAATAAAGAATACCCCTGTGAAAATTCTGATCTTGAAAGATAAAGACCTTTGTTTTCTGCATTCGTAAATAAATTTTGATAAGCTCGGATAAATAAATTGTTTTCAAAGTCAGGTTGCAGTGGATTGTGGGGAACGGGCTGACCGCCCACATAGACACCTATGAAATTAATATTGTAATGCTTAAACTCAAAAGGGGACTTTTTATAGTCACCGTTAAATGCGTCATTATCCACACAAGCGATCACGATGCGATTGGGCATCTGGCCTGTAAAAATGTTGTCTTGAACAAAACTCATATTACCGGTAGGAATGGAATATGTTTTGCAAAGCACTCTGTTAATAGGATATTTGGCTGATGTTTTTTCTAAGCTTTTAGCATGTCCTAAGACAACGCCAGGGCTTACTCGTACTTTACGAACAAATAAGGAAGCATGTTCCAGGGAAACTTTAAACTCCCCTTCACCCGCTAACAAACAAAACTCTGGTTTACTACGGATCAGTTTAATTTTCACATCTGCCATGTTAAGGAGAAGTCTTTCTTGGTGAAACATATCCAGGTGTAATCGACCAATCATATCAACTGAAGCACTCATTTTAGTCATTTCGACACGTTTACTAAATCCTTCATTTGGGTTTGCATCTGCCGGATCCACAACATTCATACGACCAGCCGTATCTTTGAAAAATAATTCTGAGGAAAGTTGAGAGGTTTTTGCATCATAGTCGTGATTCAGTAACTTCTCTATTATGGCTCTGTAAGCATAGGTATTATTACAGGAAGAAACGAGTCTGTCGTTCAGGCTAATATCCACTTGGGAAAACATGGAATGCAAAAAAAGATTGACGGGTCCCACTTTACATTTATCCGGAATGGGTTTGCCATCCTTTTTTAAAATTTTTACTTTAACATATAACTGAGTTTGCGATAAGTCAAGGTAATCTTCTCCGCTTCCAGAAACATTAAATTCCACAGGTCCTCCATCAGAAACATTGGCGAGTGGATGAAATTCAACCCATTGACCTCTTTCAATAACTGTTTGGGTAGGAGGGAGATGAAATAATTCTAATTCAGATTTAGCACATTCTGGGGAGTCCTTTAAAAGAAAAGCCATAGTATAATGTGGATGTTATCAATCAAAAATATCACGTCTTTCCACCTTCCGAGTTTTCGATGAAATGATGCGTTTTGCAGGTTTGCGCTTCCTTTTAAGCTTTCCATGGCCAATCATTTCATCCGCTTTATCAACTGCTTTTCTAGCTAATTTCTTTCCGGCTTCTTTGGATCGTGTTTTGAGAGACGATTTTAAATTTTCGCCTGATAACACATCATTCGCAACCATAGTGCCTGTTCGTAATGCTTCTTTACCAATTGTTTTGGCACCACTTATCAAAAATGGAATCGCACTGCGAAAAAATTTAGCAAAAAATCCGCCTATACCGTATCCTCTCTGCAAAACTGTTCCCCGATAGTAAGGCAAACCTTTTCCTGTTTGTCCTGCATAATAATCTTCGAACTTTTGTGTACAACACGTATAAGGCACCAACATGTTTGAGGATCCTTCTTTATCGCAATCAAAATGGAAAATGAGAATTATTTAAACGAAAGGCTCTTTTATATGATTTGCCGTAAACGAAAATGCAGCGTTACAAAAACTTTACCTCTTTCAAAAGGTACTAAATCTCCAGAATGAAGTCTAATATCAATTTGTACCGTTTGGAAGTGTTGACGAATAATTGGTACGTACAATGGTCTTGAATAATGAGCATTAATAATTTCGCCATCGTTTCCTTCGACAGACACAATTTTTAATAGAGGGGCCTGTACATCACCGACGATTTGAGGCTCCACGAGATCACAGTATACGTACATCACGGGAAAGGAGGATTTTGGGTCGGCCACAAAAGGACTTTGTTGCAATCCTATATATTCTCCGGGTTGAAACCCTAAAAGTTCTGCTATTCCTTCGTGAAGAATAACCTTTGATTTTTTATCTGTCTTGATTGTAACTCTTTTCGTAACGGGGTGATAATGAAACTCAATCTTATTTTTATGCAATGGTATTGTCATACTTTTGATAAGGTCAGGTATGGTTTCATAACATCCAGAAGGAACTCTTCTACCTTCTAATTTTCCGTCTCCGAGGTCCAAACCAAACAAATTATTATCGTTTCGAACATTATACCATGTATGGGGGTAGATAAAATCGACCAAAGCCATTTCCCATTCACCGTTTAAATTTATGGGGGTGGGCAATTGAGTTGTAAATTGCGATATTTTATTATTGGGGAAAAAGCTCATAGAGCTGTCGCTGATAAGTGTGATGTAGAACGACATCTTCTCATGAAATGAATTGTAAGCCTGATGACTGTTCTATTTATATCTTTCTGACATCTTTTACCCATGCATTGAACTTTTCCGGATATCCTTGAAATTTCACAAAATACTGAACTTTTCCATTCCGTTTTCTTTTATTCAAAACTTTCTCCACAGGGTAAAAACCTGAATCCGAAATCTTTTGTAGTTCTTGTTTATAAAATGTTCCTTTTATGATTTCACCTGCTAAATCTTTTAATTTATAGACAACAGGCACACGATGTATGATTTTATGAATAGTAAAAATTTCTCGTGTCCAATTTTGTTCGTATCCTTTCTCAAAACGTAATTTTTCCTTGCTTATGCGAACGGTATCTTCTATATTCAAGTCAGATTTGGTTGCAGTGGATTTTTCATTTGCATATAATGTTTTCCAAACCTGACTTTGATTATCAAGGTTCACTGCTGCTGGCTCCATTTTAATACTACGATGCCACGTGTGGTTATAACTGTGTGTTAATTTATCGATTACATCAATATATCTCTTTGTATTTTTTTCAGTAAAATACTTCCACATTTTCGTTTTAAGTGTACGGTTAAAGCGTTCCACTATTGAAGCTTTTGTGGTGTTATTGGTTGTAAAAAAGTGAACATTATGCTTTTTTAAGAAAGCCTGTACAAGCTTATTCGTGTACTCCTTCCCAGCATCGCACTGCAGCGTTTGCGGTTTACGTTCCGAAAATATTTTTTCGAAAGCTCGTTTAACACCTGCAGGTTTTTTATCTTTTAACGGTATGACCCATGCATATTTCGACAAAATATCAATACATGTCAGTAAATACTTATATCCGTCATTCAAAGAAGAGACAGACTGCATGTCTACTAAATCAGATTGAAACTGCTCGTTTAAGCCACCGACTATGACACGATTTCTCGGGAATTTGTGTCGCAAAGGCTTGTGCAAAGTATAAGAATCTTTCGTTTGCAACCATTTCTTTATCTGTTGTGTTTTTACGCGACCTTTTAAAGCACGTTGCAAAGCATTGATACCACCGAAACTGGCTGGCATCTCCGGATCCCGATACATCTGACTCAAAGCTTCCATTGCAACAATGATTATGATCTAAACGAACGTTAAGATTCATCTACAAATTAACACGATGTTCATCGCATGGAAGTTTTACTTAAAATGAAAAGCATTCAAATAAAACCTTTAATATATACTTATTTTTAAAATATATTAATATTTTTTTATGAAAAGACAGAATGCATTCAACAAATATAAATTTAATCATCAGACGTTTTTACAATATCATATAAAATTTATTCTTTTAAATTACATTTTCTTAATTTTCTTGGGAAAAAAGTTTTTAGTTTGGAAAAAATGTTATCTGTTTGGGAAAAAAGTTTTGAGTTTGGAAAAAATGTTATCTGTTTGGGAAAAAAAGTTTTGAGTTTGGAAAAAATGTTATCTGTTTGGGAAAAAAAGTTTTGAGTTTGGAAAAAATGTTATCTGTTTGGTAAAAAAAAGTTTTACGTTTGGAAAAAATGTTTTGAGTTTGGAAAAAATGTTATCTGTTTGGGAAAAAAAGTTTTGAGTTTGGAAAAAATGTTATCTGTTTGGTAAAAAAAAAAGTTTTGAGTTTGGAAAAAAATGTTATCTGTTTGGTAAAAAAAAGTTTTGAGTTTGGAAAAAATGTTTTGAGTTTGTAAAAAAATGTTATCTGTTTGGGAAAAAAAGTTTTGAGTTTGGAAAAAATGTTATCTGTTTGGGAAAAAAAGTTTTGAGTTTGGAAAAAATGTTTTGTGTTTGGGAAAAAAAGTAAGTACAGTAAAATGTTAAGTAATAATATTTTTGTGTTTGTAAAAAGTTTTAAGTTCAATAAAATGTTTTATGTCACGCAATAATATTTTTGGAAAAAAGTTTTTAAGTTTAATAAAATGTTTTATGCTAAGTAATAATATTTAAAGAAATAAATGTATACAACTCAACTTTTGAATCGGACCTCGTCATTATATGTCTAGGTTGCAATCCTTACATGACGTCACATTCATGTTCGAACATAAACTGTCTTGCCTATATCACATGATACAGAAATATACTTAAAAGAAAGAAGGTCATTAAACTTTCAGTTAAATTTAATTTAAAAAACTTTTAAAATCAGTTTAAAATTAATTAAATTCTTAGTTAATTCATTCAATGAAATAAATTCCAACCACCGATTATGTCTTCGTGATTTTATCTTCCGAGAAAATAACAAAGTCCTCCAATTAAAAGTTAATCGTAATTCCTCATTCATTCAGTTTTAAAAATAATATTCTGATTTAAATAATTAAACACGTGAGTCAAATGAGATCCACCAAAAATTTTACAAGTCCAGCATGTTGCCACCTTTAAAAAAGTAACTCAGTGAGTCAGCGAAACAAGAACGAACCTATTCTAACATGAAAGTATGTGGACCACGTGATCCGTAAAATTAATCTATTTTAATTTGCTCTTGTACGGCAAAGTCACGTGACATCAGCAAAATAAAACCTTTCTTATAGCAGAAGAAACCTAATGCCTCCCCTTCCCCCCCGTCCAATTTGATTGACAGCGTACGCAAAAATAATCACCCTCACATTCCATCCTCATTCTCTTGTACGGCAAAGTCACGTGACATTCCATCCTTATCTTGTACGGCAACGTCAACGCCCCCTCTCACAGCACGGGAGAAAAAAAAGGGGCGTGGCCAACCACCCCCCTCTCACAGCACGGGAAAAAAATTCATCCCCCTCGAGGAAAAAAATTTCACCCCCCCCTCAAACACTACGATCAAAAAAAAAAAGTCTGGGGGAAAAAATTTTTACCCCCCCTCAAACACTACGATAAAAAAATAAAAAAAACTGGGGGAAAATTTTTTTACCCCCCCTCAAACACTACGATCAAAAAAAAAAAAAATCTGGGGGAAATTTTTTTTACCCCCCCCCCTCAAACACTACGATTAAAAAAAAGGGGGGGGGGCGTGGCCAACGTGACGTCACTTCCGGTCACGCCCCCTTTTGATTGACAGGTGGCCACGCCCCCTCGTGACGCCACTTCCGCCTCACCTAGCGCTCTGCCTACTACTCACGCGATCGCACATTTCCACTTAGATGCACACTCTTTTCATGTATCGCTAATATTCTGTTTTTACCTCACAAATTATAATAGCGGAAAACTGTTAGAAAAGGAAAAGAAAAAAAAAGACTATTTATGATTTGTGCTTACTTAAAAACACTGATTTTGTTGCGTTTATTTGCAATGTTATTAAATGTCGTATTTGGACGTTTTTTCTTTTTTATCTTATCTTTTGTGGATATTTTCTTGGGGGGGGGGGGGGATTCTCAAATTTTGAAGAAGTATGCAGAAACCGTAAACAAAAAATTTTATATAAATTTTATTTTCCATATAACTATGTATATATAAATTAACATATTTTCTGGTGTTTAAAAAATATTTTAGTGATTTGAAATCTGTATAAAGCTAGATTCAGAGGGTCAATTTTACAATATTAAAGACTTTGCCAAAAATACTTTCTGGGTTGTTATTATTACTAAAATAATAATAATTTATTATTATTTTTTTTTTTTTGGTTACTCCTCAAATTTTGAAAAAACCGTAAACATTACATTTTCTATAAATGTTATTTTCCATATAAAAAATATATATAAATTAATAACATATAGTATTTTCTGGTGTTTAAAAATTATTTGAGTAGTTTTAAAAATATATTTTGAAATCTATGTAAAGATAGATTCAGGCGGTTATTTTTATAAATATTTTATAATAATATATAAGACTTTTCAAAAGCACAAGATCCTTTGATAAACTTCGACTAAAGGTAATTTAAAGTGCCCTTCACTTTTATTATACAGGAACCTTGACATCCTGTGTTATCTTCAAAATCATTGTACATTGTTTAACATAATTACATAATAAATGCATTCGCAGCTTTTGAAACATAACGGAAATCGCCCTTTGAATACATGGGGAATATGTCAGCGTAAGGTGATGTCAAAAAGCGCACTGCTAAACATATAAAACTATAAAACTTTAGTAAATTGTTCAGAAATAATACAATAGCATATGTTGAAAATGTCGGCTGTAAGTTGAAACAATGTTGTTCTTTAAAAATTATACAATGCAGGCTCTCTTTGTCTAAAAACTTGATTATATGCTAAATATTGGAATAGATTACCATTCTTTTTTAAGCAGCGACACAACTTAATTTTACTAAGAATTCTGCGGCACATCACAAATTTCAACTTAAAATATATATATATATATATATTACAGAAGAAATATAACAAAAAATATCGAAAGGGTTATTTAACAGAGTTATTAATTCCTTTTTAAAAAGTGAGGAATCTAACCTGAGCTTCCTGAGTTATAGAACATACGTGATTAAATAATTAACCCCGAATTAAATAAACAAGAACGAAAAATCATGCGTGAAGCATAGATTATGAAACTCATTCCAACACATTCAAAACACTGTAACAAAACTTCCCAGTTTACTAAGTAAACAATTTAGAAAACGCATAACATATTTGAAAACGCAATTTCAGCAATTACTACCAATAGTCAAACAAAATATCCGAATTATTTTGTGCAGCCCTGTATATGATCAATAGATTTGTATATATACTGCACAGTATGCTAAAATGTACTGCAGTTAGGAAATACATAGCACAATTGAAAATTCCCCTTCAGCAATTTTTCCCACTAAACTAATGTACGTGAGATTTTTTGAGCAGCCCTGTATATGATCTGTAGAATTTATATGCACCAATTAATTTGCTAAAAGTTAGTTACATATAAAAACGCGTACCATATATTTTTTAAATTGAAAACGCACTTCCGGCAATTATTGTTCCTAGACAGTACTGTAACCAAATTCTTTTGAGTGTCCCTGTAAATGCTCGATACATTCTATGCATACCGTATTCTAGAGTAAGCGTCTTGTAATGCACCTAAATGATATGTATCAATTTGAAATTGTTTAAAATATAACATCATTAAAATACGCCGCAAACGATTCTCCCCCATAGATCGTAATGTAAAGGAATTCTTTTGAGTGTCCCTGTAAAAGAACCGTAAATGCTGTACACTTCATTTTTAATACCAAACCTGTCATAGTGAACCGCAATAACATATATCAATTTTAAGGCGAGTATATTTACGTGAGTTAGCGGGACAGACGACAGACAGATAGACAGAGAGAATTCATAAACAATTTTCAACACGTTCGAAAGTGTTAAAAAAAACTGATTTTAGTTTAAAAAACATCCTATGTTTTATATATGTATTTTTTAAAAATATATAATTATTTTTACACTTTACTTTTAATATACTTTTTCACGTTTCCCAAGCGTGTTAAAGTTGAAGGGATTGGTAAGATCGACTTTTTGATTAACAAGAACTAAAATTCATAGGTCAAGCATAGATTATGTTACACATTCCAACACTTCCAAAATAATTTTACAAATCTTTGCCGTTTAATAAGGTGAAAGATGATGTCTAAATAAACAATTTGGAAAACGCACAACACATTTAAAAACGAAATTTCACGAATTACCAATAGTATTCGTTAAAATATCCGAAATCTTTTGTGCAGCCCTGTATATGATCTACAGCCCTGTATATGATTTGTATATATACAACATAGAATGCTAAATTTTAGTTCAGTTAGGAAACGGATAGCACAGTTTAAAATTCCCCTTCTGGAATTTCCGTCAATAAACGGAAATGTACTTGAAATCTTTTGTGCTGCCCTGTATATGTTCTGTAGAATTTATACACGCGAAGTAATAGGCCAAAAAAAAAAAAAAAAAATAGTTACATTTAAAAACGCGTTCCGTAACTGAAAACGCGAGGTTTGTTATACCCACAACATTCTATTAGTAAACTTCTTGTAATGCATCTCAGTAATATATTTCAATTTCGATATGTTTGGAATAGCGAAACATTAAAATAAACCGCAAACGATTTTTCCACATAGACCGTAATGCAAAGGAATTCTTTTGAGTGGCCCTGTAAAGGACACTCAAAGTGCTGCACATTCATGTTCAATACCGAACATGCCATAGTAAACCTCAATAACATATGTCAATTGCATGGAAATACTAGTATATATTTACGCGAGTTAGAGCACGGACAGACGACAGACAGAGAGACGTCAGACATACAGACAGAAGGGAAGACAAACCGAATCCATAAACACTTTTAAACTATGTTGGAAAGTGTTAATAAAAGAGACGAAGGTAAATGGACTTTTAAGAAGGTATTTTAAAATTTCAATATGAATTTTTAAAAAAATCACGTGATTCATCGGGACACAGCTGAAACCCTCTCACGGTACACCTGTGTATCGTGGCACACCGCTTGAGAAACACTTTATTACAGCATTATCTGCCAAGACGGAATCACAAGAGATCGAAAAAATATTCCATTTTAGAGAGATGTTCGTCTTAACAGGTATACAGCGTTTATTAAAACTGTGTTATATTATTTTCGCTGGAATAATGAAATTTTCAGTTTAAGGCGCAGGATTCCGTAGACAGTCTGCACTTCCAGAAGTTTTGTTGTATTAATTATTCATGGTTTTCTTTGATTTATAATTTAGTTCTAGTAAAATCTTGTATATAATGGAATCATGCCTTAAATGTAAATATATATACATATATAGTCCCGTTGAAAAGAAGACAATGCAATTATAACAGACTATATTCCTGCTAAGACGAAAACTTGTCAAAAACGCAATTTTATTCAACTATTTGCGATACTGTTTTAGTAGTTTGTGCTTATATTTATGTCTTTCTAGTTTAAGTTTTAATATGATTTTTAGTGAATTCTTCACAATCACTGTGCTAATAGGAATTTCCTTTTCTATTATATTGAAAATCGGACTACATTGTCGTACATGAGCGTTATTGTTAACTTTTCGTTTCAATGAATTTCTAATTTTTAAGTTTATAAATGTTTTTCATGTGATTTGCACACCATAAAAAGAGTCAAATGTTTCTTAAACTACAAAAATAAAATATAACCACGTATGAAAATATACAATAACTACGTCCGGGTTACCCACGACTCCGAAATGCGTTCTTTAACTTTAGAAACCTATAAGACTACCGATATGTTTTCGAGATTTAAAGAATCATTTATAAAAGCAGTTTCTTTTACTAAAAATGTTTTTTAAATCCCAAAATTTAAAAGAGAACTTCACCTTTTCATAAATATATAAACATATAAACACATAAAAAACTTTCTTTTACTTAAGTAAGGTGTCACACAAAATATACATATAAAACAAATAAATCACTGATATGTTTTAATTTCATTCGAGATAAAAACCTTTATCATAAGAATACAACGGTTGTATTCTTGTGATAATGGTTTTTATCTCGAATCAAACCGAAACATGTCAGTGGTTTATTTGTTTTATATGTATACTTTGTCTGACACCGTACTTAAGTAAAAGAAAGTTTTCAATGTGTTTATAAGTTTCTTTTATTGCCATTGATTTTCGGAAAAGATTCCTAGCAGTTTTTATAGTGTATTAATCAGTTTTTTCCAACCAGAATATCGTTTTACTTACCCATCATACGTAGTATAGGGTAAATCTTGTAATTGTTTTGAAAATCGAAATTTTTTTTTGACGGATTTACACGTTTCAGACACTGGAGATTCCGAAAAACATATTTTTAGAAAAAAAAAAAATTGCCGTCCGTCTGTGTGTCTGTGTGTCTGTAAACGCTCTATCTCCCGAAAAAATTGAGATAGAGACTTGCAATTTGGTATGTACTTAGTATGTAATAATGGGAAGAAGCCTATTTAATTTCAGTAACCTCGATTATCCGGACCTATTTTTATCGAACTCTTGAAATATTCGTTCTGATAAAAGGTATATAAAAATTTTCGAAATTGTTTATTTTAAGGAGTGAATATAAAAGACAATAAAAAAAAAAACAAATTTTGCATAAAGAATAAAGTCGATCGTGCCGAGATATTTGTAATTATATTTTCCGCACTCTTCGATTTTTCATGACCCTGTATTTCATTATAGGGTCAATTACACCACCCTTTTCAGTTTAAAGGTGCAAGTCAATTACACCACACTTTTCAAAAATCGTTTAAAAAATCTGAAACAAAATCCTACATCAAGTTTAGACCTTGCACTTTGTGATTAAATTATAACATAGTATATATTTAAAGGTCAATTACACCACGCTTTTCAAAAATCGTTTAAAAAATCTGAAACAAAATCCTACATCAAGTTTAGATCTTGCACTTTGTGATTAAATTATAACATAGTATATATTTAAAGGTCAATTACACGACGCTTTTCAAACATCGTTTAAAAAATCTGAAACAAAATCCTACATCAAGTTTAGACCTTGCACTTTGTGATTAAATTATAACATAGTATATATTTAAATTTTTTATACTAAAAGTTTAACCCTTTATCTACTGCATTATGAACTACTGAAAATTTCATCATAAATATATTTTTTTTTAGCTGCCATATTGATAATTAAAGATTATACAAGAAAAAAATCTCCCCGGTGCGAAATTTAATTTGTTAGAACTAATTAATTAAAGTGGTACTTAAAAGTACCGTCAGTACACTATGTATAAATTTCCTCATAATAGAAAAAAATTACGAATGATATTTCTAATGAAATTTAACCTCTTAAAAATGCTAAATAACCAAAAAACACTCATAAGAAAACAAAGAAATTATCAAATTGACATAATTTTATTTTTTACATAATAAAGTAAAAATTCACATTTGATGATAATCATAAAAACATTTTTTTTTCATTTACGCACAAAAATATATTATATATATATATATATATATATATATATGTATATATATATATATATATATATATATATATTATTCGGAATACAAAAGCAAATTCACATTCAATACTAACATTTTCAAATGCTCTTGACAGTGTTAGTAAAATAAAAATAAATAAATAATATTCGTTAATATTAAAAATCTATAATTGAAATCTATAAAAAAATACTAAAACATATTGCTACACTACACTTTCATAATTACATTATATCAAACAGAAATACAATAGATAATTACATGGACAAAATGAAAACAAGTTTTCTACGAGTACTGGCGGTACTTACAAGTACCACCTAATAATTCGACCGTTAATCACATTACATAATCTGTTATCTTATAATGATTGGGCAAATAATATTCTAAGACAATACAGAATGAATAAAAAAAATACAACACTTACCTTTGGTTTTATATTATATATTTATAGCAAAGAAAAGATAAGAACGGCAATCCATACAAAATGGCAGCAAAAGAACACAATGTCCGTTCGAAAATAACTTCCTTCCTCGCAAAATTCATCAGCCTAGAACAACTACTGTCATCTATCATGAAAAAGTTGAGTAAAAAGACTGTTTCTAAAACGTACCATCAGAATATAAGTAATGGTTGTTGTGCTATAAAGTTTTAAAGTGATTGGTACTTATAGGTACCGTCAGTAGATAAAGGGTTAAGAATAAGTAAAGAAATACTTCAAAAAATCGCTGAATGAAAATAATTGGGATGGTCAGATTTAGCCCCCCCCCCCAGCCCACTTTTAACACTTTCCAACATAGTTGAAACGTGTTTATGAAATCGGTTTGCCCGTCTGTCCGTCCGTCCTATAATTCGCGTAAATATTCTCGGATTGTCATGCAATTGATACCTATTATTGAGGTTGACTATGGCATGTTCGGTATTAAAAATGAAGTGTGTAGCATTTATAATTCTATTACAGGGACTCTCGAAAGAATTTCAATACATTACGATCTATGGGATAAAATCGTTGGCGGTGTATTTTAATAATGTTACACCATTTCAAACATATTGAAATTCACATATATCACTGAGGTACACTACAAGAGGTTTACTATAGAATATGGTATGCATGGCATTCATTTACAGAGACACACAAAATAATTCGGTTACAGTACTGTCTATTAACAATAATTGCTGGAAGTGCGTGTTAAGTTGTGGTACGCCTTTTTAAATTAAGCTATTTTTTCCCTATTAAATGGTGTGTATAAATTCTATAGATGATATATGTACAAAGCTGCACAAAAGAATTCGAATAATTTTTCGACTATAAATGGTAATGGCTGAAATTTGGTTTTTAAATGTGTTATGCATTTTCCAATTTGTTTATTTAGACATCATGTTTCACCTTATTGAACTGTGAAGTTTTGTTATAGCATTCTGAATGTGTTGGAAAATGTTTCATAATCAATACTTCACACATGATTTTTCTTTCTTTATTATTATTTTTTAATTTGCGCATTTTTATATTTTTAAATAAAATATTGATTCAGTTAATTTCTAGATTTCTAAGCTATAAAACATGTTTTAACGAATATTCGAAATAGTAAAAATAAATTTTGAAAATATTTTAATAATTCCTGAGTTTATTGAGTGATTTACTTTAAAGATACATAAGTTTGTTATCCGACGTAAAAGTATCTCTTAATTAAGATAGATAAAAATTTTTATACCAATTAAACATTTAGAAGGTATTTATTTGTAAAGTTAATGAGCTCGAATTCACACTGAACATTGCAAAACACTTTAAAATTATTCTTAAAACTTTCTGGTGGTAACCAAGAAGTATCAGATTTCAATTATTTTCGGTTTATTTTTTATTAATGTGATGGTGGATCAAATATATATAAAAAATTAGTTTATTTTTGATATATTATTCATATTTTTAATAATACGCAAAATTTAATTCTCAGTTTTCAATGGCACAGGATGTACAAAAACTATTTAATTAATTAAAATGATAAATAGCGTGCTACTTATAAATATTTTTTAAATTCCAAAAATGTAAAACTATATAAACTAGTACCTACATGTCTCATTTATATGAAAATAATTTGAAGAAACTAACCCCTGGCGTTTATGATTATCAAAATTTGCCTTGGAGATTTTTACAAAAAATTACAGCATTTATTTTGAAAAAGGTTATCTTACCTTTTACAAAATATATATTAAATTGTATCGGTGAACAAATTAATTGCATTTCATAAGCCGGATGAATTAAATTCTAAGAAGTGTTTGAAAAAAAAAATAAAACACTGAAAGAAACATTTTTTTCATTTAAATATTGCAGTAAATTTTGTTTATACATTCCCAAATTGTAAGTTTTGCGACATTTTACGATAAACTAGGCTTGCTTGTACATTAACTTTTCTCCCGTTTTATTTTCTCTGAATTTATAATTGAAATAAAACACAAACTGTGGAAATATTTCCTCACAATTTGTTCTTTATTAATCTATTCACTACATAAACGAAAAAAAAATCATTGTATATTTTTATTTTTATTAATGCGATGGTGGATCAAATATATAAAAAAAATTACAGATTATTTTTTAGATATTATTTTCCAAAATTATACAAATGTTAAAAAATAAAATTACGCATAATGTGTTTCATTACTTAAAATATGATAAAACTGTAAAAAAGATGTTAAACTACATTATTTTAATCAATATCAATTGTTCCAAACACTTTTAGCTATACACATAGCCAACATCATCATATAGATAAAATTAAAACTTTGTATTTTACTCCTGATGATGGTTATGTGTATAGCTGAAAGTGCTTGGAGTAATAGACTTGGATTAATATTGATGTAGTTTAAGATTTTTTTTTTTACAATATTTTGTCATATTTTAAGTAACAAAACACATTATGTGTAATTTTAATTTTTGAAATTTTAAGATGAATTTTAGCATTTTACTCATTTATTTGATTATACACATGTTATTTTTCTAGATAGATTTCTTTAACATGTAAACATTTTCTTTAAAACAATTGTAACGTGTATGAAGCAAATCGCACAAAAATTCTTTGACCTTCTTTATATGATGAAATTCTTTATCCAGCTGGATCCAAATATACGTTAGTGAAAATTTAACAAGTTCAGAGTTCCGAATTTTAAGGAAGGCATTTGCAGTGAAATTTTTGTTTCGTTACACCTGTTGTGGGAGGGTTTGCATTGTCCCGGAGAAAATAAACATTCGAATTGCAATGAAACGTCTTTAGGACCGATGTGTAAGTTGCAATCTTCTCCAAAAATTAACATTACTATACTGCATTATATGTGCGTCGTTCATGAAGAAAATTATCGTACAAAACAACCCACAAATTCAAAATAATAATAATAATAAATGAGAACTTTATCAGTTTTGTTTCAGTGGAGCAGTTTTACTTTTTGTGCAGTATTCTATACTGGATCGTTTTGTTTCATTTTGTTCCCGGCAATTTTTAAACAATTTGTGTCATTTATGTTATTGAGAACGTGTTAGGGTGTCATTTCCGAAATATACGGTCGATCTGTGCCACATTTCAATATGTTTGACATTTTCATTTGTTTAAAATTTTCTAAATATACTTTGTGCAACCACACGAGGACATGTGCTTGTTTATAATGCTAGCGAGTAAATAAATAAATGTATGAAGAATAAAATTTTGCAAAACAAATTTTTAACCATAAACAATTTAGCATAATTTACATGAGAACAAATATAAAAAAATATTCTATTGATACTAAAGAAGACTCCTTTATGTTTGATCAACCTTTGTATTTTATTTTATTTTATTTATTTTTATCTTAGGGGCAGCTAATAGTAGGGTGGGAGGTAAATAGAATGTACCCGCCCCGCGATTTTAAGGAACTCATCGAGATAAAAAAAACTTTTCTTATCTACTATTTCTTTTTTTTTAATCTTTGAAAAAAAAAAAGGATACATTTTTAAGATTATAATTTTTTATTCTTCTAGGGTCCTTATATAAGGGAAGCTAATATTGTTTTTAGTTTTAATGGCTTAGTGTGATTAGTAATACGACAGAATAATTCTAAATTAGATTATAAGTATTGTATTACTTTAAAATAATGAGTATGTAAGAACTGAGAACATTTCTAATTAAGCTGAATTTTATCCCATATTAATTATATTATAACCCATTCTTTCGGCTAATTGTATTTGGACATTATTAAAAATCACAATAAACGCGAATAACTAAGGAATGAACGTTTATATATGGTGTTCATACACTCTATAAACGACATTTTCAAAACTGAGCGAAATATACTCAAATCTGAGTATGTCGCATAGTCAAACTGGCTCCGAATCAAAATTACTCAAGTTTGAAACATTTATATACTCACTTCTGAAAACATACACAAACTCAAGAATAAAACATCATGTTCTCATATTTGAGTATTAGTGCAGGTGCTAGGAGTGAAAAAACTGCAAATCGTGATACAGTTATACCGTTTGGTCAGTATCTACTCTATATTAATACAAAGCATATAAGAAGGGGAGGCATCGCGTAAAGTCGGGGGAATTCAAGATGGCGGCTGTTATTCAAAATGGCGTCATTTTCAGGAATTAGTACAATTTCGTTTCTATTCATCGTATAAAAGCATGTTTGATGGAAATTTCGATGTTTTTAGATAAAAAATATTATTTGTAACACTTTACAGCATAGTCGAAAAGTATTTATGAATTCAGTTTGCCTGTTTGTCTGTCTGTCTGGTCGTCTGTCTAGTCGCGCACTAACTCCAAAAAAAATAACCGGATATCCAGATAATTAAAATATGGTACTGTAGTATACCGTAACAAAATCGGTATTCATTTTCAACTGTACATAATTCATAGTTCATTTACAGGGGCAATCAAAAGTATTTCGTTACATTATTGTCTGTAGACGAAAATAGCTTGGAATGTGTTTTAATGATGTTATACTCTTTGTAACATATTCAAATTAATATACATCAGTGCGAGGCAGTACAAGATTCTTACTGTAGAATATGCAGTGCATAGCAGTTTTCGTTCATTTACAGGGTTACTGTTACATTAATGTCTCCGAGCACAGTGCCTTTATAACTTGTGTATAAATTCCATAGATCATCAGCTAAATCAATTGTTATTAAGTGAGGTGCTAGGTATGAAATAAATGCAATTTGTAATAATAATATCCCTATTGGTCAGTATCTTCTTTATATTAAAACAATGCATATAAGAGAGGCATAATGAAATGTCTTAGGAATTTAAGATTTAAGCTGTTATTAACACATTTCAACCCCATTTATGTAACGACATTGAGAGTTTTAGTTGCCAAAGAATAGATTTGATATGGGATAGATACATTACACCAAGCATTAAAGGTGAAACCAGACAAAAAAGGGGCGCAGGAACCAGGAGGCAAGTGCTATCGCATGTTAAACTACCTAAAAATTGGCAAGATTTCTTAAGAAATTCAAGTAGTAAAGAAGAGTTATATAATCTGCTTGGAACACTAGCTATAAATACCATAAAAATTACAGAAGTTATAACCACTTCAGGTGAAGAAGTTAAAGGAAATAATATTGCACTAAGTTCCTTAATTGGAATGACTTGCCCTGGTCATGAAGAAGCTGATACAAGGATAATCTTGTACCCCAAAGACATGACAAAAAACGGATTGAAAAATATTCATATACGCTCTGTAGATACTGATGTATTAGTTTTAGCAATTGAACATTTCTTTACTTTGCCAGATAGACACCTGCAAACTGTTTGGATTGCATTTGGAACAGGGAAGAATTACAGACTTATTCCCGTCCATACTGTAGCTGCAGCAACTAGAATAGAAAAAGCAATGTCGTTACTAGGATTCCATGCTTTCACAGGCTGCGACAGCAATCCTGGTTTCACAGGAAAAACAAAAAAGTCAGTTTAGAAGACATGGATTCTCTATAAAGATGCTACTATTGCAATTTAATTTCTATCAAAACCGCAAACTTTCATACCTGACGATATTCTAAATATTTTAGAAAAATTTGTAGTATTGTTGTACTGTTCAACATGTAACAGCATAAGTGTAAAAAATGATGCTAGACAGGAATTGTTTATGACAAAAATCGTTCTATTGAACATCTGCCACCAACCAAGGGTGCACTAGAGCAACATATTTTACGAAGCTTAACATATTTTAGGGAGACCCTTACGGAGACAACATATTTTACGGAGAGCAACATATTTTACGGAGTCCAGCTTTCCAAGCTGGACACATTTGGGGACAAGCACATGAGCGAGAAATATGTCCCCCATCTCCAAACAAATGGGGATGGTGGTTGGATAATTTTTCATGGAAATTAAAATGGTTGGAGTTGCCCGAGATTGCAGATTCTTGCAAAGAACTGATAAAATGTATGTGCAAAATCTGCAACAATAAGTGTAGTTGTAGGAAGGTTGGTCTTTCTTGCACATTATTGTGCAACTGTAAAAACGAATGCGAATGAGAAATAATATGCTACAAACTAAAGTTTCTATATTCTGCAAATTTATGTCACTCATTTGTTATGTAGCATTCATTTTTTTAATATGCTGTATAAGTAATAAGGCATTAGTAAAATGCATTTTTATTATTTATTTATTCCATTCATTTTACTCACTATACAATAAAAAATACTTTAATAATTGAACTATTTTCATTTTAAGCACATTTCTGATATTAAAAAGAAAATTTTTGATTTAAAAAAATCTAAAATGACATCAAAGACACTTTTATATGACGCAAACGGAAAAAATTGAATAACAGCCTAAATCTTAAATTCCTAAGACATTTCATTATGCCTCTCTCATATGCATTGTTTTAATATAAAGAAGATACTGACCAATAGGGATATTATTATTACAAATTGCAGTTATTTCATACCTAGCACCTCCCTTAATAACAATCGATTTAGCTGATGATCTGTAGAATTTATACACAAGTTATAAGGGCACTGTGCTCGGAGACATTAATGTAACGGTAACCGTATTATTTTGTGAGCCCCTGTAAATGAACGAAAACTGCTATGCACTGCATATTCTACAGTAAGTATCTTGTACTGCACCACACTGATGTATATTAATTTGAATATGTTACAGAGAGTAATGATGTGTTATAACATCGTTAAAACACATTGCAAGCGATTTTCGTCTACAGACCATAATGTAACGGAATACTTTTGATTGCCTCTGTAAATGAACTATGAATGATGCACACTTGAAAATGAATATCGAACTTGTTACGGTATACTACAATACCATATTTTAATTATCTGGATATCCGGTTATTTTTTTTCGAGTTAGTGCGCGACTAGACAGACAGACAAGCAGGCAAACTGAATTCATAAATACTTTTCGACTGTGTTGCAAAGTGTTACAAATAATATTTTTTTTAAATCTAAAAACATCGAAATTTCCATCAAACATGCTTTTATACGATGAGTAGAAACGAAATTGCACTAATTTCCGAAAACGACGCCATTTTGAATAACAGCCGCCATCTTGAATTCCCCCAACTTTACGCGATGCCCTTTCTTATATGCTTTGTATTAATATAGAGTAGATACTGACCAATTGGTATAACTGTATCACGATTTGCATTTTTCACATTATTTTTGTCGTATAGCAACTATATGTCCATGTCTTGAACTATATGTCCATGTTTCAAAAATGAGTATGAAATGACTTTTGTGTGCTCATTTTTGAGTATTTCCATGTTTCAAAAATGAGTTTGAACTGATTCTAATAATTTTTTACGAGTAGTATGTCCATGTTTCAAAAATGAGTATGAACTGCTCTCTATGTGCTCCGTTTTGAGTATGTCCATGTTTCAATATTCTGAGTATTTCTGGTATTTCAGAATTGAAAGCATTGGGTCGTCCTATTTGAAACAAAATGAAAACATCGATTTACTCAGATTTGAAAGTGTCATTTTTCTCAGTGTACAAACGCAACGCAGCATTTGTTGCTAATATCGTTTCAGTAAAATGTTGGAGGATTATTAAAATTATAACGTATCTCACATAAGCGAGGTATTTGAAATTAAAATTTCCCTATGCTTTATTTAGCTTTTATTTAATAAAGTTTATTGCTTAATCGACATAGTTTATATTCGTTCTTGAGTATTGCTATCGCGGAAATCGTGAAAAACAGAACATAGCAGCGCCACCGGTTGGGCGGTATACATCCAAACCTAAGGAACTATGTATGTCAAGGTCTAACATCATAATATGAAGTTTGATGAAATTCCATGCATTAGTTCTTGAGATATAGCTATTGCGGAAATCTTGAATAATGCAGTATAGCTGCACCACCTGTTGGGCGATTTACACCAAAACCTAATCAGCAAAAACTTATCTCAACGTCTAAATGAATCTGAAGTTTGACGAAAATCTGTGCAGTTGTTCTTGAGAATTGAGATAGAGCTATTGCGAAATCGTGAAAAATTCAGCATAGTAGGGCCATCTGTAAGACGATTTACACCAAAAACTAATCAACACCAACTTATATCAAGGTTTAATTGAATTTGAAGTTTGATGAAAATCCATTATAGAGATAGAGATTATCCAGATAGAGTTATTACGAAATCGTGAAAAATGCGGCACAGCAGTGCCACATGTAGGACGATTTACACCAAAAAATAATCAGCACCAATTTATATCAAGGTCTAACTGAATCGGAAATTTGATTAAATTCTGTACATTAGTTCCGGAGATAGAGTGCCCACAAAATTTTTGTCACATACAGACAGACATTTTCTAAAAACAGTCAAATCGTGTTCAGAACCTTCTAAAAAGTATAAATTCATCAGAAACCGGTAGTCTAAATTTTACAAATTTTGCAAAAATATTTTCTTCTTGTAGAGCTAGAATAAAGTAAAAACAAGTTGGAAATTGTACGTCAAACGTGACAAACGAGGTGCGTTCGTACTGTAGCTAGTTATATAAATATTCAGACCTAGATGATTTTTAATTCTGTGAAATGAATTATATCGTCTGCAGATTAATTCCTGTAATAAAATAAGTGTCTCGGTCGTTTGACGATTTAACATCCATCGGAAGCTCCTCTAACAAAAAAGCACCGATTTAAAAAAAAAATTCAAATTTCTTAATAAATATTTTTATTAATATCTCCTAAAGTTTTGATTCGATTTTAATAAAATTTGAAATGTCTCGACAAAATTCTGCAAAGATAATATATCTTAAATCTCAAACCATTCGGTTGGGTAGTTTTTGCGTTGTTATATGCGGACGGACGGACGGACGGACAGACGGACGGACCAAACGACGACTATAGGTGCTACGTATTTATATAATTACGAACGCACCTAATAAAGTGCAACACATTTTTCCACTCAATTCCTTCAATTAATATTCGCATTTTCCCTTTGATTTTCTTTTTCACTTATTTACAGAACACTTTTACAGTGTTTATCATTGTGTGTACTATCATTTTAAAACGTTTTTATGTGCAAGTTGTTGTTTCCACTTACACTGTACACTAGTGTTTCTCAACCGATGTTCCACGGCACACTGGTGCTCGGTAAGCAAGTTCCATCAAAATTTTATGAATTAACAAAATCATACTAAATGTCTTGAACAAATTTTTACAAACTTTAGATATGTAAAAAGTCCTTCCGGCCTGTACCGGGAGGAAAAGGTAGCTTCCATATTCTACAGAATTTCAAACAGCTGTATCTCAACCGTTTTTTATGATAAAGCCAAAACAAAATATGCTCCGTAATCCTTGTATCATGATCTAACAGTTAACGAAAACAACTTTTTTATTTTATAATTTTATTTTACATCTTTTTGAATTTGAAAAAAAAATATTTTTTTTAACTGGCCGCTATTTTGAAACAAGATGTCGCATGATGCTGGCCAACGAACTCGGTCGAGACTTTGATATGTTCTGTACACACGATCAGTCACATTCATATCGGTCCATAAATACGATAGTTACAGCATAACAAATATCAGGTTGTTTCAAAATGTCAGCCTCCCTAGAATTTCAAACTGCCATATCTCAGCCATTTTTTAAGATAAAACCAAAACAAAAAAATATCCGTAATCCTTGTATCACAATCTAACACTTAATGTAAACAATTTTTCCAATTTTAAATTTTTTGTTCATCTTTTTGAATTTTTAAAAACTAAAAAATGTTTAATTGGCCACCATTTTGAAACAAGATGGCGGATGAAACTGACCAACGAACTCGGTCGAGACCTTGGTATGTTCTATACACATACTCAGTCACATCCAAATCGGTTCATAAATAAGAGAGATGCAGCATGAAAAATGTCAGATATATATATATAAATCAACATTTAAACGGAGTGTGGTTTTGGGGTCTGGGGGTCATGATCGGTGAAAATATACCAAAATTTACTGGAATTGCTTTCCTCCGAGCGGCTGCAATAGGTAGCTTTTTGTATTGAAAGCTACCTAAAATATAATACTAATATTTGAATAAACTAAATGCTTCTGCCACACCCAAAAATGTGAAATATTTTGTTACAATTTGTAATAAAAAGTATATATACATGTATTTTTAATATAGATAACATTTTCGGATAGGTTGATATTTGTAAAGTTTTGAAGAACGCATGCAACCTCCGATAGTTGACGCAACCCTCTTTAGTTTCGGAGAGAAATTCTTCTTTTAAAAAAAAACGTGTCATGTGCGTGAGCATCAGTAAATTTAAATATTACAAAAGAGACAAATATAAGAAAAAGCAGAGAATTGTAATGAAAATAATTTTAAAATAGATGTTTTAAAATCTATCGTTTTTTTTTTTTTTTTTTTTTTTTTGCAAATTTAACAATATTACCCAAACAATATTACTCTCATATAATTTTATGTAGGAGGAAGAATTTTTTCTGCAACGAATCTGTATTATAAAACAAAAACATATCCGTGAATAACACTGACGTCATATTGACGGTGTCAACTCTTAACAAATAAATATCGCTTTCATTTAAATATTTTTAACTATTAAACATCGCATAATTTCATTTTTTACATCGTCGAACAGTAAAAAGAAAATGTTCTTTCAGATGCAATTTCTTTGAGAACTCTATCTCAATTTACTGATTTTTTACGGTTTTTTAAATAATTTTCAAGCATGATTTTTTTTAAAAATCTATCTCTATAACGTGCAACACAATTACCATAGATTAACCCGTTGGCACTACAAACAATATAAATAGTTCAGCATTTCTTCCCGGCTAATCTGCCATAACGAAATTAAAACTTCATAAATCTATACTAATAAAATAATGTAAATAAAACACAAATTTAACAGACATGTAATCGAACTCCGCAATTAAACCGCTGAAATGATTAGAATGAGAAAAGGCTGATTTAAGTAGCGAAATTTTTAGCGATTTCTTCGTCTATTAACTCCTGGCAGGCCGCTCGTACGAAAATATCGCTTTAAATAAATTTTAAAACTTTATTTGAATAGATAATTGATATTTTTTATATAAAAATGCTTTTTGGTGTTTTTAGTGGTTAATCTAACAAAAAAAAATATATATAGTAGATGTAAAAAATCTGTTACACTTTTCAACTAAAAAAAAAAGTCATTTTCACCTATGTTTTGTATTACTGTATATATTTGTATATATTTGTATATATTTGTAATAATATATATTACCTGGGAAGCCCTGGTTGGACCCCCTAGTATTGTTAAAAGCAAAATTACATCTCGGCTATATCCTTGGAGGAAGATTTACAAATATGGTAATATCCGAACATTTTATTTATATTATATATATATATATATATATATATATAACAAATTGTAACAAAATATATTACTTTTTTTGGCTGAGATAAAGCATTTAGTTTACGTTAGTAAGTAAATTTCAAAATGTATCTGTTATTTTCATTATAATAAGTTTAGTGTGCCGTGGAAATCGAATCACAAAGTTCAAGTGTGCTTTAAAATAAAATTTTTGGGAATGGAACACTGCTGTAGACAAACGGATGTTCCAAACAGCGAATGAGAACTGTTCACTTCAACTTCCTCCGAAAAATTACACATTTCCGATAGCTTTCGAATTCTAATTTAGTCACGATTTAGAAATTTTCCCACGAATGTTATACATGGGAAGGAGGAAGCATAACCGATTGGTGCTGCAGACTTGTCCCAATTTCCAGTGATGTTTGTAATTTTAATTCTTATTTTGTTTTTGCTTCATTTCCTAGTTTCACTCAACCATGGCATGTACTTTCCCTTACATTCATAACTAAATTAGGCATTTGATGAAGAGGGGAAAGTATTGGTCTTCGTTCTTTCATTTACACGGTTAAATGATTTTCTGACTAGTCATCTCAGTATTAGACTATTGTTAATAAAATCAGGTCAAATCTCCTTATGCTGAAAAATAAACTGACTGCTTTTCATTTAAAATAAAGTTTCAACTTGATTGTATCAATTACATTAAAATATGTCTGTATTTCTGTCTGTATTTCACAACTACTCCTAGAATATGTAACGCAGCGCGATGAAATCCACACCAACAATCCGCATCAATCCAAGGATATAAGATCTCGGAATTTTATAAAATGAACTAGTTTATGAATTATTATTATTATTATTATTATTATTATTATTATTATTATTTGTAATTTTTAACGAAGTTTCTCTAAAGAGGGGAACTAAATTACTCCAATTTTGTAGATAACAGAAAGGGAAATAAAACGGATAATTATATTTTTAATGACGCCATTCTCTCATTAAAATTGAATAGAAAATCTTTTCAATTTGAATTGATGGTGAAAGGAAAAAATCTTGATTAATTTGAATTTTCCAAGAAATTTCAAAGAAATAAAAACATATTATCACGTATTCAAACTTCATGACTCAATTTTGTCTACAGAATCAAAAATCTTCTGTCGAAATATTGGTATTTATAAATCCTTACATCGTAGATTTTTTCAGTTTCACATTCAATGAAGGAGAAAGATTTAAACTTCTTGCATTTGGATGTGTAGTTATTACCCACCTATTCACACGAATTGAATTTAAAGAAAAAAAGATATGCTATTTATAATTAATTATTTTTGAAAGATGACGGTGAAAACCTTTTGCAAGGACGCTAAAAGTAATATAATAAGTTTTGTTTTCCACGTAAAACATTTGTTTTAATTAAAAAACTAAAATATATTTTTCCAATGCATTGTTAATACGACATTTTAATTGAAATTTAGTATGTAATAAAATTAATGTTACATATATTTTTTCTAAATGTGCAATAATATTGGATGGTTTTTCCCTAAAGAAATCGAAAGATCTCATGTAATGTAAATGCTACACATCTGGTTGCCTTTCAGCTATTTTTTTTTTAAATCACTAAATAGGAAAATAAGCTCTTTGACTCAATAGTGCCAAAAAATGTAAAATATGATTTTGAAGTATGCCTGACTTGATTAAATTATACTGAACTTAATTAAATAACATTTTAATGCATATTTTATTGGTATATATTAGTGTAATTATAAACAACAACAACAATAACAACAGCACACACACATAAATGCACAGAAAGACCTTATATATCAAAATCCATATTCTACTACAAGTGATTGGCTTTGGTTTTTATGTTTATTTAATAATGGGCATTTATGTGATTCAGTTACATTAACTGTTGCCATTCTCTATATCATTTTTTTTTGTGTGTGTATTTATTTCCGTACATCTATCTGTTTACTATATATACATATTTGCCAGAGCCTATGTGTCAGTGATTTACGAAGAAGGCAAATGTTGTTTTACACCTTTCCTTTCGTGAACAGTCTCTCTCCAGATTTCTAGATTTCACTACTTTCTAATTAAGTATCTCAAATTTAAATAATTTCTATTACTATAAACTAAACCAGAACTTCATTGCTGCTAATAAAGTTAATAATAATATTGCTCCATATGGAAGGAAATGTGTATATGTTGTATGTTATAATTTTTGGTAGTGCATCTGGAGAAGTGGAACGTATTAATAATAATAATATATAATTAATAATAATAATAAATAATATATATATAGTAATAATATATAATAATAATAATATATAATAATAATAATATATAATAATAATACATAATAATAATATAATTATACATAATAATTATACATTATACAATAATTATACATAATAATATAATTATACATATAATAATTAATTATATAATAATATAATATATAATAATAATATATAATAATAATATATAATAATTATAATAATAATATATAATAATAATAATATATAATAATAATAATAATATATAATAATAATAATATATAATTATTAATAATAATAATTAATAATAATAATAGTTAATAATAATATTGCTTCATATGGAAGGAAATGTGTATGTGTTGTATGTTATAATTTTTGGTAGTGCATCTGGAGAAGTGGAACGTATTAATAATAATAATATATAATTAATAATAATAAATAATAATATATAATAATAATAATATATAATAATAATACATAATAATAATATAATTATACATAATAATTATACATTATACAATAATTATACATAATAATATAATTATACATATAATAATTAATTATATAACAATATAATATATAATAATAATGTATAATAATAATATATAATAATAATATATAATAATAATAATAATATATAATTATTAATAATAATAATTAATAATAATAATAATAATAATAATATAATAATAATATATAATAATAATACATAATAATAATATAATTATACATAATAATATAATTATACATATAATAATTAATTATATAACAATATAACATATAATAATAATATATAATAATAATATATAATAATTATAATAATAATATATAATAATAATATATAATAATAATAATAATATATAATTATTAATAATAATAATTAATAATAATAATAGTTAATAATAATATTGCTTCATATGGAAGGAAATGTGTATGTGTTGTATGTTATAATTTTTGGTAGTGCATCTGGAGAAGTGGAACGTATTAATAATAATAATATATAATTAATAATAATAAATAATAATATAATAATAATATATAATAATAATAATATATAATAATAATAATATATAATAATAATATATAATAATAATATAATTATACATATAATAATTAATTATATAATAATATAATATATAATAATAATAATATATAATAATAATATATAATAATAATAATATATAATAATAATAATAATATATAATTATTAATAATAATAATTAATAATAATAATAATAATAATATATAATAATAATATATAATAATAATACATAATAATAATATAATTATACATAATAATTATACATTATACAATAATTATACATAATAATATAATTATACATATAATAATTAATTATATAACAATATAACATATAATAATAATATATAATAATAATATATAATAATAATATATAATAATAATAATATATAATAATAATAATAATATATAATTATTAATAATAATAATTAATAATAATAATAGTTAATAATAATATTGCTTCATATGGAAGGAAATGTGTATGTGTTGTATGTTATAATTTTTGGTAGTGCATCTGGAGAAGTGGAACGTATTAATAATAATAATATATAATTAATAATAATAAATAATAATATAATAATAATATATAATAATAATAATATATAATAATAATATATAATAATAATATAATTATACATATAATAATATATAATAATAATATAATTATACATATAATAATTAATTATATAATAATATAATATATAATAATAATAATAATTAATAATAATAATAATAGTTAATAATAATATTGCTTCATATGGAAGGAAATGTGTGTGTTGTATGTTATAATTTTTGGTAGTGCATCTGGAGAAGTGGAACGTATTATTATTATTATTATTGTATATTGATTTCGGTTCAGTAAGAGGAAATGAATGTTCAGTTTATTTACACCAGTTTCAGTAATGCACAATATGTTTTCGGAGTATGACAGAACACAGAGAAAGTAATTTCATATCAATAATATGTGTTTTACGAATTCTCCCTGTCAGAATTATTGGAGTATTTAATATTTAGTGTACTATGTTTAGATTTTAAAATAAAATGTACAGATTTGAAGCATATATCAACTTTGGTCATTTATTTGATACCATAAACACATTTTTATTTTATAAATAAGATAAAGATATTCCGATCTCGAATTAAGAATTGTGTCTTAAAACTGCTCCCTATCAAAATATCAATATTTGACCTTTTAACATTCAGTGTACTTTGTTTAGATTTATTACGAAAAAAAAAAAAACTTTTGAAACATATAATAACTTTAGTTATTCATTTCATAGTATAAACGAATTTTTATTTTATGGAGATGAGATAAAGATATCCTTATTCTTGAAGTAAAAATAATTCCAAAAAACTTCATTTTATCAAAATATTTGAGCTTTTGATATTCAGTGTACTTTGTTTAGATTTAAGAAGGGGAAAAATGAAACATGATATTATTAAAAAACATTTGAATAATGTCATTTGAAATATTTGAAATATATTCTAATAATTTTAGTTAGTAAAATCTGCGAAAACGGAACCTGCCTATAACCAAATTCTGCCTTTTAAAGGAAAAAAAAAACGGTCTTGGCAAAAAAATTACTATACAGTTATAAGGCACATTTACCTGTTAAGACGGAAATTTTCATAAAGATGATTTTTTTTTATTCTTTGTGTGGTCTCTTTAGCTGGTTTTACTGTAAGAATGAATTTTTTAAAAATATTCTAAAAATTTTCCTGTTATCGATTTAAAACTTGGGAAACAAAAACAACAAATCAAAATTTCACATTATATATTTATGGCAACACAGAGAGGCAAGCCAATATGATTCTCAAAATACTATGTGTAACTATATAACGAGATATCGAGTACTATCTATAGGAACGAAACCGATTCCAGTATCCATTGCATTTATTAGCTTCTCTGCGCTAGATGTGTCGACGGTGCGAAACTACATTTTAAGGACCGCACAGGGATTTTCCACAAAATCCAATTTCATGCAGTATGAGTGACATTAATTTGTAATTTTATTAAAAGTTTGTGACAGAATAGATGAAGCAGGTTGAAATATTCAAAACCGATATTTGTTCGTGAGAAATATCTTTCTAATATTTTAAACTAGCTTAAAATTGAAACATATTTGCATCAATATAAATACAAAAACATTCAATACTTACATAAATGAATATATTTACGTAATAAAAATAAAATACAATTACATAAATGTTCAAACTCGTATTTGACAAAAAAAAAAATAAATAAATAAATAAATAAAATAAATAAATAAATAAAAAATAAATAAAAGATTATGTTAATTTTTCTTTGAAAGAATACTAACGAATTTTTCAAAATCTATTTTTAAAATAAATGGTAATAAGAGAGAATGTGTGGTTAATCTACTGCTTATGCATGTTAATTTATTTTCATTGCACTGTATAATTTATACATTCCAGAATACAACTAAGAATGTAGAATATCCATTTTTTTTATTGAAAATTATTGATCATCTGCTGCTTATGCATGTTAATTCAATTTCATTATACTGTTTTTTTTTTTCATTCCAGAATTCAACTAAAAATATAGAATATACTTTTTTATTTTGTTTTTATTTTTATTATTTTTTATATTTAAAAACATGGTTAATATACGGCTTAAGCATGTTGATTTATTTTCCTTATTCTGATTTATACATTCCAGATTCCAATTAAGAATGTAGAATATTTTTTCTATTATTATTATTATTATTATTATTATTATTATTATTATTATTTAGAAATACAGTAAATCGACGATTTATTCTATACTCAAAAGGAAAAATAATGTCCAAAACAGTAAAAAAAAAAAACATAGGAAATTCCCTCCTTATTTTTAATTTTATCATTATATTTTTAATAATATTTAAATGTGTAAAACTTGTAAAAGACATATATATATATAAAACATCGTTCTATTTAAAATATTCTGATTTTCGAATTAAAAACTGTGCCCTTGAAAACCAAATTAAACATTATATATTTTCGTCAACAAAGAGAGGCCTGTCAATAAATTTCTCAAAATATGTGTAACTATATAACGAAATATCGAGTACCATATCTATATCGGAACGCAACAGATTCAAGTATCCACTACATTTATTAGCTTCTCTGCGTTAGATGTTTCGACACTGCGAAACTACATTTTAAGGACCGCACAGAGATTTTCCACAAAATCCAATTTCATGTAGCATGAATGACATTAATTTGTAATTTTATTAAAAGCTTGTGACAGAATAGATGAAGCAGGTTGAGGTGTACCAAATCAGTATATGTTCGTGCGAAATATCTTTCTAATATTTTAAATGAACCAAACCTTGAATCTTTGTAATATAAAATTGAAACATATTTGCATGAATATAATTATAAAACCTTAAATAATAACACAAATGAATGTGATTATACAATATAAATAAAATATAATTGTATAAATGTTCCGACAAGTGTATGATAAAAATAAATATAAACCAAAGATTATGTTAATTTTTCATAAAATGTATTTTAACAATTTTCTCGAAATATATTTTTAAAATAAAGAAGAGTGGTTAATTTGCTGTTTAGTCATGCTAATTTATTTGCATTGTATTTTCTAATTCACATACCCTAAACTAGGGAACGACAGAAATAAGTTTTTTAGGCCGAAACCGAAATGAAACCAAAACTCGGTCTTTATCCGTGTTTCAGCCTAAAACGAAACTAACTCAGATGAAAATTTTAAGTTGTTAATTTATTCATACGTGGAAAAATATTATTCATTATTCCTAAACGCACATACCTGTCTACAAAGACACTCATGTACTGCCTGTTATATGCACGTTTTTCTTTCCTTTATTAAAAGCCAAATCATTATTCAACAATTATTTTTTAAAATCGTTAATCACAAGCATTTATATAATATTAACTATGCAGTTATTCATAGAGTACAGAATTTTTACAGGGTTTAAAAATGCTTAATATTTAGCTTTTAATTTGATCGAAATAAATTGTTTAAAAAGTAATAGTGTATTCAGTCTTGCGAGCACGAGAAAAAAACGCCAATTTCCAATTTCAATTATTATTACTCTAGTAGAAATTAAAGAATATATCTATATGTTTAAATACGCTTTTATACTAAACTTATGAAGTAAGGTAAAGCAAGGAGAGATGACGCAGTCGGAGAGATTGCGCACATAGAGGTTCGGGGGGAAGGAGTAGTGTGAGCGCGCAGCGACTCCAGGTAGTTGTACCACAGCAGTAGTGGAGTGTCTACTTGAAAGTGCACGCTGATTGTTTTGAGCGTCTAAGATAAAGCATTGCTATTTTGTTTTGTTTTCCGAAAGTACGTGCTTGAATTTTCATAGCTATTTGTCAGAATTTCTATACAATGTCAGTAGTACAAAATATTTTAAACTTAAACGATTTCTCATAAGCTACTAATCTAGACTAACAATGTGAGCATCAACGGTTCGTTTTAGTAGCAGCTATGTTTAAATAAAAGGCCACGCAATCTCTCCAACCGAAACTGGAGAATTTGCGCACCTGCTACTTAGGAGAGATGGCGCATTCTTACCATAAGTTTCCATGCTAGGAGAGATTACGCAGCTTATTAATAAATTTGCATACAAAAATGAAAAATAAAAATGGACTAATTTTAAGTTAAACGTGTTATTAAGTAACTTAATGTTATTTTGTAATCTTATCTGGAGTTGCTTTTTCTGATTCTTTAATTTTTTCCCTTTAATTAATTTTTTTTAATCGTTTTTAAAATTATTTCCTTTTTCTTATTCTTTAATCATTAGGTTGAAATATTCACTCCTAATACAATAATATTTGTTCAAAAAAACCTTACAACAATGTCATTTAAGTGTAGTTATTATTGTTAACAATTTAATTGTAGTAATTATTAGTAACAATCTCTCCTACCCATGTGCGAAATCACACCAACCCTATAAGGACAGATTGCGCAAAATAACTTTCTTGGTTTTATTACAACTGTTCTATTAAATTGCAACATAACAACAAAATAGCAATGTAAATGCATAAAAAACAAATGAAGTCAAAATTATTCATGGATAGTTTAGCAAAAAATTAATATTTAGATTTTTTATTGTTATTCTTTTGAATTGTGCGCAGACTCTCCTAGCTTTACCTTATATGTTACCGATTTTTATACTGATTTTAATGCAGTGACTTGTTATTCATGCGCGATTGACCGCACCTATTTAAACAGTGCATAACCGAGAGCAACTCAGACGCATAAAAAAGAGACTCTTGTATCATAATCTATTAATTAAACACATCTATTTTATTTAAATTTTAATAATAATAATAATATTTTACCTCTAGAATACAAAATTATACATCGTAAATCTTGTAAGTGGTAAAACTCTTATATATCCTAAAAAAATAACATTTAGCTATTTAATTTATTTTAGCTATTTAATTTATTTTAACTGTTTATTTTAAAAAACCTAGTATTAAGGTCATTGTGTTTAAATGGGACGACCTATAAATGCGACAATTTTCTTTTACCGAAAATATTAACGCAAGAATTGTATATAAATGCTATATAATGAAACATCCGAACTTTAGGAACAAAACGCGAAACATTTCCCTGCATTAAAAACATTTTCTTTAAAAAAGATTTCCCATTACAATACACATCGTTCGTTATTCATCGCCCCCATAGCTACCTAAATCCGACGAATAATACCGAAAATGGATCAAAATTTCACTTTTCCAACTTTCAAGATTAAATGACTGTATCAGCGTCAAGGCCTTGAACGTCTGTACCTAGAGTTGGAGCTCGTTAAAAGGCGACGTTTTCAAATTAGAGTTCTAAAATATCCTACGCATTTTGGTTACTGCTTTTTTTCAGGGATCTATTAGCGACGAACTGAATCCCTCAAATGCGTAAAGACTTTAATGAGATTTACTAAGGTAAGTTTATGTGGTATTTACATATATTATATTAAGATGATGTTTAAAGCAGAAATCATATATTCTTATACGAGCTAATCTTGTGTGTGTGTGGTTATATATATATGCAAATTTTATCTTAAAAACGACTCTAACAATTTTGACGAAATTTTGTATCCTACCGTTTTAGGGCACCAGAAAATCATTGGGCTGGGTGATGATTATGCAATAGTGCTTTTCTTTGACCGGGTACTTAAATATGTGTTTCAAAGAGGCTATACCTAAAACTGACTGTATCAAATGCCTTTAACCTTAAAATATTCGAAATATTTGAATGAAGTACTATGAACCTTATGAAATTAATAAAATCCCAATTGGACATTATAAAAGGTAGCGATTAAATTCTTGTTGCTCTGGTGCAGGCGTCATACTGAGTAGATAAATTTACATTATGACATAAATTTCAAATTTAAAACAGTTTATGCTAGAAATAATAGAGAAGGAAAAGCCCGCTAACAGAGAAGTGATTGTGGAGGGAAAGAAAATCGGCTAATTAAAATTGATAAATATGATAAAAAAAACTGAGCTGCGCTCCCAAGCGCTTGAAGGAGCCCGTCAGGCACGTCAACCGCCGTACCTAAGGGCTAGAGAACTTTTAACGAGCACTACCAGCGGAGTTCCTGTATGCCCTATCGGCGGTGGAGGCGCCGCGCGCCCCCTGCTGAACAAACAATAAACACAACATTGCCTCTGAACATGTCCCCCGACGGTTTTCCCTCCGGCTGACGCTGCTGGCAGAATACTGGGAGCGGTCGACTTCGTAGAGGAACAAAACAGAGACAGAAACTTGAACAATCATAAAATATAAACTAGAACAACTAAAACAAACATATTGCACAACAACAATAACAAGACTAGAAAAATAAATATTTGCATATAAACAGAATGCCGGCTCACGCGACGAGTCTCGAGCCTGCGAACTCATGCACCATTCCTGCCTGCCCCTGCAGCCCGCCGGAGCGGTATCTGACTGAGTTGCTCCACCTCTCTTGCCATTTCTAAATTCTTCTTGTATTTTGTGGTATTCACATATTCACAGAGAGATTATTATTATCCAAAATATTTTCATTTGTTCTTAATGAAGTACTATAGTCAATCATAAAATGTATCAAATGTGAGAGTCTCTTTTTAAATAATATGAAACATAATATATAGAGAGGCAGTATCATAATTTAAGTAAAACTTTCATTTTCATTTAACTTTAACAATAATGAAATTATTGTAACATTATATTCAAACATCAAACTTACTTTCCTTTTTGTGAAATATGAGAAGTGCTAGAAATTGCTACCATTGCAGTGCAAACAACACTAAGCTAGATATTCCATTATTCGGAATGCAGCTGACAGTACATATAATGTGTCACTGACTAAAATTCAGGCACTTCAAATGATTTTATCACATTTCATACAAAGCAAAGTTAATGTGATGAAAATCCTGCTAAAACGTCTTCATTATTGTTAAAGTTGTAAACGAAAATTCGGTTTCAGCTTATAGTGAAACAACTTGTATTTTTTATTGATAAAATGGATTGCAATGCTGGTTTCCTGTACAGAAAATGTTTGTCTGGAGCGCACTATCTCACTCGAAAGTTTGTTTTAAAATTTTAGGAACACCCTGTACATTTCCAACCTCTGAAAGTAATCGCTCACTTTAGACATCATTTCACTTATGATCCTCTGATACATTCAAAAACTTTCTTGCTAAGTTGCCACCATTTGAATATTTTTTTTACTCGTTTTCTGGCAAATAAACACTACATGACTGTAAAATATTCCTTCGAAATTTCTTATTTATTTTAAAATATTTGTTTTAGAGTATAAGAAAATTTTATTCATTTATTTTAGTTCACAGAAGAAACCTTGGAATTAAATATTTTATTAATTGAAAAAGTTTTTAAGACTATTCTGTTTAAATAATATTTCAAAATATGAATTTTTCTTTATTGTAAAGTTTAATTGTGAAAAGGTTTTGTTCATCAAAATTGTCTTTGTGTTAAATATGATGTAAAATTATTTTACTTTTAAATTAATTTTTATCTGTGTTTTTTCATTTAACTTTTTTTTTAACTTTTAAACCCTGAAACATAGGAGAATACGGCTTGCCGAATATTAGGTATTCGACCGAATAGTTACTATTCGGCCAGCCGAATATTCGGTGTTCGGCGAAATAGTTACTATATTTGGCTGGCGAATATTCGGTATTCGGCTCCTCTGTGGATATGCGGTATTCCGCAAAAATTACTATTTGGTTCATCCTTAGTAGGAAGTATGAATGTTGAAACATACATTATTTAATTATAATATATTCAATACTCTGTATCGAAAGGTTATTTTTTATAATGTAAATTATTATTAAATTAACTTATTAATTAATATATTACGTAGTTTCATATTAAGTGTTTCAACTTTCAGTTATATCTATTTCAACACTTTATTAAGTGTTTCAAGCATTGATGACAATTAAACGAATATTTTGAGATGAACTCACATGCATAAAATGCATTATCACATTTAGGTGCTTGGATTCCTCACTTAGGTTTTAACTACCATAAATGCTTCAAAAATGACCTAAATGCGCATGTCGTATATTTATTGCTTATATTACAGATAATGATTCAGTTTGTACGAAACAAGTTAATTTTGAACTAAAGGAACTCCTTCAAAATTTCTTAAATTTCTTATTTATTTTAAAATATTTGTTTTAGAATATAAGAAAATTTTATCCATTTATATTAGTTCACAGAAGAAGCCTTGGAATTAAATATTTTATTAATTAAAAAAGTTTTTAAGACTATTCTTTTTAAATAATAATTCAAAATATAGATTTTTCTTTATTGTAAAGTTTAATTGTGAAAAGGTTTAGTTAATCAAAATTGTATTGTATTTCATCATTTTCTGTTTAACAAAATATATGTCTATTAATATATACCCTAAACGCGAGAAAACTATGGGCAATCGCTTCTCATTTAGGCACAGTGACCTTACATCATATTCAAAGAAATGTTTTTTCTGTACTTTACATAAGAGTAGATCAGCTAATGTTTAAGAAGTGAGTTATCAGTATTATTGCCTTTCTTACGCTGTGTTTATACAACGAAATATTGCAATTCATTAAAATACATGATTGCATTTGAAAAATAGAGCTTGAGTCAGATATATAAAGCACTATTTTATCATTCCTCATGATGGAATATTGATAAATGGCATAGGAATGAGAGACGCGTACAATCTAGAGACATATTAGTGAGAAGTTAAGACAGTATTAGCATATAAATTTATGTAAAGAATTTTGTAAAAAAGAAAAAAAATGTTTATTTTACTTTTATAAACAATATTATTGTAAACATTAAAAAAATATATAACTCATTGAGCTTATTGTTCTAAAGCAATTCAAGTTCCTTTAAACTGAGATTTTTGCGAAACACAAATATAGCAATATAAACATTGATAGTAATAGGTAGTTTGATTACAAACTGTAAGGGAGTAAACTGCTAAAAAAAGGCATTTTTCTTTAGCGAAAGCTGTACCTATAACTTGATAACGGCATCTAATGTTTCATAAAGCTGCATGATCATTCATTAAAAAAATTCTTTCTTACAAAAATAAATGCAAATATCAAAAGGAATGCACATTTAAGAAAACAATTATGAATTCGAAGAATTTTTTCCTTCAGGTCCGTTAGAACTTCTGAAAATGTAATGTATTTTAGTCATATACATATCTCGTTTTTAATTTTATTGATAAGAAGAATGCACTTTTATAATTACTGATTGTTTATCGTCTTAATTACTGCTCGAATAATCAAATAAAGATAGCATGAATGAATAACATTCAAAGGCACTATAGGTAGTGCAAGGGTCTTCTATAGGCACGCCTTTATGAGACTCGACTGCAGTTTCGATATGAGCCGATATGTTCGGCTGTTTTTTCACCCAAACCGATTATTCGCAAAACTCTGTTTTTCGACCAGTCATTACAAACACAAATTAGGATATAGAATATTTATTTACTTTTTTCCGACTATTTTGCTATATTAAAAGAATCGCATTTAATCTGCGATTTATTCTTTACTTAAAAGGAAAACTAATATCGGAAGTAATTTAAAATTTAAAATTATCGCTTTATTTTTTATTTTCTTCTGCTATTAATATCAAAATAAAGTAGCGATAATTTGTAAAATATAATAAACCCAAAAATATTTTTTTTAAAAATACACTCTTTTATAAGCATTTAATCTTTATCTGGAATATCACGCCTAATTTTATAACCGCAGTTAATGATTAAAAAAAAAAATCCCTTCGTTACATTATTGTGGCGTTGGTATCGAATCCGATTATGGAAAATTTACCACTTTTTTATGCTGGGTAGAAAGCGCAAACTAGTGAACTTATTAAAAAATTATATACTTTTTCTCTGTTTCTTTTTTTAAGATATGGCAACAGGAAAAAAACATTATTCAAACTATCTTTTTGTGATTTCTAACTAGATTTCTCAACGTATAATCATAATATAATCAAGATGAAACTATTAATTGATTAAAGCGTATTTTTAAATTATATATATTACAGTCTTTATCTTTTATTTATATATTCTACTTTTTAGTGTACTTTTTTTTTGTTGCAGCCAGTTGGCCTGTTTTGGCGAGCGAGGCTTGGCGCATAATTAAATCCATTGTTCTTGTAACTTGTATACAACACAAATATACCACAGATAATATTCGGGCGATTTATCAATTGTGATGGGCTAAAGGAAAAATGCCTTAAAATTTAGTTATTAATTTATAATTAAGTTCTAAAAATATTAAACTATTATATTGTTATCGAAAACACATTTTTGTACATAATTTCTATAATTCTCGCACATCCGGAAGCGAGAAGCGAGTGAAAAATCAATTACAAGATTTCATCTTTACATACAAAAAACAAGTTGAGTTAAATAAAAAAATTTAAAAAAAAATCTACCCTAAGAATTAAAATTGTCACACCTTCAATTATGACTTAAGTCAGCAGCTCCAAACACAAGTTTCGCTGCTATTTTTGACCTTTAAAGATTGAAAAGCATTTCAATGCGAACTTTTTCTTTTTTTAAGCAAAATTGGCAGTCGAATGGATTGCAGACTGATACGGTTATTTACGACTATATGGAATTATTTAAACACTAATGAAGTGATATCGCAGTTTATACGATTCTTCTCGTGACTCGTAAGACGTGTTGCTGGCTCACTTCTTAAAACCTTTTATGAAAAAGTGGCCACCAGTATTTTAGATAAATAAAGACTTGGTTTATACGACTGCGGCATGCCAAGAAAGGTTATGTATTTATCAGTCTATGTATGTATATCTATATATATGTATGCACAGAAGTAACACTCTAAATCCACAGCATATTAATCGATTTCATCAAATGCGGTGGGGTTAGAATCGTATGAATAAGGTACATGACATTACGACGTATCCAACATCATCGATAACACTTCAGACGACAAAAATGACATGACATGATTTTTTCCCCTTCATATCCTCCTAAGATGGGCAACAAATTAAAAATCTTACAATAATGAATTGTGGATATGAGGCTTCTCTGACGATTCTATATCCCATTCATAGTTTTTCATTTTTGTATTTTCGCTCTCTAGTTTAATAACTTTTTAACTTTTATTTTTATATTTATTTTTATACGTGAGTTCATTCTAATTATACATATATGTGTGTGTGTGGGGGATTGGAAATAATATTCATCTGTAAATTAATATTCTTAACAGTAAAAGATAATAGACTCAAGAGTTCAATTAATAGATACACGATATCATATGGAAAGAAAAAGTATAACAATAGGAGAGTGGAGAAATCGCAAGATTATTATGAGTCTCGAGAAAAGCGGTTTAAAACAGAAAGCGAGAGAAAATAAATTGTTTCATAGTTTGTATCTCAGCATGAAGGTTGATAATCCGATATATATAAAACAAAGGATTAAAACTAGAATTCTAGGTGAGCTCCTGTTTATGTTTACAGCGATGTTACAGTATTGATGGGTATGAAGTTTTGTGATCTGATCATCAGATTGTTTGGTTGAGAAAGTAATAAAGATGGTTTAAAATTAAATTGAAGAAATAAAGTCATTTGTAGGTATAAGTTAAGTAAATATTTAAGCAATTGTAAGATCATAAATAAAATCCTACACACACACACATACACTATATATATATATATATATATATATATATATTATATAAAAAATTTATTTCCTTCGTATCCTTCCATTTTATTCGCATTAATCTTTTAAATTAATCTAACTTCTGTCATAGTCAGCATTTCCTTAATTCTTAAAAATATTTATTCCTATTTAATGTCCTTTTAAAAGTAAATATCCGTATATTAATAATTATTTTATTCCAAATCTGAATCTAAAATTTTAAGTTAATTCGTAGCTTTTATCAGCTCCCCAATCTATAAAATTCCGAGACGCTTTCTCCTTTCGAATGTTTTTAAAAAGCCATTTTCTTTTTATTATTATTCTTATTGCTCTGATTTTTCGCGCGCTTGGGATTTTCACTTCAAAATTGATACGCGCTCAGGTGAGGGATTCTTTACTGTCTTAGCTCCTCCCTCTAGCCTCATTCGCTGGTGTATAGGTCGCCTCTCACTCATTGGTTTGTGCGCTCGTGACGTAGTTTTCTGTATGTCTCCGCGGAGTGAACAAAACCAGCTCGCATCCGTCGGAGGGAGAGATTTTTGACGTACCTGAAAGTGTAAACAAATATGTATCTGGTGTTTTACTGTCGTAGAATATTCATTTCAGCCATTAAACATCTTTAAATCAATGGAGTGACCCATCGGGAAAGCCGAGGGCTATAATTTTATACCTGTGGGAATTGTGCTGCATCTCTCTTATTTCTAAATAAACTATTTACCTGGAAATTGGCTGGACTTTACTGGAGAAACTGTTCTGGTGTCTTTTCATTGCCTCACTACTTCGCCATGATTGTGAATATCGGCTGCAATATGATATATCTTTAACGGACTGCCATTTTCTCATGGAATATTATTTCTCGTAATGTCTCATCTTAGTCAAATTGCCACACACATATATATATATATATATAGTACCTTTGAAATAAAAATATGTATTACTAAAAACTTAAGTAATTTAAATTTTCTTTAAAAAATCATTTATGATAATTACATGCTAAATAAAAATTGTGTAATTTTATTATAATGAATTAAATTGGTTTAGCTATAAAACTAATGATTATAAATCAATGCTGAAATTATTTATAAATTATGTACATACTTTTTGCAGGATTTTAAGATAATTAAAGTTAAATAATGACTTATTTGATTAACGTGTAAAATAATTGTATTAATCTATATTATTATAAATTTTGTAATTATTATATTTAGATGAGGTAAAACAAATTGACTTAATATATTTTCTACAGTTAATATATTTTTATTTACATATTTATTTTAAATAATAGATACAGATGGCAGAACTGTGAACAAAATTTTTTTTACTAGTAATTTCATTACTCTAAAGAGGGCAATACTGTTCTTACACATGCTGATGTATTTACTAAAGGATAATAATTATATAACTTTTTTCAAATGTGTGTCTCAAAAAATATATGGTTTTATTATTGATTATTGAGTTTTTACTAGTAATAATTAATGTTTAATATATTTTTAAGGATTTTCTATAATATATTAATGATTCAATTTTAAATTACGTAGCCTTGGTTATTCGTGAATTTTGCGACGTAGTTCAAGTGCCTATTTCACATGCATTTAGTTCCGCGTGGTTTGAATCTCGTGAAAGGTCGCTTGTTATGTGAGTATTTTTGTTTTTATTCATTTTCATCTGTCTTTTGTATCGTTTCCTTTTACTATTGCAATATACTGAAATAAAATCACCCTCTCGTGGAGATCCAGCCGTTAAGCATAGGAACTTTTCTCCACGAGCGGAAATGTTTATTGAAAATTCCTATTTTAGAGTACAGATGTTGAATATTACATTAGAGATTAAAATAAAATTAGTACAAAGTTACTTTTTACAATACTGGTTGAGATCACAACATTCTTAATACTAATGCAATATACTGGTAGAAATATACTGTTCTTGTCAAATATGCCAGAATGTTTTATGAAATATTGCATTTTCCTTCGATATGTGAAATATACTAAGAGCTGACGCACCCAGAAAAAGGAATTGTTTAAAACTACAAAACATGTCTTGTTGAGTACATTTTGGTTGTTTCAAGCAAAATTTTTAGTTGAAGAAAAAAGTTGGTTTTGTTGCATGAACCAAAAAATATTGTTAACACTCTCACAAAATTTTAACAAAATTTCATCAATTTTACTTGAATTAACAAAATCTGTTTTTTTTTAATTTTACAATAATTTTGTAATTTAAATTTGTAATTTCAGCAAAATTTTGTTGTTTTAGAAAAATTTAAATTGTTGTGTAGTAGGCATTACTCTTTCACGTAACTTGGTTTATTTGACTTATATAGCTATATAATTAAAGGATTAACATAATTTTTGGATAATATATATATATTTTTTAATTGGGACGGACCAAGGAAGTTTTAAAAATCCCCCTCTCCCATTTATTACTTTCTTCTATCTTTACAAAAAGAAAGTATTGGATTCATGAAAAGTTTTGATTACCGGTTTTCGACGGATTTTAGAAGGTCCTGAACACGATTTGACTGTTTTCAGAAAATGACTGTCTATGACTCTGTCTGTCTGTATGTGACAAAAATTTTGTGGGCGCTCTATTTCAAGAACTAATGCACGGAATTTAATAAAACTTTATATTCAGTTACTTCCTGATATAAATTGGTGCTGATTAGTTTTGGCGTAAATAGCGCAACAGGTGGCGTTGCTATGTTGCATTTTTCACGATTTCCACAATAGCTGTATCTCAAGAAGTAATGCACTGATTTACATCAAACTACAGATTGCGTTAGACCTTGACATAAATAAAAACTGATTACGTTTTGGTGTAAATAGCCCAACAAGTGGCGCTGCTATGCTAGGTTTTTCATGATTTTCACTATAACTATATCGCAAGAACTAATGCACGGATTAATTTTTAATTCATTTTCAGCAGTGGATTACGCTTGTAATTCTTGAATAATAACCAGTGAATTTTTATCCTGCTTTTTTCAAGCGTAAACCGACAGAGTGAAAACTGCTCCAAGCCGGGAATCGTACCCGGGTCTTCAGAATAGCGCTCTGAGGCCCTAGCATACGGCAACATAGTTAATTTTTAATTAATTTTCTGCTTTGAATTACGCCTGTAACTCTTGAATAATAACCAGTGAATTTTTATCCTGCTTTTTACAGGCGTAATTCACTACTGAAAATGAATTAAAAATTAACTATGTGTTGCCGTATGCTGGGCTTTGTATTTTCGTCTCATGTTTGCCGCAGAAATTTGTATGCTCATGATGACATTTCCACCTTGTGCTGCGGTTGAAGCCGGTCCGACTTATATAAGCGTGAGAAATTCAGTGTTGGGATATCGTTCCTTGTAGCTCAGTGGTAGAGCCTCAGATCGTTATTCTGAGGACCCGGGTTCGATTCCCAGCTGGGACATTGGTCAATCTGTTGGTTTACGCTTGAAAAAAAGCAGGATAAAAATTCACTTGTTCTAATTCAAGGATTACAGGCGTAATTCACTGCTGAAAATGAATTAAAAATTACCTAAAAAATAGTTAGGATTACGTATTAGATTGGTTCTAATACAAAAAATTATTTTAAAGTAAATATTATAATTGTTTTTTTAACAAAAACCTTTTGTTGTTAAAACAAAGAAAATTCTTAAAATTACACAAAACAATTGTTCTTTAAACAGAAGTTTTTTTTTTTGCCGAAACTAAAAAGAACTGTTAAAATAACAGATAATTATATTTATTTTGAGAAAACTTTCAACAAAGGAATTTGTTAATTCAAGTAAAATTGGACCATTTTACTTGAATTAACAAAACATTTTTCTGCTGACGATACAATTTTATTTTGTTTGAATTGAAAAAAAAAAAAAAAAAAAATAATAATAATTAACAATATTTTTTTGTTGATTCAAACAAAATTTCGATTGATCCATATTTAAACGAAAAGTTTTGTTGGGCCAACCAAATTTTTGTTGGCAAAATTCAACAAAACTTTTCTCTGGGTGCGATTATATATGTTCACATGTTGTTTTTCAAATTTCATTTTATTCTCATTTGTAATGTAAATTCCATTTTTTAGTCAAATATGTGATTAAAGTATATAAATTTTATTCACCTGGCATCTTTTACGATTTTATATACTTATTAATTTTTTTGTGCTTTTTTCTCTCTATAACTTTTATGTACTATGTATTACTACATGCCATCTCTAAATTAAAGTTTCTGTAATCTGCGTTGTTTGAATTTCTTAGTTATTTAGTAACTAAAAAGTATTCTATGTTCACTAAATACTTGCCATCTTTAAATTGAAGATTAGGTCTGATTTTGTTGATAGAAGTTTGATGTATTTTGATCTCGTGTTATCTTTAACTGTAAACGAAGCCATATAAACAAAAAAATAGTTTTCGATTCGATATTTGCTTAACATTTGAAATTGTGTACATGTTTCATATTTTTACACAGATAATTTCTAAATTTTCACAATTCGAAATAGGTATGACATGACAGATAAATAAAATTATAAACAAAAGTATAATTTAGATTTCGAAAGTGTAATTTATTTGCATTTCTCAAATTAGCTTATAGCATGTAACGAGAATCAATGAGTTTCTTTCTTCTTTAATATGATTTAACAGTTGACAACAACTGAAAATAATAGGTTTTAGATTGCAATTTTGTAATTACATATATGAAATAATATCTATGCGAACACTAGGCTGAGCTTCTCTTTAACAAATTTTGATATAAAGACGTTTAATTTCCTTCGCATATTACTAAAATTAAAAATTTGTCAATACATATAATATATTCAAATGAATAGAAGTCGATTCCATATTTTTAGAAATAATTACTAATCAGAAGATACATTTGGACGTTAGAAGAAGATACATTTGGAAGAAGTTTGAATATGTGTTGAGACCGGCTACTGAAATAATATTATCCGGGATCTTAAATTGGAATACATAATAGTCTCCTTGCTTTGTTAACGCTTGAGTTGCATTAAAATAATGATGTATTTTCTCAAAACTGACGACACTGAAGTTGTGTAAACTGACTTTTGAAACTAAAACTGATTGTATTATTATCATCATTTTTACGCACTCAATGTATTTTTGCATTAAAAGTTCGAAATATTTCAACAACTGCTATGTTAGTTTAACTTTGATTTGCATTTTAGTGGAAAAAAAATTACCTCGAAGGAATGTTAAATTAATTTTAAAACAAATTTTACAAACTTCTAGATAAAGTTAAAATTCGAGTCCACATAATATGTGTCGTAAGTTACATGTTTCTTAAATGTCCAATAAAAGCACAGAAAAAAAGCTACGCAATTTTAACCTTTAAAGACACGGGTGGGGTGCAGAGTGCGCCACTCAGTGAAAACCATTTGCGAATTCCAAAGTAATTACGTGATTAATTTTAATTAATTTTTTTTAATAATTTGATGTTTATTTCTTTTATACTATTACTGGGCATTGCATTACACAAACATATCGTTAAAAGTTGTTATTTAGGCTTTAAAATCCGTTGGCGCATCCGTATCTTTATGTGTGTACAAATCGTTCGTGTCTAAAGGATTTAAAGAGTGAATATTTCTTAGATATGTTGCCCTTTTAGGTTTTTAATCCATGCTGTACTTCCATTTAATGTTTATGCTCTTGTAGTTTTTGGACGTAATTTAGTCTAAAAAAGCATTCATTTTTTTCGAAGTGTGTGTAATTTCTTCTGCTCTTTAATATTGTAATTATATATTAGAATATATATTGTAATTATATGTTAGAATTATATATAGAATATTGTTCTTTATAAAGCGATATAATGTCTTTATAAAGGCTTTTACAATGGCTTTATAAAGGCTTTATAATGACTAAAAATGAAGTCATAATGTCTTTATATATGTACCAAATTATATATATATATATTATATAAACATCTGATAGTCAACTTACGATTTTAGAGATGTAATTAAAGAAATGTAATTTGTACAAAAAAAAGTTCCTAAAAAATATAGCATTTGCGTGTAGTACAGAATTTATTGATTCATGAATTTTTTTTAATCTATAACTTAATTAGTTTGTGAAAACACAGATTCAAATGCATTATCTCTAAAATGTCTATTTGCTTCTTTCAACTTTAAATTTCCAATGAACTGAATTTTTTAAAACTTTTACATTAATCTGTTCATAGGCACCGATTACGGAGGGAGGGGAGGAGACAAGAGGTTTCTACTACCTATGGAAATTTTTAAAAGAGACGTTGTTTACAGCGAAAATATAAAATTAATAATCGGAGGCCTGTCACTTCATCTTTTCGACTGACATTTGCGATTTCCATGATCGACTGTGCCCCCACCCCCCCCCAATCATGATATTTTAAAAAGCTGGAACCTCTCAAACTGTTCCGAATGATAATATAACATTTTATCGAAAGTTTAGCTGAAAAATATTTATTTTATCAACTTAATTCTTCTTTGTTAATTTTTTTCCTCTCATTCTTAATTTTTTTTTCAGTTTTAGCTCGTTATTAAAAAGGTTTCTATTATGTTCCTGAATGAATTTTTATGACCAGAAAACTGTCATTACCAAAAGGTTGTATTAAAAACTATTGATGTTAAACTTGCTTCTTTAACAAAGTCAACAAATATAATTTATTTTTTCAGATAAGACGAAATACCTGACGTTCTCTGTACTGATTAGACCTTTCATAATGTGCTAACTTTCCAAATAAGCTCATGAATAAAGACGTGAAAACTATGTATTGAATACTTGTAAAATATAGTGGCACTAGAAAAAAAATTACTTTGTTTACGAAAGCTAATTCGCAAATATTTCTCGTTAATGCTTAAACACGGTAAAACCTGTATTCCACACAATGGCTTCCATCCTTCACGAATTCTAAAATTCTCATGTACGAGACACAATCATCACTTGCAGTTATTTACAATTTAAAACTTACCAGTGACGAAACGCAGATTATAAGAATAGACAGGTTACAATCATTTGGAAAAATTAAAAAGAGATATAGGAGGGATTAACTAGAAATAAATGTTCTTAATAAATAGTTCTTTTACTCCACATTCCTTTAAAACTTGCGATATAACTGAAATATTTTATAAAATGTATCTGAGATAGTTTTAACTAGATACACACTAAATAATTTCTGCCTATGCATTTTTATTGTGAAGGATTTAATACTGAAATATACAAGGTGTTTCAAATTAATCTACACATTTTAAAAGGATGACAGAAAAAATATACATTAGAATTTTGTGAAGTTTGGGGAGTGTTGTAAGAAAAGGCGGGGATTTTTTTTTAAAAAGCCAGACATGTTAGTTCCAAAAACCACCAATAGAGGACATTTTCATAGTTTTAAGGCCGATATGTGCTAATATTCGTAATAAAGATAATCGTGTTCGCACACACATGGTTTGCTATTTAAATCTGACAATGCAGAACCGAAATCACAATAGCTATTTATACGTTACCTATAAGATAATTTTAACAGAACGAATTTACTAGTAAAACTATTTTACCAAAATTGTGACACTGCTATGGTGGCATTGCGGAAATTTCGTTTTTAGAGGAATTATAAAAAAAAATCATTCAGTTTTAAGGGATTACAAATCATATGATAGTGAAAATTGAAACAATGGGATAACTGGCCATTCAGTCACGAAGAGGACGAAGTCATGTTGATGCACAAGTAGTAGATGAGTAGCGGACACTAGTGGAGAAGGACAGGAAGTTACAATTTATGAGCATCATCGTACGTTCAACGCGTTGCACGAGCTGTAGAACAACAACAGACCTTGTTCCATTGTCTACAGGGTTCTTTATAAACTAATACACTATGACACTACTATCACTATAAACTATAGCTTTTGCAGAAGCTTTTATCTGCTGATTTTAGTGCGCGAGAAAACTTTCCGTTAGGTCGTTGCTCGTTGTGAACTCCAAAATGAATATCTATAGAACATTTTCTGGAAGACGAGGCCTACTTTTCTTTAAAATGTATAGTTAATACGTATAATAGCTACATCTGGGTTTCAGAAAATCAACATGAGCGACTAAAACATTTCGTTACACTCTTTTCTGAAGTTATGGTAAAGCAGGATTTTACTGCCACATTTAGTTTGGGACCATTTTGTCGATACCCTCAATTTCTTTTTGCTTCTTTCTCAGCATTACAATTTTTTGGGGACCCATTTCAGATATTAGTCTCTTTCAAACATCTGTTAACTAGGCCAATGACAGACTAAGGGTCAGCTTTGATATTTGAAACCTTTGCAATCTATTTTAGGCTGTATTTTGGTGAGGAACTGTTAATTCTATTAAACCATGTCTATCATTAGTGGCAAAATTTTCTTACTCTCTGGTCAAGCCCTGACTTCAAGCTTTCCTTCAATGCCGAAATTCAATGAAAAACTTTCCATCACTCTATGAGCTATATTAGTTCTCAGACAAGCCTCTTTTTTATTTCTAATATAACATTCCCACAGAACTTGGAGTCTTTTTTTAGTTTCCTGTTTAAATTATAATTTGAATATACTTATATATTTATAAGAAAACATATACCTTTATGAAAAGAAATTACTATACACTGTATTTAATGTTGCTCATTAAATATGTTGCAATATTAAAAGAAAAGTAGTAGCTACGTTATTTGTTTAATTTTTGTTAAACTTTTCCACGAGAAAAAATTTTGTCTTTACAGTAATAAAGATGTAAATTTGTTGTTTGTTTACTGTTAAAGACAAGATTTCCACTTTCATTGTAGCATGTGACGTACACATTAATTCACATAAATCTAATGCTTAATTTAGGCGAAAGTAATACTCTTAAGCCTAGAAAAGTGTAGCTACATTATAAAATTACAGAGCAATAATATGAATACAGTTTTAGAAACATTTAAGAAGCTTACCTGTTAAAACAATAGAATCTTTGATGTTGACATGGCATCCCCAGCTTTTAATACTTGAAATGGTAATTTGATTATATTCGCATCAGAAGGTAACTTAAGCTGATTAGTCTGAAATGAGCTTGAAGGCACACGGGGAGTCAGAAATAGGGAAGGAAGTTATACTAGTTTGGAAAACATAATTCAATTCTCTATAGACGGGCGAAACTTTGTCAAAACCAAAGCTCATTGAAAATGTTTAATATTATTGTGAAATTGTCATATATTTTCAAATACAAAAGAGAATTTTAAAAGAAATAAATCCTATAAATTCCTATAAATGCTATTCTACAAATCAAAATTTGGTAATTAAATCAATAATAAAATAAGCTAAACTTCTTAAGTGATTTTATTTTAAAATTCATTTATTTTAAAACTGTCCTGTTACCGATCGTTTATTGTTATTATCGACAGAATAGCTGTTGCTTTCTATCATCAGAAAACAGAGTTAAATTTGTGATAAAAGCACCTTGATCATAGGAAGGAATCCCGATCTTTTCTTCTAATTTTTGGCACGTTCTGATTTTTGTTTATTGAAAAGCATTGATACCAAAACAGTTAAAGGACACCCCGATCATGGAAGATTCATCAATTTAAATGTATATTTATTTAGTTGTTTTAGTTATATCGGGCTTTTTTTTAAAATACAAACGGATTTATTTCTTCTTTATTTTAAAAATTGCATTTTGCGTACCTTTCCATTGGACATAGAGAATAATGTCGATAATGGAAAAATGAACACGGACTCCGAGTACGAAAAGGGGGAATTTTTATTCGTTGATCTGAGATAGAGACTTTTCTATTTACACATTATTTCTTTAACACATCTATCGCTATTTCTGCTACTGTGTATATTCGTTCTGCGCTAGTGAGATAAATATCTCGTTTTCTGCATTAAGCCTTTTCCTTTTATTGCAGCGTGTGCTACTGACTTATTTATTAACTTAGCCATATGTCCCGATCTATATAGTGTTATTTTCGCAAAATTCAACAAGAAGATGCTACAAGCATAATTTTCAAGATATTGAGTGGTTTCTCTTTACAAGCATGCAAGCAATTTTCTCTCCGCTATACTTGCAGTGTTGGAAAACTGAGTAAACGCAACTTTATATCAAAGAATAGGGCTATAAAATGTATAATTGCTATTTCTGACCAAGAGCTTGTTGATGACATCAACTCATATCGCGAAAACAGTTGTAAAATTTGTGACCGCAGTTCTGATACACGTTGTGAACAAATAGACAAGAATACAGGGTTAATACATGAAGTTCCAATTTGATGCATACCACTTACGATATATTTTTCACAACTTAACAATTGCAGTTAGGGAAAAGAAGCTTGTATTTAAAAAATAAAATTCGGAATACCGATGATGAACAGCGGAGAAATTTAATTTAGAATGTGTTACGTTGCAACTTTATATCTGCTTAAAATGTTTTTTAATTAATTTAATTATTCTAAATTAATTTCATTTACATTTTTTTATTTAAAAAAAATCACAATTCTCCAAGTTCCACTCTCCAACTTAATTCTTTTATTCCAATTTATCTTCTTCTGATTTGGTAATCTTTAATAAATTATTATCAATAAATAACATTCCCTCCAAATAATCTTCATTTCACTTTTGAAATTTGCTATGAAGGCCTTGAGGTAAATTCTATGATTTCGGTTAGTAATTAATGCTTCAATTAAAAAATGTAGTTAATTTGTAATACCTTGGTTATATCAAGCGAGGACCCGTTTAGTCCAACGCCCGATACGCCGCGAATTGGCACAACCGTAGCACCCGTCCTTTCAGATCGGAGATCGGAGTCCGTTTGAAATTTGCTATGCAGGACTTGAGGTAAATTCTATGATTTCGGTTAATAATTAATGCTTGAATTAAAAAATGTAGTTAATTTGTAATACCTTGGCTATATCAAGCGAAGACCCGTTTAGTCCAACGCCCGATACGCCGCGAATTGGCACAACCGTAGCACTCGTCCTTTCAGATCGGAGATCGGAGTCCGTTTGAAATTTGCTATGCAGGACTTGAGGTAAATTCTATGATTTCGTTTAATAATTAATGCTTGAATTAAAAAATGTAGTTAATTTGTAATACCTTGGCTATATCAAGCGAAGATCCGTTTAGTCCAACGCCCGATACGCCGCGAATTGGCACAACCGTAGCACTCGTCCTTTCAGATCGGAGATCGGAGTCCGTTTGAAATTTGCTATGCATGCAGGCCTTGAGGTAAATTCTATGATTTCGGTTAATAATTAATGCTTGAATTAAAAAATGTAGTTAATTTGTAATACCTTGGCTATATCAAGCGAGGACCCGTTTAGTCCAACGCCCGATACGCCGCGAATTGGCACAACCGTAGCACCCGTCCTTTCAGATCGGAGTCCAAGAGAGAAGAGGAAAGAACTTAGCGACACTTCTAAATTATACATTTAGGCGGGAAAATTCTTTAGTCAATACTAAGAACTCGCCACGGCAATGTTCACGAAAGATGCCACAGAAATTGTCGAAAAAAATTTCATTGCGATAGAATGTGAAATATAGAATTCGAAATAAAACCAACTAATATGATTTGAAAATTAATGATTTAGATTAGCGTTTCTTAAAAGTTTTTCAAGTGGGAACCACTTTTATACCCTGTACTCAGAGGACCATTTTTTAACTACTTTTATGCTTTTTTATTACTCTGAGATTTTCAGTTGTAGTGCATGATTTAAAATTTATTTTAATTCTTTTTTTTCTGTCTTTTTAAGAAATCTAAGAGGACCACAAGTACTGGCCTTGCGATTCTCAGTTTGAGAAACGCCGATTTAGGAAATAAACATAAATTGAAGTTTATTAATTTAGAACATGCAATGGTTGTATGCATCAGAAGGCCTTAGTAGCTGGATGTATGCATATTGGTCACATTACGAATGAAGATCTCTCCTCTTTTAAGGTTGTTTTCAAATCCAAAGGAGATACTTTCAGACACATTTTTAAATTCATTTTTGTTCCTTAACATTTGAAATGGGCAGGTGTTGTTATTCAAAAACTGTGTAATCGAAACACGTTTTCCATTTTTTGGTAAAGGCAGAAGATCTTTCAAAAAACACTGTCAAAGTCGACGTTTTGAACAGAATTCCCTGTACTTCAGCGCAAGAAAGAGGAAAAACGTGTTGTCCATGAATAGCTTATAACTCGTTAAGTAATTTATTTATGTAAAAAAAAAGCAAAACTCATTTTGATTCCAAATCGCTTCAATAGTCAAGCCTGCCAATTTTATGCCTTTGCGTTTAAAAATGAGTCAGAAAATGTGTCAGAAATTTCGCGTTGTTGAGCAGATCATTTGAGAATAACCTGTCGATTTCATTTGACTTTGCCTTTCAATAAATACCACCTATTTTTATTTCTTTTAAATTTTTTTTTAACTTAACTTGTTTTTGTATGTAAAGATGGAATTTTGTAATTGATTTTTCACTCACTTACTGACATATTCTAGAATTATAAAAATTATGTACACAGGTGGATTTTTGATGACAATACGACATTTTAATATTTTTAGAACTTAATTATAAATTAATAACTTAATTTTAAGGCAGTCCGTTAGCAGGTGATATATCGCCGAAAATAATTATGATTGCAACTGTTTATGAGTTACAAAAACAAATGCGGTTAATTATATGCCAAACGACCTGCCCTAAAATAGGCCAACTAGCTATGAAATTGCAACAACGGAAAATTGTAAACGCTAAAATGTAGAAAATATAAATAAATAATAAAGAGTATAGAAATGTTTTTTTAAATAATCTTTTTATCATTTAATAGTTTAATATTAATTGAATTATCATTATACGTTGAGAAAACAATTTAGAAATCCTGAAGAGATAATATAATTCATTCATTTTTTTCCTTTCCTGTTTCAGTATCTATAATATATAAGAAACAGGTTTTATATAAGAAACAGGGCAAAAATTATGAGTTTGCACTTTATATTAAGCGTAAATCAAATCGGCGAATTATCAGTAATGGAACCCACGCTAAATTAACATATTGTAATTGAAATATTTTTAAACTACATGAATTGCGGTCATGAAATTTGGCGTGATTTTTAAGATAAGAATTGCATTCTTATAAAAGAGTAAGAGTGTTTTTTTTTCTTTAACTATTTTTAATTTTATTTTGAACATCGAAACAAAACTGATATAGTTAAAAAAGTTAAGGTAAGTTTGTAACATTTTTTCATATTTGTTTTAAGCTTTACTTAGCATAATTCTTTGCTGTTGTTTTTGCAGTACAAATTGAATAATGACGCGATACCGAAATTCATAACCAACACAATCTTTTATTACTTCTAAAAAAAAGTTACAACTACTTTGAGAAACTTTTCCCATTCTAGAGAATCGGCATAGTTAATGATATACAGGTGCAAGTAACCCCCAAACACTAATTAAATTGGTAATCCATTTTACGTTGAATTAAGCTGCACTAAATGAATGTCCCATACCACAACATCTGGGTCGTCTACTCTGGAAATCTCTGTTTTAATTGTCTAATTCTCTGAACGTATGTGAGATAGAAAACAGTAATGACTGCATTCGTTGAGAGTGTTAAGTCTGTTTTGTTTTAAAAGAACTTACTTTATTCCTTCAAGCTGTGTTCGATTTTTACTTTTGTTTTAATCGTTAAACTATCTAAAAGAAGAGATTGTTTCCAACATTTCTTGTGATTTAACTTTCTTTTTGTCTGTGTGTTTGCAAGGTTAGTAATGTGAAACTAACTAGTACTCACCACTTGTATACAATTTAAAAAAAATATATATTGCTGAAGCACTTTGATTAGAATTCAGAAACAAATGTGGCAATTTCTTTCCTTATGGTATTTTTAGCGGCCTACAATCTCGTATTGCAAATTTCTTCGCTATTAGTGTACTTTTTTGAATGAAAATAAATTATTCGTCTTATTGCATTCGCAGTTGATGAATATCATGTTCGTTGATACGAAAATAGTTATTCACTCGTGGAATTTATATAAAAATCGATCACTAAATTACATAATACTTTATTTTGTAAAAATACGAGAAATATTATGAAGACGTTATTTGGCGGGGAAGCATAGGCTATGTGGTCGTCCTAAAAACTTAAGTACAGTGCGTAAAAGACACAAGAACTCCAAGATTCGGACACCCTAGAAGCTACATTAAATGAAATTTAGAAGTCGAATATTGTCCATTGAATCTTTATTAGACGAAAATTAAGACAAAGGTGGTGGTAAAGGGAGGAGTGGTCCCCATGCAGCTTGACTAGTACAACCACGGCTACCTTCAGAAAAGCCGCGGCAAGACAGACTGAGGAGAAGTGACGAATTAAAATCGTCAATAGTATTTATTTCATAACAAGCCTTAATGGCATAGGAATTAAACGTTTAGCCTTTGTATACATAAAATTTCAAAAGAAACGCTGCCAAGCAGAGTATTACATTTGACAAACTTGTTAATTGAAGAAAGAAAGTGACAACGCTAATATTAGAAGCTGTACAGAGACGCCGAAAAGCTAAACATCCTGAGAAAAAGCGAATTTTCTCTTTGTTTTGTTTAGTGCAATACGCTGAAGTGGCCGATAAAGAGATATAAAATGTTAAACTAAATATTTTTTCTTCCTTTGTTTATTTTAGAAGTGAAAAGAACTTAATAATGACAGGCATGGTAAGAAAAAAAGTTACATTTCTTTTGCTTAAATAAAAACTTTTTATCTTGGACAAGGGAGTGTAAAACTATCGAATTTAGTCTAGAAGGTAAGGGATATTATATTTTTAATCTGCTTAAAAGAATTAAAGGAATTTAATTTAGGAGATCTATAGTTTTAATTATTTTATAATGATAAATATATGATCTTATCATAATTTGCTTTTAATGTATGATGAAGGTTGTTGCTCCTTCCATTAAGTCATGACAATGTTTTAAAAATCTATGACCGAATAAAAGCAGGGAATAGCTTTGATCTTCGAAGATCACGCATCAGCCATGCCTGAGGGGATTTTTACAGCTTAGTATGATTCAGATTAAAAATGCGCATTTTCAAAAAAAAAAAAAAAGGAGATGGGAATTTTTTTATAAGATTTTTAGGGCAAGAAGTCGGATGCAAAAATATTCTTCAGGTAAGCCATAAATCACATTCTTTAAACTATAATATTCACATACAACATGTTTTCTCCTGATGAATTACGTATGTGTACCATAAATGAATACCGCTCAGTTAATGAATATCCCACTGGCACCGATTTTCTTACGCTTTTTTGGCTTATTTTTTACAAAAGACAACATCAAGTGCATACCAATTGAGGGGGTCGGGGCAAGAAAGTGCCAAGCCACATTCTTGGTGAAATAAATCTAACACTGTAATCTGTTGCTTAATATTGTAAATTATAATATCCAACATATAATTTGTTTCTAATGTCACTTGGTGGCAGCATATGTGACAGGTTTCGTTTTTGACCCAAGTGTTTATACCCCCAATGAAGATAGCTAATTTACAAAAAACCTAATAGTAATATGGTTAAAGTAATGCCATATTGTTACTCAGAATATCTCAAATGTTACTAAAACATTGGTGAAGAAACTTTAGGTTATATATCTTGGTTTGCGTATTTGATCACATTTTCAAATTGAAATATCTCAGAAGTTCAAAAATGTGGCTTGGCACTCTCTTGCCCCGACCCACTCAATTAAACTATCCAACAAATAAATTTTTATGGCTTAATACTTTTGAACATTTTGTTCAAAACTGTTTACAATAAATAACGCTTCTTGAGTTCGTAAGTCAAAACAATATGCATAGAAACCAATCATTTCTGAAGAGTAACATTTCATAATATTTGCTACTGTTTTGAGAGTTCATCTGCTTAATAATTTTGAAGACAGTTGTGGCTTATAAGTAGAGTTTTTGGGGGCGCTGCATACTATCAGAAGACTTCTCACAAGCTTCATTTATGTAAGCTCTTTACTACCACTATTTTCGAATAATAATCTTTGGCTTATTTAAGCGTATTTATACAGAAAACTGCTAACTGAAGTCAACTAATGGAAAGCAATTGAAAACGTGATTGGTAATACATTTTTTGTATTCCTTAAACTCAATTTTCAGAGCTGTCTTTGTTTATGCAGTATCACTAACTAGGGAAGGTCCCCAACTGCCAGATCGGGAATTTGTCGAGAGTGGTGCCGTTGGAAAGCTCTTACCAAGGGAATCAAGGAAATGTATACAACTACCCGCCCGAATGCAACTGATGAAGAGTTATAGGCCGATGTCTTTCTCTCATTTATTGATTTCTCCAGGTCGCTAGCTATGCAGGAAAGACACTTTGTGTGGTAGAAAAGACAGCTTACAGTATAGTTATGTAACCTGTTGTTTCCAGTGTGAAGTTGGTGAAAATTCCATGTTCCCTCTAGTAAGAATCAGAAGATTGTGACCACATTTTCACAATCATATATAACTAATTGGACTGCACTGACTTGGAGTAAGCTTTAAAGAACATCAGGAACTAACTCTCGCCTGATCCTACGGGATGAAAAGAGGAAATGCGTAGGGCGTATGGGGGGAAGTACCCGAGGTGCTCAACCATGGAGAATTTTAGCAGTATCTGTGGCTTGCGTGCCAGGCGCGCTGGTTCAGGGAAGATGACATGCAAAGTCGGGCTCAGTTCTGAAGATGTCGTCGGCGAGTCTTCAGGCTGTAATGCTATCGCCGACAAAGCGAAGATTGCAAAGCTCCTTAGTTTGCAACTCCTAGTATATTTTAGGGGATCTGAGGAAAAGGAGCCAACGACTGAAGAGAAGGTCAATAGTCAGCGACTATTCAAGACATCGAAAGGGATGATCGAAAACAATTTTTTCCGGTCGCTCGATATTCTCTATGAGAGCAGCATCGATGAAAAGGAACTGACAAGTAATTTGGAAATAAATACGGACCCCACTTTCAAATATGATGAACCTGTGAAAAAAAAAGCGGACAGGAAGTGAAGGAGTATCCATAGAAATAATGGCGAAAGCATTAGAAACGTATAAGATGGCAAAGAAAAATAAACTAAAAGCTGTGCAACATATATTTAGGCAAGTAAAAAGCCACAAGATGATTCAACGGTGGGCACAATACGTAGGGAAAGATGGGTAGACATGCAGAGCAAAATGAAATTAATTTCCAAACTAACAGAACTCTCGATATGAAGAGATCTAATGGCGTGGATACATCGGTAATTAGTAAAAACAAAACGACTCATTTCTATGCCATGCAAATGTGTATTAACACCGCTGGAACATTTATGAGACATTTACTACTTGTAACACAGGAATGTCAGGGGAAATTTGGTCCTACAGTTATGGAAAATGTGCAACGAATATCATCCTCAAATTTGCTTATTACATGCTCCAAGTGCAGGAAAGAGCATACAACAAATAACTGCGGCATACTTAAATAAACTAAAAGAATTGATTGGTGATCAGGAAACAATCATGGTGCTGGATAGTTGGAGTGGCCAAACGGATCTACGTTTATGCATTGAGAAATTTGGGTTCAATTTGGAGCCTGCTTTTCTCCCACCGGCTACGACAAAATTTCTTCAGCCGTTAGACGTTTATTTCTTTCAACAATACAAGTACTTAATAAAGAGAATAGTGGCATATTCAAAAAGTCATCAGAGTGCTTGTGTAGACTTGGACATGACCACTAGAGAAAGCATAATAAAATTGCATAAGTTGGCCTATAACCAATTCTCCTCGCCCATCTTCGATGACATGCGTCGGTATGCCTTTCAAAAGGCTTTAATTAGAGACAGGGATCTCGTCTTTCGATCAGAAAATAGGCATGCCTTAACTTAACTAATAACACCTGTGACAGCTGCGGAACACTCCCTTTTATTATGTGTACCTGGTGTTGGAAACACTCGTGCTTCAGCCTATTCAGAAATGTACTACCATGAATGAAGTTACTTTTTCCACCAAGCATAAACTGTCTTCTCTGTGATCTCTGTAATCCGACAATTTTCTTTTCTACCACACAGAGTGTCTTTCCTGCATAGCTAGCGACCTGGAGAAATCAATTAATGACAGAAATGCATCTGCCTATAACTCTTAACCATTTGCATTCGGACGGGTAGTTGCATACATTTCCTTGATCCCCATGGTAAGAACTTTCCAATGACACCACTCTCGACAAAATCCCGATCTGGCAGTTGGGGACCTTCCCTAGTAAAATCCCAAGCACAATGGATAAAACAGATGGAGACACCAAGCCGGCTCTCAATAGAAAGGGATATTTATAAAAATAAATTTTAATCTATTGATGGGCTTAAAGATAACTTTGCTATCAAACCGTGAAAATATTTTTGAGAATTTTAAAAAAGATTGGAAATGAAAGGTAAAATAAAAGAAATCAGATTAGAAGGATCATTCGATTAGGATAGACAACGTTTTTTAAATTACCGAGTTTCTGTTTTATAAATAACACACGGGGTGTAATTACGAAGAATCTCAAGAGCATACTTGCCAACTCTGCCGTTTTTAATGAGAGATTCCAGTTCAAATAAACCTATTCAAATCACAAATTTTATTTAATGAATGGAATCTTGTAGATTTCAAATGACTATCACATAGAAGCAAGTTCAGTTTAGCTAAATACATTTTCTAGTTCAAAGTATGTTTTTTTATTTGAAAAAATCAGAAGTTTAGCAAGTATGCAACAAATTCAAGTAATTAAGTTGTGTTAATGTTAAAGTATAAAGTGCGATAAACATAAAAGTAGAAAGCATATTTTTTTGGTGCTTAACATTTAAGCAACATTATGTAATAAATTATACTTTTTGAGTGCTGCTGGTCAGTACTGGTGTATACCGAAGAAACTTTTGTAAAATATTACAGTGTTTAATACATAAAAATCTTGGGTAGATACAGGATAGACATAAGTTATGTACAAGTTCAGAATTAATATTGTACTTGTGGCATACTAGCTGGAAATTTTACAATTACATTTTAACGCTGGGATGGCTTGGAGATTTGAACTCGCCCACAGCCTGCGAACACCCTACTTGCATTACACATCAACAACTGTCTTACATTAATTTGCTGACTCGTTTCTCCTTTGTTACAAGGTATTTACGTCACCGAGAGCGTCCATGAGAAATTGCTGAGGTTGCCTGTTGCCATGTGCTCTTCGTTACTAGCTGGCTAGCCATACCCGACACTCGGGCATCTTGGCTGCGGACGACCTCCTTCACACATGAAAACTGGGCACAAAAAAACCTGCTTTAAAGAACACATTTTAAAACACGCAATCAAAGGCATGAAAATATAATTTAGAATAACTAACGAGATTTAAAAAAGAAAAGGAATTCGTGGTCAAATCAGGTTTGGCATGACATCTTTCTTGGCATTGTCATCTTCTTAAATAAAAAAAATATAAATAATAAAAAGAACAATTTCTTTGGTGTGCTTTCATCTTAGCACAGTCATAAAAAATATATCCACCTGCCACGTCTTAAGCTGCTTCGTTTTTTAAAAAAAATAAAAAGCGGGGGAGCGTCTTTTACATCTTAAATAATAATAATAATAATAATAATAAGGACTTCTTTTCATGTGTTTAAAATAATTAAAAAACATGCCTTTGGTATTAAGGGGAAAAAATCATCGTCATTCGTCTTTAAAAAAGAAAAAAAATCATCATCTTTTGTCTTAAAAGAAAAAAGAAAGGAAAAAAAATCTTCTTTCGTAAAAAAAGCATATGTTTGTTGTCGTTTTTTAAAAAAGGATAGTGTATAAAATGTCATCAACAAAAGTCACATAATGTTAAAAAAAAAAAAAAAAGCCCGGAGCTGTCTTTAGTTCTAAAAAGTGTTCAAGAAAGCAAACACACACACACACAAAGAAAAAAAAATCAGAACAATTATGGTTATGCAGGTCACTAGGCTGAACGTGAATATAAACTGGAACCGTCATGAAATGTCAATAAGTCACAAATGTCACAAGGTCTGGATATACACATTATACAATTCATAATCACTAAGTCTTGGCAGATGATAACACACAAATGCGATGCACAGAAGAATAAAAAAAAATACGCTTTCTCAATAGAATCTTGACACAAACTAAAGCATCCATATCTTGAAAATCGTCGCACTTGGAACTGAATAATACTAACTTCATAAAAAAATAACGCGCTTCTTGACGCACTGAACACCACATTTCTTGAGTGCATTCTTTCTTGAAAAATAAGAATACTAACAACTGAACCCGTAGAAGCACATTAGATATAACGAATAAAAATACGGGTACACTTAAATTAATAACAAATAAATAAACGGTGTTGAATACGAGACATTGCACACTATTTTAAATAGCTTGAAAACACTTGCAATAAGAAAAAAAAACACATTTTACACAACACCTAGAGAATTCTTAAGTATATACACAATCATTTTAAGCAAAGCGCCACTTTATTTTTGACTATATTTATCGTATTTGACGCATCTTGCGCGTTGCAAGAGAACTTGATAACACTGATGCCTTTAACTCTACGACAAAAAATGTATCTGTTGTGTCGTTATATGCGTAATACTAGCTTGTCTGGTCTAGGGGGAAGGAGCAGATTCATGGGAGGTCGTGTGTCCATGTTGAGTACTGCACGTCAGTACTGGTATGTATCGAAAAGACTTCTTTAAAATATAACAGCGATTAATATAATATATATAAATCTTGGGTAGACAAGATAAACATAGTTATATACAAGTTGAGAATTAATATTATACATGTGGCATATTAGCCGGAAATTTTATAATTACATTTTAATACTGGGATGGCTTGGAGGTCTGCACTATCCAACAGCCCGCGAACAACTCGTTTACATTACACATATCATGAGAGACGACATCTAGAGTGACTGAGCAAACCCCAAAACCTAAGATCTCTGCTACATTAATTTACTAACTCGTTTCTTCTTTTTGACAAAGTGAAAGAATAAATAATGCAGTTTTAAAATGTACACTTGGCGCTAAAACGGAATAAATATACGCATGCGTAATGGAAACCTCATGCCAAACTAGTTGGAATTTATTAAATTGAACGAACTTGATTGGTAATTATTAATAATAACCGGTTAAGTTGATAAATTCTCATAAATTAATCATATTAACAAGTTTATTTTTATATTTTTTGGTAATTATTACTATTAACTGGTTAGTTTTCAAATTAACCCTTTGACCACGAGTAGGGACATATACGTCCCAGTGGACTATGTATTAATCTATTCGTATCGCTTTTCGAAAAATATTCTCAGCCATACAGTTACACTAAGATATTTTCAAAAGGAATTTACTACAAAGAAATTTTTTTGTAAATTGTGGTACGATTGAATATAAAAATAATTGTCAGTCCTGGCCCGTACGAAAAGGGTTAATGAATCGTTATTCGTTCGATCGCAATTTATATTTTCTAATAAAGAGGGTCATCTTAATGCATTCCAGGGTTCTAAACTGCATTCATTTTTGGGTCTCCTCCATTTCACTTAAGATAACCGTTAAATTAAAACAAAAACTCTCTTTTTTGTTCTTTTTTTAAAAATAAAAGTATGTATGAAAAAGCAATATTTTTTTAAAATATTTTAAACGCACAACAAAATTTCTATAATTACGCTAATTATAATTAAAAATGTCTCAAGTTTTCTCACTGTAAACAATGGGTAGAAAGGTATTTTAAAGTGGTTTATCTCAAAATGCTAAAAATGATTTTTTATTTATTTTTATTGCATACAAGATTTTTCTTGAATTACTTAATATTTTTGCATCTCATTTTATTATAATATAGATTTTAGATAACATCTATAACTTACGATTGAACCAAAACTTTTATGAACTGGAATTTTAATTTACCCCTTTTAGAAAGTTCTTAAAAGTAGACTTTGGTTCTTTCGCATTCTAAAATTTTTGAGTTAGGTGATTTACATAAGAAGAAAAAAAATTATCATAATAAAAAAATATGATAATTTGTATTCACAAAAAAAAAATAACAAAATAAACGAACGGAAACTTACAGCCATCATGTAATAATAGCACAGATAATTAGGCCGAACAAGAGATTTATTTGGTCGCCAAATAAAATATGAGTTTGAAGTTACAGTCTTCAGAAGGATAATTTTGAAGCAACACGATATACAATACCAGGTTGTAAAGTCTTTCAATTTTGATAAACCTCGTTCGCTTAGGAGGATGCCAGTTATGCTATTGTCAATATGGTTCTATTTACTGCTGGAATGTCTTATTGAATCTCCACTAGTATAATAGCTATTGCATAGTTAGATTTCAGGTGAGAAGTCAGGAAGCTGATGTATTTCGATTTTTATTTAAACATTCTGTTGAACTGTTTACTGAACCATTTTTTAACGTTTATTCCGAAAGTCTTTCTTTATTCCTTATTTTTCGTGGTATTATTCTGTACTACACATGGTGCTGTACCGGAAATATCAGTTTCTTCTCGAACTATTTCATGTTGAACGAATGGAAGTGGCTCTGCATGTGTAGAACAAACTACAGTTGCGTTATAATCTGCGATTGTGTTTCAGATTCAGCTGGGATTTTCGTTGCTTGCAAGTCGCCTTGACTCTTCAGGTCGTACTGATTTTCTACTTTTTTTAAAATGATTCATGGCATTGGCATTTTTGGACAAACATTCATCCCGATCTTTGAAGAACGGGTTCGTGTCCATCTTCACGCTTTCTGGCTCTAGATGCATCCGGTCTTTCTTCCGGTTGAATCTTCAGGATGAATTTTATGAAATGTAGAGCTTGGTTGAACATCGCTCTCGGACGAACGAACATTTGGCGATGCTTTTCTCCTCAGATATTTAAAATTGGCTTTTTTCAGCGTTTCCTCCAAAACCAGTCACATTTGGGTCACCCAGCCAGGGTGAACCTTCTTAATACGATTCGTCGTTTTTAGAAAGTGATGTTCCGCCAATACATTAAAAGCTAAGAGACCGAATGTCCAAATATCAAAATTATGACCTCTTACGTTATTGGCTCCATCCGGTATAAAACATTCGGGAAGCCGGAAAATTTCAGGCGAGCAAAACCGATCTATAGCGTACTTGGTGAAATTCAATCCGGAAAAGTCGCATAACTTTGCGTTGTCCTCACAGAGAACAATTATATTCTAAACAAAAACATTTTATATATCTCTAAAAGTTTATAAGAACTGTCATAAACTATATATGTTTCAAAAACCTACAATATACACATTCATTTGAATCTCTGTTAATTTTAGATACTATTGCCTTTTCATTCTGCACAATGATTCTGCTTCTAACTCTAGAAAATTCTTAAATTAAAATTTATGTATAATTATTCTTTAATCTTTCTGAATAGTTTAAATTTAGTTAACATGATTTTCAAAACTTACAGTTGAAATATTGAAATGTAAATACTGGATATGTTAATTTTGATGAACATTGATATTAATTTTTGATGTAGTACATGTGTAGTTGCTTATGAATATCACCATAATTAATTTCATTTGTCTTTAAAATATCTTGCTGCTCGATGTACAAACGAATTGTTATTGTTATCAACTCATTATCATCTTAGCAATTTTGTAAATAAGTATTTGTCTTTGAATATTCATGATATGCAAATATGTTATATTTTGCAACCATTGGTAGAAACTTTATTATAAAATTGTAATTAAAATTTTTTTATTAATTGGTAAATACTGTGTAAATGCTTATTAACTACTGCTTTTCTAATATAATTTGTATCAGAATATCGAAATCTTACATCAAGATCTATGCGCAACTTAAAATTTCGCTCGTCTAGCCATAGGCGAATTGGGCTGCGCATGTGATTATTAGTGTATGTACCTCAATATTGTATAATATTGTATATACCTTCACATTCAATTTTATTTCGTCATCGGAAGACCAACCGTTTACATCTCAGACTCTCTCGGGGGTCTGGCAGGGTCGGCGTGGAGGGGGGGGGGTTCCTTTCCCCGTTGGTTCCTGGGTCCGGTCTTCTAGCTGTGGTCCGGTAATTGGTAGAATTTTTTTTTCCTCTCGTTGACTTTTTGAGCCTATACCTCACCGTTGGCTGTCCACGAATGGGTGATTTCTGTAAATTTCTGCATCAATAAGCACGTTGTTACTCTTAAAGTCCAAGTGACACAATCCGGAGCTATGAAGATGAACTTGTGCGGATAAGACTTGGCGTAACCACTTTTTGATTTTATTTAAACCATTGGTATATTTTCTGAATTTTTTTCGTGAACTGTAAAACAAAGAACTTTAGGCATGATAAGTATGAAATACAGCTTGCTGTTAAATGATTCTTGTAATGATGTTTGTGGGTGAAATTAGTTGCAATATGATCTTTAAATAAATAATCCACAACAAGAACAGGTTCGGGGGTGAACAATAAAAATTCCAGTATGGATTGAAGAACTTTTATTTCATCATATAGTAAGCAGTTTGGCCGAAGGCAGAAGAGAGGGCTTAGAACGTTAAAGAGCTTTCAGCAGCGTTAACAGAACGAAGTCAGGAGTAGGAATCCGATCTTCCTCGTAGCAGAACTGAAATCGACTGATTACAGAAATTCGTCAATAGGGTTGCATTGGCAATAATACTTTCAGAAGGAGCTTAGAATTAATGAGAATCTTCGCGAAACGGTAAAGGAAAAAGGGTTCCGAAAGAAAAACGAATAAAGGACATAAGAATAATTTAATTAAAAGGAATGATTATTATTTTAAGTTAAATATTATGTGATCCGATATTTTGAAGAGAGGGAATATTGATTTATAAAACGAAAGGGAAGGGTAAATCATAATTCTATTGACTGAACTTCAGTTATTTGAGGCAAATGTGGGTGTTGGAAGGTTGGCCAACAGTTGTTTTCTGTTTTCCATATCTTTTCTTTTCGTACTACTTTTTTGATAGCCACTTCTTCTTTCGAAGGAGTAAGAATGGAAACCACGCCCGCGAAGCCCTCTGATCCGATATCTTTTACAAACTTGAACCCATATTTTTTTAGGTTTTGGATGACAGATTTTTTATGTAAATTTTCTGCTTTTGTAAGTTTTATCTATCGCGTAAAACATAAAACTTCAAACCTGCCTTTTTTTATTTGTCTTTTTTTGCCAAAACAGAGCGTAATTAAAAAAATCCTTGACGGCTCGGCCTACAGGCACAGGTAGATTTCGAAGACGTAGACCGTGGGGCACCTGTTTATTGGGAATTGCAGAAGAAAGACCTATTTTCCATAATGTGGCAGTTGGGACCACCCACTTCGAAATATACCTCTGCCTGTAGGTGGAGCCAGCAGGGATTTTTTTGTTTTTAATTTTTTTTTTACCGTAAGAGTTGGTCCTATAAAAACTTGTCAGTATAAAAGATGTAGACAATATTAAGAAGATTTATAATAAATTTAATCGGATTTGATATCTTGGGAATTGACGAAGTTATGAATTTTTTTCTTCTGAAACCCCTATTCGCCCCCCCCCCTTCCTTGGGGGCATTTTTAATGAAATGAAAAATCTGTAATACATAATTTTTTGGCCCTTTTCTTAGAAGTAATAATAACTTTAAACTGATTCGATATGCATAAAAATTAAGAGGTTATGGGTTTTTTCTGTTTTCACGTCTGCTTGTAGGCGGAGCCAGCAGGGATTTTTTTGTTTTTAATTTTTTTTTTTACCGTAAGAGTTGGTCCTATAAAAAACTTGTCAGTATAAAAGTTGTAGATAATTTTAAGGAGATTTACAATAAATTTAAGCGGATTTGATATCTTGGGAATTGACGAAGTTATGAATTTTTTTCTTCTAAAACCCTCCCCCCCTTCTCGGGACCATTTTTAATGATATCAAAAATCTGTCATACATAAATTTTCGGCCCTTTTCCTAGAAGTAATAATAACTTTAATCGGATTCGACACGTATCATAATTAAGAAATTATGGACTTTTTTCTGTTTTCACAACCCCCCCCCCATTCCCCCCCCCTTGGTTCGATTTTGCCCATTAACGAACTTGACCGAGATTTTATGCCTCTTGATTTTATATATCAGTTTGGAATAGATCTGTGCACAATTATTGCAGTTATCGTGTCCGTAAAAAATGACATAGATAGATAGATAGATAGATAGATAGATAGATAGTAGATAGATAGATAAGTTTTGAACTGGGGGTGGTTTTGTGTTCTGGGAGTCATGATCGGCGTAGATCAGCAAAAAATTTTCTAAAATTCCAACTTAGGGGAGAATGTAATAGATAGTATTTCTTACGAAATCTACCTAAATGCGTCATGGCAGAAAAGCATAATATTACGCGGGAAGCAACTCTTCTTTCAAAATCAAGCACGTACTCTTTCTACGCAGCATTATCGAAGAACTCCATTACCTTTGCATTACCATCGGAGATTGTAAAGCCAGGATTGTAATTTTGACCGGCCAAATTGAATTTTAACCAGGACAGTGAGCAAAACAGGTTTCAACAGTCTAAAAGTGGTCAAAATTGGTTTCAACCACGCAAAAACGGTCGATTACAAAACTTAAATAAAAATCCACTTTTATAAACTTATATTGACTTTAATAAACTTCCATAAATTTCTCAAGCTGTATATTTAAATGAATATTAATAAAAGATTATATATTTAATTATAATTAATATTAGTAATATTATAATAATTTATTAAACACAGATGAAACTTTTTTGAATTACGTAGTTTTATGTATTTTTCTATCCGTTTATTTATAGGCTTTCACTGTTAGTAAGGTAATTTGATTTAGAAAGGTTTTAAAATAAAGCACATAGTTCTATATTGCTTAGTTTTAGAGTTACGGGAGAAAGTTCTAAAATTAGGTGAATCCGATTATGAAGGATTACCGTTTCTAAAGCTCTACTGAACGGATTTTGATGGGAGTTTCACGGTTAGATAATATTTCAGGGATTTATTTTCTACATTGTTTAATTATGGAGCTATGGGAGAAAGTTGTCAGTGGTGTAGTCGTAAAAAAAACAGAGTGTATGCGCTATAGGCAGAAGGTATATACTAGGAAGTATACATGTTATAGCTACAGAGGGTGTGCAGTTTCTTAAATATTACAGAAGGTGGACGGCGTATACCAGCGTATACTCTCTACAACATCCCTGAAATTTCTATAATCAGGTGAAGATGATTATGAAAAATATATTTATCTATCTACTGTATATATATAGTTGGAAAAATCCTTATTAAACTTAAAATGTACCACAAAATTTAAGCTACAAGCGGAAAAAATTATACCGTACGGCAGAATATAGATTGGCCACCCACGGCTTTTATCGTTGAGATTTTTTCAGCCAAGTCTAACTCGTCCAAAAAAAAAAAAAAAAAAAAAAAAAAAAGGTGTTTGTTAGCATAAGTTAGCTTCTCCACTTTAGAATTTAGTTAGCGCTCTAAGATTTTTTGTGAGGCTGGCGGAATATATTAGGAACGAACACACCAAGTTTTAAAAAGATTCGGTGACTAGAAACATTTTAAATAAATATAATAGTGAAAAGATGTGGCTCCAGTGGGCTGAGACGTGGCAAGGTAGATGTTGCTTACACATGTGTTGACTTAATGACACCCTTTAAACTATTTTTAATGGTTCAAGACATTTTAACACTTAATAGATAATTTAAAAAAGTAATGAAAAGCTCTATGATAGCAGTTTTTATGATGGATACAGCTAAGAGAAGTTGTTTAACAAATGATGAGTTAGCATTAATTGACGGGCTCTTGGAGAGCGGTGGGGTGAGGGAAGGGAGAGGGGAGCTATACAAAACACAAGTGCACTACAAGACCTTTAAAATGAATCATCACTTGCAATTGAGAGATGGGACTTTAAAAGGGAACACCCCTCTGACGGGCCCCCCTAGAGAGATACGTGAAAACCGTGGGCGATAAAAAAAAAAGCGGGGGGCGGGGGAAATACCTTTAGATGGTTTTCAGCTAATTTTGGTGAAATTTTGGTGCTGTCCGGCCCATAGGAAGAGAGAAAAATGAGAAAAACTAAAATAATTATGAGAAATTGAAAAAATTAAATAAGAAAAGTGCTTCTGACGGGAAGAGGGGGGGGGGGAGAGTAGGACCAGATAAAAGTGCTTGACGAGATCCAACTTTTGATATGTTACATGATGGGGTTTGAACACATTGAATGTCTCCCTCCCCGGGGGGGTAATTCCGTTCTTATGGGAGATAGGACCTCGGGACCCTCTTAGAAATGTCGGCCTCGACGAGTTTAACTTCGTTGGATCCTTTAGAAGAGGTATATGACCTCTGTGGGGTTTACAGGGGCTGAGAAAGATGGGAAAAACTAAAATTTAAAAAGAGTTGAAACAGAGAAAAATGCTTCTTAAGGGTGGGGGGGGGGGGGTGAGAGGGGTGAGAGTAGGACCAGACCATAGTGCTTCACGAGATTGTATCTATTGATATGTTACATGAAGGGGTTTGAACGGGGCCTCCGAGAATACGCTGTGTGTTTTCTCAACTGGGCCTGCTACAAGTATTAGTGACGTCACAAGAATGATCCATACTACTTAAAATTTTCCATGTACTTTGTTCGTTTGTACGGATTGTTTACGATAGTATTTTGATATTATTTATTGTTTTATTTACTAATCTATACTAATATTATAAAGGAGTAAAGATTGTTTGTTTGTTTGTTTGTTTGTTTGTAGGGGGTAATCTCTGGAACTACCGAACCGATTTCAAAAGTGATGGTGGCAAATTGATGGTGACAACCCCTGCTCCAACATAGGCTATATTTTATGTCGGTGCCACTATCCCAGGGGTGTGCAGGAGCGAAAAACGTTCTAAAATTGCGATCTTTTCCATACTGAAGCAGCTAGAAATTTGAAATTTGGCGTTGTAGTTACTTATAAGATGTAAATGCTCTCTAAGAACAAAATAAAAAAAAATTCGAAATTTAAAAGGGTGAAATGAGCGAAAAGCGTTCTAAAAACATTCTAAATTACAATTTCTATGGAATCTCTAGAACTACCGAACCGATTTGAAATTTGGCGTTGTAGTTACTTATAAGATGTAAATGCTCTCTAAGAACAAACAACAAAAAAAAAAAAAAATCGAAATTTAAAAGGGTGAAATGAGCGAAAAGCGTTCTAAAAACATTCTAAATCACAATTTCTATGGAATCTCTAGAACTACCAAACCGATTTGAAATTTGGCGTTGTAGTTACTTATAAGATGTAAATGCTCTCTAAGAACAAAATTTAAAAAAAATCGAAATTTAAAAGGGTGAAATGAGCGAAAAGCGTTCTAAAAACATTCTAAATTACAATTTCTATGGAATCTCTAGAACTACCGAACCGATTTCAAAAGTGATGGTGGCAAATTGATGGTGTCAACCCCTGCCCCAACATAGGCTATATTTTATGTCGGTGTCACTAACCCCAGGGGGATGCAGGAGCGAAAAACATTCTAAAATTGCAATTTTTTTATACTGAAGGAGCTAGAAATATGAAATTTGGCATTGTAGTTACTTATAAGATGTCAATGCTCTCTAAAAACAAAATGAAAAAAATTCGAAATTTAAAAGGGTGAAATGAGCGAAAAACGTTCTAAAAATATTCTAAATTACAATTTCTATGGAATCTGTAGAACTACCGAACCGATTTCAAAAGTGATGGTGGCAAATTGGTGGTGACAATCCCTGCTGTAACTATGTCGGTGACACTACCACAAGGGGGTGCAATAGTGAAAAACGTTCTAAAATTTAGATTTTTTATACTCAAGGAACTAGAAACTTGAAATTTGGAATGGTAGTTATTTATAAGATGTAAATGCTCTCTAAGAACAAATTCTAAAAAATTCGAAATTTAAAAGGGTGAGATGAGCGAAAAGCGTACTAAAAACATTCTGAATTACAATTTCTATAAAATCTCTGGAACTACAGCACCATTTTCAAAAGTGATGGTGGCAAAATGATGATAACAGTCCCTGCTGTAACATAGGCTATATTTTATATAGGTGCTACTACCACAGGAGGCTGCAAAAGCGAAAAACGTTTTAAAATTTCGATTTTTTTTATACTGAAAGAACTAGAAAGTTGAAATTTGTCATGGTAGTTACTTATAAGGTGTAAATGCTCTCTAAGAACAGTTTCTAAAAAGTTCGAAATTTAAAAGAGTGAAATGAGCTAAATGTGTTCTAAAAACAATCTAAATTATAATTTATGTGGAATCTTTGAAACTACTGAACCGATTTTAAACGTAATGCTCGCAAATTTATAGTGACAGTCTGTGCTCTAACACAGGTTATATTTTATGTCAGTGCCACTACCGTCAGGGGGTTGCAAAAGCAAAGAAAGTTCTAAAATTGCAATTTTTATTATATTCAAGAGATTAGAAACTTGAAATTGGGCAAGATAGTAACTTATAAGATTACATGTGCTCTAAGGACAGTTTAAAAAAAAATTGAAATTTAAAAGAGTGATATGAGGGAAAACTGTTCTAAAAACATTCTAAATTACGATTTCTATGGAATTGTTAAGGACAGAAACTTGAAATTTAACATGGCTGGTACTTTTTAAGACACAAGTGCACACACAGAACAGTTTTTTAAAATAAATCGAAATTTAAAAGGCTGAAAGATGAGAAAAAGTTCTAAATTACGATTTTCTCTTTACTAACTTGATTAGAAACTTCAAATTTGGCATGGCGGTTACTTTTAAGATACAAATGCTCGCTAACAATGGTTTGTAAAGAAATTCAAAATTTCAAAGGGTGAAATGAGTGGTAATCGTTTAAAAAGCGTTCTAAATTGCAATTACTATGCAACTGTTAAGGGTAGAAACTTAAAATTTTACATTGCTGATTTGGTCGCACAGAATAATTTGAAAAAAATCGAAATGTAAAAGAGTGAAATGAGCGAGAAGCGTTCTAAAAACGTTCTAAATTACAATTTATTTGGAACTATTGAGGCTAGAAACTTGAAATTTCGCCTGGCTGTTACTCACGTAAATGATCACCCAGAACAGTTCGCTAAAAATGCGAAATGTAAAAGGACAAGAGCAAAAAAAAAATAAAGCTCTAAAATTGCAATTTATGAGATACAGCTGGTATAGAAGTTTCGTAATTGGTATGGTGGTTACTCTTAAAATGCAAATGGTCGCTAAGACCGGTTTCTAAAAAAATCGAAATTTAACAGGCTGAAATGAGCAGAAAACGTCTAAAAACGTTCTGCATTATGATTTAATTGGATTTATTTGGGTTAGAAAGTGGAAATTTAGTATAGTTGTAACTTTTAAGATGCAGACGTTCGGTATAAACAGTCTATTAAAAATTCGAAGTTTAAAGGTGTAAACTGAGCGGAAAACGTTGCAAATTATGTTTTTTTTTTCTAAATTGTTAGCGATAGAAACTTAGAATTTAACATTCCTGTTATTTTTTTACGTAAATGCTTCCACAGAACAGTTTTTACAAAATTTGAAATTTAAAAAAGGTGCAGAAGCAAAAAACATTCCAAAATTGCGATTTTAGTGATGCTGCTGGTATAGGAAGTTGAAATTTGGCATGGTGGCTATTTTTAAGATTTCAATACTCGTTAAAAACGGTTTCCATAAAAGAAAAAAAAAATTGAAATTTCAAAAAGTGAAATAAGTTGAAAAAGTTCTAAAAACCTTCTGATCGATGATTTATCTGAAATTCTTAGGGATAGAAACTTGAAATTTTACATGGCTGTTACGTTAGAGACACAAATGCATCCATAGAGCAGTTTTTAATTTTTTTTTGAAATTTTAACGTGAACAGGAACAGAAACGTTTTAAAATTTTAATTCCTGTGATATAGTCATTACAGAAATTTGCTTAATTAGTGTAACTTAATTAGTAATTTCTGAATTGTCTGTGGCAGTAAAATTTCCTTTAATGAAAATAGGCCAACGAATACCACTTAGCATTTTTCAAGAATTACGCGAGCAAAGCCAGCGGTTTTGCTAGTAAGTTATAAAGTTAAGATAGAAAATTGGGTACTTTTCGGTTATATATATGTCGTAGGCTAATTGAGAAATCCGGCTCTTTGCAAAGAGCCTAGGAAGTTTGCAAAGAGCCGGTCTAATTGGAGAACCATCTCCCTTTTCCCAATCAGCCTGCTATTTTTCAGGCCTATTGCAAAGAGCCTGGACAACGTTAGGCTAATTAGAATATGGTCATTTATTTCTCAATCAGCCTGATAATTTTTAGGCTTATTGCAAAGAGGCCAGATAGCGTTAGGTTAATTGAAAAATGGCCGTGTCTATTTTGAAAATGACCATCTCTTTGTCAATATATGGTGTTGTACCCAACTCGAACCTGAAAATTAAATTAGACGTCGACCCGAACCCGACAGAAAAATTCCCTCGAACGATAACCCGATCCTAAAAGGACAAAATAAATTCCTTCGAGTCTCAACCCGACCCGAATCAGAAAACTGAAGTTAACCCGAAACCCGAGCAGAACTCGACAAAAAATCCATCGAACAGTAACCCGATCCGAACCCGACAAAATATATGTCTTCATGTCGGAACGCGACTCAAACCTAAATATTCGAAGTTAAGTAGTAACCCAACCCGAACAAGACATAAAAATTCCATCGAACCGTAACCCGATCCGAACCCGACAAAATAAATTCCTTCGTGTCACAACCCGACCCGAAACTGAAAATCGAAGTTAACCAGAAACCCGACAAGAACCAGAAAAAAAATTCCATCGAACCGTAACCCGATCCGAACGCGACAAAATAATTTCCGTCGTCATGCTACCCGAACCGAACCTGAAAATTGAAGTTAACTCGAAATTCGACCAGAACCCGACAAAAAAAAATCCATCGAACCGTAACCAGATCCAAACACGACAAAATAAAATCCGTCGCAGCATAACCCGATGCGAAGCTGAAATTTCATGTTAACCCGAAACCGATCCGAACCTAAAAATTTAAGTTAACACAAACCCGACTGAAAATTACCATCGAACCGTAACCCGATCCGAACACGACAAAATAAAATCCGTCGCAACATAACCCGATGCGAAGCTGAAATTTCAAGTTAACCCGAATCCTGACCCAAGCCTGAAAATTTAAGTTAACTCGAAACCCGACAAAAAATTACCATCGCTCAGAAACCGAGCCGAACCAGACAAAAAAAATCCATTGAACAGTAACCCGATCCGAAATTTCTTCGTCTCGCAACCCGACCCGAACTTGAAAATTGAAGTTAACCCGAAAGCCGACCCGGACCAGACAAATAAAAATCCATTGATACGTAACCCGATCCGAACTCGACAAAATAATTTTCTTTGTTACGCAACCCGATCCGAACCAGAAAAGTGAAGTCAACCCAAAACCCAACCCGAACCCGACAAATAATCCATCGAATTGTAACTTGATCCGGACCCGACAAAATAAGTTCCTTCGTGTCACAGCCCGATCCAAACCAGAAAATTCAAGTTAATCCGAAACCCGATCCGAACCAGACAAAACAATTCAACGAGCCGTAGCCCAATCTGAACCCGAAAAAATAAATTCCTTCGTCTCGCAACCCGACTCGAATGTGAAAAGTGAAGTTAACTCGAAACCCGAACGAACCTGAAAATTTATACTAACTCGAAAGCCGACCCGAACCCAGCAAAATTACTCCATCGGACCGTAACCCGATCAGAACCCGACAAAATAAATTCCTTCGTCTCACAACCCAAACCGAATCTGAAAATTGAAGATAACCCGAAGGCCGACCCGAACCAAAGAAATAAAAATCCATCGATACGTAAACCGATCAGAACCTGACAAAATAATTTTCGGTTTTTGGATTTCGGGTTAAATTAAATTTTCAGATTCGGGTTGGTTTTTGGGTTAACTTAAATTTTCAGGTTTATCTCGGGTTGCGAGAGGAAGGAATTTATTTTTTCGGCTTCGGATTGGGTTACGGTTCTATGGTTTTTTAGTCGAGTTTAGGTCGGGTTCCGAGTTATCTTCAATTTTCAAGTTCAGGTTGGGTTGCATGACGACGGAAATTATTTTGTCAGGTTCGGATAGGGTTAAGGATCGATGGATTTTTTTTGTCTGGTTCCGGTCGGGTTTCGGGATAACTTTAATTTTCAGGTTCGGGTCGGGTTGCGAGACGAAGGAATTTAATTTGTCGGATTCGGATCGCGTTCCGTGACGACGAAAATTATTTTATCGGATTCGGATCGGATTACGTATCGATGGATTTTTTTTTTGCTTGGGTCGGGTCTGCTTTCGGGTTAACTTTAATTTTCAGGTTCGGGTCGGGTTGCGAGACGAAGGAATTTAATTTGTCTGATTCGGATCGGGTGACGGTCCGATGGATTAATTTTTTCGGGTTCGGGTGGGGTTTCGAGCTAACTTAAATTTTCAGATTTGGATCGGTTTTCAGGTTAGCATAAATTTTCAGGTTCGGTCGGGTTTCGGGTTAACTTCAATTTTCACGTTCGAGTCGGTTTTACGAGACGAAGGAATTTATTTTTTCGGGTTCGGATTGGGCTACGGTTCGTTGGATTTCTTTGTCTGGTTCGGGTCGGGTTTTGGGTTAACTTGAACTTTCTGGTTTGGATCGGGTAGTGACACGAAGAAATTTATTTTGTCGAATTCGGATCTGGTTATGGTTTGATAGATTTTTTTGTCGGGTTCGGATCGGGTTACTGTTCAATGGATTTTTTTGTCTGGTTCAGGTCGGTTTCGGGGCAATGGTAATTTTTTGTAGGGTTTCGGGTTAAGTTAAATTTTCAGGTTTGTGGTGGGTTTCGGGTTAAATTGAATTTTCTGGTATGGATCGGGTTGTGACACGAAGGAATTTATTTTGTCGGATTTGGATCAGGTTACGGTTCGATGGATTGTTTTGTCGGGTTCGGGTCGGGTTTCGGGTTAACTTCAATCTTTTGTTTCGGATCGGGTTGCATGACGAAAATTATTTTGTCGAGTTCGGATCGAGTTATGTATCGATGGATTTTTATTTGTCTTTTCGGGTTAACTTCAATTTTCAAGTACGGGTCGGGTTGCGAGACGAAATTTATTTTGTTAGGTTCGGATCGGGTTACTGTTCAATGGATTTTTTGTCTGGTTCGTGTCGGTTTCGGGGTAATGGTAATTTTTTGTCGGATTTCGGATTAACTTAAATTTTCAGGTTTGCGGTGGGTTTCGGGTTAACTTGAATTTTCTGCTTTGAAACGGGTTGTGACACGAAGGAATTTATTGTTTCGGGTTCGGATCGGGTTACGTATAGATGGATTTTTATTTGTCTGGTTTCGGTCGGCTTTCGGGTTAACTTCAATTTTCCGGTTCGGGTCAGGTTGCGAGATGAAAAAAATTATTTTGTCGGAATCGGATCGGGTTACTGTTCAATGGATTTTTTTATCTGGTTCGGGTCGGGTTACGGGGCGATGGTAATTTTTTGTCGGGTTTGGGTCAGGTTTCGGGGTAACTTAAATTTTCAGTTTCGGGTTAACTTGGAATTTCAGCTTCGGATCGGGTTGCGTTGCAACGGATTTTATTCTCTCGGGTTCGGATCGGGTTACGGTTCGATGGATTTTTTTTGTCGGGCTCTGGTTGGATTTCGAGTTAACTTCAATTTTCAGGTTCCGATCGGGTTGCATGAAGACGGAAATTATTTTGTCGTGTTCGGATCGGGCTACGGTTCGATGGAATTTTTTTCCTGGTTCTTGTCGGGTTTCGGATTAACTTCGATTTTCACTTTCGGGTCGGGTTGCGACATGAAGGAATTTATTGTTTCGGGTTTGGATCGGGTTATGGTTCGATGGAATTTTTATGTCTTTTTCGGGTTGGGTTACTGGTTAACTTCGAAGTTTTAGGTTCTGGTCGGGTTGCGACATGAAGGAATTTATTTTGTCGGGTTCGGATCGGGTTAAGGTTCGATAGATTTTTTTGTTGGGTTCTGCTCGGGTTTCGGGTTATCTTCAGTTTTCTGGTTCGAGTCGGGTTGCGACTCGAAAGAATTTATTTTGTCCTTTTAGGATCGGGTTACGGTTTGATGGAATTTTTCTGTTGGGTTCGCGACTTTGAATGGAATTTTCAGGTTCGAGTTGGGTACAACACCAAATATTGACAAAGAACTTGTCATTTTCTAAATAGGCATGGCCATTTTTCAATTAACCTAACGCTATCTGGGTTCCTTGCAATAAGCCTAAAAATTATCAGGCTGATTGAGAGATAAATGACCATATTTCAATTAGCCTAACGCTGTCCAGGCTCTTTGCAATAGGTCTGAAAAATAGCAGGCCAATTGGGAAAAAGGAGATCATTCTCCAATTAGACCGGCTCTTTGCAAACAGCCTAGGCACTTTGCAAAGAGCCGGATTTCCCAATTAGCCTACGACATATACATACATATATATATACACATATATGTATGAATATATATATATGTATATACATATCTACCCTATATATATAAAATCCTAATGAAATGAATTTGTGAAACGATTTTATGAAACGAATTTATGAAACGATTTTATGAAACGACTGATTAAACGACTGATTATGTTTCAGGGCTATTTTTAATAAAATATTAAACGCTTGATGGTGAAATTAATACCATTTGTCCATAAAAATCCGCGGATATCAAAACTGGTAATAGAATTTTGAAATTGGATTTAGTTTTCGAGATATTAATTTTTTTCTAATTTTAATGACATTTCTGTAATGATGGCAACTATTTAATCAGTTTTTTTGTGACAAAAAAAGGGAAAAAAATTGAAAAGGATCCCGATAGGGATTATTGATTTATTTTTATTCGTCATTTTCAAATTGAAATCTACCCTATATATATAAAATCCTAATGAAACGAATTTGTGAAACGATTTTATGAAACGAATTTATGAAACGATTTTATGAAACGACTGATTAAACGACTGATTATGTTTCAGGGCTATTTTTAATAAAATATTAAACGCTTGATGGTGAAATTAATACCAATTGTCCATAAAAATCCGCGGATGTCAAAACTGGTAATAGAATTTTGAAATTGGATTTAGTTTTCGAGATATTAATTTTTTTCTAATTTTAATGACATTTCTGTAATGATGGCAACTATTTACTCAGTTTTTTTGTGACAAAAAAAGGGGAAAAAATTGAAAAGGATCCCGATAGGGATTATTGATTTATTTTTATTCGTCATTTTCAAATTGAAATTGAATTTATCTTTTATTTCAATCGATAATGAAGACAAGATTGTAATTAAATTATGTTTTTCAGGAAAATTTGAAAAAAAAAATCCCATTTCTATCGTTAGGATTCAATCGTCTGTCAGCATTTAATTTAATTTATAAACTGAAAATATTTTGAATAAATTCGTCCAAATGACGTCATTTATGCAAACGCAAAAGAAAGGGGGAAAAGGAATTAATAATAATTATTATTTATTGATATCATATTGTTATTTTTTTGTAAAATTTAATTAAACGAATTTATAAAATCATTAATTCGGATATTTCAAACGAATATATAAAATAATAATTCCACAACTGAACGGAACGAGAATAAAATATCCTGCTTGGTTTTCTATCCTGCTTGGTTTTTTCCGCCAAGCTTTTTAAAAAAAGCGTCAAGTCCCCTATAATAGAAAAGCACCAAAAGTTCATTGGATTTGTTTTCATAACTTTTGGCAACAAATCTATGTATATTAACGAATCTATCCCTTTTTGAAGCTCGAATTACGCCACACATAAAAGCAAAGGATCCTATACTGGAAAAGTTACCCGATTTTCTTAAGGACACTATTCAAGTGACATAACACGGTGTAAAATTATCGCGGATAGCAAATTTGTTTAAATATCTCATCAATTGATGCCGAGCACAAAATATTTAATTGATTTTGTATGATAAATAATTATTAGAAAATCCGTATATACATATTAATTAAAATAAATAATTTACATATTTAAAATAACATGGAAATATGCATGATGGTGCACTAAAATAGAGAGAAAATTAAAACCTGTTACTGAAAATATCTATAACATAGTACTTTTCAATACCGTGGTTCTTAATGTTATTCACAAGCAGATGAAATTTTTCTCATCCTTAAACGCAAAGGAAGAATAGAATACAGATCGTTGTTATAAAAGTCCGAGAGGTAGCCACAATTTAAACCTAACCATTTTATACAAGCTGATTTTCAAGTTGTAATTAATTTTACTTATGAATCCCGAAAACAGTCGTCAGTTGTCGCAACAGCTGTTTATGAGGCCATGATAATCAAAAAAGGCCCCATTAAAACGTTAAAAGCATGGCAACCAAATTACAGATTTACCAATATTTTTAAAATAAAGAACGCTGTCATGTTTTTAGAGCACTCGAAGTCTGAGCGGGGGTTGTCGAGCGTAGCTTGCAGGGGGTAGGCCCCCTAGTATATTTATATATGTACACGTATCACTGGCACCCCGCTAACCGAAAAGTGCTTATGGCGAGAGAAGGAAAGTTGGCAACATATTATCTGGCAACCTATTCGTAGTTTCATATAAATAAGCATTTTCCTCAATATTTATACAATTTATTTAATATAAAGAAGCCATTCACCTCTTTCTATATATACAGGCAGAACAGAATTTTATATATAAATAATTTTATACATAAATAAACATAAAAGTTCATTAGGTTTGTCTTCATAACTGTGCATATAATTTGGAAACATATCTAACTTTCTGAACCTCGGATTACGCCAAAGCGTTAAAAAAAAGTGCCATGGTCTATATAGTTAAAAAATGTCGATTTCTCTATTTAAATTGACATTTATTGTGTTTCCGTGGTTAAATTATGGTATGTAGGGTAAAAGGGGGGAATGGATTGATTTTGTAAACTTTTTGGCAGATTTATTATATTTTTTGTACGTATATTTTTCTAAAATAATATTTTTAGGAAAAGGTAAGTCAATGTGTTCAATCTGATTTATTAATTTTAGCATTTTTTTTAATTCAAAACTTTTAATTTTCTTTTATAAAACAAGTTTATTAACTCCCTTTTATTTCACGATTATGAAATTTAGTGCTATTATTTATATAATGACAAATTTTAAGACAGGAAATTCAAAACATCTCTCTTTATTAAATCTTTCTGCTGGGATACATTGACCAAACTGGATCACACTTGTGACGTCACTAATACTTGTAGCAGGCCCAGTTGAGAAAACACAAGGCGTGATCTCGGAGGCCCCGGTTTGAGCACCAAAAAGTCTCCCCACCCCGGGGTGTTGCTTCATTCCTATGGGAGATACGGCCACGGGACCTCCTTAGAAATGTCCGCCACGACGAGTTTAACTTCGTTGGATCCTTTGAATGGGGTCTGCGCCCATTGTAGGGCAATTAGGGACTGAGAAAGGTAATACAATCGGAAGTATCGGCATAATAAAGACAATTTGATTTTTAATATCGTCAGTAACAACCATTTGTATAGCTATGTATAAAGGATGTCCTCCTTTACATATGGAGTGGCTGTGACTTTTCATAAACGTGAATTTTACTGTAGACTAGAAGAATTAGCCCTGTGTGTTGCTAATAATGACATGTAATGTAAAATTTTAATCGTGAAATAGCTGAATTTTTCGTATTTAAATAAGTAATTGTTATTAATATCAAATTTAACTTTTATGAAATATATTCCATTTATCATGGAAAATACAAAGCAATCGATAAAACGTTTTAAAATAAAAAAGTAGAAAAATCGAACAGAAATTTAAGGGAATCGAATCCGCAACTTCCAGAATCAAGAGCAGTGCTCTAACCATTCGGCCATCAAGTTCACTTCTAGACTTTAACAATATATCATTAAAATAGGCAAATTAGTCAAATCAATGTTTCGAACGCAGGCCTTTCAATTTCACTATGCATACATTCAGAGTATAGACTCACTCCATATTTTAGTCTCCTTCCCCCGCGCGCCGCCTGATCTTCGCCCGTGAACAGCCCGATTACCTTTTTACGCGTGAAGGTTTCGCCTTGGTACCTCATTGTCAAGTTTTGTAATTTTTGAAATTCAATATTTGAAAAACGGCATAATCATTAGATTCGAAATTTATATCAAGAAAAATACAATTTTTTACCTTTCTAACGCAGTTTGTCTAACAATTTTGTGACAAATACTTTTCGAGCTATTAATTTTTTCAATGACTTCAAATCTGTCATTTTCCGAGATTAATCTGTGACAACGATGGATGGCTGTGACTTTTCATAAACATGAATTTTACTGTTGCCTGAAAGAATAAGCCACCCTGTGTGTAGCTAAAATTCGGACGGATGACGTTATGAAGATTTAAAGTCTGGAACGTCTAATGGTAAATTCATTTGTAGTCACTGCAAATCAGATTGCAATGCGGGTAGATTTCTTTTTAGTATAACTCAAAAACTGCTTGGTGTAATGAGCTGTAATTTTAGATTCGCATATTTAAAGCTCCTAAAAATCGAGTTCTGTTATAAAAATTATGGGTTTCAATTCATATTTTTGTTTTCGAAAATTAAATAAAAAAAATATTTTTCGAAATAACTTTTTGATAAAAAATATAAAATGTAACCTATAATTTTTTAAACAAGTGTCGATTTCAAGATACTTCAAATATGCGAATCCAAAATTACATTTCATCCCGCCAACCAGTTTTTGCATTATGCTTAGAAAAACTACCCGCAGTGCAACCTGTTTTGCACCGATTAAAATTAATTTAACATTAGTAGTTCCAAACTTTATACCTGCATCATTCCCAAAATACTTGATCGAATGACTTCCCATTTGGTAATCCAAGTTAAAATTTGTCAAAAAAAATCAAAATATGTTGTAAAAATTAGGTGCTAGTATTGAAAATTTTCAAATTTGGTACAATTTCTTTATGTAGAGTATTAATTAGTAGACCATATTAGTACTGATTAGTACCAATCACACTTTTATGCGATGATTTGCTGCAAAGTTAGAAGGGGCTGATCCGTTTTTATCGTCTAGGACTGTACATAGTTCAAGAAGAAAAAAGATGTACACAATACTCTGTAAATTCCCAAAATTATTAGTGAGAACTTTGTCAGTTTTTGCTTAATTGGGGCAGTTTCAATTTTTGTGAACCGTTCCACGAGATCGTCTTGTTTGGCCCTTTTTGTAACATATTTGTGCAATATGCATACTTGAGACCTCGATAGGTTATCATTTCCGAATTGTACATGCAATCTGTGCCAAATTTCAAATAGATTTGATATTTTGATATGTTTAATAATTATACTTTGTGCAACCGCACTAGATACAGTGTGCTTACTCGCAATCCTACCAACTCAATAATTGATCCTAAGGCAAAAACTATATGAAATAAAACTATGGCAAACAAATTTTTAATTCGTAAACAACTTTTTATGACTATCTTGACAACAAATATACAAATTGCGTTGATGATTTAATAATTGTTTTCCTTATATTTGATTCATCCTTGTATGTAAATAAGCCAGCTACTTTTTTTAAAAAAAAGGGGGCCCAGGAGCAATCAAAAAAATTATAAAATGTCTATGTGTTTTGTCTTAGTAGCAGTGTGCGGTAGTCGCACAATATCAGCTGGCACCATGGCCCGAAACAAGAGCCCCGTAATCACAGTATTACCAGCACGACGCATGTCATCAACGGTCCAGCAAGTTGTGCACCATGACACAGTAAGAAGCTTATAATAGCCCCCGGCACTGTTTGTCCGTCCTTGTGTTAAAAAAAAAAAATAATAATAAAAAGAAGGGGAAGAAGACAGATGAGAAAGAAGAAGAAGAAGAACTGGAAGGAAAGAGGTGATAAGTATAAAGGATAAGTATGGAAAGTAGACCGTGTACGTTAATGGGAGCTGGTGCACGTTAAATCTGTTCGTGGCTCTAATGTCCTCCAAGTTCTATATAAGCGTTACCTCTGGGGGTGCCAATCCAGATGCAAGTCTCTCATATGGAATTGGTTCAAAATTAGGAGACTAGTTTCACAGTTATATGGATCCTGTCAGCTATATAGAAATAAAAAGATGCAAAACCGTGCCCTTGGGCCAAACCAACAACAACAACAACAATAACAACCCATTGGGCTTATGGTTTAGTTAGTTAGCGACAATAGTACTTATTTTAAATTGCAAATTGTTAATTATTTAACAACCTTTCATGGGCCCAAAGGACGGGTAGCCAAGTCAATTAGCACAATAAAAGTAAATTAATTTCAATAATGTAGTTAAAGTATAATTCAGAATAAGTTCAGTTTAAAATGTTACTAACATTTTTCTCTTCCAGGTTCCCCTTGCAGTTCCTCGTGCTGCCGGTTGGGACGGGCCAATGGCCGGCCCCAACTGGTAGCACAAAGGTTTTTTTTTTAGCAGCAGTTTTTTTATTTATTTTACTTTTGATTGTACGCCTCTTTATTAGGTGCAAATGGACATTGTCCGCACAAGCTACCGGACCCGCTCCAATGGGACAGCCCACGGAGCTAGTTTTTACCAGGTGGGGTACTGTAGAAAGGCGCAGTCCCGTCAGCCCCCGCAGCGTTTTCGTCTGCCTTGCTATTCGCCCCCAAAATTTTCCTTGCTGGTACAACTTACCTATTGGCAAAATAATAATAATAATAATAATAATAATAATTTCAGTGGTTTTAATTGTCTTCCCTCAAAATTCTCCCCCCTTTTTCAAGCTAAGCTGAGTACCATAGTTTCGGCACTAAATTGTCCAGTCCCATTCCAACTATCATGACGAGTATGTGGCGTGCAGCAACAGATCTCAGAATACTAAAACCTAGGAGTGATCAACCCAGTAAAATCCGGACTTTATTGGTCAGCCGACCTGGGTACTTGTCATTGGGGATCGCCCCATGAGGCGATCAGGCGAATTTTGCCCCACTCTCCAGGCACTCAAACCCGTCAAACTGGGTCGAATAAAGGTAGGTAGAGGCCTGGTCAGCGGTCTCCAAGCCAGCTACTTTTAATTCATTTATTTTCCCATTCGATTTAGATTTGGTGTGCTTTTTTGAAATGTAATTCTATCTATACTAATAAAAGAACGTTTCGCTCTGTGTATCTGTGTGTGTGTCTGTCTGTCTGACTGTCGGCGTTGGCTAGGAAAATCTAGCGCACCTATAAGTTTGAAAATTTAGGTGAGGATAGTCCAAAACCTGTCTCGAGAATCAGAATTTTAATATTTTGAAAATTAACCTAGCTATTAATTAAAAACCCATTAAGCATTGCATAAGAAAACTCATTAAAATGCGCTTCGTAAATGGCTATTTTTATCGTAACCGCAAAAGAAATTACCGTTTTGTTAATTCCAGCGAAATATTCTCATTTTCACTCATCCTCGAATATTTTTTTTAAAAAAAAGCTATTGGAGGTATCGATTCGAAACTCACAGTATATACGTAGTTTAATTTTCTGATTCCAAAAATGATAATTTTATGAAAATCGGGCTGTTACTTTTCTTTATTTCGGCCCAAAACTTACTAGACTTCAGAATAGGACCCAGACAGAAAAGAGGGTTACTGTAAATGGGGGCTGCCAGATTGAAAGTCAACTCACAGTTTTGTAGACCTATTCAAATAAATAAAAGTATTACGTTTATCGATTTGATATTAGGCGTATAGACATAAAAATATCGCAATTTCAAAAAATCAAAATTCATAAAAAATGATAGGTAACTTTTCGAAATATTAATTAAAACTTATTAATGAAAATGGAAAATGATTTTATTTCTATTTCAAGAGGACAGATGCACTGGAGTTGCACGAGTTTTGATAATTCTAGACTACGAAGTATTCTCTTTTTCACAATATAAAATGGCGGACTCTATACAATTATTAAAACTATTGGATTTACCTGTTTGAAAATTACACATTTATGCACAGAATGTAACGCTGAACCCAGAATGTTTCTCTAAATATAATTTTTAGGACGCATGGACTGTACAAAAGTATAAATTTACTATAACATAAATTATTTTTAATATGATAGATAACAACATTTGGAATATTTTTTGTAATTGAAAGTATATCTTTAAAGTAAACAATTAACGTTTCAGGAATTCGCTATTGGCAGCGATAAGAGGAGAAAAACGGTATATGCCGACCGATAGACAGATCTTGATACAGATTTAAAAAATGAACATAAATTTATATACCATACATATGAATGCATCTATATCTCCCAATATATTTACATCGATATTATTTTTGCTTTTTATGCATTCATATCCATCTACTTATTTATCTGTGTATAGTTATATGAATATATAAACACATATATAAAGACTCTTATAATAATAAAAAATATTTTTTAAGGAATATTTGTTGGCAAGAAATTTTTTTTGTATTTTTTAAATATTTTCATTTAAAATTTAGAGGTCATTTTTCAAACTTATATAACAAAATTATTATTATTATTATTATTATTATTATTATTATTATTTACGAAACTTAATTTTCCAGACATATAAGTCATGAACTGTAATACATCATTACTGCACCTTTCAAATCAGAACCCCCTTTTAGAGTTTCTGTACTTGAATTGGAAAAAGACCTTATAGTATAAAAGTATATTTAGTATATATAGTATAGTATAGTATAGTATGTAAATCCCATTTAAGGAAAATCACGTAATGAATCAACAAAAAATTATAAATTAATGATTTTTGGCTTTTTTCTTTTACATATGCTGATTCATAGCGTAGAGACCTTCCTTCCTGCCAAATTTCAAGGTTCTAGGTCAATCCGAAGTACCTTATAGGTTTTGAGAGTAAAACCTACAAGGCACTTCCAGTTGACCTAGAACCTTGAAATTTGGCACGAAGAAAGATCTTATAGCACATGCAAAGGAAAAAATCCGAAAAAAAAAAAAAAATGTTTGCTTTGTTACCCACTACACCTAGAATTTTCCCCTTTTTGAGGTGTGGAAGAAAATGTTTAATGCAGTTATTTAGATGACTGTTTATTTATTGTTGGCAGAACATAACAAATAGGGCAGATTTTTTTTTTTTTTAAACTGAAGAGTTTTAAAGATTTTAAGATTTGTGGGCTCAGGAGGGTGGTGAACATTTAGGGGGTGACTGCATGAAATGTAGATTATTCATTATTTATTGCTACAACAAAGCAACAAATATAACGGAATAAAGCAAACAGATTTAAAGACTTATAATTTGAGAGCTAGGAGGAAAAGGGGGAAATTGAATGAAATGGGAATTTAGGAAAGAGGGGGTTATTTAGATGAATAATTATTTGTTTTTTGGTACTGATAAGGCAGAAAAAAATTCGAAAGTGAAAAAATTTTAAAGATTTTAAAACTCACATGAGACATTGCTTGATGTAGAAAAATTCTTGATGCTGAGGGAAGTAACGGTAAAAGGAGAAGTTGAGATTTCAAAGTGGGGATTTAGATAACTGGTTTATTTATTGCTACCATAAAATAAAAATAAGGCAGAAAAAGTTCATAGAAATTGAAAAAAATAAGGATTTTTGACTGTGTTTTACATATGGGCAAAGAGGGATTTTAGGAGCAGAGGGATTTAAATTAAATAGAAAAAGAGGAAATCCGCAAAAATGCGGAAGATTTGTACCAGAAACAGAGTGATAGTATGGTATGATTGAGCACGATAAGCAACATCAATCGTTTAACAACATAATCGAGGGTAGTTTTTTATTATTTATTATCTTTCAGCAATATTTTTCCTGTACACTGGGGGTGAGGGGGGAGGGGGGTACACAGCAATACAGCTCTAGCAATTTGACAATTTCTTTCATTCCTTTCCTCGCCAAACGAAGCATGAATAGCGATAGGCAGCGATAACTTTGGCTATAACTTTTGTTCTAATCAATAAAAAAAGAAAAGAAAAATACCGTTTTAATTTGTAGAAACTTCTTTACATACATACACATGCATACATCTATATGTATCTATCTTCTTATGAATAAATTTATACCAATATTCTTTATTTATTTGCACATAAAAATATCTATCTATATACTTACTCCAGTTATATACTATATTTTATGAGAAACACGCATATAAAGACTCTATAATGATAAAAAAAAAAACATATATTTAAATATATATTTGCTGTTAAGAAGAAGTTTGTACTTTTTAAGTATCTTCAATAAAATCGTATATGTTATTTTTCAAACTTCTTTAGCAAAATTAATTAAAATATTTTTTGCAAAAATAAACTTTTCACCCATTCAAGTCATAAACTGTAATGCATCATTATTTCATCTTTTAAATCTGAAACTCCTTTTTAAAATTATAAGCAGCGAAAAATATTTACGAATCTCTTTTTAAAATATTCTTATTATGAGTTTAACTAGTCTCTTGCCTCTTGAATTTGAATTCTTTTCATTTAAAATTAAACTAAAGTATTTCGTTTGATAAAAATTGTACAGAAGAAAGCATAGAGAACTTTTATCCGCTTGTTTTTTCGAATGTATAAAATTTTCTTTGATGTTACATATATTTCTGTTATTCTTTAATTTTCACGTATTTTGAAAAAGAAAATAATGCTTTATTAGTAAACCGACAATTTAGCATAAAATGTATAACTAATTTAACTATTTAAATAAGAATTTTCTTTCAAGATTACATTTGTGTAATGCGATACTATTTTGTTGGAGTACTTTAGAGGTAATTGTATTTGTTTTAAAAATGACAAAGTTTATATAAAATATTTGTTACTAGTTCTTAATTATTATTTGGATTTCTTTACAATATTTATGCGTGCAAATGATAAAGATTGTATTTCAAAAAGTATTTCAAGTTTTATTATTATTAGCATTCGAAAAGAATTAATAAAAAATCTAGCTGTGCAATTATTTATCCTGTATCGATTTAGCAAGTTCAGTTGAAGTCTGAAATACAGTTTAAACGGTTCTTAAAAATCCGTTCAATAACGCGAAACCTTCTGAGACATTTTCTGAATCGTTTTTAAACAGAAAAGCTTAATATTTTCAGGCATGACTATTGAAGTGATTTGAAATCAATCAGTTTTCATTTTCTTTTAAATTAGTTACATATTTTGAGTTATAAGCGATTATTGTCACAGGGCGGCAGTTTTTTCTACCCTGCGCTGTCGAGTAAGGAAACTCATTTCGAACTGCCCACTTTAACAGCGTTTTCTAAAAAAATGTTCTGAATATGAACGAAAAAAAAAACAGTTCGATTAAATAGTATCTTAATAAGAGCCCCTGCCAAGTCGATATGTTTGTGGACAAAACACAAGATTAAAAATTTTGTCAGAAAGTAGCCAATTTGGATTTGGCAACGCTTTAAAAGAATAGGAAATGAAGAATCCCGGAAAAAAGAAAATATCTCCCTTCGTACTGATTCTGCCACAAATCATCGTATTAATGACACTACCGATAGATTAGAAATAAAGTTCACTATTAAAAGGTGCGCATAATAAAATTTGAACTAACATAAAATTTTCAATAGAAACATAGAATTTTGACAAAAGTTTCTTATATTGTTTTAAATTTACAACCAGATACCAAACTTCAAGTCGTTTGGATTTTAGTAATTTCCTCTCTTAATATATGAAGATAAGTTAGGAAATTTAAGTAAAGATAAAATGAATAGAAAGGATTCGTTCATTAAAAACTAGTTGAATCTAAAGTTATAGGTCTTCTTGTAAATGTAACATATTTGCAATTGTATTTAAGTCAACAAACAATATAGTTTTTTCAAATTTCTGAATTCTTATCTATACTAAAAAAAGAAACATGTTTGTCCGTGTGAGATAGCTAAGAAAATCCAACGTGCGTAGAAATATGAAAATTTGGATGAGTTTAGTTAAATGCAGGTCCTAGTACACCTGAGGTTAAGATTTTTCATTTTGTGATAATTAGCCGATATTTTTATTAAAACTACCAATTAAAAAGGGCTTGCCGAAAAAAATCGCTCGGTGCGTTACAGAAACCCCCGTTCCTGAAGGTAGAAGCGGAGAAGATAAGAAAGTGCGAGACCGGATTTCGTAGAGGTTTTTCTTTTTTTTTTTTCGAAGCTCGTATCGTGCTCAATTTCAGCAATGCATAGAAACGAAAAATAGCAAATTAATCTGGATACTTTCTTATCTACGATGGTGCAATTCGTTTTAGAAAATACGAATATTAACTCTTTCGAAAAAATTCGAGACTGAAAGTCACTTCGCGCCTCCCAGAGACACTTTTTTTCTATGCGAAAAGTTGGTTTTTTAACACAATCTGTATACACTTTCTTTGTACAGTCGATTTAAATCACTTATAAAAATGTCAAAACATTTAGATTTTTAAAAGTAATAAAAAAAAATTGCAAAATTTTCACTCGATTTTTTTTTACACGCGTTTGGCTTCTGCTCATATTTTTATTAGTAAATATCTATATTTTTGCGCGAAAATTATACACAGACTTTCGGAAAGCTATATTTATGACTCATAAAAATTTCAAAGAGTTCGGACGATAAGAACTATTTTCTTTATGTTAAAGGACTCGAAGAGAAAAAAAAGCGAGAAGAAAACATAGCCCTTTTACACCTAAATATAAATATGTTTTCACGAATTTTTTACACAGGCTTCAAAAGCATTATACTTATAATCAATAAAAATTTTAAAGAGTTTGGACAATAAGAACTATTTTTTTTAAACTATTAAATGATCCGATGTGAAAAAAAAGTGTTCTTCCAAGCGCCTTTACCACTAAATATCAATATTTTTTCAAGAATTTCTTACACAGGCTACGGAAACATTTTATTTTGACTCATCAAAATACGAAGAAAAAAAAATACCACATGTACATTCATATCTCTTTCCAACACTGCAGTCATCTTCAAAAACTAGAATATTAACCCTTTGAAAAACATTTTTTTTTCCGAAAGTCACTTTTGGCGAATTTTGTTTTTACCATAGAATTTCGATATTGAAAAAATAAGGAAAAAAAACTGCTGCTTTTTACAACTAAATATCAGCATTTTAGCACGGAAATTATACACAGGCTTTTCGGAAATATTATATTTATAACTTATAAAAAATTCAAAGTGTTTGGACGGCAAGAAATAGATATTTTTTAAGTCTAAACGTATTCGATGCTAGTCGAGAAAAAAGGGAAATAGAAGAACACTTCTTTCCAGCCCTTTTTACTTAGATTTTCGTTTAAAAATATAAAATCATTCAACACTTATTTTATGCATATTTAAGGCTATTATCACAAGCCCGGGCAACGCCGGGCGGGTCAGCTAGTTGCAAATAAAAGTATATAGTATGTTTTAGTTTTACCCGCAATTTGTTAGAGTGTAAGATTTATCACTATACGGCTTTCAATAGTATAAAAGCTATTCTATATAGAAAATGTCCATTTTTAAAAATATTTAACATCATTAAATAGGCTGTGTTTACTAAATATAGTAAAGCAAAGTACTTTGCATAAAATCTATATCTTCTGTATTTTTTCTTTTCAGTCGTACACCCGTATATATATATATATATATATATAAAACTTTAAGTAAAATTTAACCATATATATATATATACATACGGATTTTTTTTGTGTGACACAGAAGTATGTTTATATATAACGTTTTCAAACTTTACTGCATAAAGCATAAAAATGTATTTTACAGTTACAGTAACGTAATGACAAATTAAACGTAATCTACTAAAAATGCAAATATAACCTTATGAAAATAAGTTGATATATAACTAAAATAAGTAAGAAATGTCTTTTTTCATTAAAAAAAAAAAAAAAAAAAAAAAAAAAAAAAAGAAAAAAAAAAGAGAGAGAGAGAGAGAAAGAAAAAGAAATTTCCACGGTATTACGATGCAACGAAAATACGTATTCCTGAAAAAATTAATAGATGTATTAAACAAATTCTACATCAATTTTCTTTAATGGAACTTTAAAGTCCTATCAGGATATAAATGTCTAAATATTATTTTGCTTAATAATTTTTAGATTAAATTACTTATTCCTTCATTTAAAAATAAAAGAAAAACATCTCTGTAACCACGCCGCTTTCATCTGCCGCGTTATGCAAGTTTCTAGTAAAAAAAAAAAAAAAAAAAAAAAAAAAAAAAGACAGAATATCAGCTAGAGCTCACAATTTATATTAAACATTTAAGAATGACATTTATTGGAATTTTGTTGGAACGAGGGCAAATGATTTCAATGTATTACTGGTGTAAGAGCATTAAAATTAAATGATTCACGCTTCCACTGCGGATGAAAGCCGGCGTTAAATATTAATTGCATCTGCAGTCCGATTCGAACTATTTGTCAAACGGAAAGAGTGAACTGAATGGCATCTTTGCCAGCCAATTGACCCGCCTGGATAGCAGTGACTCATTCCGGTAGGAGACATCCTATTTCTTTAGCTTTCCCAAAATGGGACTGATTTGATAAGTTGTAATGCAAGGTGAAACTGTGTTAAAAATACATTTTATTGAATAAAAAAAGAATGTGGATAGGCGAGATGATGAATTTACAATATGATATCATTGACCTGACATCGATCCAGATATTGAGATCATTTGGAGATGATTTCTTTCGCTCTTTTCAGCTGCATAAATAATAAACTTTACATTTATGTAAAAGTATTTTTGAACAAAGCATCGTATAAGTATTTTTTTTTTAAATCTTGGTATGGATTAAGATGTTTAAGCAAAGCAAGCAAGTATTTTTAAAGGCTTGGGTATTAGGATGGGTCGAAAAAAAAACTGAAATTTATATGATCGAAGCATAATAGTGCGGGAAAGTTGCAATTGGTAATAAGAAAAAAATATTACACCAAATGGTTAATATCTTTTACCGCCGCAGGGGGCTGGGGGGGGGGGGTTGAAAAATCGCAAAAATATGGCTCTTTCAAAATAAATAAAATAAAATAAAATAAAATAAAATAAATTATCCAACCATAGCAATACAATTTCTAATAGAATGCAACAGCTACATCAAGATGATACTAATGTTCCATTTAAATTTCATTATGGTGAAATCATTTCTATTACCGCCGCAGGTGCGGCCAAAATTTTGTAAAAACGGCAAAATTTTCAATTTTTCTTTTTTTTTAATTTTCACCATATTTATTATACGTTTGGAATTAAATAAATTTACATTATATCTAGTAATAACTTATAAATGTCTAGTAATTTTGATCATGGGCGTAGCTAACCAAGGGCTAGAGAGGCCCGTCCCCCTCCTAAATTTGAGAGAAAGGGTTTTTTTGAAGGAATTTTGGGGATTTTCCGGGAATTTTTAGGGATTTTTTGTAGGGGTGGGAGGCCCAACAGTGGAAAATGATGGGGAGTTTATTTATGGGACTCCCTATCCTAAAATCTCTAAAATTTCCCGGAAAATCCCCAACATTCCTTCAAAAAGACCTTCTCTCAAATTTAGGGGGGGGGGATATATCGCCCTTGGTTAACAACGCCCATGATCAAAATTACTTGACATTTATAAGTTATTACTTGATATAATGTAAATTTATTTAATTGTAGACATATAATAAAAAATGGGAATATTGGAAAAAACGGAAAATTTATTTGTTTGCCGTTTTTAAAAAAAATTTGACCTCTCTTGCGGCGGTAATAGAAATGATTTCACAATAATGAAATTTTATTGGAACATTACTAACATCTTGATGTAGCTGTTGCATTCTATTAGAAAATGTATTGCTATGGTTGGATAACTTATTTTTTATTTTTCTGAAAAAAACATTTTTTGTAATTTTGCGAAACTTTGGCACCCCCTTGCAACGGTAAAATATATTAACCATTTGGTGTATTATTTTGAGATGTTACTCTTTATTACCAATAGTAACTTTCCCGCACTATTATGTTTCGATTATATAAATATCGGTTTTTTCGACCCACCCTATTGGGTAATGTTAATAGTCAGCTACTACTTTTGAACTTTTTCACTATAATAAAACTCATTTCTAATACTTTCATTCATTTATTTTTATATAAAATATAGTTAAAAAAAATGGTAATGTAGAAAAAAAATAATATTTGTTCTTCTTCTTTTAATAACTTCGACATTTTTTTGCATGATTCTTTATGGTGTAGCACAATTATACAACTGGTTGTTTTAAATTCCCATAGTATTATTCATAAAGAGCAATAAAAAGCACATTTGTTATATAATTGTTTTGTGTTCAATTCTTAGGCAGTTTCCAAAATTCTGATTGTAAAATATTAACCACATGGATGTTTTTAAAGAAATATTTAAAGAATATTATAGCCAGCAGAAATCTCTCGACCAAATTATCATCCTTCTAACACGAAAGGAATTGATCACTATTATGGATGAAGAATCCTGATGTAGGTCTTAATATTATTAGACGTTGCACACTTTATTGAACATTATTGGACCACTGCATGTCTTCCATAAGAACACTGTGACAGTTAAAGTTTGTCACATGAATTTAACATTATCATCCTCAAGCTTTGACCTCTAATCTATGATTTAAGAAAAGTATATAAACTACATCTTTTTTCGGGCCGCCTTGATCCGAGACACTCAAACATAGTGTCAAAAGTGGGTGTTAACATTTAAAAATTCAAAGTTGGTAAAATTTTAATATGTAGACAACCGCTATTTCAAAAATATATCGAACAGTCTTAGGATTATTAGCAGATAAATAAACACTGTGTTTAACATAGAGAGACTTCTGGTCTGTACCGGGAGAAAAAGGTAGTTTCCCTATTCCGTGAAGGTTTTAAGAATTCAGCTAATTTTACTTAAAAACACGAAGCTAAAATGCATGGACCCCGATTATAGAAAGTTATTCATAGTTTTTGTTATAATATTTCATATCTTTATTAATACTAGGGGGCTCAGTCCCCTATTCGCTAACGCTCGCCAACCCCCCGTGAATTGCAAAGCAGTTCACATTGAGACCGCTACGCGGTCCCAGCTCGCTTTGCTCGCTCGCCCCTTTTTATTTTTCTAGTAATTCTAGCCGGAATAAGTACTACAATAAATCATTTGAACATATGAAATTGACAAATTTTTTTAATGTAAAAAAGTAATTGAAAGTTCCGTTGAAAACACAACTAAAAATGCATTTAGTTGATGCTACTAATGGGTTATACTAATACATAATTAAATACCAATACTTAATTAAATACTAATACTTAATTAAATACTATGAAAAAAGGATCTTGTAAATATAATTAGTTTAAAACTTATTGCACCTATAATATTGTACAGCACGGCTTAAATTCATTAAAAAAAAAAAAACAAACAAACAAAAAAACACTACGTGGTAGGAAGATAATTTATCATCAATGATTGTTTATATTTCGTTCGGCATTTTAATATTCTAATTGATTATAGATTTCTGCAAAATAAATTATTTTTACTTCAATAAAACAGCAACAGATGGCAGCAGGGGAATTCTAGAAAGTTTATATTTTACTATCTCCGATTTTTTGTGTGAGTGAAATTCGTAAATAAATTCTAAATAAGAGTTGAGTATTCATTTGAAATTAACAATATTACTCATAATTAAAATGAGGAATCATTTCAGACGCTTTGGATTACGTTCATATTATTTTATTTTTAATAATTGCTAGCTCCAGTTTCACTGCTCTGACACTGATCGCCATATTGGAGGCGGAGCTAACACAATCTTGTCTGTTCATTGGTCTGAGCTCAGGAAACTGCGGTTGTTGCCAACGATAAGGTATAAATTCAGCCCTATTTCCGCGCCACGTAAGACAAATATATATATAGATATTTCATCTCAATAAAGATGAAATCATTAAATCCATTTTAAAGTTTCACCTGTAAGTTGTTAGGTTGGACTTCATTTTTCATGGATTAAAACAACTACGGGTTAGTTCTGATTTTTAAAAATACTCATTTATTGTGAATGGGGGGGGGGGGATAGGATTACAAAGATACACATTTTGAGGCCAGTGAAATTACTAGGTCTAGATTCAATAGAGTATGTTTGGAATGCTTTAGAAAGTGTCATTTCAAGATGTCAACACTGTTCTGTGGTAGATATTGGACGGGTCGAGTGACCGGACTCGAATCCGACAAAAAAAATTTCGTTGACCAAAAACCCGACCCAAATTCGATGAAATAATTTTCTTCGACTCGCGAGCTGAAATGAAAGGAAATGAATCCACATTTTAATGCTATTATTAAAAAGTAGTCTACAATACGATCTGACGGCTGTTTATAAAATACTTAACTAAAAAATGTTGCTGTTTCCCGGACTATTATAACGTCTAACAGATTTTTCTTTTAAGACGCTATAATCGTTTTAAATACGACGTAATTTCCACCATTAAATGTTTTTTGCACATAATAATTTAGTTATTTTAAAGTTTTCTTTATTTTTTTCAAACTTCATGTATAAAGATATATTTCAATTGAAAATTACAGTGCTTAGAAATATTACTATTTTGTACTTTTTAAAATGTGGCAATAGCAGATAGAAATGGTTAATTCAAAATATGATTTACATCTTTATTGCGCTAATGAAACTTTGAATGAAAAAAAAAGCCTAAAAATATTAACCACGATTGGCAATTGCACACCACAATCTATTCAAGTATATGCCTGCTAAAGATGGTTAAATTGCTGTGCATAGTTTTTGATCCTATAAAACTTATGTACCGGAACTAACTTGATCGATTTCAACATTAAATAGCGCTTAAAATAATTCTTCGATTTAAAAATTGTCTACTTCAGCGTGTTTATCATACATATCTCTATAAAATTACCAGTTTCATGTTTTTATATGCAGCAGTTTTTGCAGAATAACACGATAAATTGGAAAGGTCACAATAGATTCAATTACAGCAGCAGTATTTTAGTAACTTTTTTTTTTTAGAGCAGGTAGATATCGATTTTGTATTTTACTAAAGGGTTTCTGCACCCTATGAGCTATGCGCGCAAAGGTTAGCTCGTAAATATACTTTCGTCGAATAAAGTCGAGTCCTCAGCATGTAGTGCCCGATAGACGACTTTATAGGGAAGTGACGCAAACTAACTGCATCTTTTTTCCCTTTTCATTTGTTCTTTTCACTGATTTTGCTCTTTATTTTATTTCCTTATTTTATTTATTTTTTAGTCTTATTATTAAGCTTGATGAATCCGTTTAGTATTCCGTAAAAACTCTTTTTATTTAGATATTTATGCATTTTTAATTAATGTGATACAGTGAACAATCAATCACAATCAATGTCTGTTTTAAATGTACAGCGAATTTAAATTAATAAATGTATATCCAAATTTTAGTCTATAATTCATAGAATAAAAGGTTTATAAAAGGATTTTATTTTTATTATTATATTTTAAGTCCAAATAATAGGGATTATATCTTATCTAATATTTATTTTCACTAATCTAATTTGTACAGAGATTCAATAAAATCACTCATAGATGTAAATATTTTTGCTTAGAATAATAAACAAGATTTAAAAAACCTTATCCTGAATAGTTCATAGTACCGAAGTATATCCACCTTCAAAATAGTCACCTTGGGCGACGATACACTTCTGCCAGCGTTCGTATAACTTTTAGAAGCACTGCTGGAAGCCATTCTTCGCAACCTCCCTTAAATCCTCCTGCGATGCTGCTTTCACCTCATCTGATGACACAAAATGGCGACCCTGTAAATGTTTTTTCATTGATGGGAACAGGTAAAAGTCACACGGGGCTAAGTCCGGTGAATAGGGGACATGTGGAAGCACATTAAGGCGAGTTTTTGTGAGGAGCTGTTTTACCAATTGGGATCGATGTGCTGGTGCGTTGTCATGCAGAATGTACCAGTCACCACTCTGCCAGAACTGAGGCCATTTACGACGAATGGATTCCCTCAAACGACGTAAAATGCACAAATAATGCTCCTTATTAACTGTTAGGCCTTCGGTAATAAATTCTGAATGCACAATTCCTTGAGAATAAAAAAAACCCTCCATCATTACTTTCCCTTTGCTCCGATCCTGCCGAAATTTTTTCAGTCGCGGTAAGCCGGGCGACTTCCATGTTGAGGACGCACGCTTCGATTGGATGTCAAACAAATAACATCACGTTTCATCACCTGTAATGAAGTGGTTCAAAAAACCTGGATCCTTGTCGCCTTTGTCGATTAAATCACCTGATATTGTCATTCGTTCCTCCTTTTGTTCAGTTGTGAACAATCGAGGAACAATGTGCTGGGACACTCGGTGCATGTTGAGATCTTCCGTTAGAATGCGCTGGCAACTTGTCTTCGATAAGTGCTTAGGCTCAGCGATTTGCGCAAGTGTTTGGCGACGATCTTTTCGAATACATTCAGACACCAACGCAACATTTTCCGCGTTCCGTGAAGTCGAAGGTCGTCCAACGCGTTCATCGTCTTCGATGGATTCTCGGACCTCTTTAAAACACCGATGTCATTCGTAAACCTTCGATCTCATCGTGGTAGATTCACCGTACACCTTTCTTAGCATTTCCAAAGTCTCCATTGGTGTTTTACCTAAAAGTTGACATAATTTAATGTTGCAGTGCTGTTCAAGAAAAGCCATCTTTCTTACGTCGCGGAGCAAAGGTAACTAACTAACTTCGGAAGATAACAGCTGCGCGTGCAGTTCGGTCACATGACATGGGCTAAACCAACCTGGGCAGGTAGGGCGTAGGGTAAGGTTGGGAGAATGCATTTCAAGTGGTTTAACTTTAGATACTTCCTTTCGTCGTCAGCAGGAATGGCCGCAGTCCCCGAATTTTTGGATCGTATCTCGTATTTCAAATAAAGATGATGGAGAACATTTTAGGTGAAACACTTTAATTGTATCAATGTAGCTTACATAAATATAACTAATATATACCATTCAACCATTAGTTCAATTCAGAAATTGTCTTTTTTACAATGTGCTCAGTTACCAACTATTACAAATTATTTAATAATAATTGTTTTCAATGTTTGAATGATAACATTTATATCTCTAAATTGTATTATATTAATATTATATAGAGGGTGTTTGAAAATTCGACCAAGAAATTAAGAGGGATGATAGAAGGTATCAAGAGGATGAAAACTTATTATAGAACACGGGGTTCGTAAACCACGTTTAATGGGAGAAAGTCGCTAAAATAGTTATGAAGGGTGTGACGTCGATTGGAACAAAAAAGGGCCAATAATAAGTAGAAAAAAAATTTATATGAAATCAAGCATGATTAAAATGCATTGCAGTTCAGCGTCAGAAAAGAGACGACGACACATTTTTATAGAAATTGTTTGAAGTTGCGGCTACGAAGGTCATAGCACAGCAGACATCGACGGACGAAGGATTGCCGGACGCGTTAAAACATATTCCTATACAAATGTCTCGTCGTCTCCTTTCTGACGTTGAACTGTAATGCATTGTAATCATGCTTTACGTCAAATAAGTGTTATTTCTATGTATTATTGGCCTTTTTGTTCCACTCAACGTCACACTCTTCATAAATAATTTTGCAATTTTCTCCCACTAAATGTGGTTTGCGACCCCATGTTCTGTGGTAAGTTTTCATCCACTTGATGCCCTTTATCACCCCTCTTAATTTGTCGATCAAATTTTGGAACACTCTGTATATGTAAGAGTGATTTTTATGTAAAGTACTTTCATACAATTAAAACAAAATATTTAGCTAAATTGTTCTCGATGTTTTATTTTGAAACAATAATAATAATTCTTTGTCCGCACCTCGCGATCTCTAAAATCACGCTAATTTGCTCTGTTTTTTTTTTAAGAAAAGAAAAAAGAAAAAAGCTGCAAATATAGAAACTCAATAGCCATTTGAAGATAAATTTTAAAAAGTCCTTCCGGCCTGTACCGGGAGGAAAAGGTAGCTTTCCTATATCTTCGTTTTAAAAATTTTGCTAATGTTACACGAAAACAGCAAGTTAAAATGCAAAGAAACGGTTACAAAAGATTCGTTAATACTGAATTTGAATAAGAAATTCGCCAAATTATTGAGCAATAGCCAAATTGGCTTCATTGAAATGGTTGAAAATGGTTTGTTCTATCAGCTAATGCCAGATAAAACAATGTCCTTTAAAGGAGACAGCTGTAAAGGTGGGAAGAAATCAAAGCAAAGGCTGTCAATCCTGCTGTGTTCAAACAGTAATGGAACCGACAAATTGAAGCCTTTAGTGATTGGAAAGTACGCGAAGCCAAAGTGCTTTAAAAATGTAAAGAGTTTACCAGTTCACTACAAGGCGAGGGCCTGGATGACGGAGGAAGTCTTCAACAACTGGCTGCTTGATGTTGATAAAGAGATGAAAAATAAAAAGAAGAATGTTGCTCTCATAGTTGATAATTGTACACCTCACAACAATCCTCCACGTTTGAGAAATATAAAAGTGTTTTACTTTCCACCAAATTGCACGTCGATCCTGCAGCCTTTAGATTTAAGCATTATCAAGTGTTTCAAGGGATATTATCGAAAAAGGTTCGTTCAGAACGTTGTTTATAATCTGGATAATAATCTCCCAAATCCATATGCAGTTGATGTAAAAAATGCATGTGACTGGGTCTCCGGAAGTTTCAATTCGATAACAGCATTTACAATCCAAAATTGTTGGAAAAAAGCTTTATTCTTTGAAGGAAAGGCCAATATTGACTTTACTGAAATCGTTAAGGAAGAAAAGAATCTGTGGAGAGTTTATCCACAGCTCTTAGAACTTTCCAAAGCTCATCAAACCTATCTTTTACATTGAATGCTGAAGAATTTTTAAACTTAGACAATGATGTGCACGTGTTCATCGGTGCAAGCGATGAAGATATTTTAGCAGAATTAATTCCAGGTGATCAGAGTGATGAAGAAGAAGCAGTTGACTGTTCACAAAACAAAACTCAAATTTCTCCTGAGGATGCTATATCCTTAATTAGCACTCTTCATGATTTTGTTGCAACAGTACCAAATGCATCTGAACTCGTTAAACGGGTCGAAACATATGTGCATGCAGACGTCATTTGCATCAAAAAGTAAGCAAACAAAATTAACAGTTTTATTTTCTAAATAACTTTTGTTTCTGCAATTTTCTTACAAAATAAACTTATGCTTGTATCTTTTACGTATATTTTTAATTTGTTTACTTATTACGTTTACTTATTACTTATTTAAGTTTAAAAATATAATTTTATATATTCAATCTGTCTATAACGATAACCTGTCTATACCGATATCTTATCTGGGTCCCTACAGTATTGTTATAGACAGGTTTCACTGTATATAGTTTTATGCGTATGATTGGGAAAATTATTACAACAATGAAAGAAAATAATTTGCGAGTAATCGCGTTAATGTGCTGTTTTGTTTCAAAATGTCAGCCACCCTAGAATTTCAAACTGCTCTATCTCAGCCATTTTTTAAGATAGAGGTAAACCAAAAAATGCTCTGGAATCCTCGTATCAAGGCCTAACACTTATTTAAAAAATAAATTTGAGTTTTTAACTTTTGTATATTTATTTTAGTTTTTAAGTGGCCGCCATCTTGAAACAAAATGGCGGACCAAGCTGGCCAACGAACTCGGTCGAGACATTGGTGAGCTTAATACACACAATTAGTTTCATCAAAATTGATTTATAAATACGAGCGTTATCGTATGACATAGCTCAGATATATATATACTTGCCATCACTGGTGACCAGTTTGGTCTTCCTTAAATGTATGTTAAGCACAGTAACACGCATTGATATTTTTTATATTATTTTAGTTTGATTCCATATTATTTACCATTTTTAATGATGGGTATTTTTTTTAGCCGGGAGCAAATGATAAATCGCCAAATATTGCTCCCATCACCCCCATTCATACAGCATTAATTTAATTTTAAATTATAAACCTGTCACTCATTTCAGTTAAAATACTTAGCTTTAATTTAAAATATTTATATTACTTACAATTTAAAATACATGCCGTTCACACCACTTTTCATTTAAAATAGAAAATAAATAAATAAATAGGAAATAATATCATAAATCAAAATATTTGATTTCAAAATCAATGTATATTTTCTAATTTGCACACGCGAAAAATAAAAGTTGGTATCGGCGATTAAAAAAAAAATGGTATTGGCGAGATTTGCACAAATTACATAAAAGTAATTAATGATGTTATCTATTTTCTAAATGTATATTAAATTACTATTTTGAAAGCGATTGGTAAACAATGGTAAATATGACAATGGTAAATATGATTGGCGATCACCAATCATTTTCCGTGATCTCTCTTCCAGGCAAGTATAATACATAAGTACCAAATTAACTGAGAATTCGTTTCGAAATTTCATTCATTAAATATTATTACATGAGTTCAACTTACGTCAAGAAAAGATCTGGAAGGAAGTTGAGTTGTATAGTACAGAATTATGGTAAACTTTGATTGTCTCAATGGTGCGAATTTTTTTTTTTTGACAACCAGGCAGCGGTCCAAAAAATCATTCGCGGAGAACTTGCTTTACGAACGAATACCTCCATGGTTTGATATTTTAAACGTTCACGACGAATAAATCTTTTTTTTTTTTTTTTTTTTTTTTTTTTTTTTTTTGTTTGTTTGTTTGTTTACTTTTATGGATAGAGAATTTGAACTGCGATCCTAATTTCAACTGAAGTTATTGCAGAATATATACATATCTGAACGTAAGTCATCTCTCAAATATTAATTTATTTTGAACGATCTTTCTAAAAATGTAACTTTTATGCAGTTTAATTCGAAAAAATAATTTTGAATAAAAATGGCTGCCTGGCATATGAAAAAGTAAAGCGGGCATCCCGGAACTGTTGATGACAGTCACATGACTTACACTTTTATTATATATATATATATATATATATATATATATATATACACTCTAAAATTGGGAGGAGTGAGAAGTTGACTCTTTGGAAGAGTGAGAGGCATTTTCACTCTTTTTGGAGTGAATTTTATAAAAATACACTCCTTAAAGAGTGGAATTTTCCACTCCCTAGAAAGGAGTGAAATATGTCACTCCGTTGTCGAGAGTGACTGTCTCACTCCTTTGACAAGAGTGAAATATTTCACTCCGTTGAAGAGTTAAAGCCTGGCATTATATAATTTTGTCCATATTTATTTATTGAGAGAAACGAAATTATCATTTTTCTTTTTCTTTTTAGGTAGATTTCGTAAGAAATACTACCTATTACATTCTCCCCTATGTTGGAATTTCTGAAAATTTTTGGAGATCTACGCCGATCCATGACCCCTAGAACCCCAAACCACCCCCCAGTTCAAAACTTTATCTATCTATCTATCTGTCTGTCTATATAGCTATATCATTTTTTTATGGACACGCTAACTTCAATAATTCTGCACAAATCTCTTCCAAACTGATACATATAATCAAGGGACATAAAATCTTGGTCAAGTTCGTTAATGGGCAAAATCGAAATGGGGGGGGGGGGTTGTGAAAACAGAAAAAACCCATAACTTCTTAATTATGATACGTATCAAATCTGTTTAAAGTTATTATTACTTCTAGGAAAAGGGCCAAAAATTTATGTATGACAGATTTTTGATATCATTAAAAATGGCCTAAAGGGGGGGGGGGAATGGGAGTTTAAGAAGAAAAATATTCATAACTTCGTCAATTTACAAGATATCCAATCCGCTTAAATTTATTATAAATCTTCTTAATATTATCTATAACTTTTATACTGACAAATTTTTTATAGGACCAACCCTTATAGAGAAAAAAATCCCTGCCGGCTCCGCCTGCAGACACAGGTAGATTTCGAATTTTGCTTTTTAACCATAAATATAAAATAAACTTAGGTGGAGAATTGATATTTTATCTTTTTTGTACTACTATTTATTTTTTTTTTAATCATTGTTCAGCACTGTATAATGCGGTTATTTTATTTTTGTGGCAACACTAATTTGAGGAAAAATCGTGCATTTCATTTATAAAAATAATGCCGATTTAATTTTTAATTAATAGCAATATTTAATCAAAAACCATGTTTTAACGAAATGTGGGGGGTAGTACTATGTCAGAAGCTGCTTTAAAAAGCTTTCGAAGGAGGCTACCTCATTTGTTGTTGTGTGTTTTGTAAATTCGTCACTGCAAATAGCTAAAAATTATTATATTTCCATTTGGAAGAAATTTTTTTTTTTTAAATAATCAGGCATAAAGAAAATAAAATTAGTTAAATTTCAAAATACTGAGAGGGGCAACGGCCTCCACTGTCCTCCTGCTGACACTTATGTTTTATGAAAATGCAATAGTTATTTGCAAGTATTACGACAAAATCTGTAATTAAACTATGTTTTATATCTGTCGAAACTTTTTAAAACTATAATAGTAATTAAACTCAAATAATTGATAAATGTCAGTTTCCGTAAATTGATAAATGCAAGTTGCATTATGAAAAATATACCAAATAAAGAAATTAAAATGTTTCTAATTTATTCTCCTACAACGGTTTATTTCCCGCTGATAAAAAGTAATGAGATCAAAAAACTCTTTATATTATAAACGAAGTTGAGTCAGTGATAACGCTAAATTCAAAATGCTGACCTGGCTGTTTTGCTTTGTAAGATGACGTCAGTACGTCATTGGTATTCGCGCGGTAAAAGAAACTGTTTTAATGTTTTGTGCTTGTTTCACGAAGTTTGTCCAGATTTTAAATGGTGTATAATTCCCTGATTATAACGAAATATAGTATTTAAATTGTGGTTCTCATAATGTGTGGTGTGTCATCTGCATCTGCAACTATATTAGTGCAGTTTTTGTTCTTCAAAAATTTACTTCAATGGCTATTATTTGATTGATAAAGATGCCATGCTGTTTCTAGAATAAGAAAATACTCGCGAAATACCAAGTTCCAGAATAATATAAAATTTTCTTCAATATATATTTTTTTAATTTTACTGATTCATCTGCACATTTAAAGAAAGATATAAAAGACAAATAAAAAGTGCATATATTTTTTAATATTTATATAAACATTGATTTAAAATTTTGTGGATTATTTTACAAAGGTAAGAGCTCTTGCGCGATTATTTACGAAAATATAATTTTTATTTTGAAATGGAAGTTTTACGCGAATATTATTACTTCTGTAATATTAATTATTTAAACTACTTTTTTAAGAATAATATGTATTATCTTATTTGTATATTTTTATATCGAATAAATATTTTTCAGTGTTACAAGAATTGTATTTTTTCTTTATTATTATTTATGTATTTATTTTTTCATTTTCCACTAAATTTATATCATTTCCAGGATTAACGATCTCGTTTACTAATCCTTAAATCATCCACTTTATAAATACATGTTTTTTTTTGTTTTTTTTTCTAGTAAATAAACTGATTATTGCTTGAATACATAAAAGCAGAGTATTTCTTTTATTGCTTGTATATTCAGACCCATATTTGGCAAAAATTTTCGTATTATATTTTTGCCAAAAAAAATTCCTTAAAATTTTATATTTCGATTTTGCAAAACTTCAAATATTGAAACATAATATTAATATTGATTTTTCGATTACTTCTGGTAAGAAGGTGTTTTCAGATTTTAATTTGAAATTGGAAAAAGGTAAGTGTTTTATATTATTTACGTACATAACTACATTTTTCACATAAAATTGCTGGGGATTTTTTGTAAAGTATATTTATGCATTTACATGAAAGATAAGAAACTAACAATTGGACATGATAAAATGTACTATATATAAGGAAAATGATCTTGAAGCTAGAAAATATTTCTCCTGCATGTTATATATATATATATATATATATATATATATATAATTTTCTAATGACAGTTTAGTAACTCTGGTACTACAATCTGATGTATATAAGAGAAATTACTAACATGGCAACATAATTAAAAGTATAAAGTTATTAAATGATATTGTATTAATATGTTTTTCAATTGTAATTTCCAGTTACAGGTATTACTGGTATGATTTCGCATATGAATTTTTATTTTTAATGACAAATCATTTAATTCTGTTACATATTATAATTTTGAAGTTAATGTTTTCATGTTAACAAAATGAAATATATATATGGGAAATGTTATGGACATTTTAGCTTCAGATGGCGAACATAAAACTTGGCAAATAATCATAAAAGCATCCGAATGAAGTTATCATAAAATTCTGAATATTTTATTAATAAATTTTAATTAAAAAAATTAAATTACTATTATATTTAGTTTCAGGATTTTTTTTAAATCTGAAAACTTGCTCAAAAAAATAAAAACTGCAATTAGATCCTGTGTTCCATCTGTATAACATATTTAGATTTCCAGGCACAAATTCATTTTGAAAGCTTTACGTTATAAAAACTGCAGAAAATGTAAATTAATTTTGATTTTGATTTTTTATTCTTTTTTAAAATAAAAAAGTTTACAATAAAAAAATGGAAATCAGAAAAAATCTACAATTTAATATATTTACTTACATAAAGTTAAGATGTATATTTAACACCTAATTAGTTTTTAAACTTGAATGAATTTTTCCTAGTGTTATTAAAAGAATGGATATATTTTTTAAGGATAGCTGACACTTTCTATTAACTAGGTCTTACAATTATCATCTTATCTATATAAAAAAATGCCCATATGGTCACCTTAATAATAATAATAATAATAATAATATATATATATATATATATCTGTGTTCCATCTAAATAATATATTTAAATTTCAAGACACACAGCCATTTAAAAAATATAATACAAACAAAGAATCCAAATCGGTTTACTTAATCATATATGAACTGGAAAAAAAAAATAAATAAAAAAGTCATATTGAATAAGATTCTAAATAAAGAATCAAAATAATGTGGAACTAAAAAAAGAAAATTGAAAAAAAAAAAAAAAAAAAAGAGTGGTGGTGGTGGTGTGTGTATGTGTGTGTGGGGAGGGGAGGGGGGATTGGGTAGATAAGAACCATGTTTGGCCCATGGCAGAGACAAATATATTATTTTTTAAGGAGTTTTTCATTTTTGTAATAAAATTTAGGATTAAAATGGTTCTTTTTGTATAACTATTTAAGTATGCTATGTACAAGATATAAAAAAAGTTGTTTAGCAAATTTTAATATACTCTTAACATTTTTACGAAAAAAAAATCTTTCTTATTTATTTATTTATTTTTATTTATTTATTTATTTTAATAAGAAGGGCTCGTAACACCAGCGTGGTTTTTATGGATGTTAATATTTGAATAAAAATATAAAACATTCAGAAAAAGAATGAAAACTTGATTTTTCCTTATTATTATTATTATTATTGAACTATTCTATTCAAATGTTAAAATAATTTAAAGCATACTTAAAGGATAGAAACTCGTACTTTCTACTAAGAAAATGAACTGCATGAAATGAAAATGAACTGCAATGAACTGAAATGAACGAAAATGAACTGTAAAATGAATTTATGCAGTTAAAATTCTCGATAGCGGATACCTCGGGACTTCTGGGTTTGTTATCTATATACCTCCATTTAGCGAACTATAAATCAGGCTTGGAGACCACCGACCAGGCCCCTACCTACCGGGATTCGACCCAGTTTGACGGGTTTGAGTGCCTGGAGAATGGGGCGAAAATCGCCTGATCGCCTCATGGAGGCGGTCCACTAAGACAAGTACCCAAGTCGGCCAACTAATGGAGTCCTGTTTTACTGTGTTGTTCACTCCTGAGTTTCAGTGTTCTGAGATCTGACGCCGCACACCACGAACTCGTCATGGCAGTTGGAATAGGGCTGGACAATTTAGTGCCAAAACTTTGGTACTCAACTTAGCCTGAGAATTGGGGGGAGAATTTTGAGGGAAAGTAAATTAAGCAATTAATTAATTAAAAATTTTTGAAGATACTGTGATTAAGTAATAATTGCCAAAAGCTGGGTTGCTTCCAGAAGAAGGACATGATTAATGCATGGGCAAACTCTTCCCCGGCTCTGACCCCCTCCTCTCTGATTTTAGGTGCCTTCCAAATTTGATATTTCTTTCAATATTTTAAACTTATAGAGTAGGATATAGCGGACATTTCGAGACTATAAAATTTGTCTACTATTCGGAGGTGTCCACATTTCTGATGTAAAAATATTCAAACATGTATGTGTTGTGGATTGAAAAGGTGGATTTTCGCTAAATAGAGGTGTCCGCTTTTACCTCTGAAACCGGACACTTCCGAATAGCGGAAAAATTCTGTGGTCCCGAAGTATCCACCATTGAAAGATTTTATTGTTTTTAGATAAATATATTTTTTGTTTTCAATCTTATCTTACTGTAAAAGCTCAAAACATTGAATATAATCTGTACAATGTCGAAAGAGATTTAAAATATCAGCTTTACGAAAATTGTGTATTAAATTTTAGGCCCCATAAAATCGGTGGGGGGGGGGGGGTAGTGCCATGGACCAGTTTTCCCATGCTTTAATCAAGTTCTTCTTCTGGAAAAATTACCAGCCCTGCTTTGTGGTAAAATATATTCCCATTTATCGAGGATGCAATGTGGTCAAATATGGCTGCATTTAATGCTTTAAAAAAAATGTGGTCAAAAAAGGCAACTTATTGCCGACAGATCAGAGCACGAAAAAGGCCGCAATTCAGACGTTTCAAATGTCTTAAATTCAGACACAAATAAGTGTCTTAAAAGATTAAGACACTTTAAAGTGTCTCTTTTTTTTAACCATCCGTTTCAGACATTTCAGTTTACAGTGATAGAAAAAGGGATGTTGACAACAGAAATAATATGTATGATTTTAGAATAATAGGACTTAGAATAATAGGCACTAATTTACGGAAAAGTACTGTCAAAAGATAAGAGTTTATATTTAAAACAAAAATTAAAGTGAAATCACACATTGTTAGTCATAGAATATCCCTCTGTTAAATAGTTATTAATAAAACTTTAAAAGCAACTAAAGTACAGTAAACAATAATGTTTGATTAGATTTAAATTCATTAGCAATTAATACAGAGATCTAAAGATGTAAAATTTGAATTACACATGAAAAAAAAAAATAACGTACATCACAGGAATTATTAAAATACTAAATACAACTTAATGGGTATTTGAAAAGAAAGAAATTAATTAACTGATTAAGATTTTGGTTAATTACTTGCCCTTATAGTAATTTTAAAACTATCATATCTTTATAAGGCATGCAATGAAAGTAAACACAATTGTGATAAGCTTGGAATAAAATATTTTAGTTTATTTCTGTCAGTAACCTAATTTAATTCATTATGTAATTCCAATTGAATTTTTCCTTAAGAGTTCAATTACTGTTACAAACTATGAATTAAATAAATGTTGCCAATAAAGTATTTTATTCCAATCTTTACCACGCTTGTGTCTATTTTCATTGCATGCTCTAAAATATATGATTCTTTTAAAATGCCCATAAAAGAAACAAAAAAAAAATAATTCACTCCATAAAAAGTGAACATTCACTCCTATGAAAGAGTGGCTATTCACTCCTGTGAGGAGTGAGAAATCCACTCCTTTTGCAAGAGTGAATAGTCACTCTTATGAAAGAGTGGATAGCCACTCCTATGAAAGAGTGACTATTCACTCTTATCAGGATGAAAAAACCCACTCTTTTTGCAAGAGTGGATAGTCACTCTTCTGAAAGAGTGAGTATCCACCCCTGTTTAGAGTGAATATTCACTTCTCGGGAGTGAGTATTCACTCTTTCAAAGAGTGAACAATTTCACTTTTGCCTAGAGTGAATAGTCACTCTAAAGAGGTTGGGCAAATTTTGACTCTGCGATAGAGTGAATATCCACTCCTCCGGAGTGAATAGTCACTCTTTCTTGTTTAGAGTGTATATATATATATATATATATATATATATATATATAAATAAATCAACATTTGAACGGAGGGTGGTTTTGGGGTCTGGGGGTCATGATCGGTGAAAATATATCGAAATTTTCCGGAACTGCTTTCCTCCGAACGGCTGCAATAGGTAGCTTTATACTTTTTTGTATTGAAAGCTACCTAAAAGCATTAAAGCGCTTTTAATGAAATAAAATAAAATTAGTCACCCCCCCCACACACACGCACTTCCGAAAATTAAAAGTAAATCAAAATCTAGGAAAAGGAACTATGGACGGATACGTTTATGATATTTACATCATTTCGTTTAATTGTAATCAAATATTTAAGTTTCTGAAAATATTTAAGTTTTCTCGACGTTTCATTTTAAATATGACGACATTTTTAACCGGTGAAAGCTTAAAAGTTTATGATTTATAAATACAAATGCAGTGATCTGCAGAATATGGCACAACTTTCACATAGAAAAATCATATAATTAATTTCAAAATAATATATTGATATCAAAATATATTCATACTTGCTCAGTTTCTATTTAAAAATAGAACAACACGAAAAAAAAAAAATAATTATATTGAAAATAAAGTAAATAAATGTTTTAAATAATCTTTAAATCAAAATTAGCTTTTAAAAAACTGCGTCGTTAACCATGACGTAATTTTTTATTTAAAACTTTCATTTATGTAGTGTTATCCACGCTCCATGTATCAATAAAAAATACTTCAACGCATGAAATTGCCCATATCGTTATAATGTGTAGAAGAAAATTTTCTTTTAGACGATATAATATCGTTTTAAATATGACCAGATATTTTAAAGTTTTCTTTCTTTATCAATTTTCATGCGTAAAGATATATTTCAATCGAAAATAAAGTGCGCAGAAATATTATTATTCGGGCTTTTTAAAATCTGGTTACAGTAGATTAAAAATACTATTTCGAAATATGAATTATATCTATTCAGATAATGAGTTTTTGAAAAACAAAATTGAAAAATCCCTAAGAAATTTAGACACATTAAAAATGGTTGAACACTGCACACCAGAATCTAGTCAAGTATATGCCTGTAAAAGATGGTTAAATTGTTATACATAGTTTTTGATCCAATAAAACTTATGTAATTGAACTATTTGACCTATATCAAATTTAAATATTGCTTGAAATAATTCTTCAATTAAAAAACTGTCTAAGTCTACTTCAGCGTGTTTATCACACGATTATGTATAAAACTGCCCGTTTTCATGTTTGTGTTTGCAATAGGCTTCGAAGAATCATCGAAGAAAGTGAAAAAGACACAATAGATTCAATCACAGCAGCAGGAGCGACAGTAACTTTTTTTTTTTAGAATAAAGAGATATAGATAAATGAATACACACCACACATATATATATATATAGTCATTAATACTCAAAGATACATTTTCTTTAATCTGAAAATTATTTTGGAATTTCTTTTACAAAATCGTCAGAACCCGAACCCAACCAGCAAGAGTCAAAACCGAACACAAAACAATAAAAGTCAACCCTGCCCGCCGCAAAAAAGTAGAAGTCAACCCAACTCGAACCTGACCCCCCATCGAAAACATTAAAGCACTAACCCGAACCGACATCATCCCATCATCCGCAAATCGGGTCAGGTTAAGTAAAACCGAGTTACCCGACCAGATGCAGTGATCTAATTCACGTGCGCTCCAGGCAGTGTTACAAGTTGTTTTGCGAGTTGTTGGACAGCAATACAAACAATAGATTTAAATAAGTATGTATCTTGCAGACTAACCATATTTTAAACTTCCTAAACTTTTTTTTTTTTTTTTTTTTTTTGTACTGTATGGTTTTCTTATCAATCAGATAACTGAATAAAATGAAAATACAATCGGATCTCTAATTAATGAACCTCTATTTTGCGAATTCGTCTATTTTACGAACTTTACCTACAGACAAAGAGCATTTTACGAATTTTCTTGTAAAATATCCTCCAAATAGCGTAGTACATTCTCTATTTAAAGAAATTTTCTTGAGATCTACATTCCCCCCCCCCCCCCTCCCTATTTCTTAAAATATTTCTGGGAATTTCAAACTTAGTCTTTCTTTTTACACATTTTATGACGTTCAATGAACATGAACTGGTTTTTAGAGGATTTTAGATCATTGAAAAGATGCGAGGCGTATTATGAGAGAAAAATTTTTCAAGCAAAAGACAAAATTAACAAACTTTTCCAGAAAATAAATTGAGGACGCATATGGTAAGGTATGCTTAAAATTACTCTGCTGTAATTAAAACAATAATATCATAAAAAAAAAATCAAAATCATTAATTTTGAATACAAAATTAGCTTCTTAAACTGAAAAAGGGCATTTTTCTGGATACTAATGTTATTTTACTCTTGTTTTTTCTACAAATGTTTTTTAATGAATAAAATAAGTAAAATGAATAAAAACGTGTACTTAATCACTCTTTTATATTATATTTAATGTTTATGAATTTAAACATTTTTCTAATTAAATTTTCAGCAGGGCTGAAGCTACGCTGGAAATTAATGACTAACAAAGGATGTGATTTTTCACTTTGCTGCACAGCGTACAACCAACAGAGCGATAAATGTCCAGGCCGGAGATCGAACCCGGATACCTTGGTATAGCGCACCAAGTGCTTTACCATTTAAGCAACTAGGACGACATCTAGTCTGGCATTTTTCACTCTTATACGTTAGTAAGGCTCTAACTTCGCAGCATAAGATGGAAAGTCATACATAAGCACATATCTTTAGTGGCATACATGAGACGAACAAGATCCCAGCATCGGAGAATATATTTATACCTAATTAAATTTTCAGCAGAGTTGAAACTACACTGGAAATTAATGACTAACAAAGGATGTGATTTTTCACTTTGCTACACAGCGTACAACCAACAGAGCGATAAATGTCCAGGCCGGGGATCGAACCCGGATACCTTGGTATAGCGCACCAAGTGCTTTACCATTTTTCTTAAATGGTCAAAAAATTTCTTTATGTAGTTTAAGGTATTTTAAAAGATGAATCTCTTTTTTAAGAATTTTCCATATAATGAATATTTTTTCTGTATTTAGTGACTTCGTTAAACGGAGGTCCGACGGTATATGCAACATATCAATCATAAAGCTGAGGTTTACTAAAAAAGAGTTTTAATGTTAATATACTACATATATATATATTGATTCTTCCACTGAAGCATGTAGGAGGTAAAAGCCAAAATCAAAAGATTTTTAAAATTTTTTTTAATAATAACTTATTTTATATATTTTCTTATTGCGTATATTTCTAAAGAAAGGTTTTGTTAAAATATTTCTACAGGTTTTAAAAGCATACAATTTACTGCTATTTAACTTTCAAAGATTTATTATAAGCTGATCAAATTACAGATAAAGCATTCGAAGGTCATTTCATTCGGCTGATCCTCCGTCTGTGATTTCTGAATATAAACTTTAAAGAACCGCACCATTAAGCCTTTCAAACGATATCTGAAGCGATTCATTGAAGAAATCTTCCAAACCTAACTCATATATTTGCGAGAAGTAACTATGCGGTGGATTTGCCTTTTATTCTACTGAAATAAACTACTTCTGAATGCATGGTTAATATTATCAAATGGAAATCTCAAACCGTTGTAATTTGAAACTCTTTATTTCAGGGATGTTGGCAAAAGAGTAAAATGAAGGAAATGAAATGAAAGCTAATATTTATGTATGGATTTTCCGCAGTTCCTCCTCTACATTTTTCGTTTACGTTAGTTTTCTAACAAGAGTATCTGGAAATTAAAAACATTATTTATATGAAAAATGTATGAAAAATGATTTATCAGCATCTCTCTCTTACTATATTAATCATTCGAATTCTTCAAAGTACGTTATTTATTTATAAACGTTGAAACATAATACTAAGATATGAGGTGCCATGAATTTATAACATGGCTGTTGAAACAAAAACAAAACAAAAATTTAAAAAAATGTAATGAAAGCTAATATTTATGTATGAATTTTCCGCAGTTCCTCCTCTACATTTTTCGTGTACGTTAGTTTTTTAACAACAGTATCTGGAAATTAAAAACATTATTTATATGAAAAATGCATGAAAAGGGATTTATCAGCATCTCTCTCTTACTATATTAATCATTCGAATTCTTAAAAGTACGTTATTTATTTATAAACGCTGAAACATAATACTACGAATGAAGTGCCATGAATTTATAACATGGCTGTTGAAACAAAAACAAAACAAAAATTTAAAAAAAATATATCGATATATAAAAATTAATTTAAATTTCATAAACAATTTAAGATAAAATTAATACAATTATACTTAACTATTTGTTGTGAAGAAAATAAATTACTTGATTTCAATAACGAATTTAAGAGCTCAGTATCGTTAGAGTTTTATTTGATCAATAACAGCCTGTAGGCGCTAACATATTTCAAAGTTTCAATGCAGTTCCTAATAAAAGTTATACCATGCTTACAGTCATTATTTGTGATAAAATTTTCTTTCTGTCTTTCTGAATAATATTCGAATTTCTTTTTCTCTGATTTGTAAATAAAAATAATTATGTATACTTGAACACAAAAACATGCATACACACAGAAAAAGAGAGGGTAATATTTAAATACAGTGGTCTCCCACTGGTTGACATTACCACGGCTAATGGTATCGATCACTTTATATTATAGATATTTATATATATATACATCTAATTACAACCCAAATTATGGCATAATTTATATTTTAATAATTATTAAATACATTATTTTAATGCTGCTTTTGCGCATAATATGATGTATTTCTTTTATTTATTTAACATCATTTTACTTTGCTGCAATTCATAACTTTTTGTATTTTTACCATTGAAATAACATTTGAATCTGCTAATTTGGCCGTTTACATTGTTTTTATTTGTGTCAAACTAGTATGGTGATCTTGCATTTTGAATAATTTGGATTGTGTATACTGTAAGGGCTTATAATATTTCATTTATTAGGACTACACAATTTAATTTGTAATTTGACTCTGCTATCTGGTATTGTGATTTCATTATGTATGGTAAATTTCTTATGTTTCAATGGTTTAATTTTACATTAAGTTTATATATATATATATATATATACACAATGATCATTATGAACATTTTCTATAAATAATAACTAAAAATAATCCTTTTATGCATTCAAATCTTCATTTAATATTATCATATTTCGAGCAGATTTTATGTGAGTAGTCAACAACGAATGTTCTTAAAAAATAATAAGAAGAAGAAGGAAAATTATTTGATTTTTTTTTCTTTTTACCAGTCACATTTGTAAAGTTTCATTCACAGAATATTGGAGAATGTGTACACCATTCGATTTAATTTTATCTAAATTTATATGCGTATTGCATTTAATAATAGAAAATTTCATTTTAAAATTATGTATATTTCTCATGTTTATTTTTCTCTACTGAATGCCTGAAAATTTATCAGTTTCACAATTTATGTTCAAAATAATTTATATTTTTATTTCCATTTTATTGTTTGTTCATATTATTGTTTTTCATTGTTGCGAAATTTCTGTTTGAAGTCTTAAAGTTTTTGTCTAAATCATTAATGACTATCAGTGATACTTTTATTAAATTAATATCTACATAAATATATATATATAATGATTATTATGAACATTTTCTATGACTTACAACACATATAGTCATACACTCACTAAAACGGAATTTCGATAGATACTTCTCAGTTTCGGTATTCACTAAACCTCTACATAACTAGAGCCAAATTTCAGTAATCCAAACGTAAATGTAATACTTGGCGGCGAACAATGAAAGCCATAAGTCGCCAAAGCTGAAATCCATTTCAACTGGGCGTAAATACTAAAAATCGTTCATCAACACTCACAATTGAAGAGAGTCGGGGAGTTGCGAATCAGTTTTGAAGTACTAACATAGCCTAAAGGAATCTCTTTCTCCTTCAACATCGCCTGGCATTTTTATGGCGCATTATGAAGATCGAATTTTCATTTTTAGCTTCTCTCCTCCCTCACATCAACGAGCTGGACATTTCTCCCAGTTTTTTTTTTCTCGCATTCTTAGTAAGAATTTTATTCCGGTTTTTATCATTTCTCTCTTTTTTATTCATTTCCTCCTTTTTACCGGAGGTATACTAGTAGCATCGCAAATGACCAACGTCTTGAATTGAGTTGTATATTTTGTATTTACCTCTCGTTTTCCAAGTGAATAAACCGGAAATGCTTAATCTGTAGGATCAAGATTTATATTAAACAGTCAAAGAAAAATATTTTCTCAATCTCCCGTCTGTTTAAAGATATATTTGTACATTTCTTTTCTTTTCTTTCTTTCTTTTTAACTTTTTTTCCCGCTTTTTGCCCAGGTTGTCACTGAAGTAGTAATATAAAATCCTATTTTTTTTTTCATATATTCTGGTGACGTAAACAAAATGAATTAAGTAAAAAAATAAATAAATGAACGGAATAGTTTTTCATTTACGCTTTGCGGTGGAAGCATTTAATTTCCAAAAATAATATTTATGCTACTACTGTAATAAGTTTTTTTTCCCCTCACTCTAACAAATGCGTTATTCCCGCTTTTTTTACTTCTCGCTAAATTACTAACTATTCCTTTGGACACTTTCCTGAATAATACTACTACTAATAATAAGAAAGAAAGAAATTTATGATTTTACGTAGTTAGTATTCTTTTTCTTTTCTTTTCTTTCTTTCCTCATCTTTTTTTTTTTTTTTTACATAGTAGAAAATATTTTAATTATAGCATTTCACAGAACAAACATAAAATACTTCGAATAATGTTAAATATACATATTTACTACAAATAATGGTACATTAATCCTCACTTACATCGACGGATTTTTCTTTCATTTTTTCCTGACATCCTTAGTACGATTTCTACCTCCCTACCATCTCTCTTTTTTATCAAGTGAGTTGTATATTTTGTGGAATTGGTTTAGATTTATCTTTCGTTTAAATTATTTTTAAAAAAAATCGTTTTCCAAATAAATGGACCAGTAATGTTTAATTTGCAAGATCAAGATTTATATTAAACCTTTTTCTCTCAACTTTTTTATTCCGGTCCTATAAAAAATATTTATATTTTTTGTGTGTTCCGCATCGTTAACTTTTAACCTAAAATTTTAAAGTAAAATGTTTTTTTTATTTTCATTTAGTGCAACATATACGAAATAAAATAATTAAAAAAAGCTGCATAGTTTAAATTATGTTTAGAGTTGGAAGCATTTTACTTCCAAATGTAATAGTTATATATTATTATAATTAGTTGTTTTTTTCACTTCTCCAATGTTTTATTCCTGTTCCCTTTTACTAAGTTAACAACTGCTCCTTTGAGTACTCCCTTAAACAAACAAACAAAGACACACAGAACATACAAATGTGTAGTTTCTTCTTTATATGTTAGTGGTTTTAAAAAGAAAATATTTAATCAGGTAGCTTACGTTCAATAATGCATGATTGTGTTCCTAAGTTAAGTTTTAAACAGTTTATTTATAAGTAAAATTGTAATTTCATTAATCAATCAGCATGCTGAAAAATTATTTATAAATAAGAAAAAAATTATTTTTATTTTATCTTTCATCTTTAACCTTCTTTCTCTCTTTCAGATAGCTTTCATTACAAAAAAGCTACCTATTGCAGCCTTTCGGTGGAAAGCAATTAAAAGAAAATTTGGTATATTTTCACGGATCGTGACCCCCAGACCCCCAAACCGCCCTCCGTTCAAATGTTGATTTATATATATCTGTATATATATAATCTGACATATGCCATGCTGTAATTGTATAATTTATGAAATGATTTGGATGTGGCTCAGTATGAGTATAGGACATACCAAGGTCTCGACCGAGTTCGTTGGCCAGCTTCATCTGCCACCCTATTTAAAAATGGCGGCCAGTTAAATATTTTGAGTTTTTTAAAAGTTCAAAAAAGATATAGAACAAAATTATAAATTTAAAAAAATGTTGCTGTTAAGTGTTAGAACGTGATACAAGGATTCGGGAACATTTTTTTTGGTTATATCTTAAAATATGGCTAAGATATAGCAGTTTGAAATTCTAGGGCTGCTGAAATTTTGAAACAATCTGATATTTGTTATGCTTTAACTCTCGTATTTATAAACCGATATGAATGTGACTGATCATGTGCACAGAACATATTAAGGTCTCGACCGAGTTCGTTGGACAGCTTCACGCGCCATCTTAATTCAAATTGGCGGCAAGCTAAATTTTTTAAAGTTTTTTAAAATATCAAAAGATGTATAAAAAATTATAAATTGAAAAAAATTCCTTTAAGTTTTAGATCGTGATACAAGGATTCCGGAACATTTTTTGTTTTGGCTGTATCTTAAAAAATGACTGAGATATGACAGTTTGAAACTCTAGGGTGGCTGCAATTTTGAAACAATCTGATTTTTGCTATGCTGTAACTCTCATGCTGAAATTCGCATTCAAATTCAGTATTAAGGAAAACCGGGATTGAATCTTCTATAATCGGGTTCCAATCATTTTACCTTCGGGTGTTGGAGTAAAATGAGTTGAATCTTTAAAAACATGGTCTATGAAAGCTACCTTTTCCTCCCGGTACAGGCCGGAAGGACTTTATTTTTTCTTTCTGCTTGTTTCACGTAACGGAAAACGTTTTAACTTTAATATTTTTCATTGAAAATTTCTCTTATCAATTATTAACATAGAATTTTTCAAGTGACATTAAATACACATATTTACTACAAATAATATTAGATTTTTCCTGTCTTACATCAACAAGCTGGATATTTCTTTATTTTTTCTCGCTTCCATAGTAAGACTTTTGCTCCGTTTTTAAAAATTATTATTTCTCTCTTCTTTTTTTTTCTTTTCCTCCTTTTTACCTGAAATATGCTAGTAGCATCTAAATGATCACACAACGTCTTGAATTGAGTTGTATATTTTGTAGAATGGGTTTATATTTATCTCTCGTTTTCCAAGCGAATGAACCGGAAATGTTTAATCTGCAGGATCAAGATTTATATTAAACTCCGTATATTTTTTCCCATCATTTTTTTCTCATCTGACAAAAGAGATATATATTTGTTGTATTTTTGTTATTGCAAGGTATTAACTCGAAGTAATAATATGAAATGATTTTTTTTCTTTTCGTTTATGGTAACGTATACAAAATAAAATAATAAGAAAGTAAATTCTTGGGAAAAGTACGGTAAAAAAGAATTTCTTATTATTAAGTTATTCTTGAAGTCAGAATTTTCAACAGAATTTAATGTAACTATTCGTACATACACTGCAAAAACAAATTGTTGCTTTACAGTATAATACTGGCATATTACAGTATAATACTGGCATATTACAGTATAATACTGGACCCCCAGTTTTATACTGTAAAATCAACATTTTTTTTGCCGTGTACTATGCACTTATACTTGTCATATCACTTTAAATATATAATTAGTTCAACACATTGCTACAAAAAATCGATTAGTTAAAAAAAAAGTCAAATAGTCCAGTCTTATGCCACCGGTGGCATAAAACCGCATAGATATGTTAATCTTACAAGAAATAAAAATGTTTAGATTTTCTTTTAAAAAATAATAATATATTTTATTTTACAAAAATAACTAAGTGACCTAAACTAATAATATTTCAATTATAAGTATAATGGTTTAATATTTAAAAACAAATGGATAATTATCTCCATCACAATTTGAAAAAAGTTCACTTCTTTATCAGCTTTAGAAAAATCATAATTTGTCCATGTGACTTTTTCTCAAGCACTGTTTAAGGTCTATTCAATTATTGTTTTCCAAATTTTTTATCTCACGTAGACATCCGTTTTTACCCCAAGAGAATTTAAATCGAAAAGCAAGCCGCAAACTGCCCGTTTAACTGCTAGCAACGGTTTCATTATAGGAAATAAATTCTTATTAAATATGCCACCCCTAATAATATGTAAAGTTTCAGTTACTTCAAATGTGTTTATATATAAGAATTTTAAAACCTAGAAAAAACTAAAACAGAAAAAAAGGATAAAATTAACTTTTTAACACAGAAATTATGTAAATGACAGTATGTGGATATCGTAATGGCCGCCTACTCACCTAAGTATTTCAGCCATTGCCCGCTAGAAGGCTGTTCAGATTGAGTCAAAACTGAGACAACAGGGTACACCCGACTGGTTTTATCCTACTTTCCCCTATAATTTATTTTACATTTTGAATTGGAAGCATTTAATTTCCAAATATAATATTTATATTATTATTATTATTATTATTTTTTCTTCAGTTCAGCGAATGTTTTATTTCTGTTTTCTTTTTTTTCTTTTCTAACTAAATTGCTAACCTAGTGTTAACTCATACATAGTACCTCAAGTAATTTCCTGAACGAAAAAAGGAAAAGAAACGATTTTGTACAATTAATATATTTTTTTTTTTCATTTGGTGTGATTAATATATATATATATATATATAAATATATATAATAAGAAATCTTTACGTTCAATAATGCATACTATTATTTTTAAGCTTTAAAACGTATACTTTTAAATAAAGTTGTAAGTTGATTAATCAATCAATATGCAATCAAACGATTTCAAACAATTTATAATAGTTAGTAAAAGTTTTCAATCTAACAATCAATCAAACGTTTTAAATTGAACTATAAAATTGTTTATAGTAGTAAAATTTTCTTTTATTTATTTTTTCTTGCTCATTTAACATAAGAGAAAACTTTTCAGTTATTTTTTTCTGTTTTTTTGTTTTTAATGTTTCCTTAAGGAATATTAACATAAATATTTCGAATGAAATATGGATTTACTAAAAATAATACATTTCACCTGCCACATATCGACAAGCTGGACATTTCTTCCATTTTTTTTTTTTTCCTTGGTTGTTGTTATTGTTCCTGCATCCTTAGTAAAAAATTATTCTTTTTTTTTTCAATGTCTTGAATTGACTTGTATATTCTGTGTAATGTGTTTATATTTATCTCTTGTTTTCCACGTGGATGAACGGAAAATGTTTAATCTGCGGTATAACGATTTCTATACCCCCTTCTCCCCCCAAAAATAGTTTTTTTTTTCAATTTATCACATTCTAATAAAACACACAATTTCTAAAATTTTACAACATAGTTGAAAAGTGTATGTATGAATTCTATCTGCCGTCTGTCTGTCTGTCCGTGCGTGCTCTAACTCTCGTAAATAAACTCGGATTGCCATGTAATTGATATATGTTATTGAGGTGGAACATGGCTTATTCGCTATTGAAAATGGAGTGGTTTTGGACTAAAAATGGACCATTTTTAGTTTGTTTACAGAGACACTCAAAAGAATCCCGTTACCTTATGGTCAATGAGGAAAATCATTTGCGGTGTATTTTAATGATGTTACACTATTTCAAGCGTAATAAAATTGATATGCATATCTGAGGTGCACTAAAACACGCTCTCTGTAGAATATGGAGTACAAAACATTTATCATTCATTACAGGGTCACACAAAGCAATTCGGTTGCAGTACTCTTGGAAATGTTGGAAATGCGTTTTGAGTTTTGGTATGCGTTTTTAAGTTTAATAATTTTTTTGAGCATATGTGGTGTGTATACATTCTGTAGATCATCATATACAGGGATTCTGAAAAGAATTCGCATTATTTTGTATAAGCGTGAATTGCCTAAGGGTTTTGTTTTAATTGCGTTATGCATTTTCTAGCTGAACTATATTTAGTATACTAAGAAATGTTTCTACAATATAAATAAATTCATACACAGGGCTACGTAAAGAAATGGACCCCTTACCGTCTGTGGATTGCTATTTCTGAAAATACGTTTTCAATTGTGATGGGTTTTCTAAATTGTTTATTTGAGATATCTTTTTTCATCTTATTAAACGATGAAGCAGTTCAGTTACAGTATTCTGAAAGTGTTTCATAATCTATGCTAGATGCAATTTTTTTTTCTTGGCTTTGCCAGGTTCTCACATGAAGCAATACACTGCAAAAAAAAAGTGTTTATTTTATAGTATAATACTGGCACCCCAGCTGCCAGTATTATACCGTAAAATTAACAGTAATAAACAGTAAAATAAGCAGTAATATGCTACCGCGCATGCGAGGCAGTGTATTACTGCTTATTTTACTGTTTATTAGTGTTAATTTTACGGTATAATACTGGCAGCTGGAGTGCCAGTATTATACTGTAAAATCAACACTTTTTTTTTTGCAGTGTAACATGAAAATATGTTTTGTTTTTATTTATTTATTTTTATGCATACAAAAGGAAATAGTAAATAATAATAACAAAATAATCTGCATAATTTCATTTACTTTTGAGTTGAAAGCATTTATTTAATTAAAAAAAATATTATTTATATTATTACTTTACTTTATTTTATTTTTTTAAACTTCAGATTTGTTTAATTTCTGTTTTTTTTCTCTACTAACTATTCCCTTGTATTATTTCTCAAATAAACAAACAAAGGGAAAAAGTGAAAACATTTTTTACACAATTACTATTATTTTTTTCTATTTAAAATGGTTTCAAAAAGAAAATATTAATCAGGAAATCTATGTTAAATAATGCATGTCTTTGATTTTTTTAATTTAAAAAGTTTACTTCAAGTAAAGTTGTAATTTGATTAATCAATTAAAATGCTGAAAACTGATTCAGAGTAAGTAAAAGTTTTCTTTTCTATTTTGTTTTGTTTTCTCTCATTTGTTTTCTTCCCCTCCTTTTTCCCTTTTTTGGATTATTTAACATAATAGAATTTTTTTTTTTCCATTTTAAAATTTTTCTTTGGCAAGTTGTTTTACAGAATAATCATAAATTTTTTTAAAAATGATAATAAATATGAAATCTACTGCAAATAATGCTATATTATTCTTCACTCATATTAAGGAATATTTCTATAACAATTTTTTCTCACATTTTAGTAAGTATTTTATTCTGTTTTTTACCATTTTTTACCTCATTTTTTTTACCTGAGATATGCTAGTTAGCATCTAAATGACAAGCGTCTTGAATACAGTTGCATACTTTGTAGAATGCGTTTTGTATTTATCTCCATTTTCCAAGTGAATAAACCAGAAATGTTTAATTTGCATGATCAAAATTTATATTAAATTATCCAAACAATTTTTAACGTTGTATTTAGGTCTGATAAAATATATATATATTTGTTGTGTTTTTGGCTTTGCGTGGTTTTCATCTGAAATAATAACACAAAATGATGATTTTATTTTATTTATAGTAACTTAAATAAAATAATAATAATAATAATAATAACTACAAAATTTCGTATACGTTTTGAGATGGAAGCGTTTAATTTTCTAAAATAACATTTATATCACTGTAGATTTTATCTCACTTCAGCAAATGACTCATTTCTAGATTCTACTTACTATTCTAAGTTAGTATCTATTCCTTTAAGAAGGTATCCGCGCACCTTTGAAACGTCATTTTCATGAAAATATTGATCTTTCTTTTTTGCAGTAATATTAAAATCCGTTCTTCTATCCATCGAATTCTGCTTTAATTGTGCCTGTATCTGTATTAGAACCCGAGTTACAGCTGTTTAAAGTTACATCTTTTAGAGCTTGACGAAGAATTTTACAACCTTAAATATCGTTCTGCAAAACCGGAAGTAAGCTGAAATGTATGTTTACATTATTCTTTTTCGAGATTTAGCATTTAAATTGGATTATATGTTCAAGAAAATACATGGAGTATATAATGAAACCTTTAAAGTATAATAATTGTTTTTATATAGCAAGAACTGTTTTTAAAAGTTATTTTTAGCTTTTTCTCAAAATAAAGTTTTTCAGATTTTTATTGTACGCAAAACATTCTTATAGCAAAAAATTATGCATGGAATGCCTTGAATTTTTTTTAATGCTTATTTTACAAATGTTTATTGAGGGAATATAATACAATCATGATGATATATTAATTAGTTTTATATTTACACTGGTATAAGTTAAAATGTTGCAAGACATTTTACGAATTTTTCATTGCATTAGTACTTTAAGTACCATAGCTTCTACGATAGAGATGCTATTATAATGCGGCTAGTCTATGTCCAAGAGAAAGTTATTCTCTTTATTATTCAATTCATAAAATGTGAATGCATTGATTTGATTTTGAGTTATAATGTTTAGCACAAATGTAAATTTTTCACATAATTTTGAATATTTTTCAACTTTAAAAAAATTATTTCTGTGTAATTTCTAAAATCTTTGTATATATTTCAAAGTTTTAACTTAAATGTCATTAGAAAAAATTGGTATAAATAGAAAACTTCAAAAATTAAAAAAAAATGGTGTGCGGATACCTTAAAAAATTTCCTAAAAAAAAAAAAAAAAAAAAATATGATTTTAGGTTAATTTTTGTTTTATTGCAAGTGGCTTTGAAAAAAAAAAATGTAATAATAAGGAATCTTATGTTCAATAACACCCCTTTTTCTTTTAGAGTTTAGTTTTAAAATGTTTACTTTTAAGACTGCTCTCCAGTCCAAAAGGGCAACTTTCTGACACATTTGGGAATCAATCTTTCCTTTTTTTTTTTTTTAAATTAATAATAAGGGATCTTTTGTTCAATAATACATGTTTTTCTTTTAGAGTTTAGTTTTAAAATGTTTACTTTACAAAATGTACAAAAAAAAAAAAAAAAAAAAAAAAAAAAATTAGAAATCGTAAAAGTTTTATTCCTTAAGTGTTCAACCGCGATATAAGGATTTCGGGGCCTTTTATGTTTCGTCTCTATCTAAAACAAGTGGGTAAGTGTGATCGCAGATCGCACAAAGAGATTCGTTTAATATTCATTTCAAAACACTTTATCATTTTAAATAATAAATCTGAATTGTTAATTTATAATTAATAAATCCTTACATAGATAATTGAATTTTAAATGATTATAAAGGGAAGTTATTTTTGTAATCAAGTTAAAAATACTCAAGTCAAACTATTCAAATAATATTCAAAACTCCGAATTTTTAAAAAATTAGCGGGGATTTAAATAAAATTTTAAATTTCTAAAACCAACAACAAAAAGAACGTTTAAACGAAATTTAAAATGCGGAAATTTCTCAAGAATTTAGTAGGTGTTCAAGCAAAATTTAAAATTTCTTCTTTTTTTTTTTTTTTTTCTTTTTAAACAGAACAAATTGTTTAAACGAAATTTAAAATTCCAAATTTTCAAAAATTTAGCGGAAGTTTAAACAAAATTTAAATTTTCACAACTTTTCCCACCGTATACAAGAGTGCTGCGCGCACACTGCAAAATCTGTTCGTTCCATTTACCACCGCTAAGGAGCATACATTATTCTAAAGAAACCTTTATTCGAACAAAACTCCGATATACAACCTACCCCGTAGATATATTTGTCGAAGGAGTAGGGGACTCATAATAAAAATTTAAGAAAATTGCTGAAATTACTGTTCTGAAAGAGTGCTAATTACTACTCATAAATTAAGTTCAATATGTTCTGTACGAACAACCGACACGGGTACCCCCTACCTGCGGCGTCGTATAGTAGAGGGCGTTGTGCATGCGTTGCAAAATCTTTTAGTTCCGACTTTCACGTCCAGGGGGCGCACTCTGCTCTAAGCAAACCTGTATCCGAACGAAGTCATCGAAAACCAAGTTGAATGATCTAAACCCCGTGCTTATGGGGGCATAATTTCCGTCTCCACCGCCGATCGCCGATTGAGATTTTTACGCTTTCTGATTATTTATAAAAGCAAACGCTTCTTAAGTCATTTCCGGTATTTTGGAGGATTGTAAAGATATAAGAAGATACAATATAAGAAATGAATATATATTATTAGATTATATAGAAATATTAGATTATATAAGGATTAGATTATATAGAAATTAATTAGATTATATTACTATAATATTTATTATATTACAGTTATAAATTAATTAGATTATATTACTATAATATTTATTATATTACAGTTATAAATTAATTAGATTATATAGAAATTAATAGATATTATATAAGAAACTAAGTTTAACCGGAAATGACTTAAGAAGCGTTCGGTTTAACAGCTAATCAGAAAGCATGATAATCGCAATCGTCTATCCGCGGTGGACAGGGAAATTATGCCTTCTAGGGCCCATAGAACCCGAGATAGGAATGCGCCTCTGGTTGTGAAAGTGGATAAAAATACATAAGGCTATCGATATTGTGCCAACTCCCATCGTAATCGGGCCCATAGAACCCGAGATAAGAAAGTGCAGCCCGCTAGTCTCTATCATAATAATATCTGCCATGTGGACTAATTGCGATATTAGTAGATGGAAAATGGGAGTTCAACGGCCACAGGAGCATGAGCAGGTGTGCAGCTGCACATCCGATGTGCAGCGGACTCTTACGTCATAGTATCTTTGCAAGATTCTGATATCTTTTTAGCACTAGTTCTTTTTCAATGCTATGTCTGGTACTATCCTGGCAAAGCAGATTTATTTATCTCTCTCTATATATACGTGTATGTCTGGTACTATCATGGCAAAGCTGATTTATATATCTCTCTATATATACGCGTCTAATATTATAGAGCAAAGTGGATTTACTTTACAAGGTTCTGATTTTCTGATCTCTTTATAGCACTAGTTTTTTTTCCAATGCTATGTTTGATATTATCCTGGCAAAGCAGATTTATTAATATATCTCTCTATATATATACGTGTATGTCTGGTATTATCCTGGCAAAGCAGATTTATTAATCTCTCTCTATATATTCGTGTATGTCTGGTACTATCCTAGCAAAGCAGATTTATATATATCTCTCTGTATATTCGTGTATGTCTGGTATTATCCTGTCAAAGCTGATTTATTTATCTCTCTCTATATACGTGTCTGATATTAACCTAACAAAGCGGATTTATTTATCTCTCTATATGTATGTATGTACATGAGTAAATATATATATATATATATATCATTCATAAACTGGAAAAAAATATTAAAAACATTTGAAAAAAGAATGCATAATTAAAAAAAAAAAAAAAAAAAAAAAAAAAAAAAAGAAAGAAAAAAAACTTTAGAAAATTACAAAGTATTAAAAAAAAAAAACTTTAGAAATTACAAAGTAGTAAAAAAAAAAGTAGTTTAAAAACTTTATATGGTGATAAAAATACGTATGTTTGTATATGTGGGTGATTATACGTATGGGTAGAATAGGTTTCAATAAAGGTCACATACATATCATTCTACGAGAAATGTTTGTGTAGAAGTTTTTAATAAGTACACATATTTAAAATTAACATTTTTTATTAAAACAAAAAATACAGAAAGTTTTATTTACAGTAGAGTATTTACATCTCGATTTTGCATTAACAATACAAATCAGCATTTTCTTCTTTATTACAATCTTCATTAATGTCACAATGTCCATACGCTAAGCTGGATATCCCATCATCTAACAAGTAGCGCTTATCGTCAAAAGGACTTAGGCTAATCTTATTCTGAGTTAGTGTGTATAGACGATGGTTATCTTGGGCGATCCTCGTCTGCTTCTCCATACTTGTTTTTTGCTGTTGTAGACACTCCAAATAGTCTTCATGCTTTATTTTCTGACGAACAATCTGTGTTGACACACCTTTTGCTCGCTTCTTTACTTCTTTCATGGATTTTAATGAATACATTTTAGCTCTGAGGCCAACAAATTCAAGGGCTAATTCGCCATTTAGCTCGTCCTTAAACTTACCAATCACCTTTTTGTTATCATCAGAGAATAAATTATGGGATTTTGAATAGTCGGAGAAGTCAAACAAATCACGATGTTGCTTCATGTCATCAAAAATATTGTTTGTTTTTATAGGATAAGCTAAGGAGTCTGTGTTAGTAAAAAGAAGTGTCGCTCGATTTTTGTATATGCTTTTTATATACCCATAATGAAATTGAAACATTAATAATTTAGATAGCTCTAAAATTGTGAATCCGACATAAATAAGTCGATTCATTAAGATACAAGTATTAAGCTTTTCTACAGCAGCCAAGCCTTCATCATAGGTTTTAAAGGATTTAAATGAGGGTGATGCTACTAGTTTTTTAGCTCTTTTTTCATCATTACACAATACAATATTTCGCCTTTTTCGAAGATTTTCCATGGTTTTACCAAAAACAGAATTATTTAATAATTAAAAAAAATCCTTTTCAAAAGAAGATGTTGCTTCTTTCCTTTTTTGAGTATGAAAATTAATATATTTCTCAAGACAAGGTGCTTGTTTAAATTTTATGGCTTTATGTACAGCAGTAATTTTTAATCCAAGCTGCAAATAATATTTTAAGTTGCGATGATGGGTTATATAATTCCTTTTATTATTCAAATTGGGTATAAGTTCAGGGGTTCCTATGAATTTTCTATTATTATTCACCAAGTTTCGTGCATAGGGAGATAGCATTTGTTCCTCCACAGTTACTCTCTCAGGGGCGACAGGGTATTCATTGTGCAAAGGATGTAAATGTTTTGGATAATCGAGGTCCACCTCAAAGAGATACCCAATTTCAGAACTATCAGGTAGAGACAAAATCCAATCTTCTGTGATATGACTAGTTTCACACCATTCAAATCCACCATAGGGTAAAAATTGGCTCATAGCCCACCCATATAAGTTATTAGCATCCCAGTACATGATGTAGCTGGGTGCCTCATTTTCTCTATAATCAGGCGTACCGGGTATGTTTGCCTTAGCATATCTTCTGCTTATCACACTGACGCCTCCACGTATTCCATTTTCAACCATGAGCAACATGTTTATATCAGTAAGTAACTCTAAAGGTGTTTCAGACATCTTCAAACTCGCCTGCCATGCGAGCGAAGGTGCAGTGAACAGGTGAGCAGGATCAATTTCATAATACTGCTGACATAATTTCCTAAAGTTTTGAAACACGTCAGCAAATAGTAGAACTTCTGTCTTCACATACAGATTGTGATAATCCCCCAAAGTTTTAAGACTGAAGGAGTTCCACACATTCTGGGCATGCTGATAATCCTCATCTTGAATATCTTCATTGGTCAGGCTATTAAAAAATGCTGAAGGTAGGGGGAGCTGCTTCTCTCCAAATTTTTCAAAAGACGTAAAATAATCATAGGGGTAAACCCCTTTACGTGTCAGTAAAGATAAATTATTATTTTGTGGGAAATTTTCTCTAAGTATGGTGAATTGATCATCTCGAAGATTTTTAACAAGTTTTTCCAATGACGTAGGCAAAAATTGGAAAGAATCTATAAACACCATCTGAATAGAAGAAGTAGGCTTTTTGATTTTAAATGCGATATAGTTTTCCATAGAAGTAGCAATAACATCAATTTCAATATCTTTAAATTTTCCTAACTTCGTCATAAGGTGGTGTGAATCATAGTTTTTTAAGTTATGGAAAATAACAGGAATTGTCTTTGATTGCCTGAAATTGAGGTTGCAATATGGGTGTGCAGCTCCTCTGTACACACCTGACAGGTGATCATGGTCACGTGTGCGTTTCTCATATAAAGCTTTTTTACAAATATGACAAAACTCTGCTTCTCGAAATACTTTTTCTTCCTGGGGAGAAAGCTTCAAAGGTTTCGCATCTAATAACTTTTGTCCCAATATTTCCTTCTCGTGCATTATTTGGTTTAAAAAATGCTCAACACAGTTTCTACCACGATATACCTGTGCTTTCTTCACACATGTTCCATCGGATCCGACAACCACATAAGCGTACCCACACGGTAAGTGATAGGTTGTTTTCTCAGTATGGGATGTTTTAGAAGAGGGTGAGGCTAATGAAATGGGTATAAGTAGACTCTCGAAATCCGCATAAATCGTATAGGCCACAGGATGTTGTAGATGAATACCTGAAAACTTTAATATATTATCATTTTCACTAGGCATCTTTATAGCTTGTGCTGCATGGCGAGAACAATATTCGCTATGCTTATCCAACAGGTCTTGTCTTGAAAATCGATGTAAACATCGATAACAATAATATCCAGCGGCTCTATGCTTGGTAAGATCACTCAAAAATCTTGAAAAACTTCTTATCAAACAATAGTGTTGCTTTTCTCCATTGTCGACTAGTAACAAATTAATCACATCATGATCCTTCTTTTCAGATATATACAGAGGACAAACTTCATCCTCTTCATACCCAAACACATTAACCCGTAAATTGTTGAGTTGTTCAATAACAGGTATCTTCTGAAGAGGTACAGGGCATTCTACACTGCCTAATTTAATATCATGTTCATAAGGTCGATAATGTGAAACACGTTCAGGCTTTTTTGAAAAGTCTAAGTTTAGTTTAAACGCCAAAAGACACCATACCAAACACTTATTGTCTTCGTTTTTTATGTTAAGCACCGCTTTTTTATCATCCAGTTTTTTAGATAATGGGATGTATGAACTTGCAGCGAGGGGATGATATTTACCAATCTTTAGTTCTAAATGATGAATTTTTCTCATTTTCCATCCAGATCCCCTTTGTAAAAAATCCTCAAAAGATTTTGTTATTTTGGAGAATCCTTCTTCTATGTGTTATTGTATAGCTTCTTCAATAAGTTCGGTCATACATGAGCATCGAGAAAAAGATTCAATTTCTTGCATCTCCTCATTATTTATCATACATTCAAGTGATATTTTTTCACCCATATACCATTTAATGGCACCCTTTTCTTGAAATTCACTTACTAGGCGTTCATGTATCTCAGATTGTAAGTGTGTATGAAATACCTCTAAATCACTTTCTTCTTGTTCGTCGGGATACAAAATTACTGTTTTAAATACATTAAGTACATCAGACTGCTTCGGTTTTCTAGACTTTACATTAGACAAAGTCATTTTTCGTTTAACACTCACAAGAGGTGTGCAAGAGTGTTGGGTGCGTATATGCTGTCTCAAATCGAATTTTCGTCCAAACACCTTATCACAATCACGGCAAGGGAATGTGGACTTCTGATGTGACTTTAAATGATACTTCAAATTATCCTTCCGTGTAAAAACTTGATCACATTCATCACACTTTAATGTAGACTGTCCAGCAACATTATGGGTTTCCAGGTGTCTTTTTAAATTCGATTTCCTGACAAAAGATTTCAAGCACATATCACAGGTATTCAATTTCTCATTTGCATGAATCTTCATATGCTGTTTTAAATTAAAACGGGATGAAAAACTCTTGCTACAGATAGGGCAAACATTGCTCTTCTCGACATTCGTAAGGGTCACAGTCTTTAGAGAAACATCTTCTTCAGGTGCCATCTCGACATCCATGAGACTAGGGGATATAGTGTCCTTCTCTGTTAAAACTTGAGAATCCTCATAGGTTTCAACACTATTCTGCATCTACATGTATCTAATTAAGCTTGATTTCCGTCCAAAGGCTTTCTGGCACACGTCACAGATATACAACTTCTCATTTAAATGAGACTTTATATGCTGCCTCAAATTAAAAGGAGTTGAGAATGTCTTCGCACAAGTCAGACACTGGTACATCTTCTTCACAGGCGCAGAATTTCTCAAAGGCATAACTCCATCACTAGGCATAACGCTATCCATAATATATTAGCAAAAAAAACTTTAAAAACCAAAACACAATCTTCACAAAGAAATAATCCACTTAGGTAAAGATAGGGATCAGGAGCGGTTTAAGACACGTCCGTTCACTAAAAAGCAAATCAACAAATGACACGAATCACACTTCTCGCCCGCTATTTATACCCCAGACCCTCACGACCACCCACGTTGATCATAATCGGCGGCAAATTATTCCACTCAAAGAAAAATAGTCTTACTATTTGGCAATTTGAATCTTTCGTTTTCTCGTCATATGAATTATTTTGTCTTGATTTAGTGATTTTAATTTTATGCTTGACTCACAATATGAATCAGTCTTTCCCCACTACCCATGTCTAAAACTACATCCATGAAACCCTCACTAGATGCCTAAACTAGAAGATCTCAAATCAAACCCCACCTAAGCAAAGAAAACATTTTCCAAAATACTTCAAAAACATCTCATAGATGGTGCTTTCAATCTTAAACTATAAAACGAAAAAAAAATTGTCAAAGACGAAGAAAAAATCTATACAATTAATTTATCCCACTCATTAAAACCAAAAAAATAAATTATAAAGATAATAAATAATCCACCGTTAAAAATACTAATACACGAATGAATCAGTCTTTCCCCACTACTCATGTCTAAAACTATATCTAAGAAACACTCACTAGACGCCTACGCTTCCTAAACTAAAAGATCTCAAATCGAACCCAGGCTAAACAAATAATAAAAACATTTTCCAAAATACTTCAAAAACATCTCATAGATGGCGCTTTCAATCTTAAACGAAAAAAAAAATTCTAATTCTCAAAGACAGAGAAAAAATCAGTACAATTAATTTATCCCACTCATTAAAACTAAAAAAAAATTATAAAGATACTAAATAATCCACCGTTAAAAATACTCACACACGAATGAATCAGTCTTTCCCCACTACTCATGTCTCAAACTATATCCGAGAAACACTCACTAGATGCCTACGCTTCCTAAACTAAAAGATCTCAAATCGAACCAAGCCTAAACAAATAATAACAATATTTTCCAAAATACTTCAAAAACATCTCATAGATGGCGCTACTACAGAGAAAAAAAGTCGAAACTAATTTAAAACACTTTAAAAAATAAATTCTAAACTTTTTTCACACCATCACAAAGTAGAGGAAAAGTGGGCGTCCGACCCCGGGTGGAGGAGCTGAGGAGCTGGTGCAAGGTGCAGCATCGGCTCCTCAGCTCCTCCACTCGAAGTGCAGCACCTGCCCACCTGCCCACCGCTCGAAGTGCCCTCCACCTCATTTTCCTCTTTTTTGTGATGGTGTGAAAAAAGTTTAGAATTTATTTTTTAAAGTGTTTTAAATTAGTTTCGACTTTTTTTCTCTGTAGTAGCGCCATCTATGAGATGTTTTTGAAGTATTTTGGAAAATATTGTTATTATTTGTTTAGGCTTGGTTCGATTTGAGATCTTTTAGTTTAGGAAGCGTAGGCATCTAGTGAGTGTTTCTCGGATATAGTTTTAGACATGAGTAGTGGGGAAAGACTGATTCATTCGTGTGTTAGTATTTTTAACGGTGGATTATTTAGTATCTTTATAATTTTTTTTTAGTTTTAATGAGTGGGATAAATTAATTGTACTGATTTTTTCTCTGTCTTTGAGAATTAGAATTTTTTTTTTCGTTTAAGATTGAAAGCGCCATCTATGAGATGTTTTTGAAGTATTTTGGAAAATGTTTTTATTATTTGTTTAGCCTGGGTTCGATTTGAGATCTTTTAGTTTAGGAAGCGTAGGCGTCTAGTGAGTGTTTCTTAGATATAGTTTTAGACATGAGTAGTGGGGAAAGACTGATTCATTCGTGTATTAGTATTTTTAACGGTGGATTATTTAGTATCTTTACTAGGACTTCCCTCAAAGGGATTAGTCTGAGTGATATTGCTGAGAACATAAAGTTAACAATTACGATATAAAGAAGGTACAACATATGAAAAATAGCAAATTAAATGATATAATTACAAAATATCATATATAAATTCATATACTGTTATGTTTTCATATGCATTTTTTTATAACATTTGGCAAATAATCTCATTTTCTTAAGCGGGAATTGCCCAAAACTTAAAAAAAAAACCGCCGGATCTTTTAAAACGATATTTTAAAAGTCATATAATCAGATTTGCAGCCAATAGCATATTTTAGCAAGCGTAGTTTAACGCAAATTTAATTTCATTTTTGCAAAATTTTCTTTGTGATAAATATCTAAATAAAATATTAAAAAATAAAATATTAAATATTAAAATATTAAATCAAATATTTAATATTTGAATTAAAAAAATTTCCTCCTTGTTTATTTGTATAACTATTTATAAAACTCGTATACTTCAAACCACATTGATAATATGCTTTGCTACAAACGTGTCTACCCGTCTAACTACGCGTATGTCTTAGCTGTGTCTCTCTCCGAACTCATCTGTCTACTGTCTCTCTACTCTTCTGTATACCCGTCTTAGTATCCGTCTGTCTTTCTACCCGACTCTGTAATCGTCTCTCTACCTGAATCGCTTCCCGTTACACTACCCGTCTATCAACACGTCTGTCTGTCTATATACCCCTCTTTCTACCCGTCTGTCAAGTCGTCTCTGTACTCGTCTCTCTATCCACCAAGCTACCCGTCTCCCTACCCATCTCATTACCCCTCTGTCAATCCTTTTTTTCACCTGCCTCGCTACCCGTCTGTCTATTCGTTTCGCTACCCGTTAGCTTATCTTTGTCGCTATCCGTCTCTCTACCCGTCTGTCTACCCGTTTGTTTACACGTCTATCTACCTCTCGCCAACTCTTCCCAATATTTAAACAATTTAGTAAACGGAAGCCGTTTATCTGTTATTAAATGCAAACAGGAGTAATTTATCTAAAGAGTGTAATCAGATGCAATTTTTTTAAATGCATACATAAACCAGCATAATAATTCACCAGTTTTATTTTCATAGTTGTTTATGTCATTTGACAGTAAATCTCAACTTCTTCAACCCGAACTGCGTCAAGCTTTTTAAAAAAGCCCCAAGGTCCGTATAACTGGGAAGGGGAATTGCCCTCAGGGCTATTAAACACATGTTATTAAGTTAAGTGAAAGTTTCGTAATGGGGTTCGCAGCCAATTTCTTATGTCAGAAAGCGTGGCTTCACGCCATTTTAAATTCATTTCTGTAACTTTCTTTTTTCTTTTTTGGTGGGTGGTTGGGGGGGGAAGAGAGTGCCAAATATATACACTTAAATTCAAACTTTTGCCCCCATGTTAATATTAGTGTTGTTTGTATTATTAATTAATACTTTGTTGATCGAGCTTCATTCGAAACAAACGTAAAAGACTTCTACAGTTTTTTTTTCTAGGAGAAAGTTCCGTAATTGGGCCCTAAGCTAATCGGGGAATTTAATATAATTATTGTTTGTAACTCTTATAGAGTTAAAACAATATTGTTGCTAGCATTACTCTTGTTTGTGACCAACCTCTTCTGTGTATCTGAATGGGGAAAAGTTCCGTATCATGTACTGGTTGGTGCCAAAGGCAGTTTTAGAATCTTACCAAATTTTTCTAGAGAGCGCAAAAACATGTTTTTAAAATATTTACAAATATACGTTTATTAAACCATGTATTTGAGTCATTTAAAAAAATTAAGTACGATGCTAAAATAAAATTTTATTGTCATGAATAAGAAATGAAAATACATAACAAACAAATTTTACAAAACTAAGCTATTTTTGGGTACTTCTCTATTATCTCGTCGACCACTTTTCATAACAAAAAACTATCGCCAAACTGTAAGATTAAACGCCAAAAATACAGTCCCATTTACTTGATGCCAGAAGCATTATACGTGTTTGGTATACCATCAAGTGGTTTTTAATTCGATATTTGCGTGTATTTTTCATTATGTTTTACTGATTTATTAGTTATTTCATTGATTAAAATAACAATTGTGTCCTTAAATTCTTATATTTTATTTATTTTGATATTTCAATGGCAACGTTCTCCCGTTTATTTAGCGTTACAGTTTGGCGATAGTTTTTTGTTTTGAAAAGTGGTCCGCTGTATAATTGAGAAGTACCCATTTTTGTGATAAATAATTGTTATTGCCAGGGGGGCAAATTGTGAACAATTAATAAGCGAACTAAAAAATTACCGGAAATAACTTGTGGGAATCTCAGGAAAGAAATATCTGATATAAATAGCATTTAAAATCTTAAAATGGAGAAGTGGTCCGTATAAATGCAAAACATTATAAACCTGATATAAGAATTTTTTATTTTTTTTTAAATTTCCGAAAGCACAGATAAAAGGGTAAAAATCCCGGCACAGATGCCATATACTCACCACGTTGGCGCGATTCCCCCACCCCCCCACCCCTTTGGCGAAAACTGTTTGTTGTGTTTGTTTGCTTTTATTTTTTATTTTAATTCTATAGATTATTTTTATATGTATATCAATATTAATTTAGGCACAGATGTCATATACACACAAGATTGGCGCGATTTTTCCCCCGCCAATTTGGCGAAAACTTTGTTTTTGAATATTAGTTACAAATACCATACAATAATAGCACATAATTTTTTATTTCAATATAAAAATAAAATAACGTAATAAATGAAATAGCTCCTATTATTTAAAAAAGGGAAATAAAAATAAATAAATGATAGTTTGATATAAATAAATATTGATATATATAATAAAAACAATTTATAGAATTAAAATAAAAAATAAAAGTTAATAAACAACAATTGAAACAAATTAACCGGGTTACCATGTGAGGCATAAAATTGCCATTTCGTTGCAATCGCGCCAATGTGGTGCGTATATGACATCCGCGCCTTTATTTATATCAAACTATTATTTATTTATTTTTATTTCCTTTTTAACACTTTCCAATCTAGTCGAAAAGTGTTTATGACTTCAGTTTGTCTGGCCGTCTGCAGTCTATCCGTGCTCTAACTCCCGTAAATATGCTCGGATTGCCTTGCAATTTTTATATGTTATTGTCGTTATCCATAGCACGTTCCCTATTTCAACTGAAATATATAGCACTTATAGTTTTTTTACAGGGACACTCAAAAGAATTCCGTTACTTGACGGTCTATGGGGAAAATAATTTGCGGTTTATTTTAATGATGTTACACAATTGCAAACACATTGTAATTGATATATATCACTAAGGTGTATTACAAGAAGCTTAATATGGAATAGGGTGTGGATAGCACTTATAGTTAATTTACAGGAACAGTCAAAAGAATTCCGTTACATTACGTCTATGGAGAAAAATCGTCTGCGGTTTATTTAAATAATGTTTCACTATTTTAAACGCATTGAAATTTATATATATCACTAAGGTGCATTACAAGAGGCTTACTACAGAATATGGTGTGTATAGCAGTCATCATTCATTTACAGGGACACACAAAATAATTCTCTACTATCTGTTAACAATAATTTCTGGAAGTGCGTTTTCAGTTACTGAACGCGATTTTAAATTTAACTCACTTTTTGTTTATTACTTGGTGTGTATAAATTTTGTAGATCATATACAGGGCAGCACAAAACTTCGCGAACACATTTCCGTTTATTGACAGAAACTCCAGAAGGAGAATTTTAAACTGTGCTACGTGTTTTTTAACTGAACTAAAATTTAGCATCCTATGTAGTATATATACAAATCTATAGATCTTATGCAGGGCTGAATAAAAGTATTCGGATATTTTTCCGAATATTGTATACGTTGGAAATTCCTGAAATTATGTTTTTAAATATGTTATGCGTTTTTCAAATTGTTTACTTAGATGTTATCTTTCAGCTTATTAAACGGTATGATTTGTAAAATTATTTTAGAAGCGTTGGAAAGTGTTACATAATCTATGCTTGACGCATGATTTTTCGTTCTTGTTTAAAATAATAGAAGCTGTTTCATTTATTACGTTATTTTATTTTTATATTGAAATAAAAAAATCACGTGTACTATTTGTCACACTATTTGTAACTAATATTCAAAAACAAAGATTTCCCCAAGCTGGTGGTGGGGGGGGGGGGTTAAAATCGCGCCAACGTGGTGCGTATATGACATCTGTGCCTTGTTTCATTTAACATATGTATTGGTACTTTTATGTTAACTTGGCGCAGTTGATAAATCGCCAAATATTTTTCTCATAACATCTTCATATTGCATTCATTTCATTTAAATATAAATCTTTCACCCATTTCATTTGAAATACATACATTAAAAATACACGTCTTTCACTCATTTAATTTAAAATACACGCCTTTCACTAATTCCATTTAAAATACTAAAAAGGAAAATAAAATAAAAAATAATGCCACAAATCGAAACCTTTTATTTAAACATCAAAGAATTGTTCCTAATATACACACGCGAAATAAAAAAGCTGCTAATGGTGTGATTTACGCCAAATCTCTAATACTAAGTTTTTGCGGGTTTTGTTTTTTCAAACAGAAAAAAATCCAGATTAACTTTCCATTTTTATTAAATTGAAATATATTTTATCGTGCTGAATATTAGTGCTTGCATGTTTTTTTGCTCCATGTACTCCATGAACTTTTCAATTCCGATTGTCTACGAAAATCTCCCGCCGGTGAAAATGACGTACGCACAAAATTCAGTGACGTATGTACTTTAATTGTGCTTTTTTATCTATTTTTTAATATAATTTCTAAACGGTTTGACATTTATTCTTGGTAATAAATAGACGTCGTTGTCACCTTTATAGGTACCTGCTGTAAAAATTTGAACGAAATCCGTTAAATATTTTTTGAGTTATGCTTGACGAAAGGTTTTAATATCCATCGTAGCTATATATGGTGCAAAGTAATACTGCGCTGTGTATGAGTCTTCGTTGCACTCAGACAATAATTTATTTTTTTGGTTTTAATGAGTAGGATAAATTAATTGTATAGATTTTTTCTTCGTCTTTGACAATTTTTTTTTCGTTTTATAGTTTAAGATTGAAAGCACCATCTATGAGATGTTTTTGAAGTATTTTGGAAAATGTTTTCTTTGCTTAGGTGGGGTTTGATTTGAGATCTTCTAGTTTAGGCATCTAGTGAGGGTTTCATGGATGTAGTTTTAGACATGGGTAGTGGGGAAAGACTGATTCATATTGTGAGTCAAGCATAAAATTAAAATCACTAAATCAAGACAAAATAATTCATATGACGAGAAAACGAAAGATTCAAATTGCCAAATAGTAAGACTATTTTTCTTTGAGTGGAATAATTTGCCGCCGATTATGATCAACGTGGGTGGTCGTGAGGGGTCTGGGGTATAAATAGCGGGCGAGAAGTGTGATTCGTGTCATTTGTTGATTTGCTTTTTAGTGAACGGACGTGTCTTAAACCGCTCCTGATCCCTATCTTTACCTAAGTGGATTATTTCTTTGTGAAGATTGTGTTTTGGTTTTTAAAGTTTTTTTTGCTAATATATTATGGATAGCGTTATGCCTAGTGATGGAGTTATGCCTTTGAGAAATTCTGCGCCTGTGAAGAAGATGTACCAGTGTCTGACTTGTGCGAAGACATTCTCAACTCCTTTTAATTTGAGGCAGCATATAAAGTCTCATTTAAATGAGAAGTTGTATATCTGTGACGTGTGCCAGAAAGCCTTTGGACGGAAATCAAGCTTAATTAGATACATGTAGATGCAGAATAGTGTTGAAACCTATGAGGATTCTCAAGTTTTAACAGAGAAGGACACTATATCCCCTAGTCTCATGGATGTCGAGATGCCACCTGAAGAAGATGTTTCTCTAAAGACTGTGACCCTTACGAATGTCGAGAAGAGCAATGTTTGCCCTATCTGTAGCAAGAGTTTTTCATCCCGTTTTAATTTAAAACAGCATATGAAGATTCATGCAAATGAGAAATTGAATACCTGTGATATGTGCTTGAAATCTTTTGTCAGGAAATCGAATTTAAAAAGACACCTGGAAACCCATAATGTTGCTGGACAGTCTACATTAAAGTGTGATGAATGTGATCAAGTTTTTACACGGAAGGATAATTTGAAGTATCATTTAAAGTCACATCAGAAGTCCACATTCCCTTGCCGTGATTGTGATAAGGTGTTTGGACGAAAATTCGATTTGAGACAGCATATACGCACCCAACACTCTTGCACACCTCTTGTGAGTGTTAAACGAAAAATGACTTTGTCTAATGTAAAGTCTAGAAAACCGAAGCAGTCTGATGTACTTAATGTATTTAAAACAGTAATTTTGTATCCCGACGAACAAGAGGAAAGTGATTTAGAGGTATTTCATACACACTTACAATCTGAGATACATGAACGCCTAGTAAGTGAATTTCAAGAAAAGGGTGCCATTAAATAGTATATGGTTGAAAAAATATCACTTGAACGTATGACAAATAATGAGGAGATGCAAGAAACTGAATCTTTTTTTCGATGCTCATGTATGACCGAACTTATTGAAGAATCTATACAACAACACATAGAAGAAGGATTCTCCAAAATAACAAAATCTTTTGAGGATTTTTTACAAAGGGGATCTGGATGGAAAATGAGAAAAATTCATCATTTAGAACTCAAGATTGGTAAATATCATCCCCTCGCTGCAAGTTCATACATCCCATTATCTAAAAAACTGGATGATAAAAAAGCGGTGCTTAACATAAAAAACGAAGACAATAAGTGTTTGGTATGGTGTCTTTTGGCGTTTAAACTAAACTTAGACTTTTCAAAAAAGCCTGAACGTGTTTCACATTATTGACCTTATGAACATGATATTAAATTAGGCAGTGTAGAATGCCCTGTACCTCTTCAGAAGATACCTGTTATTGAACAACTCAACAATTTACGGGTTAATGTGTTTGGGTATGAAGAGGATGAAGTTTGTCCTCTGTATATATCTGAAAAGAAGGATCATGATGTGATTAATTTGTTACTAGTCGACAATGGAGAAAAGCAACACTATTGTTTGATAAGAAGTTTTTCAAGACTTTTGAGTGATCTTACCAAGCATAGAGCCGCTGGCTATTATTGTTATCGATGTTTACATCGATTTTCAAGACAAGACCTTTTGGTTAAGCATAGCGAATATTGTTCTCGCCATGCAGCACAAGCTATAAAGATGCCTAGTGAAAATGATAATATATTAAAGTTTACAGGTATTCATCTATAACATCCTGTGGCCTATACGATTTATGCGGATTTCGAGAGTCTACTTATACCCATTTCATTAGCCTCACCCTCTTCTAAAACATCCTATACTGAGAAAACAACCTATCACTTACCGTGTGGGTACGCTTATGTGGTTGTCGGATCCGATGGAACATGTGTGAAGAAAGCACAGGTATATCGTGGTAGAAACTGTGTTGAGCATTTTTTAAACCTAATGATGCACGAGAAGGAAATATTGGGACAAAAGTTATTAGATGCGAAACCTTTGAAGCTTTCTCCCCAGGAAGAAAAGGCATTTCGAGAAGCAGAGTTTTGTCATATTTGTAAAAAAGCTTTATATGAGAAACGCACACGTGACCATGATCACCTGTCAGGTGTGTATAGAGGAACTGCAGACCCATATTTCAACCTCAATTTCAGGCAATCAAATACAATTCCTGTTATTTTCCATAACTTAAAAAACTATGATGCACACCACCTTATGACGAAGTTAGGAAAATTTAAAGATATTGAAATTGATGTTATAGCTACTTCTATGGAAAACTATATCGCATTTAAAATCAAAAAGCCTACTTCTTCTATTTAGATGGTGTTTATAGATTCTTTCCAATTTTTGCCTACGTCATTGAAAAAACTTGTTAAAAATCTTCGAGATGATCAATTCACCATACTTAGAGAAAATTTCCCACAAAATAATAATTTATCTTTACCGACACGTAAAGGGGTTTACCCCTATGATTATTTTACGTCTTTTGAAAAATTTGGAGAGAAGCAGCTCCCCCTACCTTCAGCATTTTTTAATAGCCTGACCAATGAAGATATTCAAGATGAGGATTTTTAGCATGCCCAGAATGTGTGGAACTCCTTCAGTCTTAAAACTTTGGGGGATTATCACAATCTGTATGTGAAGACAGATGTTCTACTATTTGCTGACGTGTTTCAAAACTTTAGGAAATTATGTCAGCAGTATTATGAAATTGATCCTGCTCACCTGTTCACTGCGCCTTCGCTCGCATGGCAGGCGAGTTTGAAGATGTCTGAAACACCTTTAGAGTTACTTACTGATATAAACATGTTGCTCATGGTTGAAAATGGAATACGTGGAGGCGTCAGTATGATAAGCAGAAGATATGCTAAGGCAAACATACCCGGTACGCCTGATTATAGAGAAAATGAGGCACCCAGCTACATCATGTACTGGGATGCTAATAACTTATATGGGTGGGCTATGAGCCAATTTTTACCCTATGGTGGATTTGAATGGTGTGAAACTAGTCATATCACAGAAGATTGGATTTTGTCTCTACCTGATAGTTCTGAAATTGGGTATGTCTTTGAGGTGGACCTCGATTATCCAAAACATTTACATCCTTTGCACAATGAATACCCTGTCGCCCCTGAGAGAGTAACTGTGGAGGAACAAATGCTATCTCCCTATGCAAGAAACTTGGTGAATAATAATAGAAAATTCATAGGAACCCCTAAACTTATACCCAATTTGAATAATAAAAGGAATTATATAACCCATCATCGCAACTTAAAATATTATTTGCAGCTTGGATTAAAAATTACTGCTGTACATAAAGCCATAAAATTTAAACAAGCACCTTGTCTTGAGAAATATATTAATTTTAATACTCAAAAAAGGAAAGAAGCAACATCTTCTTTTGAAAAGGATTTTTTTAAATTATTAAATAATTCTGTTTTTGGTAAAACCATGGAAAATCTTGGAAAAAGGCGAAATATTGTATTGTGTAATGATGAAAAAAGAGCTAAAAAACTAGTGGCATCACCCTCATTTAAATCCTTTAAAACCTATGATGAAGGCTTGGCTGCTGTAGAAAAGCTTAATACTTGTATCTTAATGAATCGACCTATTTATGTCAGATTCACAATTTTAGAGCTATCTAAATTATTAATGTTTCAATTTCATTATGGGTATATAAAAAGCATATACAAAAATCGAGCGACACTTCTTTTTACTGACACAGACTCCTTAGCTTATCCTATAAAAACAAACAATATTTTTGATGATATGAAGCAACATCGTGATTTGTTTGACTTCTCCGACTATTCAAAATCCCATAATTTATTCTCTGATGATAACAAAAAGGTGATTGGTAAGTTTAAGGACGAGCTCAATGGCGAATTAGCCCTTGAATTTGTTGGCCTCAGGGCTAAAATGTATTCATTAAAATCCATGAAAGAAGTAAAGAATCGAGCAAAAGGTGTGTCAACACAGATTGTTCGTCAGAAAATAAAGCATGAAGACTATTTGGAGTGTCTACAACAGCAAAAAACAAGTATGGAGAAGCAGACGAGGATCGCCCAAGATAACCATCGTCTATACACACTAACTCCGAATAAGATTAGTCTAAGTCCTTTTGACGATAAGCGCTACTTGTTAGATGATGGGATATCCAGCTTAGCTTATGGACATTGTGACATTAATGAAGATTGTAATAAAGAAGAAAATGCTGATTTGTATTGTTAATGCAAAATCGAGATGTAAATACTCTACTGTAAATAAAACTTTCTGTATTTTTTGTTTTAATAAAAAATGTTAATTTTAAATATGTGTACTTATTAAAAACTTCTACACAAACATTTCTCGTAGAATGATATGTATGTGACCTTTATTGAAACCTATTCTACCCATACGTATAATCACCCACATATACAAACATACGTATTTTTATCACCATATAAAGTTTTTAAACTTTTTTTTTTACTACTTTGTAATTTCTAAAGTTTTTTTTTTTAATACTTTGTAATTTTCTAAAGTTTTTTTAAATTATGCATTCTTTTTTCAAATGTTTTTAATATTTTTTTCCGGTTTATGAATGATATATATATATATATATATATATATTTACTCATGTACATACATACATATAGAGAGATAAATAAATCCGCTTTGTTAGGTTAATATCAGACACGTATATAGAGAGAGATAAATAAATCAGCTTTGACAGGATAATACCAGACATACACGAATATACAGAGAGATATATATAAATCTGCTTTGCTAGGATAGTACCAGACATACACGAATATATATAGAGAGATTAATAAATCTGCTTTACCAGGATAATACCAGATATACACGTATATATATAGAGAGAGATATTAATAAATCTGCTTTGCCAGGATAATATCAAACATAGCATTGGAAAAAAAAACTAGTGCTATAAAGAGATCAGAAAATCAGAACCTTGTAAAATAAATCCACTTTGCTCTATAATATTAGACGCGTATATATAGAGAGATATATAAATCAGCTTTGCCATGATAGTACCAGACATACACGTATATATAGAGAGAGATAAATAAATCTGCTTTGCCAGGATAGTACCAGACATAGCATTGGAAAAAAACTAGTGCTAAAAAGATATCAGAATCTTGCAAAGATACTATGACGTAAGAGTCCGCTGCACATCGGATGTGCAGCTGCACACCTGCTCATCCTCCTGTGGCCGTTGAACCCCCATTTTCCATCTACTGATATTTAATCAAAAGTAGTTTCGCGCACCATCCATCCCCGAAAATATAACAAATACAAATGTTTCTTTATTAACCTATAATAATCCCATACTCAATTTTTAATTCATCATTTTATAGCTTTCTGTATTCAACATATGCTCAGACAACATTTCTGCCGTGAAAAAGGCAATTTATTTCTGCGATCAATTTAATGAAATATTACTTTACATATCCGCTTCTAATTATATGACTTTTTTGAAAATTAGATTTCTGGGTTCAGTGTTACAATTCTGTGCATAGGTGTGTAATTTTCAAACCGGTAAATGCAGTACTATTTAAAAATATATATACACTGTAAAAAATGACCAATGTTTCTTATTTTATGAAAATATGCTATAACCACGAACGAAAATATAATATAATCTTCTGAGTTATCCGAAATATCAAATAGCATGTTACATTGTCTTTTGAATCCCCAGAAACGAATACATTTTCAAAATTTAAAGAATAATTTATAAAAACAAATTATTTTTAGCTGCCCGAATTTTTCAGAAACGTTTCCGAAGGGATTTTATAGTGTATTAATTAGTGTCCTCAGCCTGGAATACCTGTTTTTCGAATGCTATCAATTCTGAAGTAAACATTTTCATGCTAAAAAAAAATGTTTAACAGACAAACATGCAAAATTAACAGCGTTAACACTAACATTAAAATGAAGATTATTTCTTTACTCTTTCATGTATAAATTAACTTATGCGGCTGAAAACATGTACTTGAGAATGGATAACATTCAAAAAACAGGTATTCCAGCCTCAGGACACTAATTAATACACTATAAAAACCCTTCGGAAACGTTTCTGAAAATTTCGAGCAGCTAAAAATAATTTATTTTTATAAATTATTCTTTAAATTTTGAAAATGTATTCGTTTCTGGGGATTCAAAAGACAATGTAACAGGCTATTTGAATTTTTGGATAACTCAGAAGATTATATTATATTTTCGTTCGTGGTTATAGCATATTTTCATAAAATAAGAAACATTAGTCATTTTTTACAGTGATAGATTAAAAATGTGTATTTTTACTTTCTTCTATCTATAATAGAAGAAAGTATTGTAATCGAATTTTTTTCGACTTCCGGTTTTCGACGGATTTACACGTTTTAGGGGTCAGAGATTCCGAAAAACATGTTTTTACAAAATGTCTGTCTGTCCGTGTATCCGTGTGTATGTCCTCTTTGTATCATAGAAAGTGTAATGAAGTTATGTCTAGAATTGAACCAAATTTCATTTATGGGTTTTTGGCTATGGCCAACAGGTCCCACTTGAATTTAGGGATATTCCGACGGCAGGGGGTGCTGTGATAGCGATTTTTGTTCTATTTTCATTATTGTATCATCAAAAACTGTATGACGTTATTCAGAAATTTTAACCAAATTTTTTGTATATGATTTTGACTAAGGCCTACAGGTCATTGTTGAATTTGGGGATATTCCGTGAAAGGGGGCGCTGTGATAGCCATTTAAAAATTTGAAATAAAAAAATCGTACAAAAAATTAGAAATCCTAAAAGTTTTTTCCGTTAAATATTCAGCCTTGATCCAAGGATTCCGGAGTAATTTTTGTTTTGCCTCTATCTTAAAAAGTGGCTGAGATATAGCAGTTTGAAATTTTAGGGGTGCTGACATTTTGAAACAAGACAGCAGAATTCCTCCATAAAAGGGTTTAATTTATGAGTTTTAGTGAACATGCTTTCTCGTAAATTTTCTTTCATTGTTGTAATCATCGTTTCAACTGATTTGTTTGAAACTATATATTCATATTCATTCGCCAAAGTAAAATTCTCCACAAACTTGGCGAAACTTCACTAAATGACGCCAACCTTTTGCTTTATTTGGTGAAATATCGCCAAATTTGGAGACAAAAATATGTTGTCATAAATGAAGCCAACATGGCTATAACCGACTAATTTGGAGACAGTCTTATTCAAATCCAGTATTGACGAGAACTGGGGAATGAATCTTCTATAATCAGGTTCCACTATAGAGGAGGGACTTTATATTAGATGTCTATGGGTTCCACTCATTTTACCTTCGTGTTTTCCAGTAAAAATAACAAAAAAAAAAAAACAAAAAAAAAATTAAAGAATATGGAAGCTATCTATAACTGCCGGTAAAGGGCAGAAGGACTTTTCGTAGTTGTGTTGTACATCGTATCCTAGTGCAAGGAAGGGTGCTCGCCTCCAGGAAACCCGACGATTCGAAAGCAGCTGACATATAACAGAATGACGAAAAATATTGATTTTATTGACGCTGTGAAATTTGCTGTGGCCCTGCGAATTTTGAAGTATTAACACGTATGAGGTAGAAGAAAGTTTGGCGATTGGCACATCCGACTAGTTATTCTCAGCCGTGTGTTTCTCATACAAATTGACATGTTCGAAGGAATTATTTTTCTGCAATCGATTTAATGAAATAATAATTAATGTCTTCGATTGTAATGGAAGGATGTTTACGAAAATTACATATTTGGATTGAACGTTAAAAAATACCCATAGATGTGTTAATTTGACATCTATAAATGCAATATTAAAAAAAATAAAATCTATAGAGCATGAAAAATGCCTAGTCCGTCACTTTTGAGCTGTGGAAACAGGTGTCAGACTCGTCTGTGGTTTTCCAATGAAAGGAAATTATTAAAAGAATTTATTCAAATCGATTTTTATCGATATTTACACTTCTAGAGAGAGTAATTAAAATTGTTTTTAGAAATTCTGAAAGAGAATTTTTTTTCCGTGTGTGTCCGAAATTTAACGTTCCTAGGTGGGATAGTTTATGAGATAGGGGGTGTCTTTAAAACGTCCAGTCTATTATTACTATTGCAATGCTGTGACTATGGCAACCCTTACCTCTCTTCTGGATTTTCAGAATGAATTTTCTGTGCGGTTTGATTAAATTGTATGCTTTAGTTGAATATTTTCCATTAATGAGTGGGTTTTTAATTAATATCTCGCGTTAATTAAGACTTTTTCAAAATTTTATGATTTCTCGTGTGACAGGAGGTATTCAGCTGTAAGTACACAAAATTTGAAGTCTCTAACTTATACAGATTCTGAGAACGGACTCTGTGACTGACAGACAGACATAGGAGTGAGACGAATAGTGTTTTGTGAGATGAACGAAACCCCCCAAAATGCCTGAGATATTGCAGTTTGATATTCTAGTTTGGTGGACATTTTTGAAGCAAGGCACCACAATAAAAATAAGGGACTCTTCCATAAACGTGTTTAATTTATGCGTTTTAGTGAACGTGGTTTCTCGCAAATTTTCTGATATATTTTAACTCTCATACGCTTAAAACTATACATTCATATCCGCTGGAGTCAAATTATCGCCAAGCTTGGCAACAATTGGCAAAATTGTGCCAAAATCTGGCCACAAAATATAAACTGCCATAAATGAACCCAACTTGGCTATAGCTGACTCATTTGGCGAAATTCTCATTCTAATTCAATGTTGACGAAATCGGGGAATGAATCTTCTATAATCAGGCTCTTCGCATTTTAACTTCGTGTTTTCGAGTAAAATTAGCTAAAATCTTAAAACCAAGAAATAGGGTAGCTACTTTTTCCTCCCGGTGCCGGGCGAGAGGACTTTTTTATTTTAAAACTTTATTACTTTAAAAAATATCTGCTTTCACCGGCAAAACACTAACAGAGTTTTTAGCCATAAATTTTTGCTGAAATTTTATTAAAGTAATAACTGATGTGTTGTGCATTGACTAATATAATCCATTGTTTATTTAGTGACACTGTTTATGCCTTGAAAACACCACACTGCTATAATAATATAAGAATATACCGACTGTCTTCTCTTACCGTTGACGAATTGCTAATTTCTATGCCATTAGTTTTAGAGGTATACTTGATGATAAATCATATTTATATGTATAGAAGTAAAGTTCGAAACAAATATATTAATATTTATAAATATAAATATATTTAGTATTAAGTAAATATGTAGTAATAAATTAAGTATGTAAATGCATAAATATAAAAATGAAATATGAGTGTAAATGAAATATTTTTTATTCTAAAATAAGAAGAGTATTTATTTATTGAGAATTTTTGCATACTTTGTTAAAAATACATAATTGAGTTCAAAAGCATTTTACAATAAATTGTTGTGGAGGGATAAGCTTTTTATTTGGGTTTCTTTTTTTTCTTCTGATGTTTTTGGGTACTTTTCCAGCTTTTTCTTTTTCTCGAAATTTTCTTATGTTTATTTCTTTATCACGTTTCTCATTTTTTTTTCTAAAGAATGCTTACAGATTTTAAATGAACAGCTTTACTGGCTATCTTTCAAAATAAACTGCATAACTTGTCGAGAGAACTGATATTTTTAAAACTTTTTTGACTAAATAAAGCAGACGCACTTAATTTGTCATACAATAAACTTAAAGATGAAAGAAGCTGATATTTCTTTCAAACAATTTATTGCTCTTTGATTTCTTTTAAATTGACTTATAAGAATATTTTTAAAGATATTTTTATCATAAGAATATTTTTTTTTAGTATTTTGTTGAAATGTTTTAAGGCTGTTCGCAAATCCAAATAAGCTACTTTCTGACACATTTCTAAATTGATTTTTGATGCATCAAATGGACAGTTGCTCTTATCAGAAACTATGTAATCGAATGGTGTTTTCCATCCTTTGGCAAAAGTATAAAATCTTTCAGAAAATACTGTCAAAGTTGGCGTTTTGAACCGAATTTCCGGACGCTACTGCGCGAAACAGGAGAAAAACCTTTCGTCACGTGACACCAATCGCTTATAACTCGATAAGTAATGGCAGCATATCAATAAATGGAAAGCACTATTCTATTCCAAATCGCTTCAATAGTTAGGTCTGCAAGTGGCAGACCTAAATGGGAAGTGGTAATGGCTCTTGCGTTTAAAAATGAACCCGTAACTATGTCAAAAAGTTTCGCGTTATTGAGCGAGGAAAAGTATTTTTTGAGAACCGCGTTAATTCACAATGCAGTTCCTCTAAAATTTAAATAGCATATTATTTAAATCTTTTATTTAATTTAAAACACATTTCTTTTAAACGCTGTTTAATGAATAGATATTAGAAGAAAAGTTTTAGCCTTTTGGTTTTCACATATATAAACTCATACCTACGTATCAACTCATATTTTAAAAGAAATTATTAACTTCTGTATGCATTTTAAAAACTTTAGTTACACTGTGTGCATTTTATAAAATGGACAGGATATCAGTTTTTACAAGAACTTCGTTAACTTTGAGCGTAGGAAATAGATTGGCTCGTGGAGCTCATGCCTTCTGCATTCAAATGAAGACTTTTTTTTTTTTAATATTACATAAATTCATCCGAAGACTAATCAACTCTTTTGACAATTTATCTTTGCAAAAATAACTCTGTACGCAAAAAACATACTAAATATTGATTCTATTTACAACGCGTAAATCTGCAGATCAGAGGTCTCAATGTCAGCATTGTTAATTGATTTTTTAATGCTTTCTAACATAGTTGAAAAGTGTTTATGACTTTGGTCCGCCTGTACTTCTTTTAAATTGTATTTGTCTGTAATTGCAGAAAAATATTTTAGTTATTTTATGCGTTTTTTAGCCGAATTAAATTTTAGTTACATTAAATCTATTTACACTTTTTTATTATTTTTAATACAATCATACTCATTGGTAAATAAATCATGCGAATAGTAATTTTTCCAACTACACTGAGAAAAAAAAATGAAGTACTCAGAAATGAGTATATTGATATACTCATATCGAATTGAGTATGTTTGGATAAAAAAATGAACTTATTCTTTCTCAATTTTGAAACATCATATGCTATCAAACGCAAACAAAACGACAATTTTGTACTGCGTAATGGTTTATTTCATTTAACTGTAATGGTTTATTGGCATAAAAGATGTTCATTAATAGAAAAACAATGCAATCCTGGAAATCAGGGAACGATGTTACATTTTTATTCCTCGGAAGGAACTATATCTTGCGCTTCCTTTATAATGCGTAAGATTACATTGCGTTGGTGTCGTGAGTGATTCGTATGTTCATACGCATCTGGTCTGTGTGTTGAATGACATGGATTTGTTTGTGAAAGCATAATTAGAAGAATGGGATTTGCAAGATTATGCCGATAGCTTTCCAAGTAAGTACTCTCTGTAAAATATTCAATACTTTTTTTTTCTTATTTCATGGAATCAACTGTGCCTTCTGCAAATATTAACTTAATGTAAATATTAAATTCTGCACAGTATTTTAAAATAATTTAAAAGTGCTTGAAAACAATGCTCTTGTCATAAAAAGGTTTGATTTGGGCATCTTAAAAATAATGTTGCTATTTTTTCAAAATAAAAAATCAATTAAATGTTTTTTATTAATAATTTTGGGCAGAAAATAAACGAAGGTACATTTTTACTTTAATCTGCAATAAACCAGGGGTTCGGGGCAGAGCCCCTCTTGACAAGAAAAATATTTTTTCTATTTAACTTATTTTAGATTTGAAAGTGTTTTATTAAATGTTTTTTAGCCTATGTTTTTACCTAAATTTTAGTTCCACACGTGTTACTATAGTTACACGTTACACGTGTAGACGCCATATTGTTTTACTTTATATAGCACTTTTAAATTATTTTAAAATAGTGTGCATAATTTAATATTAACATTAATTTGATATTTACAGAATTTACTGCTGATTACATAAAATAAGAAAAAATGTATGAATATTTAACAGAGAGCACACAGAGTTCATATTTGAATACATCCATAAGATAGAAAATGTGTACACGTGTTTCTCAATTTCGAGAACATTTGGATCGGAGCTATTTTGAGTATGTGACGTACTTAAAATGGACTACTTTTTACTCAATTTTCAGAACCCATTTTTTTTTTCAGTGTAAGTGAGAGTGTGCCCAGACCGGTAATCGTACCCAGAATCTTTGGCATTAATTGCCAATGCTCTTCTAATTGAGCTACCTGGACAGCCCAACCTACACAATTCGCACAGACAACCATTTGGTAATGACATCCGGTCTATTATTTGAAACAGTTTGACATTAAAAACCGCAGGTAAAGGAACACCAATAGACAATGTATACTTAATTACATTTTTTCATTATTTTTAACACAGTCAGGCAGATTGGTAAATAAATCATTGGAGTAGTAAGTAGTTTTTTTCTGACTGAAAAAAATGTCCCGACAATTGTAAAGTATTGAAAAAATAGTAGGAAATAAGATTATATCAATGCCTTACCATTAATTTTCAAAAAGTTACATTTTTTAAATATTTAAACAGCCCCTCTAGATAAATTGGTCTACTACATTTTATTTTCTTTTTGATTCAACAAGCGCAATACAAAAAACTACATATCCGTATTTTTAAAAATGAGTGACCTATGCTGAATTAAAAATTGACCTTTGTGAATGGGGTCCATATATGAAATTAGAGATGTAAATCTGTGAAATATTGCGAAAAAAAGTGAAACACGGACGTGTCTGTACATCTCGTGTCTATATGCAATTGCCATAAACAAAATGTAATCGATGCTTGGAACAATATTAGTGGCGACGAAATTATAGAAAAGTTAAAGAAACATTATTATAAAGCTCAACTATAGATTGGAGATAGAAAAAATACTTTGAAAATTGGGGCTTTGCGAATTGCTTTCTTAATTTATGTTTCTGGGATTTACAACCGCATTTGTCTCTTCACATAACGTGTGCCTGTGTAAGGTTTTATTTAGATGTGCTATTTGTGGTACATTTTTATACATTTGTTAACATATTTTTGTTTTAAAAAACGCCTTCATCATTTTGTGAATGGTCCCTAATTTTACTGATGTTTATAATCTTTTAAAATGTATGAAAAATGGGTTGCCAATTTTCCCATTTATCATAATTCAATGTATGTAGTTTTTTGTAATGAGATTATTGGAAGAAAAAAATCTTATTGAACAATTTTATTTATAGTGTTCGTAGTTCGTATAAATTTTTTAAAAAGTGCAACATTTTAAAATTTAAGGGAGATCTATACCATTAACATAATTTAATATCCTACTCTGTTTTGAAAACTCGTGCAACTTACGTTGTCTACTTATATCCTTCAGATGAAAAATTAAAGTGCGTTCCAACCTTTTTCGGACACACTGTATACGTTTTCAATAAAAAAATAATAAATATTATTAATATTAGCCACGCTGGCATATAAATAAAATTTACCAACAAAGCAAATTTTTATTTCCTGGTATTCTTAACCATTCGTTGAAACTCATTACTGTAATAACACAATTTTCGATACAAACGCTTCCCTGTTGCTACTTTGTTCTAATATATTTTGCCTTTTATTATTACACTTTAAGTTATATCTCCATTTATTTAATAACTTCTTGATGTCTTAAATATCTAAATAACTAATGTTCAGGAAAAGATTTTAGGCATTAATCTGTTATGACCATACCCTTTTTTTATGCTTAAGAGGAGATCACTGTTCATCGGCTTGAAAAGTAGGTTAACTTCGGAATTTATTTTTCATACAAATAATAAAGTAACAAAAAAAAAAAAAAAAAAAAAAAAAAAAGAAAAAAAAAAGTAAAAAAAAGTAAAAAAAAAAAAAAAAAATTACCCATTTATTATTTATAGTTTTTACCATAAAAATATCTTCATTATACAATAGTTATTAAAATTGATGGAGATATTGTCAGTTGCATATGGGCATGCTGTGCGCATTACCCTGCGCCGTGTTGTCCAAAGCTTCTCAAAGTCATCTTAAACAAACAAAATCAATTTTTTCAGAAAGCATATTGAATTTGGGGGGGGGGGGGGGCATGAAGCTATTTTTAGTGAAATTGAACAAAATTTGGTAAAATGGTAATCGTCTGAAAAAAAAGTGTCATTTTTAATGTAAACATCAAATACAGTTTAAAAAAAAAAAGAGAATTAAATAATTAACGGTACTTACGCATTATCCGGTCCAAGAAGGATCGGATACAATTCTTATGGATGTATACATCCATAAGAATTGTAAATACGTAAAAATCTGAAATTAATTTGTATTGATAACTTAATACACTGCAAAAAATAATTGTTGATTTTACAGTATAAAACTGGCATCCCAGCTGCCAGTATTATACCGTAAAATTAACAGTATTAAACAGTAAAATAAGCAGTAATACTGTTAATTTTACGGTATAATACTGGCAGCTGGGATGCCAGTTTTATACTGTAAAATCAACAATTATTTTTTGCAGTGTACCTTCCTACTTACATAGATTCTTATTTATGCATCTTATTATACTTAATATACATCTTAATTATACGCTGATATACATTTTGCTACAATTTAAACTTAATTTGTTTCAATAACTTTATATATTACCTTCGTATAGTTATTTACATCTTTTCGTATATAACTTATACACATATATCTTACACCCGTTTCACGTGTTTTATATACACTTACAACATTACGCCTTACAACTTTCGTACATTTTACAATGCATACTGGTACATATACATACTCCCATACAGCAATTTACAATACATATCATACAACATACTTACAATAAATACAATTTACTGTATGTGGAATAGATTTCGCATTGAATACAATATTTACAACAATAGTAACTAAGACGTTGTTACATAGGTTATTGTAACTAATATTATCGGGGTCATTATTTGTGGTATATCTCTTTGTCCCGGATAATGCGTAAGTACCAAATTAACTTGCATTTCTTATTTTATTATCCTTCCGTCTTATTAAAAATACTGCTACAAGATTAATATACGATTTGTTATACTATTTAAAACAGTATTTAGTGCAAAAATCGTTTTCTTATCTGAAGCACATTAAAATAAATACGTATATTAAGAATCAAAGCATTATTCTTACAAGTTAAAAAAACATGAAGTGATTCCACCCGACTCTCCGAACATTTTATAAAATACCGTGGATTCAGATAAATTTACGAGTTCTGACATTTTGGAATCAGCTGAATTTGAACACTGTACTACCGTTTCGAAACTGGAGACGTTGCCTCTGAGCCATTAATGTTTGTCTACATCGTTGGAATATTATCACTTATCTACTCTGTCACATTTTCTTGGTGATTTTTCCTATAGAATCGGTCGCAAAATTGTTTAAAAATAGTTTAAATACCTAATCTGTCATCCGATTTGTACGAAAATCTATACAGTTCTTCCAAGTGTGGTCTATAACAGATTTGTCAAACTTAGCTGAATCGGAAGTACCTTTTAGAAGCTATCATGTTCATTCACTCACGCACACACACACGCACACATCATTATTACAATATTTTCCTTATACTATCTGTTCGGAAAATAAACATGAAATTCATTTTCTACGTAGATAATATAAAACGATTTTAAATATATTTCAAGAATGTCTGAACACTTTTTTCAAATTGTAATTAATTCAAGTTAGCATAAATTTTGAAGTGTACGCTTTTAATTATTTAGCGCACGTAAGCTGAATATTTATATATGAAAAGAAAGGTTGCTTAAACAGTTACTATAAACCTAATTTCATTATGAAAATATCTTAAGCAGGTCTTGTACATTAAGTCCTATTTTTTAGCGAATGTAAAAAAAGAAGCTTCTTTTTTTAAATATGTGTATATGCATGCTTATATGTATGTACGTACGTACTATGTGTGTGTTCACAACAACCAGCGAATGGATTTGAATATAACGTTTTTACACTACTATTCAATACACCAGGGAAGCTTTTAAGGTAAAAATAGTCACCGTATTGTATATAAATTTTACAGAGATGCATAAAAAATGTCATTCCTTAATACTTACCTGTAATTGTCTACTGCGTGTCAAACGTGAGCGAAGCTGGCAATTAGAGAGCCTTTAAAAATAAGTGAGTGGCGATATACGGCCCATATAACCTGATTGGTCGAAGGGATTTTGGACAAGAACTTGTCATTATCGCGAAGCTAATGTTTTGTTGAGTTATCTCGCTCGTCTAATCGAACTTGTCCAGGTGTTTATTCAAGACTACACTAGATACCGGGCTTGCTCATTCATTATCATGACGTCACAAAAGGTGGCTGGCCGCGACCAGCGATTGGTGCAAAGCGACGAGCCCGTCGTTTTCTGCCAATCGCTGTATGTCTTTCATTTTGTCGTTTCGCTTTGTACCAATCGCTGGTAGCGGCCAGCCACCATTTGTGACGTCATGATAATGAATGAGCAAGCCCGGTATCTAGTGTAGCCCTGGTTTATTGCTAAGTTCTGGAATGTGAGTTGCCATAGTTTGGACAAAAAATTCCAATCTCAATATGCGTCCTCTGAGTGTTTTAGCATAATTGCAAGCAAGTCGTGGATTAAGAAAATAGTCACTTAAAATAGTCACAGTACGCTTTCCTTTTTTGTTTAACATTGCTTATGTAATGTTCTTTTGGATATTTTATAATGTAGTTTTCAATTGAAATGTGTGTTGATCCAAATATAGCTTTACGAATAAAAACGAAAGAATTTTTATTATTTCTTGTTTTTATCCAGTTCTTTGCGTGGCACTGTATATGACTTTATTTATTTTATAGAAACATTTCTTAGTATAATAAATATAGTTCAGCTTGAAAATGCATAACTGAATTAAAAACCACCTTTAAGCAATACACGCTCATACTCAGTGATACTTACGATTTCTTTATGTAGCGCTGTATATAATCTATAGCATTTATGCACCCCACGTAGTATGCAAAAATTTAGTTAAACTTACAAACGCATACCATAGCTGAAAACACACTTCCAGCAATTATCACTAATACTCGTACACAGTACTTCGGAAACTATTCTGTATCTGGAATTTTTTGTGTGTCCCTGTAAATGAAAACGCTAAATGCTATGCATGAAATATTCTGCAGCAAGTATCCTGTAGTAAACCTCCGTAATGTATACCAATTTCATTATATTTGAAATAGTGTATCATAATTAAAATACGTTGTAAACAGTTTTTTTTCCCAGTAGACCATTATGTAACAGAATTCTTTTGTGTGTCCCTGTAAATAAAAACGCTAAATGCTTTACAACTCCCTATTCTAAAGAAAGCATGTTTTGGTGCACTTCAGAAATTCAAATAAATTTTATTAGGTTTGTATTAGTGTAAGATGACTAAAATATACCGTAAACGATTTTCTCCATAGATCATACTATAACGGAATTCTTTTGAGTGTCCCTGTAAGTAACTATAAGTACTACACATACCATATTCTATGGTAAGCATCTTGTAGTGAACTTCAGTGATGTATATCAATTTTAATGTGTTTGAAATAATTTAACATTATTAAAATACACTGCAAAGGATTTCCCCCATACACCGTAATGTAACGGCATTCTTCTGAGTGCCCCTGTACGTGAACTATAAATGCTACATACTCCGTTTTCAATACCGAACATGCCAGGGTAAGCCTGTAAAACGTACATTCAATTACTTGGAAATCCAAGTATATTTACGCATGTTATAAAACGGTCGGACTGACTAGGCAAACCGAATACATGAACATTCGTTGAATACCTAATACATGAACATACTTTTGAACTGTGTAGGACAGCATTAACCCCTTAGGCACCATATTCAATTTAGTGGTAGTATGCTGAATACCAGATATATTAAAATTTGTCAAAAGTAGTTTATATCATTTTTGTCTATCATAGATACAAGCATAGATTATGTAACACTTTCCAACGCTTCCAAAATAATTTTACAAATCATACCGTTTAATAAGCTGAAAGATAACATCTAAGTAAACAATTTGGAAAACGCGTAACATATTTAAAAACATAATTTCAGGAATTTCCAACATATACAATATTCGGAAAAATATCCGAATACTTTTATTCAGCCCTGTATAGGATCTATAGATTTGTATATATACTACATAGGATGCTAAATTTTAGTTCAGTTAGGAAACGCGTAGCACAGTTTAAAATTCTCCGTCTGGAGTTTCTGTCAATAAACAGAAATGTGTTCGCGAACTTTTGTGCTTCCGTGTATAGGATCTACAGAATTTATACACACCACGTAATAGACAAAAAGCGAATTAAAATTAAAATCGCGTTCGGTAACTTAAAACGCACTTCCAGGAATTATTGTTAACAGACAGTAGAGAATTATTTTGTGTGTTCCTGTGAATGAACGATGACTGCACAATATTCTGTAGTAAGCCTCTTGTAATGCACCTTAGTGATATGTATAAATTTCAATGCTTTTAAAATAGTGAAACATTATTTAAATAAACCGCAGACGATTTTTCTCCATAGACGTAATGTAACGGAATTCTTTTGACTGTCCCCGTAAAGTAACTATAAGTGCTATGCACACCCTATTCCATATTAAGCTTCTTCTAATGCACCTTCGTGATATATATAAATTTCAATGCGTTTAAAACAGTGAAACATTATTTAAATAAACCGCAAATGATTTTTCCCCATAGACCACAATGTAACGGAATTCTTTTGAGTGTCCCTGTAAAAAAACTATAAGTGCTACACACTTCCGTTGAAATAGTGAACATGCTATAGATAACGACAATAACATATAAAAATTGCAGAGCAATCCGAGCATATTTACGGGAGTTAGAGCACGGACAGACGGCCATACGGCAGACGGCAGACGGCCAGACAAACCGAAGTCATAAACACTTTTCAACTAGGTTGGAAAGTGTTAAAAACACAAAACCGAATGCGGAACACAACAATTTACGAAACAGAACTGAACAGAATGACCAACACATAAACAAATGAACAACAAAGAAACAAATAAAGCAGCGAGAAAATTAATGAGTTTTTCTATACGTAACGCCATCTATTAGATGCGAAAACAATAAGTGCTATAAAGCCCGTACAAAACCAATCACAATAGAAAGTAGTGACACAAGAAAATAGATGATTAGGACATTGCAGTCTGGACTTAAGATGAGGACGTACGCACGTACGTCCTGGTATTACAAATAGACGAGTTCATGACGTACGCATGTACGTCGTGGTCCTTAAGGGATTAAAAGTGATTCCTGCAATCAGCTTTTTAATTTATGAAAATTTACAATCTGAACATTTCAACTTATTTAACTTTTGTATGTAATTTTAATTTCAATTGCTCAAGTTTAACAATTCTTACATTTAAATGAAACAAATTTTTCAATTATTTGTAACTACAATTTATAAAAGAATTTTATTAAATTCCAACAATTCTATTTGAAAAAATAAAAGTTCTTATTTAGATAACTGATTTAGATATTAACTTTTATATCAAAGCAAATATTCAAATAGATTAAAGAAAAAATAAAAAGAGTCTGTTAAAATGAGATCAAACTAATTCTGTGCAAAATTTTATGGATGTTTCTTACAGCCAATGGAATTTTAATAAAATTAATTCTCTTCTCAATCGTTTAGTTTGCAAAATCTTTTATTCGTCATCAAAAGAGAATAATTTATCAGCAAGATTTATGAAAAAATAATTTCCAAGATAAATCTTTATTAGCTTGACTGAAAAATAATCTTTATTTAAATACAAGCTATTACACATAAAGAAATATTAAAAAATGTTTAAGAAAAAATTAGGAATCAGGTCATTGTGTAACTGTTTTAAAATTTATATACAAACTTATTTCAGACTATGTAATTTTTGATGTAGTTCTCTAATGTCTAGTGATGTCTTCTCTCACATTTTACATAATTCATCCAGTTTTCAATATAAATTTATTTTTAAATATGTAGAAGTTTTTGTTTCATGTGGATTCCCAATAATAATGCTAACAATGATTTTTTACACTTTTACATAAAAAGATAAATATTTGTTTTAAATAATGGCTTTTATACGTATACAAATATTCCCATATAGTGATGACGCATAGGGATAAATAAGTAGTGATGATCCATAAATGTGACAGAGTTTGTGTACCTAAAATCGTGACGTCAGTCATAAAGTTTTGTTTGAAAAGAGAAAGAATTGTCTCTGAATTTGAATTTGAAGAGAGGACGCTTTGAGACCTATAGCGGCATGGCTGTCGTCTCAAATGAGCATTTGACTGCAGAACAACCCAGGTTAATTAGCTAGAATAACCATAGAGCAGTCAACTAAAAGCGATCAATGCTATGTAGATAGTTCAATGTAGAAATACGAAAGTCCTTAGACGAACAAAATTTTCTAACAAAATTTACTAACAAAACCCACAAAAGAACTAAAACACACGCTGTTCTAAACAGTGTTATCCCAACAACTTCTTCACTGAGACTGGCACTTCAGTACACGAAAATAAAATATGATCCAAGCAGTTAGGAACCCTTCAAGAAGAATTGACTCTAAAAATAAAAAGATTGCCATGTTTCATAGTAAATAGTCATATAGTAAATTTTGTCCTCTTTTCAACAAAGTGTATTCGGAGTTCGTACAGAGATTTTTTCATTTTTCGCAAATTTTTTATGCGATTTTTAAACTTTTATGGTGTTTTACCGCGATTTTTTGACATCCTTGAAAGGAATTTTTTTCAAACTTTTAGCCTAATATAGTAAATTATGTACTCTGGCGATTTTTGAATTTATAGTGATTTTTAAAGCGATTTTCAATGCGATTTTTAACGTTTTTTGGCGTTCCGTGGTGGACATTTTTGACATCCGTGAAAGACTTCCGGTTACAATGTTTTAGCCCACAAAAGTATTTTGTCCCCTGCGATTTTTTATGCGTTTTTTATTTTTTATTGTGTTTCACGGCGATTTTACCACATTAGTATAAGGAATCCGGGTTGAAACTTTTATCCCAAAATAGTAAATATTGTCGTATTTTCAATGAAGCTTATTCGGAATTCGTACAGTAATTTTTGAATTTTTCGCGAATTTTTCAATGCGATATTTAGAATTTTTTCGCGTTTCGTTGCGATTTTTCCACATCAATAAAAGAAATCCGGTTTCAATCTTTTAGTCCAATATAGTAAATTATCAATATAATGGGGGCCCTCTTAGTTCGTTTAGAAGAGTTTCCGTTTAATAAATTAAAAATCATACTAATCGTACTATTATTTCGGGGTTCGTTCGCAAAAACAGATTGAAGGATACGCTGCTGAAGGCAGTGTCCCCCCCCCACTCCAACATTGGGTCCGTTTGGAAAGAGTTTTGTTTAAAAATATAAAATCATACAAATACCAGAGTTGTTTACAAAAAAAGACCGGAGCGTGCGTAGCACTCCCGAAGGTGCTTGGGTAGTAGGGTCCCCAACACTAAATTCCTCCCGGAGAAAAATGTCTGAATTCGACATTTTTAATAAGATTTTCTCTAAGGTCCTTAATTTTATTAAGGCTATTATACCGGGCACGGGCAACGCCGGGCGAGTCAGTTAGTAGGAAATAAAACATAGCAATCGTTTCTTTAAAGTCAGTTTGACGTCAGACTGAAAGCGTCTCATAGAAAGGGACGAGGAGGTGTAGGAGATTATGTTTTATTTATTAAGTTTTTCCCTGAATATTTTTGAAATTGAAATGTCTCTATAAGAATAGATGTTTTAACTCCAAATACATTTAAATGAAGGTACGACGTCTTTTTTAACACACTTATAATAAAGTTTTTCAATTTTATATACAAAATATGCGCATTATCTGCTCAGATGACGTCAATTTCGCATGCGGAAATATAGCGAATGGGCCTGAATTTTTATTGTCTTATAAAAACAATGGACACGTGTTATAATTTTTCCATTCTTGTGACTTTTTTTACGGTGTGGCAACAGGAAAGAAACAAGTAATATAAAAAAAAAATTAAGTCAATTTCAACTTTTTAATCATAAATATATAAAATAAACCCGTGCAGCATGAATGTCCCACGTTATCTTTATTGAACATTATTTTATAATCATCGTTGCTGTATTTTATTTCTGTGGCATCACTAATTTGAGAAAAATCTTTCATTTCATTTATGAAAACAATGGGAGGAATTTTTTTCTCCCATTTAAAACTAAAATTAATTAGTTAAATTTAATTAATGAATTAATATTTGAAAAAACTGTATTAACATAAAGTGTCACCCACTACAAGTTAAAAAAAATTTATTTGAACTTGAGTGGATGAATAGAAAATATTTTATTAACGATTGAAAATTGGATATATATATAGAGAGAGAGAGAGTGTGAGCTAATAGTAGGAATTAAAAAAAATAGCATTAGAAAAAATTTAAAAAATACATATTTGTATAAAGATAAAATACACATACATATATATAGAGTACGTAATGAGAGCACCTGTGACTGGCTAATGACTTTTAACGTTAAGTCTATGGCACTTATATTTTATAATTATTCATCAAGGACATAATTTTTTTTCACATTTGTCTTTTTTACGCGAACCATGATGGTCAGGGCATTTGTCATTGTTCTGAATTAAATGGTCATCGGACGATCAATTTAGGAGGAGTAGAGTCACAAAGATACCATTGGGATTGACACATGAGAGTTTCTCTTCGCTCAGTTCAATAATATTCCTTACTCAACAATACATGGTAGAGTAAAAAAATATACTTCTGGGGGGCAGTCACTGTAACTTATCCAGAAAATGCTCTAGTAACACTCTTTTGATGACATTAATGTTAGCAGTTATGGATTTATTAAGTGGGAGGGTGGATTTTTTTATGTACTACTGCTACTATTACAATAGATAAAGAAGTCGAAATAAGCACAATGGTAATGAAGGGTCCCAAAAGAGGCAGAACAGTTTGATAAAACATTTTATGGACTGAATAAAATTAAAGTCATACCTTCCAATTTTCCGGTTATTTTCATATCAGTTAAATCAAGAAATTTTATTTAAAAAAAAAATCACGTAGAAACAAGGAACATTTCGTTAAGTAATTTTTCTGGTTCAAATTATGTTTATTAGGCTTGAAATATACGAAAAAGTTGGCAACTATGGCATTACCACAATTGTTAAATTCCTGGAACAGCTACAGAATTCCAGAAATTTTTAAGCATAAAAAATTTAGTTTGTGAAATAGTTGTGTCGAACACATAGAGTAATAAACATTGTTTTGTTAAATTTATTGTTGTATATGTCATTTGTTTGTTACTTCTTTTTTAATAATTATCTAAGTTAAAATTGTTTAAAATAGGAATTTTAAATGATGCATTATTTAATTATAATGCAGGATTAAGTATTTAAAGCACTGATTACATTTAAATTAGTAAAATTATGATGAACTGACATGCAGAAAATGCATTGTTTTATTTATGTACCTTGAACATCTCATTTTGGTTTTAACTACTGTAAATGGGACCAAAAGGATCTAAATGATGACAATGATCTATTTTCTTCTTAGATTACAGATAATAATTAAATTTCTTTAAAAAATAATGATTTGGACTTAAAAGAATAATTATCAATCCCTTTTTTCTTATATTCGGCATTTTATATTTAATGAAATGCGAAACATATCCTAAATGCGACAAACTTTCTCATCGTATTTAGGCAAAATCACCTTAAATCTTAAAAAATGGATTTTGATTAATGAGACATTTTAACAGTATCTTTACACGCGACTAAGCAACATACAATTAATACTGAACATACTAGTTACTGCGCTGTCCAAAGAAAGAAGTTATTTTTTATTTTTCAAAATTCTAACTTTTTATTTACAATATTTTGATTATCTTTACTTCTTTAACGAGTTAAAGAGAAAATGTAAATTAAAAATATTTTTGACTTTTGAAAGATAATATTTAAAAACCAACAAAATCCAAATGTCTCAGTTTAAAATTCAATCTTAAAAGAAAGAAAAAAGAAAAAAGAAGTCTACATTAAAATAAACTTAACAAATGAAAAAAAAAATTTATTTTTAGCATCTCTGTATTTTTACGAGCTCTATAAATTGTGCCATAAAAATAATTGTCCAGTTAAATAGAATAGAGAAAAAAAGTTATCTTCGATATTGAAGTTTAAATAAATATCTTTTAAAGATTTTACATATGAAAACTTAGTTTTGTGATGAACCAATTCACAGATATATACAGGATAGGAAAATTATCCAGCCATTTAATTTATGAACGAATATATCTGTAGTAATAAAAGTAGTGTCCACACATATGTAAGTTTTAGCAGTTCTATCTCGAAAACTATTTAAGATAGGGAAAAGAAGTTGATTAGAAAGTTGCTCATTGCTGTCGATTTAGTAGAAAACAACACTCCATATGCATGAATAACCTAAACCGGTGGCGTAAATTTGATTTAAATTTTTGCTATTCCCGATGATAATACAGTGTTGCTGTTACAGAGAAAAAAAGTCTCAAGTTGCAAACAAACAATTAGACAAAAATAACTATTCTCGAATTCATCACCATCAGTTGCACATATATCGTTCTTGGCAGAATTAATGGTACAAATCGTGCTAACTGGCATTCGCGCTTTTCCCTTTCCGTTTAGGTTATTTACTCTCATGGGGTGTCGTTTCCTACTAAATCGATGACGCTCAAAAACTTTCTAATCGACATCCTCCCTATCTTCAGTAGTTTCGAGATAGAATCTCTAAGTTACGAGTTATGCCGCTAGGAGGTGCTGCTAGTGGTATCATTATGTAGCACGTACTCATTTATGTATGTGTATACACCACTTTTATAATTGTAGCTACATTCGTTCACAAATTAAATTGCTAGGTAACTTATACGCCTTCAATTCTGTATAACCTATTATGAAAAAAAAGGGCAGACAGAATACTGCAATAACAGTTAAAGGCTTTTTACTTCCTATTTTATGCATATATTATGCGCAGAAAGAAAAGGTACTAAAACGAAGCTAATATCCCCTTGTTTCATTTAATAATAATCGAATAATAAATAGCATGTTAGTCTTAATACGTGACATTTCAAATCAAAATCAAGTAATTTTCTTTCAAAATTTATTATTTATATCCAAGGTAGATATTTAATTATTTATATTCCATGTGAATATTGCACATGTATTTGTTTTTCATCAAATAAATTCGTTTAAACATGCATATATATTCAAAGAGCATTGGCATAAATGACAGTTATCATTTTAATCTCCTTAATAGCATGATAAATGATCATATTATGTAAATTAGCTCATTCTGTCATAATATATATAATAGATTTGGTTGTTCTGTTTGTCATGAAGAATCGGAAATAATGTCAGATATCCAGTAAGTTAATGGAATTACATCTTTTATATTCTATTTTATCCGACATTGGTGCTTTTATTTTCTGCATTTTTGCCATATAAGAGCTGAGATGAGTGGTTTAATAAACCAGATGTTTTATTATTATTATTATTATTATTATTATTATTATTATTATTATTATTATTATATAAAATATAAATTCTTATGAAAAGCACAGTCGCTCTTTTAATATATATGTATATATATATATATATATATATAATTAATACACTGGGAACAGCTTATAACGAAGCTGAAGGATGAAGCTCGAAAATTATTCGTTATATGCGAGCATTGTTATAAAAAATTTCCTTACAGCGTTAAAAACTTTACAAAGAAATGTAGGTATTTTTCATTTTGTAATGGGGTGCTAGTCGTAAAATGTTTAAAATTATATATAATAATAATAAAAAAAAATTCATATCCATAATGATTACAAATTTTTTATTAGATTTCCTTATTTAAATTTTAAGTTACGCTATATGATATGAGAATCATATATTACATCTTAACCTCCCCTACTCTTTATTTAAATTATATTTTCTCCCTGATTTTTCGAAATTTAAGTGTGTTATCTATAACTACAAACAATAATCCCGCCGTAATTTAAAATCTTTCCCTTTTCACGGTCACTTGTACTGGATCGCTAATATCTCACGGTCTTTCGATTAAAATAAAAAGAAAAGAATTAAATCAGCACAGATGCCTTTTTGTAATTTACTTTCCGAAACCATGCTTATAACACAATATATTCAGAAAGCAATTTTGCGGCCGGAGAGTCAGTTAAAATTATGTCTAGCATCTCATCCAAATCATATGCATGTCCTTATTTGGTCTTAGTAATAACTCAACCATTCACACCCAGTTCTAAAAATATATTCTGGTTGTTAAAAGCACAAGCTGTTTAGACTATCAAAGATTCCTTTCGCATGGGAATATATTTGACCGTTGCAGTCTTCTTGGCGATATTAAATTTCGAAATGAAATACGTTCTTATGCCAACAATCTGGTACCCTTGCTCGACAAATACCATTAGTTATGTACGCTCCATCTGAAAGTGTTCTCGCCTAGACAACACTGTTAGCAACCCTATTTGGCGAGATACTTGTCATTCGGACTCCAAGTCAAGTCACGGAAACAACTTCACTTCTGCTCCTGTCATCTGCTTGTAATGACCTTTTAAGAAGGCCTCCTATGTTTCCCCCTCTTCTGCCTTCGGACCTTTTTACGTTATGGTAATCATCTGAATAAACAGTCAGACATTTATACTGGAGTTTTTCTTTTTATTCCTCTCGAACCTGGCAACCCACTTGGATATTTCTGCAATCTTGAACAACAGAAAAAATCGCCGGAAACATTTAATTACATTACAAAATTTTGAGCAACAAGAAAGTTACCTGAACAATTAATTACATTATAAAATTATATTTTTATTTTATATAGTGCATTGATTATATGTAAACTTTCAGACGGAGCATACCTGCAATTTAAACCCTATCAAATTATTCTTTTATCTGAGCAAACGGGGGAAATGTATGATATGAGAATCATACATTAAATTTTAACCTCCCCTACTCTTTATTTAAATTATATTTTTCCCCTGATTTTTCAAAATTTAAGTGTGTTATCTATAACTACAAACAATAATCCCGCCGTAATTTAAACTCTTTCCCTTTTCACGGTCACTTGTACTGGATCGCTAATATCTCACGGTCTTTCGATTAAAATAAAAAGAAAATAATTAAATCAGCACAGATGCCTTTTTGTAATTTACTTTCCGAAACCATGCTTATAACACAATATATTCATAAAGCAATTTTGCGGCCGGAGAGTCAGTTGAAATTATGTCTAGCATCTCATCCAAATCATATGCATGTCTTTATTTGGTCTGAGTAATAACTCAATCATTCACACCCAGTTCTAAAAATATATTCTGGTTGTTAAAAGCACAAGCTGTTTAGACTATCAAAGATTCCTTTCGCATGGGAATATATTTGACCGTTGCAGTCTTCTTGGCGATATTAAATTTCGAAATGAAATACGTTTTTATGCCAACAATCTGGCACCCTTGCTCGACAAATACCATTAGTTATGTACGCTCCATCTGAAAGTGTTCTCGCCTAGACAACACTGTTAGCAACCCTATTTGGCGAGATACTTGTCACTCGGACTCCAAGTCGAGTCACGGAAACAACTTCACTTCTGTTCCTGTCATCTGCTTGTAATGACCTTTTAAGAAAGCCTCCTATGTTTCCCCCACTTCTGCCTTCGGACCTTTTTACGTTATGGTAATCATCTGAATAAACAGTCAGACATTTATACTGGAGTTTCTCTTTTTATTCCTCTCGAACCTGGCAACCCACTTGGATATTTCTGCAATCTTGAACAACAGCAAAAATCGCCGGAAACATTTAATTACATTACAAAATTTTGAGCAACCAGAAAGTTACCTGAACAATTAATTACATTATACGCTAATTAATACTAATTACATTAATTCACTGTAACCACTACACGTATGATCTTTTCCTCCGTTAACAAAGAAGTAGAGATTTTTATGTTTATTTATATTGTATTTTTTGCGAAAGCAAATATAAGTTATTAAATTTTATATAAAATATTTAATTAAGATTTAAAATAACATAACTTATTTTATACATTAATTTTTATATCTTACTACAAAATATATAAATCTTAAAAGTTCTAAAGTAAGCATCCAGTTAAACTTTAAAAAAAGATTTGTTTATGGTAGTTTTAATGCAATTTTTAATATGAGTTGAAGCTGTTGTTGGTAGATTTCTCGTTACGAGATACATTTTAAGCTTGTTGAAACTTTTAATCGTGATATCATGCACAAATTTTTTTCTACAATAATTTGATCGTCATTATTTGTTTCAAATGCATTTTGAATTTTTACTCAATCGAATTATTTTGGTGCGAGTTAATGTAGATTTTTAAAGAAACTTTTTCTTGTAGTACATTTTAAGTAAAAAACAAAGCAGTATTTCTTATAGGCGAGTTACAGAGACGGTGGACTTTGAAAATGTAATTATACAAAATTTCGTTTTTCTGTGAAAATTTATTGTTAAAATTAAAAAAATATCAATATATACTTGCTAAAAAACTTAAGCTATGTACTTGCTAAAAAACGTATTTTCACACATCTTATACGAACGGTAAGTAACGAAAATGACATATCATAATGTATTTTTCTCTGTCTATACATCTTTTAAGTGTTCCTTGTTTTTTAATTTTTTTTTAATTCTCAATGTAGCTAAGGGACAATCTTGATACAAAATTTTCGCAGTCTATGCATCTTTAAAATGTTCCATGAGGTTTAATTTTTTTGAAATTTTCAACATTGCCAAGGTGTAGTGGTATTGATATATGATACAAGAAATGTGGGTATCTATGGTTTAATTAGGCAGACAATTGTTTCAAAAAAGACAAAAACCTGATATAAATCTGAAATTTCTTTACAAATTTACACGTTAATGGATTTTGTTGATAATTTGAGAAACTTCACAAACCAACATTCCGAAATAGATGTACAAATTTCTTGTAGTATGTAACAAGATTGTCCTTTAGTGATGTTGAAAATTTTTAGCAAAAATAAAACAAAATTTTTGACATACATTGTGATATGTTATTTTCATTACTCGCCTTTATAAGATGCATGAAAGATACATTTTCTGCCAAATCTATGGCAACAGATTCATATTTTAAAAACTTTAACAATAAATTTTCCTACAAAAACAAAAATTCATATTTTTGCACTTTCCAAAATCATTTTCTTAAAAAATCACGGGAAGTGGTTTTTCAGAGAATTAAAAAAAGAACAATTTATCAAATACTCATATTTATCCAGGCTCGTATTATGCGAATTCTATTGAGTAGCGTGGTCCAAATATCCTGTCATTCTCTACGGAAAGTTTAAGAACAATAGAATAATACTAGTCGCCTGTACCAGATTTGGTTGGTTCACTGTTATTGGCAACGTTACACACCCAGAAAACCTATATGAACACCATGACATCATTTTAGCGGCATTAAATGAAACGGTGCCCAACTTGTTGTGCACAGCTGAGAAGCAACTTAAAGTTTTATTCTGACATATAAATATTAGTCAAAGTACTCATTAATGATAAAAGTCTCTCACTTTAAGAATATTGCAATATCAAGACTCTATTAAATATATTACTGATAATTACTAATTTCTGTACTTAAAGCATTTATTTAATAAGTTTTTATTTTAATCAAATCTGACTATCAAACGTAAAAAACCAAAAATCATTAATCAAATATGTTATTTTAGATTTTTTGCGATTTCTGAGAAAAAAAAAAGTGAATCTTATGCACTTTGAAATATCAAATTTCGTGAAGTGGGCAATTGTCTCCCCCCCCCCCTCCTAACCTTCCCGAAATGGCGCCCCTGGGTGCATGTTCTGTGTGAAATTTTATGAAATGTTTCTTGGTGATTGTTGCAAAACCTGTCCAAACAATGTTTTTCAAATGTTTGATAGTTTGCGGAACTCTTTTACAAAGAATTCTGCAGTATTCTGCAGTAGTTCTGCAATGTAGAACTGCTGCTACAAAATGTACAGGAGTTCATTCACTTACATTTCCAAATGTATTTCAAAGTGGTGACAAGCCATTTGAATCACCCTGTACATTCATTATGAAACCGTGTAATATGCGATTTATGAAAACATGTAAATTTTAAATTAGAAAATAAAGGTTTTAACAAGTAATATAAAAACTTTTTTTTTAAAGTCAATTCCTACTTAGGTCAAATAGAATTTTTTTTCCAGCGATCTACACGCTTCGCCACTGACGGTATTTATTCCTAAATTTATATCCTGCTAAATATCTTACATAAGAGAAATTTTTGAAATGTATTAAAAATTAAATAAAAAATAAATAGCTAAAATACCAAAAATTAATAGCTCGAAATGTATTTCTCACAAAATTGTTAGACAAGGCTAAGAATGTTATAAATTATATACACACGTGTGTTTCCCATGACAATACAGCATTTTAATAATTTTAGAACTTAATTAAAAATTAAAAACTTAATTTTAAGGCATTTTTTCCAGCCCGTTACAGGTGGAAAATCGCCAACTATTCTCGGGGGTTACAATTGTGCACGAGTTACAACAACAATAAATTTTCTGAAGCCCCAACCACGCTCTCCAAAGAAAAAGCCAACAACTGACTGTGAAACTACAACAATGAAATATTTGAAACACTAAAAAGTAGAAAATTAAGTAAAAAAAAAAAAAAAGAGTGTAATAAATAGATAAAACTCTCACTTTTATCAATTAACAGTTTAATATTAATTAAATTATGAATATAAGTTGACAAAACTATTTATACAAAACCCGAATAGATTGCTTAAATTATACCTTTTTTTCTTTCCTGTTGCCATATCTTAAGAACAAAAATTGTATATATTTTTTTAATAAATTCACAAGATCACTCTTTTTACCAAGCGTTAAGGAGTCTTGTACCTTTTAAGCGCGACGAAAATCGAGAAAAACAATCAAAGTTTGAATTAGTGTATTTTCAAAACCTTTATATGTATAAACATAAAGTTTTGATTATTAATTAAATAGATTGTGCTTTTTAATATAATACTTTTTTGATATAAAGTGACTAATATTTTACTGAATTTGTGCATTGTTGAAATTAAATTCGATCTTTATTTACTCCGTATGTCATTGCGCGCATGATATCTTAAGAACGTATGCATGGATTGTTATGAAATTTCATTTAGATAATAAGCGCATATGTGTGTTTAAAATGATCTACTTTTAAATATTTACAATGATAAGATTTTATTTTTAATTATGACTATTTTTATTCATTAAAAAATGTAAAATTTTGAAATTTTTTACAAAAATATATTTTTTTACATGGTTAGTGAAATAATTTTGACCTAAGAGTAGATCATTTTAAAAATACATATGTGTTTATTATCTACATCAAATTTCATAACAATCCAGTCATACCTTCTCAAGATATCATGCGCGCAATGACATACGGAATAAAATAAAGAGCAAATTTATTTTCAACAATGCTCAAATTCTGTAAAAGACTAGTCAGTTTCTAACAGTATTATATTAAAAAGCACAATCTGCTTAATCAATAGTCAAAATTTCATACTTATACACAAACTAGTCGTTGGGGGCCACCGTAATACTTACCCATCATGTATATGTATAATGTAAAATATTAAAATAAAAATGTGTAAACTACTTATAAAATGCATTGATATTCAAATAAAATCGTGGCTTGATGACGTCATAAAAAGGCTCGATTACTGAATTGCTTGAAAGAGGTTTTTCCTTATAACTCCAAAAATAATACTCCTATTAACTAGCGGTTTATTGCATCTGATTAAGCGTCAAATTTCCAATTAAAATATATATTTGAAGTGAAATTTGGATGAAATACAGGGTCATGAAAAATCGAAGAGTGTGGAAAATAGGATTCCAAATATCTCGGCTACTAATTATCCGATCGACTTCATGTTTTATGAAAAATTTATGTTTTTTTATTGTCTTTTATATTTACTCCTTAAAATAAACAATTTCGAAAATTTTTATATACCTTTCATCAGAACGAATATTTCGAGAGTCCGAAAAAAAATGTTCCGTTTAATGGAGGTTATTGAAATGAAATAGGCTTCTTCCCATTATTACATACTAAGTACATACCAAATTGCAAGTCTCTATCTCAATTTGTTCGGGAGATAGAGCGTTTACAGATACACACACAGACACACAGACACACAGACGCACAGACGGACGGCAAATTTTTTTTTCTAAAAATATGTTTTTCGGAATCTCCAGTGTCGGAAACGTGTAAATCCGTCAAATTTTTTTTTTCGATTTTCAAAACGATTACAAGATTTACCCTATACTACGTATGATGGGTAAGTAAAAAGATTTGAAGATACGCTATTGCAAAGTTTGAAGGTTTTTATTGATTTTCGGCGAGTTTAAAAGGTACAAGACCCCTTAAATAATAATTTTAAAAAAGCTGTGAATTTTCCATAACCGGGACTGGTGCCCATTACAAATTAATATAGCGTTTTTTTAAAATCAGGAATTAGTCATGAAATTAGGCGTGATTTTCAAGATAAACAGTGAATGCTTATAAAAGAGCATATTTTAAAAAAAGTGAAATTAGTATAAAAATAGAAATAGTTTTCTCATTTTCCTAAAAATTGCACTAAAGCATAAAAAAAATCACTTTGATTGCTTAATTGTAAGCAGAAATTATTTGAATAGACGAGAAAATATCTTTTCGGATTAGTTTACATAGTTTTGCAGTCATTACAGTTTTATTAAAACTATCATTAAAATACTTAATTATAATGTACAGTTTCATTGCATTTTAAAGGCGATTTGTTTTCATGAAAATATATATAAACCGCAGCTCTCTTATGTTTATATTTTTTTTCAACAAATTCGCAATGCAGCAGTATTAATTAGCGCCTATTTACTTTTTAATTATTTCTGATTTTTAAAGACGCATATTTATAGATTTACAAATATTTAATTTATTTGCTTACATTAATTAACGGGTGTCAAATTTTCTTTGCACAAATGTTATGGTTCAATCTATTTAAACAGTTAAAAAACTATGCATTGCGTTTTTTGAAATATTAAGCGTAAATTATTTAAATAAACTTATTTTTGTCATGAGGTATTTGAATGTTAGAGAAATGTTTGGTGAATTAATTTTGCTATTTTTAGAGAAGAAATCATGTACCCCCATTCCATTAGTTTTGTGTTGATCTCGTTTGAAACGACTGGACGAAAATAAATGATGGTAATTATATAGATAAGGTTACTAATTATACTAAAAATAATTTCGAATGTATTTGCATAGTATTCAAAATAATATTTTGATATTAATTAGTTACAATATTGAATGAAAAAAGGCTGTTATATCTATTTCATAAATTTTTATTTTTCAGATGAAAATAACTCGGTTATGCAAGTGAAAAAATAATATTGCATAAAGTACTCATTACTTTTCATTTGGGAGGTTTCTAACAAATTTTAGAGAATAATTGCACATTTAAAAGGTCATAACTGTTGCATGCAGAATTTTAAAGTATAAACAGATTAATGTAGCGATGTTTTTATATGTAAATTGCAAACCACGATTAAATAATAATATATCCTCATATTGGAGGCCTTAGTTAAAATGAAAATCAGTTTCCAAAATACTATATAAGAATTACTCTAAGTTTATTGAAGAGGAAAAATGGTGCCAATTTACAATATTCCGATATTTGTTTTAAAGAAAAATGTTAAATTTTAATATTTAATGCAGAGAACATTGTTTGTCTTATGAACAAAAAATTTCTTGATCGAATCTTCTATACAAGGATTCTGTCAGGCCAATATAAATTAAACAGAACAGAAATGCCTATTTCAATAAAGTAAGCGAAAGCTTTTGAGCAGAATGAAAAAAAGAATTACCGAGCAATGTTTTGAAACAGAAATTTTCGCACGAGTCACGTTGGGCACGCGTACAATAGGTTCGCCATCACTGTCCAAAATAATCGAAATTTTATTAGGCTGAAAGAGAATTTTGTGATATTTAGGGGATAAAATGTTGAGTGTTTTCTCCTCTGACTGTCATTTGGGTTTACAAAAAATAAATATAAAACTAAAAAAATAAGAGTGTTTTTAAAGATTTTTTTTTACAAGCATTCAATGTTTATTTTAAAAATCATGCTTAGGTTCATAACTGCAATTCATGCCCCCCCCCCCCCCCCCCAAAAAAAAAAAAAAAAAAAAAATCCGTTTCAATACGTTGATTTTACGTGGTTCCAATTATTGAAAATTCGCCGCAATGATTTACAGTTGGTAGAAAGCGCAAGCAACTAAATTTGTTTAAAAAATTATAATTTTTCTCTGTTTCTTTTTTAAGATATGTCAACAGGGAAAAAAAGCATTATTTAAACTATCAATTAAGGGTTTTTTAATTGTTTTTTCAATGTATAATCATAATTTAAATAATATTATTCTAAATGTTAATATCATTCTATAATATTATTCTCTAATAATTCTATTAATTGAATGAAACGTATTTAAAAATGTATTATCCTCTTTATTTATTTTTATATTTTATACTTTTTAGTCTTAAAAATATTTTGTTATTTCAATTTCAAAGCCATTTGGCCTATTTTGGCGAGAGTAGTTTGGCGCATTATTAACTCTATTGTTTTTGTAAGTCGTATACAGTTGTAACTCTAAAGAATATTTGGCGATTTATTATCTACGGCCGGCTAAAGAAAAAATACCTTCAAGTAATTTTTTTAATCTTAAAGTAAGTTCTAAAATATTAAAATGTCGTATTGTTATCGGAAACACATCTGTATACATAATTTTTATACTTCTAGCTTATCAGTACGTGAGTGAAAAATCGATTATAAAAAGTTAACCAAGTTAATAAACTTACCAAGTTAAGTTAAATAAAAGAGTGAAAAAAAAGAAGCCCAAATTCTCGTGGTCGAGGCTCGATCGTCGATCAAAAATTGTAATGAGTAGTACGCGACACTAGGGGCCCTAGGACAATGCGACTTGACGTAAGATGTGGCAAATGCAGCAGTCACAATCTGGAATAAAGTAATCTCAAGTTACATCATAAATGATTAATGTTTATTTCCCAGAACGCAGGCAAAATAAATTAAAATGGCGGCTTAATGTACCATACTGTTATAACACCTTTTAAACTGTTAAAAATTAAGTCTTTTTTTTTCTTATAAAGATTAACTGAGCGGGTGAGTGGAAAAAGGATAACATTCCAGCTGATGTAAATGTTGAGGAAACGTAAAAAAACTTTATGTAAAAAAAAATTATCAATTTTAGAGAAATGTTTACCACTATTCGATACGTTCGATTGACGTAAGATGTGGCAAATGCAGCAATCACAATCTGGAATAAAGTAATCTCAAGTTACATCATAAATGATTAAGGTTTATTTCCCAGAACGCAGGCAAAATAAATTAAAATGACGGCTTAATGTACCATACTGGTATAACACCTTTTAAACTGTTAAAAATTAAGCCTTTTTTTTTTCTTATAAAGATTAACTGAGCGGGTGAGTGGAAAAAGGATAACATTCCAGCTGATGTAAATGTTGAGGAAACGTAAAAAAACTTTATGTAAAAAAAAATTAACAATTTTAGAGAAATGTTTACCACTATTCGATACGTTCGATTGACGTAAGATGTGGCAAATGCAGCAATCACAATCTGGAATAAAGTAATCTCAAGTTACATCATAAATGATTAAGGTTTATTTCCCAGAACGCAGGCAAAATAAATTAAAATGACGGCTTAATGTACCATACTGGTATAACACCTTTTAAACTGTTAAAAATTAAGCCTTTTTTTTTTCTTATAAAGATTAACTGAGCGGGTGAGTGGAAAAAGGATAACATTCCAGCTGATGTAAATGTTGAGGAAACGCAAAAAACCTTTATGTAAAAAAAAAAAAAAATTATCAATTTTAGAGAAATGTTTACCATTATTCGATTGTTAGGTCTTCTCGATGAGGGTTGATCCTATAATAAAAAAAATACTCAATAATTTATTAATTATTATTAATTAAAAATGGTGGAATGTTATTCTTTCTCCACTCAAATTCATTAGAACAACAAAAATAGCAAATAAAATATTTTTATGGCACTACAACTTTATTAAACAATTATAAATTACAGATAATATTTACAATAAGTGTAAAAAATAACAATTGTGGGTAATAATAACAATTATTATTATTACTATTCAAACATTAAAACGTGGATATTTTTACTCGTCATTATCTCCAGTGGTGGTGGGATACTGAAGTATTCGGTCACAAACTGATCTTTCTTCTTCAGGTATATAGTGCATAATTTTGAAGATGACCTGCGGTTTTTTTTTTTTTTTTTTTTTTTTTTTTTTTTTTTTTTTTTTTTTTTTTAACTTTCATTAGAACTTTCCCAGTATTTCGCTGATTACTTGCCCTACTATTATTTCCCCATATTCTCTGAAACTGTGGAAATCTCCACATGATCTTGTTTCTTCAATAATTTCAAAGTTTTATGGTTCAGATCATCAATGAATTCCAAGATTTGACGTAACCCTTCATGTCATCAGTGTAGAGGACTTTTGCTTTTGCTAATGCTGAATGTTATTCTTTTCTTCGTCATGTCTTTTCAACTTTTGTTGAAATAGAGTGACCACCAGTGCTTGGAAATGTGTATCTGGTTGTTTTGAAGACTCTTTACTTGATAAAGGGGGGATTGCATTTCCTAGCATTTTGAATGATGTTTAGAGCAGCATCGTCTTGAGTGGAAAAAGGGTAATAATCTCAGAAATGTTATCCTTCTTCCACTCAACGAAATCTTCAAGTCCAAATAAATTGAGGATGAGAGGCAGGGATTTAACCATTTTTCGACTCATTAGATAGCTTGCAGTAAAACCTTCAAAATGGCTATCTCATTTCATTCATAAAATTTTTGGAACCACTCAGCCGTTCAACTTAAAAATTTCTTTAAAAATTGTAACTATGACAAAACGTAAGACAAAACGTTCGCCTGGTGTAAAAATTGGCTATATAAATAACAAGTTGGGAACTGTATGTCAAACGTGACAAATGAGGTGCGTTCGTACTATAACTAGTTTCAGTGAAATGAATTAAATCGTTTGTTACTATGATTTGATTAATTTCCGTAATAAAATAAGTACATTTTAAGTTGCCAACATTTTATCATTTGTGGACATTTACTGAAAATTCCAATGGGAAACTTAAGCCTAGCATTGAAAATTTTATAACTTGAAATCCATATTTAGACTCTTTTTTCCATTTAATATCTATTTCTCCGGAAACATCTATCCAAAAACTGTCGGTAGATTATAGGATTGCTATAACTAAACAATTTTAGTATACAAATTCGGTTTTTAAATTCAGTAATACAGAAATAATATGATTTATTTTAAATAGGACGTAATCACCATAGCAATCTAGTATCATTACCTATCATGTGATATCATGGAATTAATTACGTATGATAGGATTTAATAGAATGATACATCTCGGTGGCTTGACGATTAATCATCGGAAGCTGCTATAACAAAGAAGTACCAATTTTTAAAAAATTCAAATTACTTAATAAATATTTTTATTAATATATTTTTAAGTTTTGATTCGATTTTCATATAATTCGACAAAATTCTGCAAAGATTATATATATTAAATTTCAAATCATTTGGTTGGGTAGTTTTTGTGCTGTTATATGCGGATGGACGGACAGACAGACAGACGGACGGAGCAGACGACGACTATAGGTGCTACGTATTTATATAATTACGAACGCACCTAAAAACATTTTAATCTTTGAAGAAAATTAAGTTTTGAAAATAGAATACAAAATAAAAGACAACGAAATATTAACATGAAATGCTCACTTTACCTAAAGGAATTCGTTACGTAAATGCCTGAAATATCAGTGATGTAATAACAATGTTCTGCGAATTAATTAAAAACGAAGCGACGGAGGAATCATTATGCGGAATAAAGCAAGAGTAATAAAGTGAAATGCTTACGTTAAAGCACTTCAGGATTGTTCCAAAAATGAAAAATATAAAGAGTTCTTGAAAATTTCATTTTCTTCGACACTTTAGTTTCCCGAAACTTCGCAAAAGTACTTTATTCGGAAATGGAGCGATATGAATTACGTTAAAAGATATGAGAGAGCTTTTTTTTCTCAATTTGAAAGATGAACTTTTTCATTTTCAGGTAAAATAACAAATATCGATCAGAATAGATTATTCTGTGAAATAAAATATATAATTTTTTATTTCATGCACTTGTTATGCAACAGCAATTTCTCATGTTCAAATTTTAGTTCACTTAAAAGCTTAAATAAATCATCTATAAAATTAAAGAGTTAAGTTTCTAAAATTACAGAATTTTATGAAAAATAAAATTTTTATTGTTTTGATATATCGTTCCTTTTTAAGACATTAATCGGAAATTTCATATATTTTCTTGGGGTTTATACTCATTATTATTTAAATCTCTCTATTTACTGGATAATTTTTGTATAGCAAATTAATGAGGTATTTTTGGAGCAAATAAAAGTAGTTTGAAAGCGCCAGATGGGCTCTTATAGAGGTTGGAAATTCAGAACAAAAATTGGATTATTTTTGCGATCCAAAAACTTAACAAAATTGAGAATTCATTTCAAACCACCTTTTCTCTAAAAGTAGGGTCTCCTTCTTACAGTAATATGGATAAATTTGATTGCCTATGTTATGATGTACTTATATAGAAAATTAAAAAAAAGTAAGTGCATTTATAAAAAAAAAAAAAAAAGAAAGGAAAATTGGGAAGTTAATTTTACAGGTTAATTAAGTTTAATTCAAAATATTATTGAGGAATAGAGAGCAGGTGATGGTGTCTATATAATATCTAGTTTTTAGGGAGCACAGGGATTTGTTTTTGTACTTTTAGAATTTTGAAGAGGATGAAATATCAATTCGCCAGCGCAGAAACAAATTTTGTTTCAAGCGTTGAGGAAGTTCGGGACTAAAGTTTTCCTATTAAGTCATAAAAATGTCTAGGGAGTATTTCGGGTCTCCGTGTTGTAATTTGCAGCAGACTTTCTTTCAGAGTAGAGAATTTTTCTCGAGGTACTGTTTTGGTAATTCAGTATCACATTTGTAAATGGATTTCTGTTGACGGGGGACTGGTAGCGTTACTTAAACCCTCTGAGCGTTTTGAAAAAGGGTAAAATTGTAATGTTGTTTTCTCCTCATTTTGTTTTAAATGTTAAAAAATATGATTCTTTCAGCATTATAAATAAAACTTAACTACAGATATGAATGTAGCCCTTGAGAGTATTAATCATTCTTCAATGTTTTGAAAATTCCTTAAATCTATAGAATTATATTATCTTAAACATTGCATATATTGCAGTGAAACCTGGAGCTTAGTGAACGGAATATTACGTTCTACACGCTTAGAGGGTTAAAAATTAAAATATCATAATAGCGTCAGGGCTTATAGCCAATAATCATGATATTGGGAGATCGAGTTATAGTAGTTCGAGTATAGTAGTTATAGTAGTTATACTAGTTATAGTAGTTATAGTAAGTTATAGTAGAGCGAGCATAGTTGCTATTCTCTGGTTGGAGAAATAGGAATTTAGAAGGCGGAACTGCCCTTGCATCAAATTTAGAAGTTTGAAAGAGTTTAAGTGTCACTCCTGTTTTATAGAATTTAAGAATCACTACTTAAGTTTTTTATTTCAGAGATTTTTTAAATTTTATCCTTATTGTCCGCCTCTGTAGGAAATTTGCAAGTTTTACACTCGGGTTTGAGCTTAGGGACGTTCTGAATGCTGCAGTAACCTTTAGTATAGTAGGATAAAGTAAGCGAAAGCTTTTGAGCAGAATGAAAAAAAAATTACAGAGCAATGTTTTGCCAGAGAAATTTTCGCACGAATCACGTTGGGCACGCGTACAATAGGTTCGCCATCACTGTCCAAAATAATCGAAATTTTATTAGGCTGAAAGAGAATTTTGTGATATTTAGGGGATAAAATGTTGAGTGTTTTCTCCTCTGACTGTCATTTGGGTTTACAAAAAAAAAAGTATAAAACTAAAAAAAAGCGTTTTTTTTAACAAGCATTTAATGTTTATCTTAAAAATCATGCTTAAGTTCATAACTGCAATTCATGTTGATCCCCCCAAAAAATCCGTTACAATACGTTGATTTTACGTGAATTCCAATTATTGAAAATTCCCCGCAATGATTTACAGTTGGTAGAAAGCGCAAGCAATCAAATTTGTTAAAAAAATTATAATTTTTCTCTGTTTCTTTTATAAGATATGTCAACAGGGAAAAAAAGCATTATTTAAACTATTAATTAAAGGTCATACGATATGGGGCTACATGACCTCTTTTTCTGAATTTTGAATAAAACAGTTATGGTTAAAAAATATTTGGATCCGTGTTCGCACCTAGCAGCCGTAACTATAGAATTCTTTAACATAAACAGACCTATAATTTAAAAAGATGTAGGGCTCCAAAATTTTCCTTGCACTCGAACCACACTATTTTTTAGGTTCTTTTATTTATGCTTTGAAACAGCCTTGTGTTAGACTTGTTCGTTGTTCTTAAATTATCTGAGAAATTTATGTTATTTTTGCGCAGTAAGTATTCATTTTAGTGTAGAATTTTATTATAACTTGTTGTTTTTAACTTTTTAAATTAAAAATTTTTGAAAGGTAAGAGTAACATAAGAAGCTAAATAAATATTTTAAAGTTATTAAAGTAGCTCAAGTTGTTTGATTGTTTTTAAAATAATTTCACAGTCTGAAAGATGACTTTACAAAATACAAAACTATCAATCTTTTTATTTTTTATTCGTTAAAAATATTCTATAGAATACCAAAGCAAGTCAAGTGCAGATATTTAACTTTTAATAATCTGACAAATGTTTCTTAACTTTTACAAAATTCAGTCAGAAAATATTTAATCGTTTTCTATTCTTGTGGAAAGTAATAATTCGATACCCATGAACATTATTAAATCTAATTTTCTGATGGAAAATATTTCATCGGCATGTATGATGATATTCAATCTTCTTAATTTAACGTGTTTTAATATCCCAGATGAAGAGATGAGATTAGACATTTCTCGAAATTCCAAGATATTATTTCGGAAATTCTTAATTAGTTTTCCTAATGGATAATTTTCATGCTTATTAATTTACCATACTGTTTGATCAAGTAATGTCTCACGGCTGGTCAAAATAGCGTATTACGTTATTTTTATTACTTAACGCGTAATTAAATAACATGGTCGATGAAATTATATATTAATATGTAATTAGTATTTCATTACATACAAATCATTATAAAACATACTGAAAACTTCGTTATAGATTATGAGTTTTATAATAATAGGTATATGTTTTCATCTAAATATTGTGATATACGGTCTCATAAGATTCGTGAATTGATGGGTTTTTTCCGTTGAGGTTTTTTTCTTTAAAACATGGAAAATTTCCGCTTTTATTTTCTCACTGCCCCTCCAAATACAGGAAATTCTCCAATTTAACGTAAAAACCCCCTCAAATCCTCCAATTTAAAGCTGCATTTTTCTCAAATCACAGGTGTTTTTTTCCCGGCAACTGTGCTGCATGTTATTTTTTGTTTTAGAAGTGGAATTTATACTTATGTCTTTCTTCCCTTTAAACACGAAAAATTTGCGAACATAAGCTCAAAATTTCCTGAAATTCTCCAGTCAAGAGACGGAAATTTCTACAAATAACAGAAAAAAATCTCTTCCAATTTTGACGAAATTGTTTTTTAGAGTGTATAAACGTATACTGTAATGAAATATATTCAACAAATTGTCCTGTCTTTTTTTTTCGATATATTCAATATCAGTTGTGAAGTAACATCATAGCGTCACTCTGGAAGTGTCAGTCACGCTTCTGGTTCTGCTTAGCCTTCCATAATAAGTAGAAGAAGGTGTCCTTGCTAAGCTTGCACGATAAATCATGCAACGTTTACTTTACATATTATGCTACAGTGCGAACATCGACGAATCTGGTCGTTAGCGAGAAATTCCCTAAGTTTTTGGCAACTGGCTTTTGGCGACAAATTCCGAAATATTTCGCTAAGTATCGCCAATATATTTCCACCTAAAAGTTTAGTATACGCAAATGTAAGCCGCATTAAAACATACTTTACAAATTTTCATGTTTCTCCTATCTATCCAATATCAGCTGCGGGATATCATGTCATGAAATCATACTGGAAATCTCAGAGACACTTCCGGCTCTCTTAACATTTTATAACAACACATTTTATTAAATATCAATATTAGACAAAAAATCGAACCATCATAGAATAATAATAACGATTAAGATTTGCGGCGATAAATGGCACTTTACGTGGCAGTTCAAAAAACTTTATAAGTGGATCGGGAAGGGTGTATTGTAAATTATAAAGTGATAGTCAAGCTGATTGATGATTGTTGCTCTTGCTTGTAGTAAGATGGGTCGAAATAAAGACGTAACCGACTGGCAGAAAGAACTAATTGCTTTTAGGCGTTCAAAAAGACACGGCGAATAAGAAATGCCTGAATTGCTGGTGTATCATATACGGTGCGGTGAAATGTATTTTGATAATGCGGAGAGAAATACGGGTGACATCGAATCCTCGAGCGAACAGCAGTCGAAAGAAAATACTCACTGGTCGAGATCGCCGGAGATTGCCACATCAAGAGCTGACAAACCGATTTGCAATAAAGCAGCAATTGCTGAAAAACATCAATGCTCGGCCACACAGTCCACCATCAGAGCGAATTTTGCGGAGGGAACTCCATAATATGGATATACGGGACACATTTGAGATCTGCACGGGCCGAAATTTCCAGATTCAAAAATCAAAACTATGTTCACCCATCTGTATAAAAAAAAATATTGGCCCGGCTTGTAATAAAACTAATAGCTCGGGTAGAGCCCGACACGGTATAAAAGCTAACAGTTCGGCCCGAAGTTGGCCCGGCACATCCTGCCTGAATTTCTACAAATGTTGTTCATTTTGCTACATTTTCTTTCTTGCTTTACTTGCTACGAAACTTGCTTTAATGTTGCTTATTTCGGAAGCAACATTATCCTACAATTATAATTATTCAAAAAGTGCATTTACCTATGCATGGATTTTATTTTCAGATTTTGTCCGAAATTCATGGAATACAGAATAATAGCAATATAGCATAGCTTACCACTTAGACAATTACGTACAGAAACACCGATAAAAAATTGACTTAGACAATTATATTCAAATAAAGATTCAGTAAGAAAATCAACGTAGAAAATCAATGACATAAAAAAGATGTTTAAAAGAAAATCATAATTTTAAAGATCTACAAAGAAAACAAGCAGATTTTTAAAAATATAGTCCTGTAATTTATTAAATACGATTAAATATCTAAAGATTTAGAAACTCGGCTAGCTAATACTCGGCTAGCTAACAATAATAACTCGGCTAGCTAACAATTTACAAATATTTGTCTGACATCTGGGTCAAGGGCTGGGCTCGGGTCAGATTTTTTTCAGTAGATTTTAGACGGAACAGTCCTAGACTTCGTTCTTAGCGTGCCCGGCCTGGGTTTTATTTTCTCAGAAGACTAGGGTTGAGCCATAATTCTATGAAAACATCAAGATCTTTTTAGTGCAAGCTGTTGTAATTCAACTGAAAAATAAACCTTCCTCTTCTTGAGTAAAAGTACATACTTTTTTTTTACAGATTTACCTACCTAACAGTTTACCTATTTTAGATGTGACGTCACAACAAGTTAACTCCCTTCTTCTCCCTATGTCACCCCTATGTCCACAAAGTTTTCCTTTACCTGCTATGAGAAAATCGTATATGTGAGGTATTAAATATATTAAATGAGGCGTCTTAAATACATCGTTTTAAATATGACGTAATTTTCACCATTAAATGCTTTTCGCACGTAATAATTTAATTATTTTAAAGCTTTCTTTCTCTTATTTTAATAATCACGTGTAAATATATTTTTCAGTTAAATGAACAGTATTTCGAAAGGCTATAAGAAAATTGTTTTAAATATGACGTAATTTTCAAAATTAAATGTCTTTTCGCACGTATACCTTATTTTAAAGTTTTTTTATATTTTTTAATATTCACGTGTAAATATATTTTTCGATTGAAAAATGTTTGGAACTATTATTACTTGAGCTTTTAAAAAATCTGGCAACAGTAGGTAAAATAGGCTATTTGAAACTATGAATTAAATCTTCATTCAAATGATGAAATTTTAAAATAAAAAAAAATGGAAAAAATATTTAAAATGATTGGACACTGCGCCCCTCAATCCAGTCAAGTATTTGCCTGCAAAATATGGTTAATATTGCTATGCATAGATTTTGATTCTATAAGACTTTTTTAACTGAACTATTTTGACTTACTTAAATAGCTCTTAAAATAATTCTTCGATTTAAAAACTGTCTGCTTCATCTTGTTTATCATACATTTTTCTATAAAACTTCCAGTTTTAATGTTTTTTTTTATTTGCAATAGATTTTATTATTATTATTATTAGCCGAGATATTGAAAAGGTCACAATAAATTCAATTACGGCAGCGACGGCAGCAGCATTAGTTACCAATTTTTAGAATAGAGAAATTCATGCCATGGAGATCGTTTTAAGTACTATTCTTTTCTTTTTATTTTTTTATAGGATAATCTATCGTAATTAAGTATAATAAAAGCGAAATATAATTAAATATAATAAAAGCGAAAACTATAATCTTTTTTCATCATTTCTTTTCTCAAAATGAATCAATAAATCTGTCTGTGTTTTTCTTCAGTAATAAAAATATATATTGTTGTAGATGGACGATATAAAAAAGAAGCATTTCTCCATGTTCAGATGAACTTCCGCTGACGAATTGCTATCTTTTGAAAACATCATTAATATTACATTAAATGTTAAGCTGTATCACAATGAGAGGTAAAGATTGAAGACATTAGTGTCATATTGATGACTACAACATAACAACTTCGGCGGAATTTTTGTGATTTGAAAGTCACAAGATTAACAAAAACTAAAGTTTCCAATGTTTATAAAGAAAAGAAAAATTACTCCTCTGTAAACTTGTACAAAAGAAAAAAAAACTCATTTAGATTAAGGCTTTTCAAATTATAATAACCAACACTCATTATAGCAATTTAGATTAGTTAACTATAACATAGAGAAAGAACGACAAAAAAATACGATGCAACTAGATATTACAGATATTAAGTTGAACTAAATATTGTATGACGTTTTTACAATGATATGCAAAAGTGTTCGGACACATTGCTGTCTATGTGCTGCAAGTATTTGGAGTACATTAACCACATTCTTATTAATCACTTATTATTTATTATTATTATTATTATTGTTGTTGTTGTTGTTCTTTATACCTTTCTAGACTAATCTGTTACTTATGACTTAATGTTGAAAACCGAAAATAATGTATCCAATATTAGGATTGTTAACATTTGTGACGACATATCGTAAACAGTGCAGATATGAAAAATTGATCTCTGTTTTCTTTCTGTCTAGTTTTATTCTTTACCTAAGGATAGATAATCTTTTAAGACCAGAGATACTTTCATCTTCAAATTTAATTCCTTCTTAGCTTCTAGGTATTCACTAATCTTACAGGCATTCGAAAAAAACCATCAAATATTTAATACTCCCCTCAAACACGGAGAGGTAACGTACAATCGGTCTGGTTAGGTCTTTTTGTGTAAACTTCATTACATACAATCGTTCAGGTTAGTTTTTCTCTATCTAAGTGTTACCAACAATTTTCTTCGAGTTGAACTTTCCCCCATAAGTTTATTGTAAGAAAAAAAGCTATTTAACCATTGTAATTATCAATTTATAATTTACAATAAATAAAATTGACAATTAAAGAAATTACAAAATTACTGATTTTATATATTTACAATCAAAATATTTGAAGTATTTCTTAGTTTTTAAAAATGGCACTTACGAGGCCTTGAAATGGCATCGCAGTATAGAAAGTGGTTGTATTCATTATATCTTTTTAATTTAATTTAATTTAATTTAATTTTTTTGTAGGTGGATTGTAATATACTAACATTTTGACTTCTTAAACTGTTAAAGCTTGATCTTCGTCACTTTTTCCGTTATCACTTACAAATTTTCTGTTAGCAACTGCAACAAGAACTTCAGATATATATAGCTTTAACTGCAATAACTTTGCTGCGACGTCGCACTTATATTGGAACCTCGAATTTACAACTGCTAATGCGACTTTCAGGTATATTTTTTTATTGTAAACCATGTCCTCTAGTATTCTAGTTGCTGATCGCAAATATTTGCACCACTCATGCATTGATTATACCGTCTTTAAATCTCTATAAGATTCTTAACATGTAGTCTGTAAATTTATTTACAACAAACTTTTACAGAAAAATTTAACACAAGAGAAAGTAGCTTCATTTAAAAAAAAAATTGGGCAGTGAAATACAGGATGTTCATAAATGATTGCCAAGGTTTACTTTCCTCATAACTTTTGATTAAGAATATGACGAAACCTACTATTACATATTCGTAAAATACAGTGTGGTTATAATTAAAGTTCCCCTTTGAAATGGTCATAAAAGGAAAACTCTGAACCAAATGTTATCAAACCTGGTAATAGTTTAAAGGAGGTCATGAGAATTTATCTCCCCCCCCAAAAAAAAAAAGAAAAGAAGTTCAAATACTCACCACCAGAGGAGAAATGGCGCTGTATGCAATATTGTTAAACGAAATAAGGGTCGAAATCTAACTTAACCTTTTGTTACACAGGTTTAAAATTTTTTGTAGCCTTAAGAAACATTGACCTAAACAAAATTACCATTTAAAGGCGTTAAAGGCGAGAAAAGTCGAGTGCGCCATCCGTGTAATAAAATCCATTTGTGTTCTTAAAAATTCAAACCACAGATTAGCGATCCCAAAATTTGAGATCAATCGCAAATCATCGCAAATCACTCGCAAATGTGTGCGCATTCCGGAAATCGTTTTCTTACAGATCGTTATTTTGTGATTTTTGAAGCCTGGATTCGGCCTTAAGACACGAAAATATAGGTTTAAAATGTTTTTAATTGTTTCAAAAACGAAACTGTTTGTGAGGCTATGCAAAACCGCAATGGCTTATTATTAGCTTGCAGCCGGAAGAAGAAAATTAGATTTATGCAAATGCGCTTTACACGTCATTTGATTTGTCAGATAAACGTGAGCCTGTTTGTTAGAGTTCTCATTGTTACGAATCAACAATGTCTCTAACCATTCACGACCGTGCTTTTCTCGTTAAATGTTATTATGAATGCGATAGCACTTTGCAAAGTTATCGTTCAGCAAGAGGAATACGCCGAGGGACAATGACACCGCAGGGTTTGAGGAAAATGATGTTAAAGTTGGAAGCCACGGGTTTGTTATCTGTTGAACCGGGGAGGGGAAGGAAACCTCCGCTTCTGTGGAAACCGATGAGGTTGTTGCATTAGTAGTGGAGGAAGCAGCAATGGAAAGCACACACGTGCTCGGTACGTGCTGTCGCACGTCGAATGGACCTACCATGGAGTACGGTGTACAAAATTGTCTGTAAACTGCTGCAGTTCTACCCATACAAAATCAAACCTGTTCAAGGACTTCAACGTAACGATCCTGCTGCTAGGGAATCTTTCGCTTTGGAATTTCTTGCACGGATAGAAGTTGACGAACATTACCCATGGAACATTTTGTGGCCATTTTTACCTAAATGGTGATGTAAGCACTTATAACTGCAGGATTTGGGTCAAACAAATCCCTCATGTTGTGTACCCAGTTCCATTGCATTCTCCTAAAGTCACCGTTTGGTGTGATATGACAGCAAGTTTCATAATTTTACCATTTTTCTTTGAAGAGCAGTCGACAGCTGGACCTGTTACGTGCACTGTGACTGCAGCTCGCTTAGCGTCAATGTTAAGACTTACATCATACCTGAACTCCAGCAACGTGGCATTTTAGACTCCACGATTTTTATGCAGGACGGGGCCCCATCGCACATTGGTACATGTGTCACACAGTTACTTAAGTAACATTTCACGAATGAACGGATTATAGGCCGAAACTTCCCCACTTCTTGGCCACCCCTGTCACCAGACGCCAACCTCTGTGACTTTTGGCTATGGGGTTACCTCAAAAGCACTGTTAATAGTGATAATCTAAACAATTTGGCGGAATTGAAAGATGCGATACACAGACATGTCCGTAACGTTCTTCCTGATGTGCTAAGAGCCACTTTTGAGAATGCAGTAATACGATTTCAGTTGCTTTCGGAAAACGGTGGACGCCACATTGAACATGCTTTGTTACACGTTTCAGAAACGATTAAACACATTTTAAACCGATGTCTTCATGTCTTATTTCGTTTAATAATATTGCATACAACGCCATTCCCCCTGGTGGTGAGTATTTAAACTTTTTATTTAACGGGAAATAAATTCCCATGACCTCCTTTAAACTATTACCAAGTTTGATAACATTTGGTCCAGTAGTTTTACTTTTATGACCATTTGAAAGTGGAACTTTAATTTTGACTTTTGAGTTGTACAGGGTGGTTACACCCTTTACAACTCAAAAGTCTTTTTTTAATAATACAAACAAAGTTGCATATACGTAAAGTTGCAACTCAAAAGTTATTAATCAAATAACGATTACAATCAAATAACAATTAATACTAAAATTTGATCAAATTTTCAAAAAGTTATTAATGAATTACATAATATCTATCTATCTAATTTTGTGTTCATATATGAACACAAAACTAGATAGATAGATATTACATAATGTATTAATAATTTTTGGATAAGTTTGAATTCGTTAAATTTAATATACGATTAAATATGCATTTTCCAAGTTGTTTACTTAGACAACATTTTTCACTTTATGAAAATGTGAAGTTTTGTTGCAGTATTTCTGAATATGTTGGAAAGTGTTCGATAATCTATGCTCTCGGCTAATGCTAATCTATGCATTGCGTTTCAATGTTTTAATTTTTTTAAATTTTTTTTTTATTGAACTTGCAAGTGGTTTTGGTATAGTACTCTGAGATAAGGTTTTCAGGGAATTTTGATGTCGAAATGTGAGGGGCTATTTATATTTAAACCAATCTCGTGGGCCAAAATATTTAGACTCTATATCACCTTAAATCCGAAGTGGATTCTCCTTCTTATATCTTGCGATAAGAGTTGAGGCATTTCTTCTTGCTAAGTATTTCGCACCTTTTAGACATATAAAAATATAATTTTAATGTAAATTTTTATTAAAAAGAAGTTATCATCAGAGATGATTTGTGCTCAGACAGAAATCAACAATTATTTTGGAAAATCTTACGTTTTTAGATAATAAACTTAATAAACTTAACGCCTAAGCAGCACGGACGGACGGGTAATAAACTATCAAGCTCTGCGAGCAAAATATTTATCACTTAATTTACATTTTATTCAATTTTAGACTTATTTCAACATTAAATTAACAAATGGTATGTAAGTAATTAAAGATATGCTGATAATCACTTAATTACGATAGATAAATAACCTTGCTATTTAATGTGCAATTGTAAACACTTGTTTAAAACCCCACTTTAACTCGGAAATGAAGTAATGCTGTTACCTATTGAGCAAAATAGAACTATTGAGTTTTTAGAAACCAGTATCATGGTTCATTTTCTCCGTTTATTACAAAGAATTAACTTGGAAGCAGAAACATCAGCTGTCTAACCAGCAAGATTATGTCGTCTCGGGCTTAAAGGGATTAAAAAAATGTTGTTTCCGTGAAAAAAGCTTTAATATAAGCATTTTAGTTGAAATCGAAGAAAAAATTTGCCAGATAATTTTACGTCTGATGTCCGCCTAGTAAATATTATACGATAAGCTATGCCACATGTAGTGTGAAGAAGAGTGAAAATATAATTTTATGTCTAAAAATTTAACCACCTGTTTGGTTTCTATTGGTGAACTAATTGAAAACAACGCATACAGAAACTCAAAAACTATTACTCCTTTTTTAGCTTCTTCATAGTCGCATAGTCGGGTAAAAAATAATGTTTTCAAAAACATTAAAGCAGTATATGTGAATTTCGCTTACCTGTTCTTAACAGTATGATTATGTATGATCACGTCCATAACCATGCTTGCGTTAATGGTTGCGCCGATTTTCCAGTGAATTAAAAATAATTTAAATAATTTCAGTGCTCGAATGCTTGTCTCTAAGAATAGTTTTCAATTTTCATTTTGTAGTAGCATGAAATCACAGATTTAAACAGTTCAAAAGAAGCTTCGTAAAAACTGGCGATACAGTTAGTAAATACATTTTAAAGAACTTCGTAATGGCATCATAAAAGCGGAATAATTCTCAGCATACGTTTTGGAACACAAATATTCCTTCTTCAGGTATAAACACGCGTTTGTAGAGATGTGGATTCGTAAGAGGGCACTTCAATAAGTTTAGGTTTGACAAGCGCAAGGGGTATACGGGATTTTTGTCCAATGACTTTTTACACAATAAAGAGTTTTCATGCTTCATAGAAGTACAGGATGTTCCAGTAGACAGTTGCAATTAAATGTTGGTTTTAGAAAAGCGCACAGAAATGAACAAGACAAAAATATCACATGTCATACTTGTAAAGAAATGAGCCCAGACACAAGAGGTGCTGAAAATGCCTTCAGGTGCTTCCAAACCTGAACTTCTGAAAGATACATATTCCTGTACTTTTTCTAGAATAATAAAAAAAAAACTCTTTTCGGGTTACCTTCTACTGAAACTCTATGTAGGAAAAATAAATATTGCGCTCTACTATTTTAATATAATTATTTGAACTGTAAATGTTCTTACTTCTGGCCCGCGATTTCTCTTGGTTCGTAATGCAGAGGGAAATGTAAACCTCTTATCAATAAGTAGTGACGACTACCGCTAAACGATGTTTCACAGATTGAATTCCTTTATCATAAGTGTGACAATACAGTAGATATAAGCAGGATGGATAATACATAAACATATATAACACAGTAAACACAGTTTCGGGTAGGCCATTAGGTCAGAAATTATTAAATCGTAAGGCCTGCCCAGAAAATAAGCATATATTTTCAGAAAGAAAGAAAAAAAAAAAGTGCTTTATTACATTATGAAGGATCGGTAGCATTTACACATTACAGAAACAATTTGGGACTAAAATTTCTGAGACTGTGAATTCTAGAAAGTAAACTATTTTTATAATAAGAAATAAGGAATCCGTGTTTGAGATCTCTCATCATGTAATGAATTTGTCACGCATATGAAAAAGTTAATTTAATGCTGAAAAGGGCAAAATTATTAATCATTAATCTCTTATGATGTCTTATTAATAATTATTCTTATGTGATAATTTATTAAATCTAACGATTGTAAAAAAAAAAAAAAAAATACCCGGTCTAAAATTAATACATATAAAAACTAACAGATATTCAACTCAAATGTCAATTTATTTTAAATGTTTGAAATTAAAATCTAAATTTATATTATTTATAGTTCATGACTATTTAATTAAAAGTTATTTCTCATAACATTACTAAATTTGTATATGATAAGCACAATCTCTTTCATGGGTTTTAATTTACTTAAAATTTGTTTAGCACATTTTTGTAAATTAAAGTGAATATCATAGTATACCAGTTTCATTTAAATCTTATGAAATAATACTATTATATTCATAAATTTTATCATGCAAAACACTTATACGTTTTAACGAAACTATAATTCCACATTTTATTTATTTTCCTTTTTACATATAAATTCATGCTAACACATTACAGATGTCAAAACTTAAAATTAGAGAAATGAAATGTTATTTTTAATCATTTACGTTTTAATCCTGTCTCGAGTGGTTCTACAATAAATAATTCTATTTGATACCCTTATGCGTTTCTCCATACTTTTATGCTGATGAAGCCTGTTGTATTTCCAATGTTTTTATGAGAAAATCTAGACAATCAGATTTGTAAAAGACAAGAGAAAAGATCAAAGGATTAAATAAGTATTAGGAAATAAATTGACGTAAGCTGATATTGCTTTATTCTCTGTCTAGACTATTTATTTTTATAAAATTAATCTGACAAACGAATAAAAGGTATGGATTTTGGACTTTCATTTGATCGATTTATCAAAAATATTCCATCGGTTTTAATTTACATTTTTGTGGGAAGAGGGGGAGAGGATACACGAAATTTTCCCTCAAATACCAGAAGTTAAACAATATGTAATTGTAAATGAATTTTGATTAAATGAATATATTTTCATTTAATATTAACTAGCAGACCCATACGACATTACTCGAGGCCGGCCTAGTCCGAGTTAAGCCTGGTTGCTGCTCCAGACTGATGAGAAAATTGGCTTGAGATAGGCCTGTGGGTCGCACCGGATTCGAACTTCGGACCAGACTCTGGCTCACGCATTGTTTCGCCGAATTGTTTCAGTGGGTTCTTAATTATTCTTGAATTCGACAACGCTAATCTTAACTTAATAATTGGCACTTACTCATATATAAATCGGGCATCATTTTCTCTTCATTTAATGGAAGATATAGACAGAATGGATATTTACATTATGCACAAATAAATTTGAAACATATTTTTTACAGTCATTTTCATCAGCACACTCTTACGTAACTACAACAAAAGCCCCAGGTGCAAAGGCAACCCCATATAAACAATAGCCATCGTCATTCATTTACGCTCTTTTGGCATTAAGAACGTCACAATTCTCTACATTCATACACTTTACTGAACGCAAGAACCAAAAATAAAATCCCGTTTTAATTGAAAAGGGGAAAAAAATAACAAATTACTAACTAAAAACAGGAACACATCCTAACACACGAAGTGCATTGGAACCCCATCGTCATAACAACAAGATTTGCGATAAAATGTTACCTGGGAAAAAATCCTTCGCTGAAACGTCATTCCAGTCGTTAGAAATTTCTCATATTATTAATGTCTGAAAAGAAATCGTATAAATTCAAATCATTAATATATTTTTTACTTTTTTAAACGATTCCCGAGAGTTTTCTCCGTAATCTACCCTATATATATAAAATCCTAATGAAACAAATTTGTGAAACGATTTTATGAAACGAATTTATGAAACGATTTTATGAAACGACTGATTATGTTTCAGGGATATTTTTAATAAAATATTAAACGCTTGATGGTGAAATTAATACCAATTGTCCATAAAAATCCGCGGATATCAAAACTGGTAATAGAATTTTGAAATTGGAATTAGTTTTCGAGATATTAATTTTTTTCTAATTTTAATGACATTTCTGTAATGATGGCAACTAATTACTCAGTTTTTTGTGACAAAAAAGGGAAAAAAATTGAAAAGGATCCCGATAGGGATTATTGATTTCTTTTTATTCGTCATTTTCAAATTGAAATTGAATTTATCTTTTATTTCAATCGATAACGAAGACAAGATTGTGATTAAATTATGTTTTTCAGGAAAATTTGAAAAAAAAAAAAAATCACATTTCTATCGTCAGGATTCAATCGTATGTCAGCATTTAATTTAATTTATAAACTGAAAATATTTTGAATAAATTCGTCCAAATGACGTCATTTCTGTAAACGCAAAAGAAAGGAGCAAAAAAATATTTATAGAATTTGTTTAGCGTAAAATGTCATTTATCCTATTTTATATATAATCAGAAGTAATTTGTATAGAAAAAACAATAATAATATACGTATAATTAAAATACGCATATAAACAAAAAAATCGTCGAATTTGTTTCCATGGCTGTTTATGTCATTTGGCACCAAATCTCACTTTCTGATGCCCGAATTGCGCCAAGCTTTTTAAAAAAGCGTCAAGACCCCTATAATAGAAAAGCACCAAAAGCTCATTGGGTTTAACAATATAATAAAATATAACACCTTGTAATAGTATATTACTTTTAAATGCTAAAGGTGTAATATTAACAACTATAATATAAATTAAAATAACTTTTATTAGTTGTTTTACATGTTTCTACTCTTTCCGAGTCATTTTCAAAAACAAAATGAGAATATTCTAAAGCTTTAGAATATTCTCATTTTGTTTTTGAAAATGACTCGGAAAGAGTCGAAACATGTAAAACAACTAATAAAAGTTATTTTAATTTATATTATAGTTGTTAATATTACACCTTTAGCATTTAAAAGTAATATGCTCATTGGGTTTGTTTTCATAACTTTTGGCAACAAATCTATGTATATTAACGAATCTATCCCTTTTCGAAGCTCGAATTACTCCAAACCTAAAAGCAAAGGATCCTGTACTGGAAAAGTACCCGATTTTCTTATGGACAATATTCAAGTTACATAACAAGATGTAAAATTATTGCGGATAGCAAATTTGTTTAAATATGTCATCAATTGATGCCGAATAAATGCAGGCATGCATGCACAAAATATTTAATTAATTTTGTATGATAAATAATTATTAGAAAATTCGTATATACATATTCATTAAAATAAATAATTTACATATTTAAAATAACATGAAAATATGCATGACGGTGCACTAAAATAGAGAGAAAATTAAAACCTGTTACTGAAAATGTGTATAACAGTACTTTTCAATACCGTGGTTCTTAATGTTATTCACAAGCAGATGGAATTTTTCTCATCCTTAAACGCAAAGGAAGAATAGAATATAGATCGTTGTTATAAAAGTCCGAGAGGTAACCACAATTTAAACCTAACCATTTTATACAAGCTGGTTTTCAAGTTGTAATTGATTTTACTTATCAATCCCGAAAACAGTCGTCAGTTGTCGCAACAGCTGTGTATGAGGCCACGGTAATCAAAAAATGCCCCATTAAAACGTTAAAAGCATGGCAACCCAATTACAGATTTACTAATATTTTTAAAACAAAGCACGCTGTCATGTTTTTAGAGGCTTCGAAGTCTTAGCGGGGGTTGGCGAGCGTAGCTCGCAGGGGGTAGGCCCCCTAGTAGGATATAAAATATAACATTGGATGGGTACGGAATCAAATAGATATTGGTTCATAAAGAAATACCTCATTTTCAGTAAAAGGAGAACGATTCAAAAAGAAAACTGCGAAAATTTCAAAAATCTCTGTACAAATTTCGAATAAGCTTTATTGAAATGAGGTCAAAATTTACTATATTGGACTAAAAGATTGAATTTGGATTGCTTTTATGACTGGTTCAAAGTCGACGTCGAACTTGGAAAATCAGGGAAATATGCAAATTATATGCAAATTGTTCTGTTCAGCATAAAATAACAAAAAATCTAATAAAAAAATAAATAAAAATCCGAGTCTCAGATATACCTTGTCTGTTGGACCTGTCTTCGTCTATCCGGAACAAAGTTAGTATGCGATAGATATCCCTAGCCATCGCCAACAAACGTACACACATACACATTTTTCTTTTATTTATATAAATTCAACCCTAGTACAAAAAAAAAATATATATATGTATATTAGGCCGATATTATTTGTATTGGCTTTATTTTGGCCAATACTGTCAATCCTTGAATGAAATATTGCCGTAAAATTAAGGTGTTTACATTTTGCTAATACTGCACCAATATTAGCAAGAAATATCTAGCCATTTCATTCACAATATATCCGATCTAACGCTAATATTTCTGTAATAAGGGGGTTTCTCTGCAAATATTTCACATGTAAAGCTAATACATTGATGCCTCAGTTAACGGATGTTTTATTTAATAATAATTGTTTTTCCTGTTTTTCTGATTCGGCTAAACAACCTGGATAAGGCTTATGAGCATTTTGTTAGATACGTGCACGGATATAACGCAGCCATATTGTATTTCAAGGGGATATTCCATTTTATAAGACCAAAGAGCAGACACACCGTTCCGTTCCACAATTCCGTTCAAAGAGCCGTAACTTCGTAAGTAATTTGAATAATCCAAAATCCTTTGAAGCACATATTCTACATACTTCAGGGATGCAAAAAATGTAAAAAAAAAAAGTAGATTTTTTTTTGACCTAATAAAGTGGAATTTCCCCTTAAATGGGGAATTTAATTCGGTTAATGAAATTTTCAGCGAACGAACGTAATTTCGAAACGAATCATATTCGTTTGCCGAGGTACACTGTATTTTTGTGCAATAGATCTTATCCTTTTTATCATGTAGCTATTTTAATGTTGCAAGGTGTGCTAAAATGGGCTGAACTTTTAAAAAATTCAATAAGAAGTAAACATTAACGGCTATTGAAATTATTCTTGCAGGTGATTTAATGTGTGAAGTCAAGTATTTCTTACCAAAGCTTCCTTGTTTTACTTCCAAATATCGCCGATAGACGGCGTTGTGTTGTCTCGATTAGAACGTTGCGTATATAAGTAATATTAACGTTGTGAGTAACTCCCAACGTATAAAAGTGGATGAAAGTTCACTCATCCTTTAACCTTCATTCTGTTTAGATGTTTAAAAGCTAAAAAGGGTTTACGTTTTGAAAATATAAAGTGATTTTGAGAAATATTACAGTTTTAGTTAATCCAGCACCATCTATCAATGAAATTTGGAATTAAAATAACAAAACGTAGTAAATAAATTCTTGACTTGACGCATTATTCTCCTGCAAAAAATAACTTCAATAGCATCGTTTATTGATTTTTAAAAACAGTCAGTCATTTTAGGACACCCTGTAAATTAAACTCTTCAATGGTCAGGATTGAAATTTATTATGTATAGGTGAAATTTTTGAAAAGTGTGTTTATATGTTTCATCTTCTTTTGAAATTTAGTTTTATTGACATGATAAGTATAGAACTCCTATTCAACTATACTTCGAATGCATACTGTTATGAAAGCATGTTATGAATGCAGGCCGAGTATCTCTTAAGTATGTCCTGTGACATTTGCAGATTCAAATGCAACTACATAGTTTCTCCCGAGGTGATTTGCGTGTAAACTCTACTAAGAGATAATAATCTAGAATATTAACATAGAGTCATCTTGCTCCAACTCATTTGTATATAGAAATAAATACTTGAGGCATTTAAATCCGAGCTTTAGGAATACATAAACGAAATTAAAAATCGTGATTTTGATCCTAAAGAGACATTTATAATTAAAGTGAGAGAATCTTTATTACTATTATGCACTACTTTCTTTTTCGCATACGCTTTCATTAAACTAAATTATGGTTTAATGCTATTTCATTTAATAGTTAAGCGAAAGCATTAAAAAAAGAGTTTTGCTTGCGTCAGCGTAAAAGTTTTCCTCGGATTTAATTTCCTACTACTAATATCATTTTCGCAACAAATTAATGAATCTTGTAAGAACGAAATTAAATAGTATTAGAAATGTAATATTGGTGAATTTAAATGAACCAATATAAAAAGAAAAAAGAAGCAAGTTGAAGACTATAGTTAGTTCGTAATACATATGACATGCAACTAATATAGTTTATGTAAAAAAAAAAAAAAAAATTAGTGAATTACAGATTGACGTTTTAAAAATTTATTTTAATGTACGAAATTAATAATGTAAGATTCGATAAAGGTCAATATTATTATCTTATTTTGTCATATATTATTAACATTACATATGCAATCCATATGATCTGCATTAAATTTCTTCGGACAAATTACTTTTTTTTTGTTTTACGACTACATGAAGGCCCCGTTGAGTATGACCGGTGAAAAATGTATCAATACGGAAAGTTTGCATAAGCACATACTCAAAAAATTTTGAAAAAAAATACTGAATATACTTCTCAAGTGGATAGACATAATAATAATAAAAAAAAAATAGGGCGGAATCTCATTAATACCTTAGTTAAATATAATCGGTCAAATGCGATTTTTACTCGCGCTAAAAAGGGTTCCGTACAATAAATTTATTAATTACTAATGCAACATTACAAAAAAGCGTTGCTAAAAGAATAATAAAACTTTGTAAAAAAAATACACAAGATAGGGTTGGGAAAAGCTATATATACAAGAAATGTTCGCTGCGGTAAATTAAGGGTCGTTGGGGAAGTTCGGCACTTGGCCTAGGATCCGGTACCCTTTTTATGGTTCCGGCTACGAAGCCGTTGGAGGACTCCAACGTCTCACCAGGTGTTTTGTGGTGGTGTCCTCTTAGCTTAGGCTCCACCGCATATCGCAGCGACCTTTGTCGTCAACACGTGGGTTCAATGGGAGCGATGCGCAGGTGGTGGTGCTCCCACTTGTCGCAGCCCATACAGGAGGACCCTTCTGGTCGTGCGCGTTAAAAGTCCTTCAGGACTTGGGTGCGATGGTTGACGTGCTTGACGTGCGCCACTCGGCGACTGGCGACGCAGCTCAGTTTTTTATATACTAGCAATGTATAGATGGATATACCATGCACGTTCAGGGCGATATGAAGCCTAAATAGTAACAAATATCGCTATTCAATTGGAATGAAAAACTTAGAAATTTTATCACTATGATTCGCCTTACCTGAAACAAAGACCTTGTACAAAGTTTAAACTTGGCATTGTGCCAAGCGCGCTTTGAAAGGAGGTTGCAAAATTGTTGTAGAATGTTCCAAAATGCTCTAGAATCTACTAGAATGTTCCAGAATATTCTAGATTATCCCAGAATGTTCTGGACCTTCGAAGGTGCTAGTGCCTTCACACCATATTTTTAATTGCAGCATTAAAACACTGTTTAAATGTATAATATATTATGTAAAAGGAATTATGAAGCGTAATTGTTTACAATGATATAATGAATTACTGTTTTATTAATTGTATATATGGATTTAATTAATAACTTTATATTTTTGCAATGTATATCATATTTATATGTTTGGAGTGCGTTAAGCAAAATATATATAAATGCAGCTACTAAGTGTTCCAGTAATAGACCACATACGTAGCCATTTTTATAACTTTGTTTACTGCAGCAGAGAATAGAGACTGACAGTAAAATCGAATCGAAATTTACAACAAGAAACAGATAAGTCCAATTATCGACAGATGCACCATCATGGGAAAATATGTACAGGGCTCTTGTCTTGTCAAACAAGAACAAATATCAGAGGGCTTTATACAAGACCAGCCAATGTAGCCGCTCTGCGGTTGTAAAATAAGGTATTTAATAATGGTAAAATAATGCGAGCAGGCGTTGGCAAATCACAGCGTTGGCTAGCTTATTTACGCCTCTAAACCTCTTTTTAAGTATGTAAAAAATTGCCTTTGACTTGACAAGAGACACTGGATATTTTTGTATTTGTAGGGCACACTTGCTTTAGTGATGTCTAGTAACAACTACTAGATTTAAAAATAACGTGTTTTGGATATAGACCAAGTAAGTTCATATATTTTTACTTAGGTTGCTAAGATCATCTAAGATTTGCTTCTAAGCATAGCTAAGATTTCATTCAGTGCTGTATGTGCACCCCAACGGAATAATTTGACCGTTATAGGTCAACAGTGAACTTTAAAAAAATCTTATGAACTTTTATAAAGCCAGAGGATGACTGCAGCACCCAGACGTATTCACCAGTAACAGAGAGAAGGTAATGTGAATTATGATTAATATAGCTGAAGTTTGTTTATTGTATGTAGTATTTTGTTTGCTGGATGCTGGATTTTTCTTTTTTTTTAATTGATTACCTTACTTACTCATTTAACTAAATTATGCTAGTAATAACTATGAGTGTACGTTTAGATAAAACTAATGTGCATAAAAAGAAAAGCTAAATATTCCCTTATCCCGAAATGGGAAGGTGATTAAGATATTTTCCTAAATGTTCAAAATGGCTCATTTCGCTTTAAATCCAATTTTTGGATACTTTTCTATTTTTATGTTTTGTGTATTTATTTAAATATTGTAAATCAATATTTTTTTAATGTTAAATATTTTCTCTGTTTTTTAATTTTGTATGTAGTAATTTGTCCTTTAATTAATGCTTCGAGTGCGTTTTCTTTTACTTTTTTTATTAGTCTGTCTCTTGCAGTAACTAGACTGGAGGTTAATTGTAACTTTTTTAGGTATATATGTTTTTTTTTGTGTGTGTAACTAGTCAGCCTTTTCCAAAAAGTCATGGGCAACGTACATATTTACAGCGCTTTGATAATACTTTTGTAATTTTAAATAGATATTTTTAAATATTTTATGCTCATTACTTCTAATTATCTCATCGACAAGGAAATTTATACATGATCTCTGAGCTAACCATTTTAGACCACCGCATAGGACAAAACCAGGGCAAATAGAGAGGTACCAACCCTTTATCTCATTAAACCCTTATTGGAGTTTCATAATTAGACTCAGTAACCAAAGTATTTTTATTAGCTGTCTAGAAATCACCAACAGAAGGTACTTCCAGAACTGGAACGACCGCACATGTTCTAGAATGTTCTAGAAACCGGAGGTGGAAGTCCGGAATCTTCTGGAGCATTCTCGAATGTTCCATTATCCTGTTATGGTGGGGATACATTGCAGCTCAGAAGGATATATATAGGCGATGGCGAGACGCATTTGTCAGTGTACTTTTGGAAATCAATTGAATCATTTGAATATATGTTTCTCTTCTCGGAATCAGGAATGTTTTTTGTTTTATAATTTAGTATTTTAGGATATTTGGATTTTTATCGAAGTAAAGTTTTCTGTGTGGCAAACATATATTTTATTATGTTTAAACTGACAAAGAAATTTCTACTAAACCCATAATTCAAACTTGGAAACTTAGAGAACATTAAAAATAAATAAATATTTTATGGCTACTTGAAATCTTAAATGCAAAAATATCATAATTCTTTCACATTTTTTGAGCTCATAAGGAAACATATCTTAGGATATTAATAATTTTTCTTCGAAGAATATCTATAAATAACAAACATGAGATTTTGCAATCGGCGAGAAAAGGTGAAGTGGCCCCATGGCCATGCTTAGAGAGTACCAAACTGGGCGGTCGCCCGGAGCCGCTAAAAACTAAGGCGTCTGAAGTTTTATAATGCAGCGCAACAAAAACTTATTTGGATCATTTTCTAGACTTTAAATAACTGCGATAAGATAAAACAGTCATTAAAATTATTGCTTTTTCTGGAACATTGGCTGGTTTTCCCACTATTTTCCCACTCTCTTCTTTGGGCTGTATTTATGAAGACGGCTGTGTGTCCCTAAAATGTTTGAATCATTTACTGCCTTGTCAAAGACAAATACATATTTGTGTTGTTGCTATTTGAGATTTCTTTAAAAAACTTTTCATCTAAGAATAGGAATCTGGATTTTCTGTTAGTTTGCTGTTCATCACAATAGAAAAGTAATTTTCATGTAGTATGTATGTCATTGACTACATTTTTACATGTTCTTACTAATTATGTATTCAACACAGAACGTAAACTGTGAATAAATGGATAAAGTGACTGTGCTTGAATTTGGATTTATTTTGCGTTTTTATAGATTTATTTCGAAAGTTATGGATATTGACACTGAAAAAAGGTATGAGTGTATCAGTAAAGGCAACACTGTAAACTGGAATGTCTGAAAATGAGACACAAAAGTGTCTGAAACGGATGGTTAAAAAAAGAAACACTTTAAAGTGTCTAGTTTTTTTAAGACATATATATGTGTCTTAATTTAAGACACATGAAGTGTCTGAAAAAGCGCCATTTTTTTTTTACCCGGGCAAAGAGCTAGAAAAAAATTGCAAAAAAAGTGAAGAAGTGCTGTCACCTGTGAAAGACTTCTTATTTTATCTACGATACGGGGGAATTAATTTTTCCGCCAAGAGCGAATCGAACCAGATACCTGTGGGTCAGAAACTTAATGCTTTATCCATCACGGGAAGGTTTTATTTTAAATGCAAGTAATGAGGTGATTGAGCTGCGTGTTGATATTCTTATAGGGAAGATTGCAATTTATCGGCGTTGTCATAATACTTACTACTTTTAATTATTGAGGTTAATTTATTACTAGAGTTTTTCTATGGTTAATGAGTATTTAGAATATTACTTCATTAATATAATTTATTAGACAAATTTTCTTTGCTTAAAAATGGTTAGAATATTATTTGATGCATTTGTTGCCGAGAAAATTGGAAATTGTGAAAAGGATTTGGGGGAGATGGGATTGATCAAATGGATCAAATGGATCAAATTTGAGGTAGTGGTTAGGATTTTAAAACTTTATTATTTATATAAGGGGAGGGGATATGAAATATACATACTTTCAATTCGGTTGTTATCAATATATTTCTTGAATGAAAAAGCGCTCCCTATATTTTGAAATTTTGATTGACTAAATTTTCCTTTTGATCGATTTGAAAAAAACAACAACAAAAAAAAACACTTAAACTTATTCTTTTCGAGTAACTTAAAATAATTGAACCCTAAGACAAAGTATAGCTAAGACTTTTCCGTTGGAAGGGGGGGGGGGTGATTTTTTTCACCCATGGAGGTTAAATTTTTTAGTCCTGTTTTATTTATTTATTTATTTTTTATGTTTATGTGTTAAAAATTATTTCAAACGAGTGGTCTAATGCTGTTTTGAATTCAAGTGGCAGTTGACCAGCGGTGACATCACCCCCCCCCCCCCTCCCGCCCGAATTCTGAAATTTAAAAAAACTAAATTTTCTTTATATGTGATTACAAAAAAAAAAAAAAAAATTTAATCTTCCAAGTGGCTGCAGAATATTTAAACAGCAACAGAAGAAGGAACTACGAATTTTTTGTCAGGAACTTCCCTGAGCCCCTCTAAAAGAGAATTTAAATTATGCTTTCTTTTTAATGTTATGTGTTTTTATTTTAGCTTAAACGGGGGATTCAGGAGTACAGAGACTCCAGACAAAAACAAAAAAAAAACAGTTTCAGTTCTTTATTTTGAGAATGTTGTTCAAAACTTATTTTTGAACATTCAATATTTCTTAACTGTTAAATTTTGCATCTCTTATATGTTAAAAAATTGTTTGCAGAAGGAGCTTTGACACAAAAATCATAACTTAGCTTATTTCATGTATATATTATGCATTTTTAAAAAGCGAACTATGCTGTACATGTAGGGAAGATTAGGGAAGTATGGGACACGGGCAGGGGTGGGACATTGCAGTAATGCTTAAAATAAGCTTTATTTTTAATTTGTGACTCTTCCACCAGATGGAGTAATTACTACATCATACTTGCAGCTGTAAATCATTTTTGTTGCAAGCACCTATGAGTTTGTGAATTAAAAAGTCTATTTTACAGTATCAAAAGTAACTAACTACTCAGATTTTTAATGTAAATTTTCAATCTCATTCTTTGTTGCTAACATAATTGTTTTTAGTGTTTTGTAAACTCAGGAATATATCTTTTACTAATGAACAGTTAAGTTTAAAAGCCACATGCTTGGTGTAAAAACCTATTTTTTTAATGTTGCTCTGAGGGAAGGATGAGACATTTCTCATCCTTCCCAAATGATGTTTCTATCCAAATAATTATGTTTAATTACATGCTATTTTTTGGTATTTTATATTTATAAGATTATCTTGTTTTGGAATTGAATAGTGTAACAGATAAAATTTATTATTTTGCAAGCTAAAAAGGAATTTTAACTACTTTCACTTCTTTACATGGCACCTCTGATGAAAGTATTGATATCACTATAAATGAGCATGAAAATATACAACAAATAGATTGGTGCAAAGATGAACCAAATATGGTTTAAAATGATTTTGTTTTAGTTAGATTTTTACCAAAACAAATCTGCTATTCACTATGTTGGAAGAGTTGAAAGCAAAGATGAGGAAGATTTGAGCTTTAAGATACTATTTATGAAGAGAAATGAAAAAGGAAATTTCACCTTCCCTGAAGAAAATGACTGTTCTATCCTTGATGAACAAGACATAATTGCAAAGCTGCATACACCAAAATTAAATGGCGGTACTACTCGGGCACAAGCATATTTTCATTTGATTTGGATTTTACAAAGTATAACATAAGATAAAATAACTTATGTGATTTACAATAAACCTTAGGAATGTAAATGTCACACTCTCCTTGTCATTTTTTCACCACATTTTTGAAAATTAAATATGAATTTTATTTTAAAAACATGTCCCATCCCTCCCTCACATGAGGGAGGGATGGAACATTTTTCTTGTTAATTTAATTGGTTTATTAACCTAAAAGTTCAATTATTATTATCAAATTTATATTTTTAAATATATTAAAATGTTTCAAGATGTTATTCTGAAAATTTCCATTTTGTACTAGCAAAACATAATTTGTAAATAATATTTTTGCTAAAATTGTCCCATCCCTCCCTAATCTCTCCTACATCATTCGCACATATATTCCAAAACCTTTCCTCTACCTACATTTCTTTCTTGTCTCTTAGTATTTTATGCTATATATCTTACCATTTCGAAAAATTTAGGGAGGGTTGGGGAGGTTGGGTTGTCGACTTTGCATTTCCTTGCTTACGCCTATGAGTGCAAGTAATTTTTGGAGAACTATATGTTTTTTGAAAACTTGCTTTCTGATATATCAATTGCTTTCTGACATATACAACACCAAAATTAATTAATTCCATGATTTGATCCACAATTTTGATACTCGTTCTTTGGTCTTATCAAGTTATGGTCTTATCAAAGTTTAGTGGAAGGAAAAGTATTTTAAACACCTATCATCTATTTGAAAACATTCTCTTATGGTGCTGGCATATATTATGGCATGATTCTATCATAGGCATCGTGTATATGATACAATTGTATAACATTCAGACACACATTTAAGTGCCTGAATTTCTAAATGTCTGAATTTCAGACATATCAGCATTATTCAGACATTGTTTTCAGTTATTTTATACCATGATCATAGTAAGACACTTATGTGTCTTAAATTTAGACATCTATGATGTCTGAAATTTCAGATTCAGAAACGTAGGTGTCTGAATTTCTTTTTCAGACACATATGTCTCTTAATTTAAGACGCCTCTATTTGCAGTGAACTTTTTATTGTACTTAATGCTTGTCTCAATATTTGCTAACACCTTTAAACTTTTGATTTGATTTTGGGGGAACATCTTTATAGAAGTACGCACCAGGGCCGTTAAAATCTTAAGCTCAGGCCCGCAAAAAGCCTAGACCTGGTGCTGAGTGACTCCTTAATATGTGACTACAATATGTCATACTCTTATCATTGTATCGCATTTAAAGATGGTAGTATTACAGTATTTCAGACGAAATTGCAGGAGATCGCAGAAAAATTCCGTTTTATACTTTTTTCCATCTTAGCAGGAGGACTGTCTCTTTTGATTGGTGATTTTATGGTGTTAAAAATTGCAATTTCATAATATACAAGGTTTTTTTTTTTTACTTTAAATAAAAATAACACAATAAACTAAAACTAATATTATTACTTTACCTACCCACCTACCTAGTTTTGTATCACTCGTAAAGTTCGTATGCTCAGCATGAAGACAAAAATGGAGGGTAATTAAAATCGGAAGAAGGGCGTATGGTGTTGCACTAAATGTTACTCAAAGCGTTCAAAATATGTTATTTTAACATCTCAGAATTCTAAAGATAATGCGGACGCCGATTAATAACTTAAAGCATACGGAAAGAAGTCAAATAACCTCTTAAGCTTTCAAAATACTAATAATTTAGTCAACGGTAAAAATTCTACCTAATTCCAGAAAATATTTTAAAAAGTATACTAAACAATTTCTTATTCATGTTATATATTATAAAAAATGTATTACGAGAACAAAAGATGAGAGGATAAGAATGGAAATAAATAAAACATGGACAATAGATTTAACATCCTCTCACCTTTTGATTATGTCCTATAAAAAAATTAACATTAAAAATAAATTTACATAAAAATTATAAATCGAGTCTCTCTGGAATTTTTGTCATTCTACCAGATCTAGTCATTTTAACTTGTGACTCGTTCTTTGAAGGCTCAACCTGAGTTTCATTCAAAGTTGGTTTATGAAAAACATTTTTGGTACATTCACTCGATGACACTTCCAGAAGATAAATTCTTTGAACAGATTGAAGTATTTGTGAATGAGACGTTTGTAACTTCAAGGTAAGTAACTGGAAGGCGAATTTTCCCATCTTTGCCACGAAAGAGATCTGTAATAAATCCCAAAGGCCAGTTAATCCTTTTCTTGTTATCTGCTCCAACCAAGACCATATCTCCTACAGCCATTGGACGTTGGAATCGTCTCCCATTCAGCCGTTGGATAAGAAAACCCAAATATTTTGGTCTAAATTGATTTCTTAGATCCTTTTGTAGTTCTTGCCTATATTTAAGTCTTCTGGTAAGAAAATTTTCCTGGACTGCATCAACGTCTGGCAGACCACACTCATGAATATCTTTAAAAAACATGTCAGGAGATATGGTTTGATAGGTTCGTTCTCTGACATGTAAGTTAGTGGTAGAGAATTTATAATACTTTGACAATCAGCCAATACAGTTATCATCTCTTCATAGTTCAAACAGGCTTCACCTAAGACTCTTTTTAATAGATCTTTCATCAGTCTGATGAGCCTCTTCCACGATCCGCCACCCTATAGAACATCTTCCTCTGCGTGATACAAACCTTCTTAAAGTTATCAAAAAAAGCGTCTGTAGATGCAGAAGTAACAAGTTCAAATTGCACTGCTCTGTAGATAGTGTATGCAAATCTGATAACCCATCACTTTTGATTATATTTAAGAAAGAGAGGGCCAGTTATATCAATGCTGATAACTTGAAATACTGTTGCATCTTTTACTCGATTTTCTGGTAGAGAAACAGGAGAAGATTCCAAATTCTTAGAATTAAATCTTTTACAAGTGTTACATTTGGATAAAACAGAAGTCATAGTTCTTCTTCCATTCAAAATCCAGAATCTTTCTCTGATCAAATTTAAAAGAATCTGAGGACATGTATGGCAATTTTGAGGTGAAAATGTAAAATTAATCATTTGATAACTTCAGGATTTGAAGGAACAACCATAGGTGTAAGGAAATCCATATTGTCTTGTCTATATATAATTTTATTCTTTACACGTATTATGTCTTGTTCATCCGTAAACGTCTCAAGATTTTTAAATCTATTATCGCTTTCATGGGAAAAACATTCATTTTGTGTCATCCAAATTATCTTCATTTCTGCTTTCTTATATTCATGATCTATCAATTCTCCTTTAATTTACTCTTTTGGATTTGTAGAATTATGTCTGAAACGGAATATCCAGCCAACAAGACGCACGATTTTTTCATAACTGGAAAAATACCGGTAGTACCAGGTTTTCTCTGGATTTTCATCCACATTTACCATTTTGTAGTTTAGTAAGTTTACAATTTTGTAAACTTCAATTTTTCTTTTCAAATTTCTTCTTCGTTTACGTTTTGACACAAGAAATTTATATATTTATAAAATTCTTTAGTATCTCTAGGCCAAGATGGACCCTCCCACTATTTGAGAGATACCAGTTGTTTTGCTTTAGAGCCTCTTCTGGATGTCAGATCTGCTGGTTTAATTTCACCAGGTATATGTATTCCATAAAACAGGGTCACTCAATTTATTTATTTCCTGAACTCTGTTTCTAACTAAAACAGATCGGTTCTCTTTTCTAGATATCCATGCAAGCACCGTGCTTCGTGGAATCGCGCCAAAAATATATTTTCATATCTTCCCAGCCCAATGTATTAGTTATTGATTTAGCCAATTTGGCACCTATCAAAGCAGCTAAAAGTTCCATTCTAAGTATGGTTGCGCATTTAAAAGGACCGATGCGGGATTTTGCATCAATAAGGAATAATTCAACACGATCTTTACTTACTATCCTCAAAAAGATAACAGCAACATACGCATACTGACTTGCATCACAAAATATGTGAAAAGTACAATCTCTTAAATTATCTGGTGTGAATTGAAAATATCTAGAGATCTGAATTTCTTGTAAAATATTTAATTCAATAAACCATTCAATAAACTCATATTTTAGATCACTTGCAGTTTCTTCATCCCAGGCGATACCTTCTTTCCATGTTTTCTGTAACATCATCTTCGGACAAATCATTACAGGAGAAGTAAAGTCAATAGGATCAAAAACTTTATGTGCAACTGATAGCCTGATTCGTTTGGTTATTTTTTCTAAATTTATATCTTTCATACATATAACATTAACCTTTAAAACATCTAGAAATCTGTTCCTTTGTAATCCCAGTACAGCAGTTTCTTCACCATTTTCGCTGTTCTGTCTGTCTTCTGTGTGTTCCCCTCCTCTCAAATCAAATCCACCTTTAGCCACAAGACACTTAAAATTCTCAATAAACCTTTCTAATTCTTTATGCGTATGGACATTAGCAACGACATTGTCAAGATAAAAGCTGCTCAGCAATTGCTGCTTAATATTGGAATCGAATTCTTCATCGTTTTTATGTGATATTCTATGAGGGAAGCTAGAAGAAGCGTGGAATTTTTTATTCCTCACGATTCTAGCACGTCGAAACATTCTAATATTTCTTTCTTCTGGATCGTTCCATCACAAGAAACGCAAAAAATCCCGAACTTCTTTATGCTCAGCGATTTGTAAAAACGTTTTCTTGATATCAGCTACAACGCCAAATTTCTTTCTTGTAAAACGTAAGAGAATGTCAGGAATTAATTCAATGAAATTTGGTCCATGCAAACACTGATTCAGCGGTGGTTCTGTATTCTAGCTGATTCGTTGAACAGTGGAAGAATGCGAATTGTACTGCTTTCTTTTATTACTGGTCTAAGAGGCAAATAGTTTCCATAAAGATTAATTTCAAACTCGGAAATTTCCTCAATAATATTATCACCAAGTCATTTTAAAAGCACCAGTTCATATTTTTGATAAAGGTTATTGCTAAGCAACTTGTTTGTAACATTAATTAATCTTTTCTTGGCTAAACTCAAATTATCAGGAACAGGTGGCATATCTTCCGCCAATGGCAAAGAAATTTCATAAAGATTATTTTCATTCACTTTTACTTTCTGTTAAAAATGTTCCTTTACCTGACGATCAATCTCCATTTTAGATTGTTTTTCAATTGGATCATTTACTCCAAATAAATCTAGTTTCCATAAATCGCTAATCTCTGTTTCATTCATGAACATAGATGTAACTGATAAATCTAAGTTTTCTTTAGATACGTTATCTTGAGGCACTTTTCCCATTAAGGTCCATCCTAAATTTGTTTCCATTGCTACTAGTCCAGATGACAACATTTCTCCACGATCTGTTAGTAATTTTCTAATTACATCGGCTTCAATCAATACTTTAATAGTCAGGAGTCTCACAAATATACGTTAGAGTGATGTCTTTTTCCGATAATTCTTTAAACAAGCATCCTTTCCCTACAGGCATAACATTTTCGCAGATAATGTTTTGGTCCAAAATCTCAAAATTGCATTTAAAATTTTCTTTCAAATCGCTTAATTTTATCTTGTAGTAGTTATGATTATATTCCTTTGTTAGGACTTTGCCAAAGAGGAAATGAGCAACTTTTTCTTCCCGAAGAGGTAAATACTTCATTTCTTCGGCTAAATGTTTTAAAATTTACGATCTCTGAGAACCTGACTCTAAAATCAATCGAACAAATTTGTTTTTGTTATCAGAACTGATTTCTGCTTCTAGAGTCTGAAGAAAGACTTCAGGTTTTCTACTGAAATTAGTCATGTTTGCTTCATTTCCAGACGATTTTTCATCCTCTTTCCTTTCATTTAGTTTGTTTTTATCAAGCATTTGACACTTTACAGGCGCATGTTTTTTATCGCAAATGAAACACTTCAGGATAGCTGTAAATTTTTTCGTTGTGTGGCCTGACGTCAAACATAAAAAACAACACCTTTTGTCCTTCAATATATTATGCTTCTCAGTAACACTCATCTTCCGTGCTGAAAAACATTCTGAACTCAGTTGTCTTCCATTGCAAAAAAACGCAATTTTTCTTTAACTCTTGTTTTGAAGAAGTTGTTAATAGAGTCGCAGCAATTGGTAAATGTTTAGAAACATCGGTGTAACCTTTCCCTTTTCTCCTTTCTTCCGTTTTCCTGTTCCTACCATGACTTTTTCATCAAGCCAAAACTTGCCACTGCCAAATTAATGCTTTCATCTTCAACTTCACTTTGAAAAAACTCTGTTAAATTATCTAGGCTTTCTTCTGAATAAGAAATAGCAGAAGACCTGTAGCTTATGTTCCACGCTTTCAAAAATTCAGCAGTAAAAGAAGATTCTACCATTGGACACAATATTGAAGCGCATTTTCATGTTGTGGCTCCCAATGTCTCAAGAGCTCTTAAATACGACTTAAGTTTATCATGCAAGGATCTAAGAGAAAACTTTTCTTTTGATTGTACCTGTATACTTCATTTAAATAATTCTCTAATATATACTTCAACTAAAAGATCTTCCTGACCGAAACGAGCCTTCAGACTCGCTACAACTTTTGCATAGTTAGCGACAGTTGGTGGAAAACTGTCTACGACTTCTCGCGCTCTAGATCCACAGCTACTGTTGCTTAAATCAAATACTGGAATTTATTTCTGGTCACAATATACTCATCAGTATGAATATGTTCAAATTGACTAAAGAGCGGTAGCCACTCTTTTAAATAACCATCAAATTGACGAAATTCCAACTTAAGTAACGTAAATTTCCGTTTAGAATCATTAGTTTCATTAAGAGTTGAAATGTAACTCATATTGAATTTGCCCTTTCTTGATCCTACTTCTCCTTCTCCTTTTCCTATTTTAACTTCTCTTTTTCTAATTTTAAGTCCTTTTCTATCTCTAATTTCTCTTTATCTAATTTTTGTTCAAGCATTTTTTTCTTTTCTTTAAGCAACTGCGGTTGATGAAATTTCTTGTACACAGTCAGGATCCTATTTATATTCCTTAATTTTCATAATTATTTATTTTAGTGTTCCGATCGTATAATCTTGCGGTTTTGTTTCACCAAGTTCACCAAGTTCTACTACAAACTTTAAATCGGCTCTTTTAAAACCTCTCACGGCTTGAAACATCTTGCTTCAATAAATTTCGTCCTATCGCGGACACTCCAGAAATCTTACTTAAAGCGTTGGTTGGTTTGGCCCAAGGGCACGGTTTTGCAGCTCTTTATTTCTATACAGCTGACATGATACATATAACTGTGAAACTAATCTCCTAATTTTGGACCAATTCCAGATGAGAGACCTGCATCTGGATTGGCACCTCCAGAGGTAACGCTTATATAGAACTTGGAGGACATTGGAGCCACGAACAGATTTAACGTGCACCAACTCCCATTAACTTAAAGCGTTCAAAAGATGTTATTTTAACGCCTCAACTTTCTAAAGATATTTAGAACGCCAATTAATAAGTTAAAGTATACGGAAAGAAGTCAATCTCTTAATTTCTCAAAATACTAATAAATTATTCAACGGTAAAAATATCTACCTTATTCCACAAAAATATTTAAGAAAGTATAGTAAACAATTTCTTATTCACGTTATATCTTATAAAAAATGCAACAAAAGATGAGAGGATAACAATGGAAATAAATAAAACATGGACAATAGATTTAACACCAGGTGCTCAGGAAATCGCTAATCAATGACATTAATAGTTTTCCCCCTTTCTGTAGAATTTTAAATTTATTTATAAAAATAGAAATTTGCAATTGTAATATTACATCCAAACATTTGTAAACTTTACCGGATATGACGGAATCCTGCATTAATACGAAAATTTCTGTCGGGAAAAAAAATACATAGTTTCAAGTAAAACCAATATATGCTCAAATGGAAAAAATTCATAGTCCAGGTGAAAAGAATAGGATACAATTTTAATATTTGCATTAAATCCTGCTCATATCTATTAATATATCTACAGAATAGTTAGTTGTACCTGCTGAGGCTGAATCATGTCTTAAAAGCAAATTTTCTCCGGTTCCTTGCGATTCCTCTTTAACAGGTTTTACTGTATAATGAATGGTACATCTGTTAAGATGAAAACTCGTCTAAAACGACATCTTGTTCCAGTGCCTTGGAAGGTTCGTCTTAGAAGGTGTTTTTTTCATCGGTACCATGATATGTTTCCGTTTGAAGCAAGTCTCCGTTATAGACAAGTTCTGTTTTTTTCTGGTTGTAATACAGAAAAACCTGGCAAAATGGAATCACAAGGAAAAATCCGTTTTAAGCAGGTTTATGTTTCAACATATAATATAGCACTCCTATTACCAGAACCAGGATTTTTTTTTCCTGTTTAAGGCAAGATTCCGTTTGAGAGAGGAACATTTATAAGTATAAAAGGAACTTGCCTTGTATAGAAAATTTTCATGCCCCTAACAAAAACACACTAAAAAATTCTGAGAAGGAACCGCAAAAAGAATATTTTCTATTAAAAGCGGAAAAATATCCGTTTTAGACAGGTTTTTGATTTGGCAAGTACATTATCTCTTATATCTGTATTATATGCTGTTCGCCGTGACCATGAAATTTTTCCATTTATGGCAGAATTCCGTTATAGACCAGTTTTGTATCTACGGGTTTTACTGCAAAACAAGCCATTCCATCTTAGCAGATTTGATAGTCACATAGTAAAACGTACTAAATCGAAATGGTAAGGAACTGGTAAAAAATTCTAATTTAGGCATTTTCGGAGGGATGATGAAACTTGTCCGTTTAAGGCAAGATTCCGTTATACAGAGTGGTTCTGTGTTCACAGATTTTAAGTGTGTCACTTTATTGTTCACATGTCATCCGATACACAACCATAATAATAAAAAAAAAATGTAACGAAATATCCAAGTCCAAATGGACGGGCCGAAATGGCAGTTGGACTGAATAGACATGTCATGTCGCCAGAATCGAAATCCTGCTTCGTGAATTAATAATACTCTAATTATTAATACATAATTATTCATTTTAACCAATGTTTAAAGGTTTAACATTAAATACAACTATTAAGTATTTTATTAAAGTAAATATTAGCAGTATTTAATGCGATTATACATAATTATTACAAAATTTAAGCTTACAAAACTTTCCTGGATTATTTAATTGTTGAAGTAAATGTCTGAAATCTGTAAGTTTTTTCCATAACTTTATCAATTTCTGCATTTTCTTTGGCAACAGCGATTCGCAGAAGAATTTCATTTGTGATGCGAGATCTGTAATTATTTTTGATTATTTCCAATGGACTAAACTCCATCTCACTTAAATATGTTGGAACTAAACGGTCCCAAAAACTGTTATCACAATATGTTAAATTTGGAAAGTATTGGAATAAATCTAAACTTCCGAATTCTGTATAATAGTATCTGTTTTTGTTTTCTCATTTAATTATGTGCTCTACTTGCAGGAACACACAGAATGAACTCGTGGTCAGCATGCGGTTTGCGTAATTAGGACCACTTCGATCATTTATTCCACCAATGTATGCACTGTACTACAGTTATTGATTATGAAGTTAAATCATTAAAGTACGAAATTTTTTTTCTAAAACTATTTTTTAAAAGGAAATTCAAAGTTATGCGAAATATAATTATCACGCGTTATGGCCAAACTTGCTTTAATTCTATATCATACACCGAGGCCCGGAAGAGGAAAAATTTCTATGTATTTGCTAATAATGCACAAACTACAGCACGTAAAAGTCACTTTTATTTCACTTCTGCTACATTCGCTCCCCTTTTTTCCCATAAAGTCTGTGTATTGCATACACTGACTTAGTGAAAGCATATGAGATTTCATATAGCAATCGGAAATATTCTGGATAATCGTATCCCGAAAATCGGAATCATCCGGCGCATCATTCTAATTAGGATATATTTTTTTAAAGCGTATTGTGCAAGCTTATATACGATATATTATTTCTCAGTGGTTTTAGATTTATCAGAAACTTGAAATACAGTTATTTTAATAACAAAATAAAATATTTTTAATTTGATTGTTAAATGTAAACACATTACTAATTCATTGCTTCAGGTTAAATTCAAATCCTAACTTAATGAAGTCCTTAGCTGAATTAAAAACAGTCTTTTGAGACAATTAGATAAGTAATATAAACACAAGCAAATAAAAATCAAATTGTTTCCTTTGTTTTATGTTCCAATGAAATGTTTTTTTAAATGTGTTTACAAAAAAAAAAAAAAAAAAAGAAAAAAAAAAACTACGCATTTAGAAAAACCATGAAAAACCATCCCAGTTTCATTGTTTTGTTCTTCAGAATTAAGTAGATAAAACAAATAAATTAGTTGAATCAAAGCATTGAGAAAAGTAAATGATTGTGTTTTTTTTTTAAGTATTTTTTTAAATAAATGTTTAAGCAAATTATTAAATAAAATACCATTAAATATCAAATCATTTTTCTGCAAGTTTTTAACTTTGTCTATTGTGAATTTGGATGTCTGGGTTAATCTTGCAATCGATTTTTGATCCACTTTCGGGGTACCGATTTTCATCAAATGTTGCACACAAGTTCATTATTGATGACAATGCAATATTCACGCACTGCCAGGGCCACATCTCAGCAGGGGCCTCAGCAGCGACCAGGGGAAAACATTCTTTTACGTTTTAGATTTAAATCGATTTTGATTCCGCGTATTAACAAAGTACCTCGTTATGGTGATTGTCGTATTAATGATCGCTCAATAGATCATAAAAGCAGTGAGGCACGTACCAGAGATCAGTTCGAACTCTTTCTTTTTAGTCCGAGCCCAATACCGAAAGTATGCAGTAGAAAATTGTTAATAACATTTTTAAATTATTTGCCAGATTAATATTTTTCTCATTTAAAAATATTTTCTTATATACAAATAAGTTTTAATCCTAAACACTCGTTCATGGAACAGTTTCGGGATTTTCATGTCCTGAAAAGCTGTTTAAATTAGAAATTTTTTTATTTATGCTCAGTGCTGGCAGGAAAGCCATACTAGACCTGTCCTAACAATATTTATGCAACGGAAAGTTCCATTTACTTATATTCGATATTAAAATTAAATTCCTTATCAATACGTTTTTTCTGTAAAATAATATTAATATGGAGCATATGTTTGCTATTTTTTATTCGTCTCCCTTGCAATATAATGTAATGGAAAAAGAAATTTAGATATTTTTTTTAGCTCTCGAGACGAAATGGCTACAGATAGCCTTTGAAAAAGACCTGGACGGGTTTACAATCAGCAATTTTATTGAGGTCAGACAGAGCTTATTGATATCTGTAGCCGAGGGGTGGAGTTTTCGCAGAAGATAGTTAGAAGCGGAGATACGATAGGTATATTCTACCTGAGGAAGTGCGGGGCGGGGGGTTATGACGTCATTGGTGCGATGTGCTCTGTAAGACTCATTGCTTATTATAGTATGCTATTTAGTTATAATGAGCTTGTTTTCATTTAATTTTTGAGCTTAGATATGTAGATATTGCAATTTACTACTTTTGTTTAAGATAATTCTAACATGTTGTGATTAGGACTGTACGATATAAGAAATTTAATATCGCACTACATCAACAAGTTAATATTGATAATGGTGTTAAAGCGCGATTCTAATTTAAAAGGGTGGGGAGTAGGATATTTGCTATTTTCAAAAGACAGATATTTAGTAGAAAATAATTAAACACAAAACTGAGTAGAAAGCAATGAATTAAAATTTTTATATCTGTTTGTTCATACAACACAATTTCTATTTTTGAAACAAAATATAGAAAAATGGACCAATTGTTCAACAACAATTTTCATTTACATCATTACTTCCAGAAAGCTTTTCTTTAAAGACAGTACATTCTCTATTTTCCTCATTTTATTGTATCAGTCTTTTTTTTAAAGCATCATTTTCACCACCATTTAATTTTATTGAGTATGATTGAATATAGGATTTAAAGGAAAACTCATTAAATAAAATAAAATTCAAACTTGTCTATATAAAAATTTATAAAGTACGTCTTTCACATATTTTTAATTACCGAAAAGTCAGTGAAGGCTCTCTGTGGAGACGCGAAAACTTTTTGGTTTCCGTCTGTTTGTCTGCCTGTTCCGCGATAACTGCCGTAAAAATCGTCCTATTAAGTTGATTTTTGGTGGGTATGTTGGTGAAGTACCCGGATATTAGCTATATGGGTTTTTGTTACATTTGGTTCATTCATTCGAAAAATATAGAACATTTCTTTTTAGGTCATAATGCTTTCCTATGGGAATGAAGACGATTTTCAAATTTCATTTTTAACTGAAATGAAAATCGCATATTTGAATAATGGATTTAAACGTAAAATTACGGATACTAAATTTTCGATATGGAGGTCTTAAATATACGCAATAGCTTTGAAAATTTGCCGATACATCTATTAGAATTTAGAAATTAATTGTTTAAATTATTGGAAAATTTTTTGCAACTGTTCGGGAAATATAAAACATTTAATTTTCCTGTTTTTTACAAATTTGAAAATGCATTTCTTTTTCTTTCCTCTTTATTTTATTAGTTGCTTAGCAAACATATTTCAAAGAATATCAAAATGAGAAATGCATTTTTTTATCTAAAAAATTACAAGAATAAGAAGTTCAGAAGAATTTCAGAATATCATTGCATAAATCGACTTTAATTTAACGCTTCTAATTTCTGAAATCTCCGAAGTGTTTTATATGCCTATAAATATGTATGTAACATAAAAAAAAATTAAATTGCGAATTGTAAGATGCTAAATAATATGAAACGTGAGATTAAAAAACAATGACTTTCAGAGCTGACGTTGAGGCTCCTGATCTGCAGATTTACTAGTTGTAGGTTAATGTTGGTTAAAAATATCAAACTTTTTTGGGGGGTTCAAATTGTGTTTGACCGGACTGAGCCTGATTTAATTTATTTTGTGCATTGGGTGGGCCCGGGCGGAACATTTTGTTTTTATACGAGATTGATTCAAGGTAGTTTTCTTCTGGGATGGGATCGTGCAAAGTAGAGTTCTGCATCGGGTTGGGTAACCAATTTTATATAAATCCGATCGGTTTGGTGTTCATTCTTTTCAAAGCAGGTCGGGTCTGCTCGAATATTTTTCGGTTTTGAATTTATTCTACGCATTTTGGGTGTTCCACGTCCCGGTATCGGTCGCGATCCCGTTTGCCGATGGATGCTATGAAGTTTCCATATTGGGCTGCATAGAGTTATTACCGAATCAATGTGGGTCTCGGATTAAGGTGGCGAGGTAATTGTGGGGCGTACTATTGTTTAGTCCGAAGAATATAGTGTCATACGAGAGCGAGTTTTCTACCTTATGATATACATTCCCCTTCTGCTTATTAGGAGTTGCTTTTCTCCTTGCATTATTATGACATCCTTTGCAGTTAGTTCTTTACTGAGCATATATTTGAGTAACGATGTTCTACTACGAGTTACTTGCATCTTGTGATACTTGCCCCACGTTTAATTAAAATCTTAGTCTTTATACTTCAGCTTAGACGGTTTTTGTCTAAAAAGAAAGTTTGACTTTGTAGTCCTTATAAAAATATTATATTTTAACTTGTGTCGTCGTTGATGTTCCTGTGTGAAGCTTCTCCATCTCAGGAGATGTTCATAATGTCTACAACTGATCGTGTTCATAGATGATGTTCTAGGTACTGCTTATTGTATTTGCTTATTGTATTTAGTGTTAGTGCTTATTGTATTATTTTAGTTTGTGGTATTTTTTTTTATGTATCTTTACCGTTAAGGCGTACTAACTGTGAGTCATGGAAAGCTTAAGTATGTATGGAAGATCGATTAATAATGTATGTAATTGAATCTATGAATATAATTAATTCCAGTAATGTAATTGTTTTAAGAATTATTTTAAGTAAATCACATTAACAGTTGTGTTTACGTTAGAAATTAATGCTAAATTAAATATGTAACGTTTGCATACAATCCCGAAGGGGAATTTAATAAGTTTGAAATTGTTTGAATTGAATGATTCTAAAGTTTGCTACTTTGTAGATTTCTTAATGTAACGCTTTTATTTATTTTTTATTCTTCATTTCTTACGTATAATCTGTATATATCTATAAATAAACTTTATTTATGTTAATATTAACTTTGCGTCACCATTATAACTTAAGCATCATGTGTCTGAGTTAATTTAGGTTAGATATAGAATAGTTTGGATAGATTTTGTTTTAATTACTTAAGTAATAAATTCGGCCTCATAAGCGGGATATTTTACATAAATATCCACAACGCGTAATTCGTACTAATTAAGAATTTAATATTTTTAGGGTAATTGTTTTAATGTTAATTTACTTTTACAAATTCCGGCTGGAGTTTTTCATTACGCCTAATTATATTAACAACGTTCTAGTACTAACCACTGAGGTAAAATTAGATATTAGATATTTGGGTTGATTCATTTATGAAACGTAACCAATTTAGAATGCGTCTGGATTTTCCCAGTACCCGACCACATAGAATTTCGACAATTGGTAGGAGCCAGCTTATCTTGATCACGAAACAGTGACAGCCAGGAAGTGTGGCCAGTATCTTTCGTGGCTGCGGTATAACTGCTCTCATACACATTAAACCATTTTGTTGCATTCTCTCGTGTTTAATGCCAATCTTGGTTTCCAACCCGATTGCGTAGCTTTACCCAAGTATGTATGCATTCATTAATTAGAAGTACGTATTTATGTATGCATTATTATTTTCATTATATATTTGACTGTATCCTAAGCACAATTAATACAAACATTTTCTGCTCGAAATAAAAATCCTTTGTTGATAATTGTCGGAGAACAGCTGCAGCTTCCCATCAAAACTTCACTTTTGCCAACACGGTAGCTTCCAAAATATTACTCGTACTGGTACCAAAATTGAACTGGAAGTCAACAGCGCCAAGATCTCTCTGGGAATCGAAAATCAAAAACATTTGTCAACTCAAACGACTTGAAAAACTTCGGTCCAAACATCCCATAGAAATTCATATATTATATTATTTCTACATGTTTTTGCTGCATATTACAATAAGTAATTTAATTGGGAACGGTCATGTTATATCGACACAACAATTATTTTTCATCAGGACGTGACTTCATTTAGTAAAACCTTTTATCAAAGCCGATTATAAAGTAATCTCTAAAGCATACAAGAGTCGACTTTATCGGCGGCGTAGCTTTTTATGTTCCGGATATAGTATAATGGTGTAAGGAAAGTAATGTAATGATGATAAAAACCTGGTTATGCAAATTTTGGCATATGTTTATATTTTGAGGTTACTGAATCCATTTTCTCTATTTTTAAAATGATTTTTGTTTAGAGGACTCCGGCCTCCAGGCTTTTCTCAGACTGTAATGGTATAATACGAGGATTACCATGGGCCATTTCTAACTAAAGTATTTTCCACTGTCACACGTATTTCTAAGTGTTGGAAATAAAAAAAGCCTAATGTTCATGAAGTCAGTTGTCTTTTAAAGTTCCATTGTCTGTCACCATACACAAATCTTAGGGTTTAACGTTATCAAAAATTGGCTGTGGGCATTGGTGAACACTAGGAGCAATTGGAGCAACTTATGTCGCGTTTAGCAGAGTTAGTTATTCGTTTAGCGGATATTCTCGCCAAAGTTACTTTTGGAAAAGGTTACTGTTGATCAAATTAGAAAAATAGAGGCACTTAGTGATAGATTATTATTTGATCATTACCTGAAGAATATGACGACTGAATAAGCATTTGAGAATGAAGATTCAACAACTGTTATTAAAAACTTAGTTTTATGCTGCTAAACAGTAAACATAACACAAAAAAATATATTTTTAAAATATAGTCTCTATATTGTATATAAATTTATAATATATTAAGTATTAATTTTATGAGGTACAGTTCTCCCACATTTCGAACGGATGGATGCTAGTATATTTTGCAATAAATTATCATATGGCTTATTTACCTACAGATGAAACAAATTGCTTCTCTTTGTATTAAATGGTGTAACTATAAAACCAATTGATTGTGTATTTGAGGCATTCATAGTTATCGCATTAATATACAAGAACGAAAAATCCTGCGTCAAGCATAGATTATGTAGCACTTTCCAACGCTTCTAAAATAATTTTACAAATCATTACCGTTTAATAAGCTGAAAGATGACATCTAAGTAAACAATTGGAAAACGCATAACATATTTAAAAACGTAATTTCAGGAATTTTCATTATATACAATATTCGGAAAAATATCCGAATACTTTTATGTAGCCCTGTATATGATCTATAGATTTGTATATATACATAGGATGCTAAATTTTAGTTTAGTTAGGAAACGCGTAGCACAGTTTAAATTCTCCTTCTGGAGTTTCTGTCAATAAACGGAAATGTGTTCGCGAACTTTTGTGCTGCCCTGTATAGGATCTACAGAATTTATACACACCACGTAATAGACAAAAAGCTAGTTAAGATTAAAATCGCGTTCAGTAACTTAAAACGCACTTCCAGGAATTATTGTTAACAGACAGTAGAGAATTCTTTTGTGTGTCCCTGTAAATGAACGATGACTGCTATACACACACTATTCTGTAGTAAGCCTCTTGTAATGCACCTTAGTAATATATATAAACTTCAATGCGTTTAAAATAGTGGAACATTATTTAAATAAGCCGCAGACGATTTTTCTCCATAGACGTAATGTAACGGAATTATTTTGACTGTCCCTGTAAAGTAACTGTAAGTGCTATACACCTACTATTCCATATTAAGCTTCTTCTAATGCATCTTAGTGATCTATATAAATTTCAATGCGTTTACAATAGTGAAACATTTTTAAAATAAACCGCAAATGATTTTTCCCCATAGACCGCAATGTAACGGAATTCTTTTGAGTGTCCCTGTAAGAAAACTATAAGTGCTACACACTTCAGTTGAAATAGGTAACGTGCCATAGATAACGACAATAACATATAAAAATTGCAGAGCAATCCGAGCATATTTACGGGAGTTAGAGCACGGACAGACGGCCATTCGGCCAGACGGCCAGACAAACCGAAGTCATAAGCACTTTTCAACTAGGTTGGAAAGTGCTAATAACAGTCTGATGACATTTTAAAAATGTAAATAAAGATTGCCAAAAAGTGCCTTTGAAAATTCTGCTTTTCTTGCCAAATTCAACCTCGCCGTTTTATCTATCGCGCCAAGGCCCCTATAACAAAGAAATAGTCAATGACTAAAATATAGCGATTTTATGTATTATGATTGTATTTCTACTTCAAAGTATTGGATTTAAAATTTCGATCATTTTCTCGTTTTCAGATATTCTTTTATCGTTTCCATTTCTCATGTACCGTTATTACTATTTAGCTTAGGTATTTGAATATCTGTATTTTTTTCATATTTTATTTCTATTCATAGTAAAATATCCCGTCTCTTTTGAAGTATTCTATCCCAGATATTTTGTATTGTAGTTAAATTTTAGAGTACATTTTCCATAAAATTTCCAATTCCGTGTATTACACTTCATACTTTCAAAAATTTCAGCAGAAATAACTTGGCTGCATGCAAAAAATGGATGTAAAAAGAGTTTCTTTTCAGAAAATTATGTTCCCTTCTTCAATTTTCTTCTATCCATTCCGTAAGTATAACTAAGAAGCTAATTAAACTGTCGAGACAATTATAAAGAAAAGCTAAAGAATGAACTACTTTGAATGAAAGGCGTATCATGTAAAAGCTAAATTTGTGTATGCATCATGTTCAATATTATAAAACTATTCTTCTGTGTGTGTCTAGAAAATAGACAAATGATGGGTTTCCGATTTTGAATAAATGTGGAATTCTTGATTAAGGAAATTAATTTTAAATTGGGTATAAATTAAATTTCAATTAGGACTATTGGATTTTGAGAGACAATGATTCTCTCATTGTGGAATTCTTTAATTTATTTCCTCACATGATTAGCGTCTGCATCATATTTTATTGTGGTTAACTGTCATTAATCGCAATGAGATTGATTTTAAATGGTTATTAATGATTTTAAATGGTTTAACTCGATTATTATACAAGTAATTTTAAAGCGCATTTAAAAATTGGGTAAGCCATAAAAAAGTTGCTTGTTAAATGTAATATAAAATATACGATTGATTCAATGCATTCTATAGATTTAAACACATTTTCTCATTATGAAAATTCATTTCCAAACTGTTATTTGGAAGTAGATTAACGGAAAGTATACAAAATTCTAATAGCTGTAATCTTTTAATAAATTATTCAGAGCCTTTTAAATAAATTTCCGTCATTCTTATAAAGAAAACCATATTTAAAGGCGACAATTTAATAAATTACTATTTTTGAGAATGAATATACCACGGAAAATTAATATTGACTTAATGAAAAAATTCTTCGAATGAAATACGAGTATTGGGGCATAAATCCGGATGATGTTTTCTACAGAAATACGGATGTAGCATGAAAATTTGACGTATACAAACTGAATGCGGAAGTGTATAGAATTATTATAAAATGAATAATACGTTTGCCATTGACGATTTTTTTTAAAATTATTACTTTGTCTATAACTATTTTAAAACAATTATCTTCGTAGTAAATTTCTATTAATCTTTGATAGAAGATTAATAGAAATTTACTACGAGAATTATTGGTGGGAGAAATAATTAAAAGATAGTCTCTGGTGATATACCTAATAACACGTATTATGTTAAGCATGAAGTGTGTGTGTATTTGTAAACAAGTCGGTAGGTGTGATCACACAAAGGGTTTCGTTTAATATTCCTTTCAAAACACTGTATCCTTTAATTAATAAATCCATATAAATTTCATCCCCCCGCTCCCCCCCCCCCCCCCACAAAAAAAAGTCATTTTTTTATAAAGTAAAAAATTACCGGTCTATTTTTTTTCGTTTTTTCGAATATCTGAACCGGTCCGATAGCGGATGAAGTTCGCTATTCTGCTCTTTCATAACAATATCTGTCATGTGCACTGTTAAAAATAAATCCGTCAATTCACGGTAAAACTACTGGCAGCAAAGTTGCCGGACTTTTTGCGTTCCGTTAGTACATTTTCCGTTTTGAAAGATAAAGGAAGGGTAAATTTTTTTTTTTTTTTTTTTTATTTTTTTTTTTTTATTTTGTATTTTATTTTTATTTATTTATTTATTTATTTTATTTAATTTTTTTATTTGTAAATAAACTCGGTTTTAAAAAATGTCATCTCTATTTGTGCTGCCATTATGATGATTACGGGAGTATTTAATTTAATATTTGATATAATGGAAGAACATTTTTTGCCAGACCTGAGGATTGAACTGGGGACATTAGCGGCTTGAGCCGAGTGCTTTACCGTAAGACCAGCGGGTCGTTGCTAGAGTAAGAGTAGGAAACGATTATACGGGATGTCTTCAAATCGCAGCTTGGGACTTAAACAATTTGGGGTTTAGAAAACTGGTAATTTTGAAGTTAATTGCGGGGATATTTCGTAATGAGATGATGGTTGAAAACTATAGTATTAATAGAGGATAAAAATATTAATTATATATATTCTTAATTTGATTGTTAGATGTAAAATATAAATATTATATTTTGAATTAAATTCGATAATTTTTTTTGCTTTTTTGCGAAAATCGATTTTTAATCAACTATTATGTATTTTTTAAATGTGTTCGTTTAGAATACATTTTCAGTGTGAGTGTTTTTTATAACTTTAAAAAATAAATTGCGAATAATTTTAAAGGAATGAGTTTAATTCGAAAGCATTGTTTTTGTTTGTTGCTTTTTTAAATAGAATCGATTTTTTTCACTTAATTTAGCTATTTTATATATATATTAATCTGTTTGTTTAGAATATATTTTAAGTGCGAATACTTTTTTATAACTTTAAAAAATGAATTGCAAATAATATTAAAAGAATGGAAAGAATTAATTTTTGCTTTTTTAAATTCGAAAGCACCATTTTCTTGTTGTTGTTTTAAATAAACTTGAAATTTTAATTTATGGAATTTTTAGTTTTTCTGTGCAGCAACATGTCAGTTTTTGAAACATTGAAAATAAACATGCAGCAGATAACGGAATATCTCCGTTGGCTGCTTTCTTATGAGGAAATTTTCTGCTTTTAACTGAAAATGTCCTTTTGTCATGAAAAGGGACTTTTTCTGTGAAATTCAGGAAAAAAATACCCGTGAATTTCAGATTATTTTTAACAGTATACTGTAAAAAAAATTCCGTCAATTTACGGAAAAAGGACTGGCAGCAGAGTTGCCGTAATGTTTCTGTTTTTTGAGGAATGTTCCGCCTTTGTAGTCCATAAATGGAGCGATACAAACGCGAAGGAGTTTAAGCGCATGTGTGGCGATCAAAATACTGCAATCCCATTGGATGATAGATTTTTACATTAATAATTCCGTATTTGAAACTCTGTAATCTTAAAAGTTTAAAAAGTGTACAATTTAGGGATACCGTTTATGCACTTTTTGTGCATAATTCAGATAGCAGTTTTTATGGATAAGTAGAGGTGCCAAATACGCTCGGATTTTGTGCACTTTTTTTGCAAATTTTTTCTAGCTGGGTAGCAACAGATATACGGGAGAGATACAATTTTTCTAACAAAACGGAAATTTTCTGATCAAAATTCACGGAAGACAACCTGTCAATAAACGAAATTTTTTTACAGTGTGCACTAAATGCAATATTAAAAAAAAGTACACCCCCCCCTTCTCCCCTTCTTTATTAATAATCCCCATTCGCATTATTAATTCCATCATTATCTATTAGCGTTTTTTTTTTTTTCTATACAAAAATCAGCATTTTGTGATAACATATAATTTTTGTTCTAACAATGTGATCTTTATAAAAATTGGATTTTTGGATTCACCGTAAAAATATATGAATACATGCAAAGTTTTCAAATCGGTAAATGCAATATTTAAAAAAATTAATAGATCTTTTAATCTTTTACTACCCTCAAAATCTGAGGATTTTTTTTTATTTTCCTTCCTTTAACAGTTGAGACGAAAAGCGAAAAGCCGGGATGTCTCGCTGATAAATGGCACAGGTCTCCAATTTCACAACCAGTTGCAAATGTTCTTTTGATTTGGATAAAAATTATTTTCATTAACTCAAAATTAATTCGTAATTTCTGTTCTAATTCCGCCATCTTTATAAAAATTACATTTCTGTGTTCACCGTAAAAAATACGCATAGATGTATTAATTTCAAATTGATAAATGCAATAATAAAAAAATTCTATAGAGCCTGAAAAATGCCTAGTCCGTCATCTTTGATTTGGGTGAACAGATGTCAGATTGTTCGTCTGGGGTTTTCCAATGAAAGGAAATTAAGCGAAATTATTCAAATCGATTTTTAATTGATATTTACACTTCTAGTGGGAGAAATTAAATTTTTTTTACAAATTCTGAAACGTAATTTTTTTTTTTTTTTTTTTTTTTGCGTGTGTGTCCGAAATTTTACGTTCCTACGTGGAATAGTTTATGAGATGGGTGTCTTTGAAAACGTCCAATCTGTTATCGTCATTGGAATGCTGTGACTATGGCAACCCTTCCTCCTCTTCTGGAGTTTCAGAATGCGGTTTGATCAAATTCTACGCTTTAGTGAATATTTTTTTCCATTAATGAGTGGGTTTTTAGGGTTTTAATTAATATCTTGCGTTAATGAAGACATTTTCAAAATTTTATGATTTCTAGTGTGACAGTAGGTATTCAGCTGTAGATGCACAGAATTTCAAGTCTCTAAGTTTCAGAGAACAGACTCTGTGACAGACAGACAGAGAAGCGAGACGAATAGGGTTTTGTGAGATGAATGAAACCCTAAAAATAGCTATGAACACCAGCATAGATTTCATGAGTTTATTTTAATAAGAAAAATATAGAGAGGTCGTCAATAGAAAATCCATTGTCTCTTTATGATTCCTCAAAGTATTCTCCCTGTCTGCATTAGGGATTGCAAACTCTCAAAGTAGGATCTCGGTAACACTTGCCACTTTTTTTGAAAAAGACATCCATTTTTAAAATTTTAATTATTTACTTCTTGTACTGTATTTATAATAAAAAACAGTCACATAAAAAATACATTCTTAAATTTTTCTTTACATAAATGTAAAGCAAAGGAGAGGAAAAGTATCATTGTTTGCCATTTTGACCATTGTATGTTGCAGAAGAAACAGTAAATTCCTAATTTATTGGGAATAACGCCTATTTTTATTTGATACTCTCAAATTTTTCTTACCGACTATATACACATTCAAATGATCACAAATTTAAAATTTTTAAACAGCAAACCTTCAAATTTGACTCAATAAAGGAAACCCTTTTCAATTTCCTTAAATACAGTTTTTCACGGCGGCGTTTCTACGATTAGTTTAAGACTTATTGACTATTTTAAGAAGAGTTTCTTTCAGTGGCTCTCTCCAAAGTGAAGTTCAATACGTATACGAAGTATACAAGCATCGAGTGCATTTCATACATCATGTCCTAAGCCCTTATGATATATACAAATATTTAAGGACAGCTAAATAACCACTCGGAGAAAGGATAAAAATTTGTATAGGCATACAGGAAGCATCAATAGAATGCCATAATGTTTTTATGATTATAATTCATAATTCTTTTAATCTATATATTTAAAAAGCAAACCTGAATTCTTAAGACCAATTTCGTCTGATCTGAGCATGCGCGGTAGCATATTACTGCTTATTTTACTGTTTATTACTGTTAATTTTACAGTATATTACTGACAGCTTGGGTGCCAGTATTATACCCTAAAATCATTTTTTTTTTTTCAGTGTACCTCAAAATACTTTAAAACAAAATTTCATTCACTTTCTGTGAACGGTAGGATAGTTAGGATCTCATATCGGGATAGTTTTTTTTTTTTATAATTACCCTGGACATATAAATATATATGACAAAACTGTAGTTATAAAAGTGCATTTATTTTAAGTTAAAGTTACTCAAACTAGTTCAGTATGCAGAGTAGAAAAAGTTTTTCCTTAAAACGTATTTATTATAAAAGCGTATTTATTTACATTTCCTTGTCTCGCCAACGGACAATAAATTGCGAAATAAACGAAATTTTCATTATTTTTTACGAACGCTATATTAAGGTTCCGCAAGAATTTTTTTTACAGACATATATATCTTCATAACAAGAATATTCTGCAATATTTAAAATTTTGTCTAAGTATGCGCTTATGGAGACCTTCCTTGTAAGAGTAGTTTCTAAAATAATCAAAATTTCAAAAGGTGAAATGAGAGAAAAGCATTCTAAAACGTTCTAAATTAAGATTTCTATGGAATTATTAAGGTTAGAAACATGAAATTTGACATGAGTACTACTTTTAAGATGCAAATGAAAGCACAGTACAGATTTTAAAAAGTTAGAATTTTTAAAGGGTGAAATGAGCGGAATGTATTCTAAAAACGTTCTAAATTGCGATTTCTATGGAATTGTTAGGGATAGAAACTTGAAATTTAACATGGCTCTTACCATGCAAACGTAAATGATTGCACAGAACAGTTTAAAAAATATAGAAATTTAAAAGGCTGAAAAAGCGTTCTAAAAGCATTCTAAATTACGATTTCTTTGGAATTGTTAAGGATAGAAACTTGAAATTTAACATGGCTCTTACCATGCAAACGTAAATGATTGCACAGAACAGTTTAAAAAATATAAAAATTTAAAAGGCTGAAAAAGCGTTCTAAAAGCATTCTAAATTACGATTTCTTTGGAATTGTTAGGGATAGAAACGTGAAATTTAACATGGCTCTTACCATGCAAACGTAAATGATTGCACAGAACAGTTTAAAAAATATAGAAATTTAAAAGGGTGAAAAGGCGTTCTAAAAGCATTCTAAATTACGATTTCTTTGGAATTGTTAAAGACAGAAACATGAAATTTGATATGGCTGCTACTTTTAAGATACAAATGCTCGCCCAGAACAGTTTTTTGAAAATTCGAAATTTAAAAGGGTGCGAAAGAAAAAAAACTTTCTAAAATTGAGATTTGTGTGATACAGTTGGTATAGAAACCTGTAATTTCGCATGGTGGTTATTTTTAAAATGTAAAGAACGGTTTAAAAAAAATTCGAAATTTAAAAGAGTGAAATGAGTGGAATTGAGAGGATATAAAGAGAAATATTCTATCTGATTCTGAAGCCTTTTCATGGCCGGTGTTAGTAACATAAAGAAGCCGTGGGATATTGCTTGTCTGTCCTCGCTTTTGGTATGAAGTCCTTTTTCAGAATCACTGGAAAAAAATATACGTGTCTTTCTGACATAATTGAACAACGATATTTTAAAATTCTAAGAATAGTGACTATTGCAAATTTCTACCAACGATTGGATATAAACAACAAATTTGCTTTTTTGAACAGATTTTCAGAGATATGAAAATTGTGAAACGTTGTTTTGAGGAAGTATTTAGGATAATACTTGCACTGTTAAAAATTTTGTTCAGGGTAGAATTAACTTTTGGTGCTACAGTAGCTGCAGCCATAAGATGGTGACATCTCGTTCCAACATTTGGAACTTCTATTGAACCATAGCTCCAAATGTTGTAACAAGACATCAACATATTATGCTTGCCAACTTTAGCTACTGCAGCACCAAAAGTTGGTTCAACCCAGCAAAAAAATTTTCATCTTGCACAAGCAAGAAAGTTTTCTTCTTATCATCTGACGTATGTAGGTGAAGCACTGCAAATGGAGGCGTCTTAAATTCAGACACCTAAATGTCTCAGTATAATCACTGCATAAACAAACTAAAAAAATGTCTGAATAGTGATCATTATGTCTGAAATAAAGATGGTTACAAGTTTTGACATTCAAAAATTTAGACACTCGTCACTCAGGAAGTGAAGTGAAATGCGATGAGAATGGGTTTATTTGGAATACCTGAGATACAATGTCATAAAAATTTATGACATTGTCAACGTCGCGAATTTGTGTCATGAATCTTCATTACTTTAGTTTAAAACTTTATTTTGTGTGATTAAATGCATTTTTAGAAACAGTCGTTGATTTGCATAAAGTTAGTGAAAGATTTGTGCAAAGTTAATAAAGTAAGAGTTATTAAAAATACTTTTTAGAAGTAAAAACTTTCAAGAGAAATTGTAGAAAAGAAAAAGGGGGAAAGCAATTCCCAAGCTTTCAATTTTTTTTACCAATGTTTGTGTACAAATAAGAACCGTTCTTACAGATGCCATTTTATTAAAGCATTTTATGAGAAAACATGAATTGGCAAAAAAGAAAAGAAAATCAACCTTTTTTTTTTTTAAATTGCAACCTAAGCAATGCATAATATTTGATTTTCGAAATGACTAGCTTAATAAAACTCCACATAAAAAGTTTTAATTTAATAAAATGTCATACTTCAGACAAACATTTTGTATGCGTAATAAACTAATTAATTGGCTATGTTGATCTTCGTCGTGACTTTAATAAAAAGGACAACGTTGAAACTCTGCAATCTGAAATTTTCATTAATCTATTTTGAGAGTATAAATTAGCAAAATAATATACATCAATGCTGGTTTTATATAGTTTTTTAGATTGCCCATTAAGAACATCAAAAAGCATTTTTGTATAAAAATTTCTATTAAGCATTCAAATAAACTTTTGAAATTTATTAAAAACCATACTTTCGTTATAGCCGCATGCCAAGAGGGATAAATCACCAAAGATTTTCGCTACTTACAGCAGACGATTTTTATTCTGATTATTGCAGAGTTTAAGTACGTAGTTCGATTACATATCTGCTACATTTGTGTTTTATTTATATTATATTATATTATTTATTTAATTATGAAGTTTTAGTTTTGTTATATCAGCCATAAACAATAGCTGAAATTTTTATATTGTTTTAAGTGCAAACGGATTAATCTTCCGTAATCGAACTGCACGCGACAGAAATAGATTTTTAAACAAGTTGGAAATTGCACGTTAAACGTGACAAATGACGTACTATAACTAGTTTTACAATGTAAAAAAAATCATCGTTATTATTTCAGTGAAATGAATTATATCGTCTGCTATGAGCGAAAGGAGCATGCCTTTTCTCTTATTTTATTACGTATGCCACGTTTACAGACGCTAATTTTTCTTTCGACACCAGATAGCACTGCAAAATTTACTATGGAGATCTTGCTTTGCGAATGATTAGCTCCATGGTTTAACATTTTTATAACTCACGATGAACGGATCTCTTGTGTGTATTTACTTTAATGGATTGAGATTGGGCTGTCAACCGAATTTCAACTGAAGGTATCTCAGAATCTGTACTATTTTTAATGTAATTCGTCTCTGAAACAAACAATTTTTTGGAACGATCTTCCTAAAAATGTAACTTTATGCAATTTTATTCGAAAATATAATTTTGAATAAAACTGGCTTCCTGACATATGAAAAAAGAAGTGGTTAGCCCGTATTTGTTTTCCTCACACACATGACTTGCGCTTTTATTATATAGATTACGTATGATAGGATTTAATAGAATGAAGAAAACTTTTATTAATATCATTTTAAATTTTAATTTGATTTTCATAAAATTTCGAATGACTGGACAGAATTTTGCAACGATTTTATATATTAAATTTCAAACCATTCGGTTGGGTAGTTTTTGCGCTGTTATATGCGGACGGACGGACAGATGGACGGACCAGACGACGACTATAGGTGCTACGTATTTATATAATTACGAACGCGCCTAAAAATCATGCTTGTAAATCATTTTTAAAAAAACATAAAAATACAGTAAACTGAGATATAGATTTGGAAAAACTTGCAGTTGAAACTACTTTTTTCCTCCAATTCGATGGTGTAACAATAAAAATTATGCGATGCTTAGAAGTAGTTAAATTTGCGAAAAAAGAGAAATGGATTGCTTAAATTGTTTCCACCGTCGATATGACGTCTGAGTTACTCATGGATATGGTTTTGCTTTATAGTACAGATTTGCATATTTACACGTGTCAGAGAAATAATTCTATGAATAATTTCATGTAAATGATGCTTTTTGTCTTGAAGGCATGTAAAAGTTCAATATTTTCGAGAAATTAAAAAAAGTAAGCACTGGGGTCTGAAACAAATATTTTGTGTACAACACCAGGTTCCTATTAGTCTTATGGAACTTAATTAACGAATTAGAAAAACAATTTTTAATATAGACAACAATTATATTATTAAGAAATTAAAATGCTTAATAACCAGATTTTTGTGTTTTTTAATTACTAAGAAAATTAAATGTGTTTAAACAAATTAATGCCTCCTAATGTAATAATTTGCATATTTCTGAGGAGTATAACTGTTCCAGTAATTTGCTAAAAAATATAAAAAGTACCATAATATATAATTTGAGACAAAAATAAATATTTAATGCAAAATGCATGCATAAATATTAAAGCATTTAATTACATGTATTGCAGAAGAAACATTAAACGATTCTTTCTTGGCATATACTAATTTTATCTGCATTTAATCCATTCGCTGGTCTTACGTTGACTCAACAGTCAAAATAAATGAGTATGCAAAATTAATTATCAAACAATCACCATTTTAAAATAGAAAAACAATACCTTATTTAATGACAGAAACTTTTGTTATTTAAGAAATTGAAAATTATCTATCGGAATTTGTGATGGCAAACATCTTTCAGCAAAAAGACCCATACCTTGCAGTTTTGGCGGCTAATGGGGCTAATTAGGAAACTTTTAATATATCGTTTAAATTTTGCCTTGTTTAAAATATTAAAGATGTAAGCAATTTTTGGTTAATTTGAATAATCTATACGATGCAGAAAATTAGTTTTTGTAATTGCTTTTCAAAGAGAAATTAAGATATTTTTATAGGTTATTAACAGCAATGAAATTATCAACTACAGAAATGTTTCGAATTGATATGGAGCAAAATGGTGTACTAATTAAGAATACAATGAAGTTTCAACATATAATTTATAACAGTGTAATTGTTGTATATATTCACGAAACTATAAAGAATTCTTGAGACAGTATACATTTTAGATATGCAATTCAAAATTAATAGTTACAGAAGCAGATTCGTTTTATTGAATGTGTATTAACATCGATGAATTGGGATTAGAATGAAAGTAATCGTTAATCGTTATAGCGTATATAATATTAGAAGCTAATCTCTTCAACACCTGCATACTGCGTGTTTTATATTCTTATTTAGGCACGCATTTTCTATTAAAACTGACGAGTACTTATTAAATCATTAAAAATACGTTGGGAAAATTATACATAAATTGTAGTTTCGAGTAATTTTCTTTAATGGAATTGCAAAACAAATCGCATTTTCTTAAAAATCAACAAACAAAGCTCAAATAATGTATATTTTGTCAAATTTAGCATTTGTTTTACGCAAGTATTTCAATATAAAGTTCTGTACGGTGTACTGATAGGGGGAAAACATATAATGTAAACCCTACTTAATCAATTAAAATGAAATAATTTGAAATTAGTTTTATTTAAAATTTTTATTGTTTAAACGAATTTGTGTTTCAAATTTTAATAAACATAAAAGTAAAATGCTTAAAAAAAACAAAAAAAAACCTTTTTTGTATTTTATAAGCATTTAACGTTTATCTTAAAATTCACGCTTAATTTCGTGACTGCAATTTATACTTTTCTTGCAAAATTTCCGTTAAAATACATTCATTTGGCGTAGGCACCGAACTCGATTATGGAAAAATTCACTGTTTTTTTTTACGCTTGGTAGAAAACGCGAGCTAGTCAATTTATTAAAAATAGTATACTTGTTTCTCTGTTTCCTGTATCTATTTTTCTGTATCCTGTTTTTTTTTTCCCTTAAGATATGGCAACAGGGAAGAAAAATTTAAACATTATTAAAATTATCTTTTTTGAGATTTCTAAATTTATTTCTCAACGTATAGTCACAATTTAATGAATATTAAAGCGTATTTTTAAAAATATATATCGCACTCTTTATTATTTACTTATATTTTCGAATTTTTAGTGTTTAAAATGCCCGTTGTTGCAGTTTAACAGCCATTTGGGCCCCTTTTTTGGCTAGCGTACTTTGGCGCATAATTAAATACATTGTTGCTGTAACTCGTATACAATTGTAACCACAAAGAATATTTGTCGATTTATCACCTGTGGCCGGCTAAGGAAAAAATCCCTTAAAATTAATTTATTAACTCATAATTAATTTCTAAAAATATTAAAATTTTGCTTTGTCATCGGAAACACAGTTGTAAACATATTATTATTGTTATTATTTTATAATTCCAGCATATGAAGAAGTTAGTGAAAAATGGATTACAATATTCCATCTTTGTAGACAAAAAACAAGGAGAGTTAAATAAAAGAGGGTAACTACCAAGTTCGTTAAATGAAAGACTTTAAAAATAGTTATTTTTAGTATGCTGTAATTGTTATACCTTTCATATATAGTCAATACAGCACTTTCACTGTATGGGAAAATAATCTGTGATCATCATATATATTATTTCTGCTGTCAACATCCCTTTTTCTATATGAATTTACGAGACACGCAACAATGAATGAGGTATCATTTGAAAGGTTTTTGCAAAAGTTACGCATGCGCGGCAGCGTATTACTGCTTATTTTTATTGCTGTTAATTTTATGGTATAATACTGGCAGTTGAGATGCCAATATTATACTATAAAATCAACACTTTTGTTTGCGGTGGTAGATAACGTTCCGGAAGCGCAATTGAGCAAGAATGCGCCACAACACCAAATGAAATGTATGAATGTATGAATGAAATGAATTGTAAGTGGCATAAGTGGATCTGTCCGAAACTCCCTGCGATATTTTTTTGGTACTTCTGCTACATTTTTATACTTACAACAGTACTTTAAAATAAATTTTCTTTTTTCAAAGTTAATAATGGTTCACTCATTACTTCCAATTAATTACACTTTGTAAAGAAAGAAAAATTAGAAAGTTATGACCTGTTAAACAGTGTATGTATACATTTTTCTGATGCCACCCTGTATAAACAATTCCATTCAAAGGTTTTAATTTATAAATACCATTTTCTAACATTTTGACTTTAATCAAAATATTATGTTAATAACTTGATACATTTCTTTATTTAATTTTATATATATATATATATATATATATATATATTTTTTTTTTTTTTTTTTTTTTTTTTTTTTTTTTTTTTTTGCTGGTGCATAAGTTATTCCTTTATGTGTCTTTTATAAGCTAATAATTCTCTGTTTCCAACAAGGCTTCTGATGATTTATTGGGCCATTTGCTTTATTTGTCATTAAAAATGACGAATAAGATAATTCGAAAATGCATTGGGGCGTATTTTATATTCCTGAATAAAGAATTAGTTTTTGAAAGCATTAAGCGAAATCTGTTAAGTTTCATATTGATTTTTTGACACGTTTTAATAAATTTTAATGAAATTTCTGATGGTAAATCAAAATGAGAGATTACTTTTATTAAACTCAAATTATTTATGGGTACCTGCTCTTAAGAATTTTCAACATTCTGAATAACCGTTTTAAAGATATATCTTTACAGTTAAATCTTTTTTAACATAAGGTATGCCAGACATTTAAACATATTTCTAGATAGAAAAAAAGGCATTAATGGGTATTTAAATTACACTATTATATTTAATTTAACTTGGTTCATGGAATTTTGGAATACTTTTTCACCCACTTCCTGATATACTAGAATTATAACAATTACGTACACAGGTGTGTTTCCGATGACGATACAACATTTTAATATTTTTAGAACTTAATTATGAATTAATAAATTAATTTTAAGGCATTTTTCGTTACCCGGGTGATAAATCGCCAAATATTCTTTATGGTTACAACTCTATACGAGTTACACCAACAGTGGAGCTAATTATGTGCCAAACCGAAAAAAGAAGAATTAAACTAATTTTCGAGAAAATATGAGTTGGAAACCATATTCTTATTAACAGAAATCGATTTTTAAAAGCTTCGAATATCAGAGTCCAAAATTACAGCTCATTACGCCAAGCAGTTTTTGAGTTAAGCTTAAAAAACTACCCACATTGCAACCTGTTTTGCAGTGATTACAAATGAATTTAACATTAGGAGTTCCAAACTTTGAACCTTCACAATTCCTAAGTTACGTGGCCGAATGACTTCCCGTTTGGTATCTTAAGGTAAAATTTGCCTAAAAAATCAAATATGATGTCAAAATTTGATGGTCGTATTTCAGATTTTGGTGCAATTTCCGTTTGAAGACGACCCCCCAAGTTTAGTTATTGTCACAAAAATTAAAAGAAGATATAAATGCCAGTCGTTTGTTTCCGTTTATTTATTTGACAATTTCTAGATTAAAATATAGAGTGGCTAGAATTAAAACACCCCTCCTCCGTTGCCGAAGAAACAGTTGCACACAAAGTACAATGTGTGGAGGTGCTCCATCTTGCATAAAGGTATTTATGTCAAGACATTTCCGCTGATGCAAATGGGATGCAACAAAAGTTTCGAGCATCCTTTTGTACCTGTTGGCCGTCACTGTGCATGTTACAGGGCTATTTCGAGTATCCTCTTCTAAAAGAAAGGTCCAAGAATGAATGTGGCTGTTAATACACACCAGATTGTAACTTTTGGTGAGTGGAGAGGAATCTCTTGGAAGATACGGGGGTTTTCCGTATCCCAAATGCAACAGTAACGGGTTCAGACCGTTCTACTGAAGTGGAAATGGACATCATCGGTCCACAGAATCTATCATGCTATGGCGCCTAAAAGATATAGTGTGTCAACCAGCTATCCAAAAAAATACTAAAACATGAATTCGATAAATGTCGGACGATGCTGAACCATAAATATCGATCGCAGCGCCATCTGGTAACTCAAATGTAAACATTGTATGACTGAATTGAGAAAACGTTTCGGCAGGTGAAGAGCTAGATAATCAACATTTATCGTTCAGCATCATTCAGCATTTATAGGACTCAATTTTTTTTTAGCACTTTCTAAAGCATTAATGGAATAAAGCATTCTGGAACTGATTTATTTTTTTCGCGTAATATATTTCCTCATATCTTGAATGTACGTGTACAAAATTTGAAGTCTGTATACTCAGTAGTTCGATATCCAAGCATGTCAGAGTAGGGGAGTTTTAATTCTGGCCAACCAGTACATGGTGCTCACTTTTTTTTGGCCGACTGTACCCCAATGATTATAGTAAAAGAATTATTTATCATGATTAAATTTTAATCATCCAACTAGGCAGCAGTTTTTAGCTTTCTATTCTAACATTTACTATCTTTTACTATTTTTAGAATCGTGTAGCAGTTTCGAAACTCATATTTCCCCCTCTGTACTAGATATTTTTTTAATTTTATGAAAGAAGAACGATCATACGTTACTAGAGTTATACTTATGTACGTAATAGAAATGTCTTAAGTTTACTTTTTAGTTGCAACAACAAATAATACATTTTTTAAATGCATTTTAAATGAAAAACTTTCTGATAACTTGGAAATTTTCAGAAATTTGTAAAATGCTTTCAATTCTATAGTTTTTTTTTTTTTTTTTTTTTTTTTTTTTTCTTTTAAGGAAATGAAACACTTAAACTTTAGAAAAGGATTATTTTATTTTTTTAACTATTTTAAATGCCGCAAAATTATTTTTAGTAGAAACATTGATTGATTTCGCTTTCTAAATATAAAAAAAAAAAAACAATAAGTTCTGAGGATAAATTCCTAACACATATTAATGGATGATGAATGGCCTACTTGTTTTCTAAAAATAAGTTGTTAAAAACAAATATATCAATCATTCTCTTTCCTTGTGAAACAAATAAATTTTAGTGAACATGCATCTGACTTCTAAGCAAAATGAAACATATTTGAAGTATATTCATATGTCGTAAAAATTATTGTTTCCTAAACGACGGATCTGTTTGAAATATGCTTTATTATATTTAAAAACTTTGTTCTTAAGGCTATTTTAATATTTAAAAGAGAGTTAATAATAGTAAAGGTAGAAAAAAGAAATAAAAATAAGTTTCTTCCTTTTAGGTAGCTTCTATTATAAAAAAAAGTAAGAAACTATCAATTGCAGCTGTCCGGAAGAAAGTAGTTCCAGAAATTTTCGGATTTTCATATTTTTGTAGGAATGTAAGCGTACTCTGTGATTATGTGTAAGCCATGTGTGACTGTACAAAACTTTATTAAACTGTAACTAAAGCTGTAAATGACTCAAAATATTAAAATAATAAACATAATTAATAAATATGATGTTTAAAATCAGTTAAGATGATGCTTCATGAATCACTAATTCTTGTAACCAGGAATCAAATCCGTAGATCAGGGAAGTTAGAGAGATCCATTAGGAGCATTAAGATATTTTAAAGTTTGTTAAGAAGTGTTGGGCGGAAGAGAATATTATCCAGTCAATCACTAGGAGGAGAACCGGAGCGATGGCCAGCGAGCTATTAAGGGGCAATTATAATAGAAGTGTAAGGCCTCTGCGACCCACACATAGGTGGTTGTGCCAGTCCTTCTAAATTTGTGCAGGTATGTCCTGAAAAGGGCCGTGATCCGTTAAGAAGGCAGTGGTTGAGGATGTTAATGTTAGGCGATTGCGAGATACCACTTGCACTATATCATAGGTATATCTATCCTCCTCTGAGTAATATCAGTGGTCTTGCCACTACTGCCGCAGATGCGTTTTTAGGAATCTTTTGATATAAGAGTGAGACAAAGGAAGATAGATGTATATAGAGGTTTTTGTTGTTGCTTCCTTTGCTAGTAAATTCGCAGATTCATTACGAAAGATCCCCTAGTGTGCTGTCACATGTTCTAGGGATGTTTTTATGTAGAAGGTTTCTAAGTTTAATTTTAATTTCATGGATTTGTGATTTGGATTTTCCAAAGGCGTAGATTGCCTACAGACTGGATAAGCTGTCACTATAGATTAGGATTGCAATGGTTGTTGGTTGTTCAGAAATCCATTCAAAAGCTTTGTGGATGGTGAAAAGCTCAGTTTGATATGTTGAGTTGGGAGTGTCGAATATTCAGGCCCACCGGTGAGTCAGCACGTTGCTTTCCGTGGCGCAGAAAGTTGGGCCATCACCGGTTTCGGTATATGAGCCATCAGTGAAAACCATTAGGTGGTGGGAAATTGAGAAGGAGTTCCAGTTAAGGTTAACTTGGAAGTGGGAGGTTTCATCTGCTGGGTGAATTTCCAGCCCGGAATCTTTTGTTGAATGATTAATTGAGAGAAATGGATTTGTTTAATGGCATTGTTGTGAAGGTGTAAGATGTTCTTTTGAAATTCGTAGAGGAGGAATAATGTTATGAGAGGGACATCTGTGATGTTTGCTAATGCATCGCTGGAGATTATTTTAAATCTGTAGTAGGAACATACATTGAATGTATAATAGTTTTATGTGTCTTGTGCCTTGGTGAGTTGGCCTTCCCAAATTCCTGCCCCATATGTTATGATTTTCTCTGTTGTTGTCGTGTACCAGATTTTTAACATTGTATTGTTAATGCGTCATGATTTAGTTGTTAATTTTTTGGAATTGTGGTAGCAGTTAATGGGTTTAAGTTTTAAGTAATCGATGTGTCCAAACTAATTTTGGTGTTGGTCTATGGTTAGGCATAGAAGTTTTAAATAGAGGACGTGGTGTACAGTGATGCCATTAATTCTGATAGTTAGTTTCATTTTAGTTTGTGTGGTTTCGCGAATGTGAGACCTTGTGATTTTGCAGCTGATAGTTGAAGGTGTAGGTACTCTAGCAGCTGGCAAAAATTGGGAAGAGCTGAAGCTGCCTCCATTTTTAAATCCAGACGCCTTTGGCCAGAGAAGTCATCTCAAAAGCATAGAGAAAAAAGCGAAATCGATTTAATTCCTTAAGAATCAGGTTGGCTATTAGGAGCCAGAGGATTGACCCATGAGCCTTGTGGGCATAACTTTTATTGGTTAACAGTGGATGTACCTGTCCCCCAGTTGACTAAGATGCGTTTATTCGATAGATAAATGCGGATGACTCCAACGGTGATTCCTGGGAAGTTTCGGAGACAGAACTGTAATAGAACGTTTCTTCATTTAACATTATCCAACGCCTAGTAGTGTGAAGTTCTAAGGTGGCTGACATTTTGGATCAGCATCACTATTACGGAATATTTCTACTCTATGGAAGATGTAATGTAAGTCGAAGTTAGAGTGGGTCTGCTGTAATCTAAAGACAGATTGCGCTCGTGTCAGACTGACTCTTTAATATTTCAAATAACATTGACTTTCGAATGATGCTTAAATTATGATGATGTTCAATGAATTAGAAATTTCTTAGGTCGCTTTACGGTCAAATACAATTTGCATAAAACAAGACGACTTATTCAAGGACAAGAAAATTATCAGATAATTCTTGGCTTCAGTTAATTTCAATTTGATATGTTAAAAAACACTTAATCATGCTTCTGATGTACTGTTACTCACAATGGAGTTAAAAGTTATTGTATTTAAATTTTGTAGACGCATGTTTGCTGCTGTCATGGAAATGTGAAGGAATAATATTATATTAAATGAAATTTAACTTAGAAGAAATTTAATTTAAATGCAAAAGTTTGTTCATTAAAACAACCCAATTTTTAGGCGTAACTTTAGCATTAGTTTTACAACTATGATATTTTTCTACCAAGCATACTGCATTGTTGCCGAAATCACCAACCATTGACATGGACATCGACTACATAAAAAGAACCATTTTCATTTTTATAGAACAAAGAGAATAGCACTGAAGATACACCTGATATCATCGCATTCAGATAAAAATTTCGCCATCCAAATTTTCTGCTATGTAAAAAATCGGTTTTTCATTTTTCTTAATATATATATATATATGTCACGATTTAAGGATATGCGATGATGTAATGCAGTGGCGGTTCCATTTTATATAAATGTTTTTCTAGATGCTAGATGTTATTTCGTGATATTAAGCCGAGGGTGGTTCCACGCTAGGAGTTTCTAGGTTCAGTCGTCGTATTTATAGCAGATGTCGTGTGAATAGGCAGAATAAATACTCGAGCAATCACCAACAGTCTTTTATTTGCAGCTCACTTGAAAACACCCGATCGCTAATGTTAAACCTATGGCCAGGTTGTTTTCGAATTTCTCCTTTAAATTTGAATATTTTTAAATGATTTTTGCGCATAAGATAGCTCAGGTCAATCCCTAATATGGCTATTTTTTATTTTTTTGATTTCAGTTGCAGATTTTAATAAAGGTACTTTCACTTTCAAAACCGGTTCCGAAAGTGAAACTACCTTCTGATTCATTTGTGTCGACCTAAATATAACTGTTTTTGTACATGTTATGCTTTATGTTTTTTTTTTCGGGGCTACGGGACGAAACAGTTTAAAAGTACTTCTATCTACAGAAAATTTTCATCACAGCCATATAGTTGAATAGATTTTTGAAAAATGTTGAAATCCCAGGCAATCAACCAATGTCGTAATTAACGAATGCGAAAGTATATAACGAAAAGCACAAATGTTACCAAGGCAACAAGCAGAACGTGGTTAAAACATAAAGATAAGAATAAATATAAGAACAATAAATATAAAAAAAAGATTAAAAAACGAATGGTTATAATTGTTCATTATTTCTCTTAGAAATTAGAAATGACATTTTTAAAATTCAACATAATATGAACTTAGAAAAAGGTTCCGAGCGAACATAGGTACACCAGGTACTGGATATTAACGTACATTAATTTTCCTCAAATTAATAATTATTCCGTTATTTATTTTATTTGTAACTTAGCGGACCTTCGTCCGTATTGCTCTCTTCGCTGCTCGGGTTTTCTCAAACGAACCTCGAAATAAACGAACCTGAGAGTGGGTGCCCCCAGCTAAAGTTCGCTAAAAATCGTAAAAGAAATTATAAAATACTCTAATATAAAAATTCCAAAACGGGCTTCGAGATATATGACATCAGTCGAACCTTGCAGCTGTGCGCGTAGAAAACAGCACTCAGCTCAGATACACAGACAAACATACACACACACACAAACATGTATCTTTATTATTATAGATTGTTTTGAGGGAATTCATTAAATGTTGTCTGGTAAGATCGACAATCATGTTTCTGTTCAACATGATCGTATACTTTAAGCGAAATAAAAAAGGCCCCGGTTAACTCAAAAATGGATGTACATGCTGTTAACAATATACAAATGATTTATTTTCGTGTTCAGTAATTTTTAGTTCACGATTAAAACAATTATCTTCACTACGTAGCATTTATTGTATAAATTATTTACGACAAATCTTTTACAACATTTTAACACAAAAAATATTACCTATATTAAAGAAAAAAAAAGTACGCACTAAAATATTTCTTTATCACAGTCTTATCACTTATACATTCTGAAGGATTTATCGTATTTCTGTTGGCAGTTTATCAACTCGAAATTTCGTGGTAATAAATAATATAGTGTTGTTTTGAGTAATTTTTTAAAGATATTATTTATTCTTTAATTTGGCCTGATAATCATAAATTTAAACATTTGTGACTGGCTTTACTTTTACGACAAGTCTCTTGAAAGTGGCTTAGAATGTTTTTTTTTAATTGAATGTTTTAACCTTTCACATTTTAACAATGTTTCTTAACTCTTAACGTATGTCGCAAAATTTTTGGGCGCAACTTTTGTCATGGTGCCATTTAGTCCCCAGATTAGAATTATAATTTATAAAAAAGCAAATAAAATGAATTTTTTTTAAATCAATGGTATATTTACATTTGTTAATGAAATAAATCAATAAAATTACTTACTAGCTAACCTGCCCGGCATTGCCCGGACCCGTCAAACAATAGCACGAAACACGAAAAAACTCTAAAAATCGTAATAAATAAAAGTAGAAAAATTGCATGAATTCCGAATAAACTTTATTGAAAAGAAAACAAAAATTACTGTCTTTGGGCTAAAAGATTGTAGCCGGTTTCTTTTTACTAATCCGGAAAAATCGCACCAAATCGCAAAAATTCGCTAAATTTTCAAAAATCGCATAGGACTATAGCAGTAATTTACTGTATTGGTCTAATATATTAAAACAGAATTTCTTTTAAGAATGTCGTAAAATTTCTAAAAAACGCGAGAAAACACTGAAATATCATAAAAAAATTCACGAAGAATTCATACTAGTCGTTGGGGGCCACCGTAATACTTACCCATCAGGGATATGCATAATATAAAATATGAAAATAAAACATGTGTAAACTATTTATAAAATGCATTGCAATTCGAATAAAATCGTGGCTTGATGACGTCATAAAATTTAAATGCTGTATAACTGAATTGCGTAAAAGAAACATCCTTATAACTCCAAAATTGATAATCCTATTAACTAACGATTTACTGCGCTGGATTAAGCGTCTCATTTCCAATTAAAATATATCTTTGAATTGAAATTTGAATGAAATACAGGGTCATGAAAAATTGAAGAGTGTGGAAAATAGGATTGCAAATATCTCGGCAACTAATTAACCAATCGACTTCATTCTTTATGCAAAATTTATGTTTTTTTACTGTATTTTATATTCATTCCTTAAAATAAACAATTTCGAAAATTTTTATATGCCTTTTATCAGAAAGAATATTTCCAGAGTACGAAAAAAATAGTTCCGGATAATCGAGGTTACTGAAATTCAATAAGCTTCTTCCCATTATTACATACTAAGTACATACCAAATTTCAAGTCTCTATATCAATTGTTCGGGAGATAGAGCGTTTACAGACACACAGACACACAGACAGACGGATGGCAATTTTTTTTTTCTAAAAATAAGTTTTTCGGAATCTCCAGTGTCTGAAACGTGTAAATACGTCAAAAAAATTTCGATTTTCAAAAAAATCCCTTTAAAAAAATTACAAGACTTACCCTATACTACGTATGAAGAAAGGTAAGTAAAATTGCTGTGCGGATTCCAAATAAACATTATTGAAAAGAGGACAGAACTTATTACATTGGGCTAAAAGATTAAATTCGGATTCCTTTTACTAATGGGGGAAAATCTTCGCAAATTTGAAAAAAAAAAAAAAAAAAAAAAAAAAAAAAAAAAAAAAAAAAACCCTCCAAAAAAAAAAAAAAAAAAAAATTACAAAAACCGCTAAAAATTACAAAACCGCAGAGAGTAAAATTTACAACAGTGGGCTAAAACATTGTATCCAGAATTCGTTCACGAATGTCGAAAAATCGGCGCCAAACGTGATAAAACACTAAAAATTACAGATAGCTGAAGATAAAAATCGCAGACATACCGCGCATGCGCGGCAATGTATTACTGCATATTTTACTGTTTATTATTGTTAATTTTACGGTATAATACTGGTAGCTGGGATACCAGTATACGATACCCAGATGTACTCAGTATACGATACCCAGATAGACGATACTCTGCTTGGTTTCTGAGATGCCAAGCTGGGTGTCGTCTTGAAAAATTACGCATTTGATCTATTGAAAAATTACACATTTGATCTATTAGACATTTATATATATATATCGTGTAAAATATGATGTAATATTCACTATTTAATGCTTTTTACACGTAATAGTTTAATTATTTTAAAGGTTTATTTCTTTTTTAATATTTACTTGTAAATATATTTTTTAATTGAAAGGAGTTTGTAAATGTCATTATACAGGCTTTTTAAAATGTGTCAACAGTAGGTAAAAATGGCTATTTCAAACCATGAATTGAATTTCTATTCAGATAATGAAATTTCAAATAAAAAAATTGGTAAAAAAACTTAAAAATTACATAAATTAAAAAAGATGATTGCACACTGCAAATCACAATCTAGTCATGTACACTGTTAAAACTACAGGTGACACATGGCACCTCTAAGGGGTGAAAGGCTTGTCTGACTGGTGACACCCCTAGGGGAGCCAGAATGGCACCCTTAACAAGGGTGAAAGGATGGCACCCTTAATACAGGGTGCCCCAAGGGGTGAAAGGATGGAACCCCAGGGGAGAATATTGGCACCTCTACTCCAAGGTGCCCAGCTGCACTCCACAAATGAAAGCCTCTCCCCCCCCCCCCCCCCCCCCCTCCGCCCGTTGTCTAGCAATTGTATTGAAAAGAGTTTGTAAATTCTCATACTTAAAAAAAGAAAAAAAAAAGCTAAACATATATAATTATAATGCAATGTTTAACTTTAGCTGCAATAAACTGATCAATACTTTATTTTCTCTGTTGAAATTTAAACAAAGTTAAAAGTTGATCATATCATGTCAAGTGTCGATCCTGGCAAAATCTGGGGTCGATTCAGAGCTCCTTCACAAAAATCTATTTAATAAAATGGGCCCCTTTCTGTTAATAAAACTATATAATTCCTTCACAAAATTCCTTTCAATAAAATAGGCCCTTTCACAGAATTTTATTCCATAAAACTGATTATTTTAATTAATTATTTATTATTTTGTTTTGTTTTAAAATGTGTAATTTTTTAAAAATTTTACAAATTACACATTTTAAAACATAACAAAATATTAAATAATTAATAAAAATAGTAAGTTTTTATGGTATAGAATTTTGTGAAAGGGCTTATTTTATTAAAAGGAATTTTGTGAAGGGACACAGTTTATCAACTAGATTTTACTGAAGGGGCCCATTTTATTAAATTGATTTTTTGTGAAGGAGCCTATTTTATTAAATAGATCTTTATCAAGGACTTCTGAATAAGCCCCAGATTTTGCCTGGATCAACCCTTTACATGAGATGATCGACTTTTAACTTTGTATAAATTTCAGCAGAGAAAATGAAGTATTGATCAGTTTATTGCAGCTAAAGTTAAACATTGCATTATAATTATATATGGATAGCCTTTTTCCCCCCCCTTTTTTAAGTATAAGAATTTTCAAATTATTTTCAATATAATTGCTAGAGAAGGGGGGGGGGGACATTTTGTGAAAAATATAATAAATTTCACAAAAGTAACCTTTATTTTTCACAAAATGCCCCCCCCCCCCCCAAAAAAAAAAAAAAAAAAAAAAAAAGAAACCTGCATTGCCCTTCCTTGTGTAGGTTAATATATATGAGAAATGCGTTATACATCATCAGGTGTAAATAGCCAATAGACACTATTGTGAATAGATAGATATTTTCAGCTTAGTAATAAAGATTTTTGTTACCTTCAAAGCTGGTTAGTATTTATTGCCATTTTTACTATTATTGTTATTTTAAGTTATATGTACTACAGAGATATTTATTTGTCATTTTATTTTATGAGGGGAAAAATTATCTTAGCTATGCGAATTAAATATATTTACATAAATCACTCACTCATCCAAGACATTCTTACATCCAGTCACGCTGTGAAATGCTCCAGTGATTTATTATTATTAATATGTTATAGTACAAGAGACTCACAAAACATTTTTCAAGACACATGTATAAATGTCAAAATATCAATTCAGAAATTACGATTTGTTTATTTTGTTAATAATTCATAATATATAATGAGGTATATTTTTAGTTCATTTCATGAGCAAACACAAGTTCTAAAAATTTCTATAATAAAAAGTATTTGATTAATAAAAACATCTGCAGAAATTTATATTTTATCAAGTTTACTATTACTTATGTTACAAAGTTTACTATTTCATATTATCAAATCAACTAATTTAAAATTTTCAAATATTCAAATTAATACGTTTCAAGTAAGTAAAAATCAATTCTCTTTAAAACTTGTAAATTCTTCAATTGTTTACAAATAGTTTATTTAGATATCCGAAAAATAAGAAATTAAACTATTTTTTTTTTAAATATAACAACTTATGTTTCAAAAATTTATTATTATTATTATTATTATAATGCATCATTAAATTTATTTCTAGATGGTAAGATAAACAAAAACAATGCGAGAAAATTCATTAGATAAAAATATGAATAAAATGAAATTATTATACGCTGTCCATAAATAATAATTTAAAATACAAGCAAATAAGTGAGGTGACATCATTCTACTTTTACGAGATAAAAATTTCAACTTTCCACATCAAGATTATGACTTAAAATGTATTTGTCTTGAAAATAATACATGGAGCCATTTGTAATACAACATGCCTAAAATTTATATAATAATAAAACATAATATACAATTACACTGAAACACTTCACATACCTGTATATAAATTGTGATTATTCTTGTTTCCTCCCCTGGTTTATTTATTCCCAATAAATGCTATTATTTAGTTATTACTACAGTTGAAATCTCGCGCGGCAAAGGCAGCGAAACACTCTAATTCAAAGGCAGCCATGTTGTACGATCTCCCTTGTGAGTGACTTGCGAAAAGTAAAATACGTCACTGAGCATGCGCAAGATGAAAGTCGCCCGAAGGGGTTGCCAAAATTCGAGCAATAGGAAGTGAATGGCACCCAAATTAGCCTCAATCACCCAGTGAGCGGTCAAATGGCACCCCAGCTACATTTCCTAGCCTTAGGGTTCCAAAATGTACCGCCTATTCACCCCGGGGACCCAAATGGCCCAGCTTTGTCACCTTCAGTTTTAACAGTGTATGTGCCAGTGAAAGATGGTTAAATTGAAATGCATAGTTTTTCATCACATAAAACTTTTTTAACTGAACGATTTTGGACGATTTTAACGTTAAGTAGTTCTTAAAGTACTTCTTCGATTTAAAAACTGCCTGATTCAGCGTGTTTGTGATACGTTTCTTTATAAAACTACTAGCAAAACCCGCGGCTTTGCTCGCGTAATTCTTGAAAAATGCCAAGTGGTATTCGTTGGCCTATTTTCATTAGAGGAAATTTTACGGCCACAGATAATTCAGAAATTACTAACTAAGCCACACTAACGTCGAAAAAAAAATCGAAATTTTAGAACGTTTTTCGCTTTTGCACTCCCTTGGGGGTAGTGGCACCGACATAAAATATAGCCTATGTTGGAGCAGTGACATTCACCATCAATTTGCCACCATCACTTTTGAAAACAGGTCTGTAGTTACAGAGATTCCATAGTAATTGTAATTTGGAATGTTTTTAGAATGCTTTTCGCTCATCTCACCCTTTTAAATTTCGAATTTTTGTAGAATTTGTTCTTAGAGAGCATTTACATCTTATAAATAACTACCATGCCAAATTTCATGTTTCTAGCTCCTTCAGTATAAAAAAAATCGAAATATTAGAACGTTTTTTACTCTTGCAACCCCCTGTGGTAATAGTACGGACATAAAATATAACCTATGTTACAGCAGGGAATGTTACCATCAATTTGCCACCATCACTTTTGAAAATGGTTCTGTAGTTCCAGAGATTCCATAGAATTTGTAATTTAGAATGTTTTTATAACGCCTTTCGCTCATCTCACCCTTTTAAATTTCGATTTTTTTTAGAATTTGTTCTTAGAGAGCATTTACATCGTATAAGTAACTACCATGCCAAATTTCATGTTTCTAGCTCCTTCAGTAAAAAAAGAATCGAAATTTTAGAACGTTTTTCGCTCTTGCACCCCCCCCCTGGGGTTAGTGGCACCAACGTAAAATATAGCCTATATTGGAGCAGGGACTGTCACCATCAATTTGCCACTATCACTTTTGAAAACGGTTCTGTAGTTCCAGAGATTCCATAGAATTTGTAATTTAGAATGTTTTTAGAATGCTTCTTGATCATTTCACCCTTTTAAATTTCGATTTTTTTTTAGAATTTGTTCTTGGAGAGCATTTACATCTTATAAGTAACTACCATGCGAAATTTCATGTTTCTAGCTCCTTCAGTATAAAAAAAATCGAAATTTTAGAACGTTTTTCGCTTCTGCAACCCACTGGGGACAGTGTCACCGACATAAATTATAGCCTATGTTGGAGCAGGGACTGTCACCATCAAATTGCCACCATCACTTTTGAAATCGCTATAGTAGTTCCAGAGATTACCCTCTAAAAACAAACAAACAAATAAACAAACAAACAAACAAACAAACAAACAAAACAATCTTTACTCCTTTATAATATTAAGTATAGACTATAGATTTCATGTTTTTATATGCAATAGTTTTTTATTCTGAGCCACAAGAAAGTCAAACAGTTACGATAAATTCAACATTGGCAGCGGCGTCAACAGCAGTATTTACACTGTTTTAGAACAGAAAGATAAAATAAGACATTTATTTTATTTTCAATTATTATGCTTTAAAGGGTGATTGCACTAGTAGTTGATCAGGTAACGATATTATCGTTTTCCAGACCTCTCTCGTCTGTCATTCTCGCCAAAATATTATGTTCAACTACGAATATTCTTTCTTTCTTTCTTTTTTAGGGTTCCGTACTTAATAAGTATAAACGGAACCGTTATAAGATCACTCCTTTGTCTGTCTGTCCGAGCCCTTTTTCTCGTAAACTATAGGACGTGGAAAGTTCAAACTTGGTAAAGTTATAAAGCTTTTTTATCCACATATTTTTAAATTATTAGCCATTCACATATATGTTTAGGAAAAATGTAGGGGGCTTTTAAATTACTTGAAAAAAAAAGTTTTCTGTTTGTGTATCGTCTGGGTTACCGTGTGAAAGATTCCGTAATACCGAAGTAAACAATATATTTGTTTTAATTTTAGATATTATATTTTCGGACATATCGTGGAAAATGCACTACAAAAATATACCCCCCCCCCCCCCCCTCTATTTCCGAATATACTGAAACTAAAAATTTGAAAAAATTAGTGATAGTAGAAGTTTATTTAAACGTTGCAGGAAAACTATAAATATTTTCCTAGGTAACATAGTTTTTGAGAAAAATGCATTTTTCCGTTACACACAAACTTCACTTCGGGCGGTCAAGGAGTTGACTGGTTTAAGTTTGCACGAGTAACTAAGTAACTAAATTTGCACGAGGTATTTATCGACGCAGAATCATCTAAGGATATTTGATAACGATTTTCGAAAAACAAATGTCGGTAATTCGCCGAGATGCTAAAATAAACTTTATTTTTATCTATCGTGTAAGGTATCGTTCGGATGATCTCGTAACATCGAACTCAAAAATATATTTGTTTTAATTTTAGGTATTATATTTTCAGAAATATGTTCGAAGGTATTTGAGAAAAATGCCCCCATCCTCCTATTTCCGAATCTACTGAAACTAAATTATGAAAAAATTAGGGGTAGTATAAGTTTATAAATTAATAAATAGTAGTTAGTAAATTCAATGTACGGTAGTTAGTAAATTCAATGTAGCTTCGAGCATGAGTTATACTCGCACTTGACCGATTTATTGGTTAATAAAACTGTATATGACATTGTTTGTATTAACATTCTTTCAAAATGGTTTGTGATACATCTTTTGAATCTTACCTTTACTTAAGTGAATGTAGCTTATACTACATTTTGCCGACATCCTATGAATTTATTTGTTTAAACTAAATTTAATTTAATATTATCGTAATCATAAATATGGCAATTTTTCCTATATAATACTGTTTTTAAAATATTTTTATTTCCTTATCAATAACTGCAGGAAAGAAATAAATCCAATTTTAGTGAGAAGACTTATTTTTAAAATATATAAACTTGGATGATATGTTATTATAATATATACATGTATCGTAAATAATATCTTATTTAAATTTATATAAAAAAATGGATATATTTCTTTCACACTGTAACGATTTTTTATTATTTTTAGAAACAAAAACTGAAACATTTGAAAATAATGACTTTTACCAAAATATTATTTCTAATAACCAAAATTTAAACATACTGCTCTAAACATATTAAAAATATCAATTTTTTAGAAAAAATTTTACTTTAATACTAACTGTACTTTATCAAACTACAAAGAATCATTACACAAATATCGGCTCTAAAATCCCATTTCAAAAATATAGATTAACAACAACCGTATTAAGACTCAGTTAAAGCTTTAAAAACTAAATATGAACAATAATTTTAAAAGAACGCTTGTGTAATCCAATGTGCTGTATATTTTTCCCCCCCTTTTTTTTCACACAGATTAATCTGGAAGAACTTGCTGATGTTTTGGTATATACTTTTTTTCAGCAAATGACAGAATCGTTGGCTACTAACTGATCTTTCATATTTTGAATGATTGCCAACTAATGTTCACCCGCTCATTTTAGGTCATTACTTACGAAAAAAAATGTTATAGGTTTGTAAGAGCACAATATGTAATTTGTTTTTAACGTATTTAAACTTTTTGTATTTTTCACAAGTAGGCAAATTTTATTTAAGTATTAAAATATATTATAGAACACATGCATATGAGTATTCAAAAAATAATAATTGCCTATTATAAATAATTTGTACGTAATTTAAAGATATTATTAACTATTAACTGGATGTTTTTTATTTGACACATTGTTATACACAAAAGGTACTTTACTTAAAGGTAGGCATGCAAGATATGCAATATATACAGTATATGCAATATAAATGCTCGTAAAAAAATAAACCGTATGTAATTGCATTTTATAATATATATATATCTTTACACACAGTTGAACTTAAATTTAAGGAACTTCTGTTTTACGAACTGCTCTATTAAACGAAAATTCCTTTAGACTCTTCATTTAGAGCAACAATAACGCAGAAAAAACATCTCTAATTAACGAACACAAATCTCATTTCAACGATTTTCTAAGACCAAAATTTCAAAGTTCTAATCGACTTACTAAGGAAAAAATTTTCGAAACATTCTTGAATTTTTTGTTTTTTATCATAGCACCTTCTATTTAGCACCTTCTACGTACGAGCATTATATACCTACTTTGCCTTTTAACTGTATTCAAATGATTTTCAAATGATGAGTTATTTCACAGGTAAATGGGCCCATTATTTGCGATTTATTCTTTTGAGCTGATTCAGATATCAGACCAGATGCTATCATCAATAAGGTTAACTGGGTGAATTAGTTCCGCCGTAGTCTTTCGGGATTGCTCAGGTGGTAGATCATTTTTGGCAGCTTCAGCCAAGAGATCCCTGCTTAGGCCAGTATTAAGGAGCAATTTTTACATGTTTTTTATTGAAAATATGTTCAAAGCAAACACTTCAAAAATGTAAACAGATTTGTCCCCAAAATAATTTTTTTTCTAAATTATATTCAAATTCATATCGTGTGTTTCTTTATTACTTATGCCATAAACTGCGAAAAATAAAATTATGAAATGTATGCTTTTTTTTAAAACTTAAAACTCGACATGTAAAAAAATCTACAAATCAGTACAAAATACCTCTTTAAAAATGTTATCATAACGGAGCTCAAGATTATGTGAAAATTTTACTCAATTTCTATTTAACAAACTTTCTTTTTTATGAAATTTTATTTTATTTTATTTTATTTTATTTTTTTGAGGAACCATAAGCTTTGTCAATTAGAAGTTCAACCGTATATTATTTGGATTATTAATTCGTCACTTATAACATATTTTAATTAATTTTACATCGGAAGACAAACAGCAATAAAAACAAATTGTTTGAATGAGATTTAAAAGATATAGTTTCCAACATGAAACTGCATTGTTTTGAATTACAAATATATCTCTATTAGTATTACTCCCGCCCCCCCCCACAAAAATTAAAAAAGTACCTAATGTGTTCATGAAATGTATGAAACTATAATAATAATAATAATAATAATAAAATAATTTGAAAAAAAAATCAACGTTCACCAAAACTTCTTTTTAAAAATTATGAATCATAATATAATACATTCAAACAAATTTGTGGACTTCGAAGCATCTGAATGTTCGAAAATTTGTCGTTTTCTTTGCTGTGCAGAAGAAAAAAAATGGATTCTTCTACCAACTTTTCAGCTGTTTATATTTTTTTTTGCATGTTTTAGCATATTAATTACTAAATGCGTTATACTATATTAATTTTGACACAGTTATTCAAATTGGTAAAGAAATCATATAAGTTGTAATTTTCCGAACTGGGCGAAAAAGTCCGGGCCAAGATTCGAACCCGGGATCCCTTGGCTGAAGCTGCTAATGCTCTACCAACTAAGCAATCCCGGACGAATATGGCTGAACTAATTCACTCAGTTAATTTTAATGATCATGGCATCTGGTCTGATATCTGAATCAGCACAATAGAAAAAATCACAGGTAATGGGTCCTCCAGTTAACGCTGGAAACGTGATTACAATAGATTAATTTTGACACAATTATTCAAATTGAAAAGAAATCATATGAGATGTAATTTTCCCAACTGGGTGAATTAGTTCAGCCATATTTGTCTGGGATTGCTCAGTTGGTAGAGCATTGGCAACTTCAACCATGGGATCCCGGGTTCGAATTCTGGCCCGGACTTTTTCGCCCAGTTGGGAAGATTACATCTCCAATGATTTCTTTACCAATTTGAATAATTGTGTCAAAATTAATCTAGTGTAATCAAGTGTCCAGCGTTTACTGGAGGTCCCATTACCTGTGTTATATTCTGTTGTGCGAATTTAGATATCAGACCAGATGCTATGATCATTAAGGTTAACTGGGTGAATAAGTTCAGCCATATTCGTCCGGGATTGCTCAGTTGGTAGAGCATTGGCAGCTTCAGCCAAGGGATCCCGGGGTCGAATCCTGGCCCGGACTTTTTCGGCCAGTTGGGAAGATTACATCTCATATGATTTCTTTACCAATTTGAATAATTGTGTCAAAATTAATCAAGTGTAATCACGTTTACAGCGTTTACTGGAGGTCCCATTACCTGTGATTTATTCTGATGTGCTGAAGATATCAGAGTAGATGCTATGATCATTAAGGTTAACTGGGTGAATTAGTTCAGCCATATTCGTCCGGGATTGCTCAGTTGGTAGAGCATTGGCAGCTTTAGCCAAGGGATCCCGGGTTCGAATCCTGGCTCGGAGTGGGAGGAAGTTTCGCCCATTTGGGAAGACTACATCTTATATGAGTTAAGTTTCAAAAGTCAACGTATTTGTAAAAAACATTAAAACTCATAAATTACAAAATTTATAAACTGACATGACTGACTTTTATTTAATGAATTAAAATGCATTGTGATACTTTTAAATTGTAACAAATGTACATAATGCAAAAGTATTGACTGAATAATTAAATATTTTAAAACCAGATTATATTAAAAATTGCCAAATAAAAAATGTTTAATTTGCATGTACTTTCTTCCTTCTTAAGGCCTGTTTTTGTTTTTTAATTCTATTTATATTTAAAAAAAACTAAAGTTAAGAAATATTTAATTGTAGACGACTTTATTCCAAAAGATTAAGAAGTCAGAAGTAAATTATGAAGTTAAATGATCATCAGAACTAAAAATTTAATCACAAAATAGAAAATTTCAAATATTTATTTATATTTTTTGTGCCTAGAATATTTGTTATTAGATTAGCTTATTCATTAGAAATTCAAAAATGAAAGCTTGTCTTTTCGATTAATATATATGCCACTGAGTGCACAATTCTGTAAATAAAATAATTTTATAAATACATAAAGATATTTTTTCAGTTAAAAACTTTTAAGAATATAATGTAATTAAGAGTTTAATGTATTTAAATCGGCTTATTAAGAAGTATGTGTACTTTTGCCTCTCCAGTTTAATTCCGAAGAATTAGTAATCATATTAAACATCATTTTCTTTAAAGTTAAACTGTAGAGTAGTTTTTTTCTTTAATCAGTTAAAATTTTAACATTGAAACAATACATCAAACATAACATTTAATATTAAATATAGCAAAATGCTCTGAAAACTGTACATATAACGGAATCTTCCTTTAAAACGGAAAATTTTCCGGTTTTGACGAAAAGAATATATTACAAAAGTAATGTGTTTTATGTTACAAACTTTTGACTAATAAGGTGATTCAAAAATGATTTTAAGATTTTTAAAACTTTTATATACAACTTGCTGCCGCAATTAAAATTAAAAATAATATGTTGCCCGATCCCACTGTGCAGTGTTTAGGGCATCCTGCTGTTGGGTGATAGAGCATCTCTGTTCATCACAATAATAAACCTTTTCTATAATTTAATAATATTCGATCCGAATTAAAATCCTTCTCCGACAAACCCCTAATTATTAGACAGCTAATTACTTTAACAAGTAACTTTTAGCAACATATAAAACCGACATAAAGGGATTATTTCCCACCTTCGTATTTCTGAGACAATTCTATATTGTTATCCACATTAGAGTCCGGCATGGGTCGGGTTATACTGATCCGCACCAAAAATTCTATTTGACGAGAACCCAAACCATTTCAACCTTATATCTCAATGCAATTATGAAAAAAAATGCTCTATAATTATATATCTAATATAAATTTAACTTTTATGTAGTTAAATAAATAAATAAATAAATATATATGTGGGATTGGAAATAATATCCATCTGTAAATTAATATTCTTAATAGTGCAAAAGATAATAGACTTAAATGTACAATTAGTGGATACACTATATCGCAAGATAATTATGAGGTTCGTGACAGGTGAAGTTAAAAAAAGAAAGAAAGAAAGCGGGGAAAATACGGTGTTCCATAGTTTCCCAATATGAAGGTTGGGAATCCGACATATCCATCTGTAAATTAATATTCTTAATAGTGCAAAAGATAATAGACTTAAATGTACAATTAGTGTATACACTATATCGCAAGATGATTATGAGGTTCGTGGCAGGTGAAGTTAAAAAAAAAAAGAAAGAAAGAAAGCGGGGAAAATACGGTGTTCCATAGTTTTGTACCCCAATATGAAGGTTGGGAATCCGATATATCCATCTGTAAATTAATATTCTTAATATAGCAAAAGATAATAGACTTAAATGTACAATTAGTGGATACACTATATCGCAAGATGATTATGAGGTTCGTGACAGGTGAAGTTAAAAAAAAAAAAGAAAAAAGAAAGAAAGCGGGGAAAATACGGTGTTCCATAGTTTTGTACCCCAATATGAAGGTTGGGAATCCGATATATCCGTCTGTAAATTAACATTCTTAACAGTGCAAAAGATAATAGACTTAAATGTACAATTACTGGATACACTATATCGCAAGATGATTATGAGGCTTGTGGAAGGTGAAGTTAAAAAAAAAAGGAAGCAAAGAAAATACGGTGTTCCATAGTTTTGTACCTCAATATGAAGGTTGGGAATCCGATATGTGTAAAATAAAGGATTTAAAGTAGAATTCTAGGTGAATTCTTATTTATGTTTACGAAGCTGTTATAGTATTGATGGGTATGAGGTGTTGTGAGATCTCATCGTCCTATTGTTTGTTTGAGTAAGTAATAAAGGATACTTAAGGTTAAATCGAAGAGATATAGTCATTTATAGTCAAAAGTCAAGTGAACATTTAAGCAATTGTAAGATTATAAAATACAATCCTACCCCCCCCCCCCTCTATTGGGCATTCTTTTCGGAAAAGGTGTTATCAAACCCGATTCGCAAGAATCAAAACTCTACCCGAAACAATTAGAAGCACCCTTCAAGGAAATACATTATTATCAACCCGACTCGCCCATACCACGGGTCGGGTTGGCTTTTGGCCTGATGCAGGACTGTAATCCATATTAATTTTAAATCTCTTTGTTTTCATTATTGCTCATTTTGACTCGCAGAAGGTACATTAATATTATATTCGTTTTCTGGTATGCTAGCAATTCTGCTGAAAACATTTTCATGCTCAACACTCAAGCATGCCAAATTAACGTTAAACGAACATTATTATTTGGATACTTTTGCATGTATAAATTCTGTTACGCGGTTGAAAATTTTTACTTGAGAATTGATAGCATAATATATATATATATATATATTTCGTGTTAATACCGGTTGAGAAAACTTATTAATGCACTGAAAAAACTACTTCGCAAGGTTTCTGAAAATTACGGGCAGTAAAAGAGACTTTTGTTTCGGGAATGCCTCTTTAAATATAAGAAATCTATTGGTTTCTGAGGTTTCTGGAATATTGAAGGAATGTTTTCGGAATCGTAGGTACACTGTTAAAAATGTGCCACAAACTCTACAGTCATTTAACCGTTTTTATAGAAAACGGTGACGTAACCATAATTTAACTCTATTCTGACCATAATATAGGCATAATATGGTCAGAATAGAGTGAAATTACGGTTATGTAACCGTTTTCTATAAAAACGGTCAAATGACTGGACTGCAAATTTTTAACAGTGTAACTTAGAAGATGTTAGGTTGAAAATTTCTAAACCTTCTTGCTAGATCAAGAAACATTTCTCTCTTTTTTAGGTGCGTTCGTAATTATATAAATACGTAGCACCTATAGTCGTCGTCTGGTCCGTCCGTCTGTCTGTCTGTCCCTCCGCCTGTCTGTCTGGCTGTCCGCATATAACAGCGCAAAAACTACCCAACCAAATGATTTGAAATTGAATATATATAATCTTTGTAGAATTTTGTCGAGTCATTTCAAATTTTATGAAAATCGAATCAAAACTTAAAAGGATATTAATAAAAATATTTATTAAGTAATTTGAATTTTTTAAAAATTGGTACTTCTTTGGTATAGCAGCTTCCGAGGATTAATCGTCAAGTGACAGAGATGTATCATTCTATTAATTCCTGTCATACGTAATTAATTCAATGATATCACATGATAGGTTATGATACTAGGTTGCCATGGTGATTACTTCCAATTTAAAATGGAGCCATATTATTTCCGTATTAATCAATTTAAAAACAGAATTTGTATACCAAAATTGTTTAATTATAGCAATCATATAATCTACCGACAGTTTTTGGATAGATGTTTCCGGAGAAATAGATATGAAATGGAAAAAAGTCTAAATATTGGATTTCAACTTCTAAAATTTTTAATGCTAGGCTTAAGTTTCCCATCGGAATTTTCAGTAAATGTCAACAAATGATAAAATGTTGGCAACTTAAAATGTACTTATTTTATTACGGAAATTATTCATATCATACTAACAGACGATATAATTCATTTCACTGAAACTAGTTATAGTAGGAACGCACCTCATTTGTCACGTTTGACGTACAGTTTCCAACTTGTTTTTTACAGCATAGGATTATGCTCTCTGCAGACAAAGACTCGTTGAAAATCGGTTTGTATACTGAACTCGACTCATCATTTAAGAGGAAATGGATCTGTTTTTACTGTGTCCAGGATACATGTATGCCAGATGGTTGCACAACAGACGGATTCTATTCTGTATGCGGTTGTTGTAACCGCATATAAGGATGAGGTTCTTGAACCCCAGGCTTCATTTTATGGATGATAATGCGTAGCCAGACACATCAAAACTTCTCAGTGGCTTTCTCGAGGTAGAAAAATATTCGGATCAGTTCGCAAGCTTGTAGGACCTTGATCATAATGAGCATGTTTGCGATGCCCTGGGAAAAACCTTCGTTCGTGGTCAATCCCTTTTCATGACCCTCTAGGAATTAACAAGTTGGAAATTGTACGTCAAACGTGACAAATGAGGTACGTTCGTACTACAGCTAATTATATAAATATTCAGATATTGATTATTTTTAATTCTGTGAAATGAATTATATCGTATGCAGATTAATTTCTGTAATAAAATAAGTATCTCGATCGCTTGACGATTAAACTTCGGAAGCTCCTATAACAAGAAAGTACCGATTAAAAAAAAATTCTTAATGAATATTTTTATTAATATCTGCTAAAGTTTTGATTCGATTTTCATAAAATTTGAAATGTCTCGACAAAATTCTGCAAAGATAATATATCTTAAATTTCAAACCATTCGTTTGGGTAGTTTTTACGCTGTTATATGCGGACAGACAGACATACAGACGGACGGACGGACCAGACGACGACAATAGGTGCTACGTATTTATATAATTACGAACGTGCCTAAAAACTGCCCTTTCAGATAAGTGGAGTTCGTTACCACAAGCTGTTATCAATAATTTTGATCCCAATGAGCATGTTTGCGATGCCCTTGGAAGAATCTTCGCTCGTGGTCAGTCCTATTTCCATGACCCTCTAAGACTTAAAAACCGCCCTTTCAGATGCGTGGAGCTCGTTCCCACAAGCTGTTATCCATAACCTTATTAACAATATGAGGGATCATTGTACAACTTGTATAGCTATATGGAGTGGCCATTTTCCGTATTAAAAATCTTGCTTCTATTTTTGTCTTAGCAAATTTTGCTGTAATGTGCTTATTAAAAAGATTTTACTTTATTTTCATCTCTTTATGTTCCTACATGATGACACATAGCATCAAGCAATTATGTACTAAATTTAATGTTTTATATTAATTTGCTTAGAAGTTGGAAAAAAGTACATTTAAGAAAAAAAAAACTACACTTTTGTGAGAAATATAAGAAATTCAATTAATCAATGAAATATCCATAAAAAGTTCCGAAAGAAAGAATTAATTTGTATATATATGGGAGGCGTGTTATGTAAGGAGAAAAAGAATACTTTTTCATTATGTTCAATTTAAAACTATTCTGTGTGTTTCTAGAAAAAAGAACAAATGATGCGTTTCGATCGTGAATGAATGAAGAATAGATGATTAATGAAATTACTTTTAAATTAGAAACTAATTAAATTTTAATTACAGCTTTTAGATTTTTGTAATCAATGATTTACTCATTATGAAATTCTTTAATATATTTCGTCACACAATTGCTGTATAATATTTTACAGTGATTAATTGTCATTATTCACAATGAAATTGCTTTTAAATGATTTTTATTGATTTTTAATCATTAAGCTTTTTTGATGTAAAAATAATTTAGGTGCACAAAAGTTGGATAAAATATAAATAATTGTAAGATGAAAGTAGTATAAAACTAGTCGGATGTGCCAATCCCAAAACTTTCTTCTATCTTAGTCAAGTTAATACTTCAAAATTCGCAATCACATCGCCAATAAAATCATTATTTTTCGTCATTCTGTTCTACGTCAGCTGCTTGCGAATCGTCGGGTTACCGGGATGCGATCAACTGATGTATACTAAACTACGAAAAGTCCTTCTGGCCTGAACCGACAGGAACAGATAGCCTCCCTATGCCTTGGTTTTACTATTTTAGCTAATTTTACTGGAAAACACGAAGTTAAAATGCGTGGAACCTAATTAAAGAAGATTCAATCTCAGTTCTCGTCAACATTGAATTTGAATGAGAATATCGCCAAATTAGTCCTCTACAGCCAAGTTGGCTTCATTTATGGCAACCTATTTTGGTCGCCAAATCTGGCGCTATTTCGCCAACTGTCGCTAAGTTTGGCGAGAATTTGACGTTGGCGAATATAAATATATAGTGATAAGCATATAATAGGAACAATGGTTACAACAATGAGAGAAAATTTGCCGAAACCATGTTAACTAAAACTCATAAATTAAACCCGTTTATGGATGCATTCTGCTGTCTTGTTTGAAAATGTCAGCCACCCTAAAATTTCAAAGCTTATCTCAGCCATTTTTTAAGATAGAGACAAAACAAAAATTGTTCCGGATTCTCCGGATCAAGTCCGAATATTTAACGAAAAAAACTTTTAGGATATTTCTAATTTTTTTGTACATCTTTTTGAATTTGAAATCTTTAAATGGCTATCACAGCGCCCCCTTTCGTCGAAATATCCCCAAATTCTAATAGAACCTACATGCCATAGCCAAAAACATAGAAAAAAAAATGTTTTTCAATTTGAAGCATAACATCATACACTTTTCGATGATACAATGAGGACGGACAGACGGACATTTTGTAAAAACATGTTTTTCGGAATCTCTGACCCCTAAAACGCGTACATCCGTCGAAAACCGGAAGTTGAAAAAAATTTCGATTACAATACTTTCTTCTATTATAGATAGAAGAAAGTAATAACACCGTTAATTCAACGCATTCTCTATATTTCAGCACATTTTTTGATTATGTTAATCCATTTCCGAAATCACAAGAGCTAGATTGATGGGCAGCATCCAAAACTATGCTAAATGAAACATTTTTAATAAATTATTTTCACATCTATGAGCCAAATCATATGCATATAAAAACTCATAAATGGATTTTTTCCATTCTCCTATTAAAATGATATTCATCAAAACTTCACTTTTCTTCACTTTTCTGTATAATTACTATTTTTTGATAACGAAAAGGCCGAGGAAAATTAATTTTGACTTAATTAAAAATATAAGGGGGGAAAAAAAGCTAAACTCATCCAATCCTAAATTGTTTTTTTGAAGAATCCATAATTAGAAACCTTTGAGATTTTTTGGTAAAAGTTTGAAATTTAAACTCGAATAACAGTAATTGTTTTATAGAAAAGCTCTGGAAAGGTTAGATTTATTAACATCTAATAGAAGTGTTTATTACAAAAGAAAAGGAAAATAAAGCGTCAAGCATAGATAATGAAACAATTTCTAACCCATTCAGAATACGATAAAAAAAACGCCACCCTTTAATAGGGTGAAATTTGCTGTTTAATTAACAGTTTTTGATAATACATAACACATTTGAAAACCCAATTTCAGCAATTACCATCTATAGTAAAAAAAAAAAAAAAAAAAAAAAAAATTACGAAATATTTTATGCAATCCTGTATATGATCTATAGATAAATATACAAAAACTAAATCTGCAAAAAATTAATTCAGTTAGGAAACACATAACACAGTTGAAAATTAGGAATTTCCGTAAATAAGCGGAAATGTACTCGAATTACTTTGTGCAGCCCTGTATATGATCTATAGAATTTATACAAATCAAGCAATATGCCGAATATTACCTACATTTAAAAGTGAAAATCCACAATTAAAAAGCTTCAAGTTATTATTGCTCATAGACAGTACTTTCTGTAATTCTTTTGACTTTCTGTAATTCTTTTGTGTGTCTCTTAAAATGAACAATATATTCTATACATACAATATTTTTAGTATCTTGTAGTGCGGCTCGGTGATGTAAGGCAATTTAAATATGTTTGAAATAGTATAACATCATTAAAATACACTGCAAATGATTTGCGCTATAGATCTGCTATAGATAGATGCGCTTAGCGAATTTCTGTTTGAGTGCCCATGTAAATTGAACTATAAACATTTTCAACACAGTACTTGTCACGGTAAACCTCAATAATATGTAACAATTACATGACAATCTGAGTATATTTACATGAGTTAGAACATGATCACACAAACTAAATTCGTAAAGACTTTTCAACTATGTTGGAAATGTTAAAAATGAAAGCTCTTGGATGATTCTGTGGCAATTGCAGCTCAAATATCACCTCACAGTAGACTAGAATCCCGAATTTTTAAATGTTATACGTACCCAAACATATATTTAAATATGCTTTGGGTGTATTGTTTAGGTGTGTTGTGTAATCAAAGATATATTTAATTGTGATGTGCAATATACGCGCTTAAAGGTTTTGCACATTCTAATTCAGATGGGAAACAACAGGATTGCGATTTTACTGATCAATGAAAATAATCAAATTTTAATTGTAGTTATTTATTATATATTTATTAGGGGGCCTACCCCCTGCGAGCTACGCTCGCCAACCCCCGCTCAGACTTCGAAGCCTCTAAAAACATGACAGCGTGCTTTGTTTTAAAAATATTGGTAAATCTGTAATTGGGTTGCCATGCTTTTAACGTTTTAATGGGGCATTTTTTTATTACCATGGCCTCATACACAGCTGTTGCAACAACTGACGACTGTTTTCGGGATTGATAAGTAAAATCAATTACAACTTGAAAACCAGCTGGTATAAAATGGTTAGGTTTAAATTGTGGCTACCTCTCGGACTTTTAGAACAACGATCTGTATTCTATTCTTTCTTTGCGTTTAAGGATGAGAAAAATTCCATCTGCTTGTGAATAACATTAATAACCACGGTATTGAAAAGTACTGTTATAGACATTTTCAGTAACAGGTTTTAATTTTCTCTCTATTTTAGTGCGCCATCATGCATATTTTCATGTTATTTTAAATATGTAAATTATTTATTTTAATTAATATGTATATACGAATTTCTAATAATTATTTATCATACAAAATTAATTAAACATTTTGTGCATGCATGCCTGCATTTATTCGGCATCAATTGATGACATATTTAAACAAATTTGTTATCCGCGATAATTTTACACCTTGTTATGTCACTTGAATATTGTCCATAAGAAAATCGGGTACTTTTCCAGTATAGGATCCTTTGCTTTTAGGTTTGGCGTAATTCGAGCTTCGAAAAGGGATAGATTCGTTAATATACATAGATTTGTTGCCAAAAGTTAGGAAAACAAACCCAATGATGAGCTTTTGGTGCTTTTCTATTATAGGGGTCTTGACGCTTTTTTTTTTTAAATCTTGGCGCAATTCGGGCATCAGAAAGTGAGATTTGGTGCCAAATGACATTAACAGCCATGGAAACAAATTCGACGATTTTTTTGTTTATATGCGTATTTTAATTATTCGTAAATTATTATTGTTTTTTCTATACAAATTACTTCTGATTATATGTAGAATAGGATAAATGACATTTTATGCTAAACAAATTGTATACATATTTTTTTGCTCCTTTCTTTTGCGTTTACATAAATGACGTCATTTGGACAAATTTATTCAAACATTTTCAGTTTATAAATTAAATTAAATGCTGACAGACGATTGAATCCTGACAACGATAGAAATGTGATTTTTTTTTTCAAATTTTCCTGAAAAACATAATTTAATCACAATCTTGTCTTCATTATCGATTGAAATAAAAATTCAATTTCAATTTGAAAATGACGAATAAAAAGAAATCAATAATCCCTATCGGGATCCTTTTCAATTTTTTTCCTTTTTTGTCACAAAAAAACTGAGTAATTAGTTGCCATCATTACAGAAATGTCATTAAAATTAGAAAAAAATTAATATCTCGAAAATTAATTCAAATTTCAAAATTCTATTACCAGTTTTGACATCCGCGGATTTTTATGGACAATTGATATTAATTTCACCATCAAGCGTTTAATATTTTATTAAAAATAGCCCTGAAACATAATCAGTCGTTTAATCAGTCGTTTCATAAAATCGTTTCATAAATTCGTTTCATAAAATCGTTTCACAAATTTGTTTCATTAATTCGTTTCATAAAATCGTTTCACAAATTTGTTTCATTAGGATTTTATATATATAGGGTAGATAAATTAACTGTCGCAAAACAATTGTTTCAAAGTTAAATTGGGAGACTATTTTATAACTGATAAATATTGCAAGATATTAATTCAATTCTCAAAGAAGTAATAAAGATGTTTAAATCTTACTAATTGTGATCAGTGTTTATAGGTTTTACGGAATTTTAATAGGAACAATAACTTGTTTAAAAATGGCTGTGAATAATTTATTGTTTTATAATTATCTGTGTTACTTCTTGAAAGTCACCATTTTCTTTATTTACTTGGAAATTAAAAAATTATGAAAGAAATTAAAAAAACTTGACAATGATTGGCTTTTTTTAATACTTACCAACATAGTTGAAAAGTTTATTTACTTTTAACACAATTAACTGATTGTTAAATAATTCCTTCTGGTAGTAAATTTCTTATCTGAGCGAAAATGTGTGCAGGCTGGAACTCGAACCTTGAACCTTTGGCTTAAATTGCCAATGCTCTTCCAATTGAGCTATCTGGACGATAGTCCTGATAGCTCAATCAGAAAAGCATTGACAATTTAAGCCAAATGTTTTGGTTTTGCTCCCAGCCTAGACACATTTTTGCTCAGATGGGGAAATTGCTACTCGTACAGTTCAAAAGTGTCTAAGACCTCGGTTTGTCTGGCTTTCTGACCATTCTCTAACTCACTCGTATTGCAATGCAATTGATACATATTTTTGAGGTATATATTGGCATGTTTGTGATTGAAACTGAAGCGTGTAGCATTAATATTTCGTTTGAAGGGACACTCAAAAGAATTCCATTACATTATGGTCTACGTGCAAAAATCGTTTACAATGTATTTCAATGATATTACACAATTTAAAACTTTTTGAAATTGATATACATCACTGAGGTGCATTACAAGATGCTCACTGCATAATATAGTGTGCATAGCATTTATCGTTCAATTACAGGGATACAGAAAATAATTCGGATAGAGTACGATCAAACTTTAATCATCTTTCGTCAATTCAAACCAGAGTCTGTTGTTGATATATATCAATATACAGTGTTTCAAAATATCATTGTTTATGATGTATTTTATATTTTCAGTCAAAACGGGGGTAAATGAATTGTTGAACTGTTATTAATTGTGTCGTTCAGTTGATAAAGTACTTTTGCCTCTAGCAATGACTTTTTTAGCCCCCCGCCCCCCCTCAAAAAAAAATTCCATGCTATATGCTTGAGGCTGAATTTTTAACTGCAGAATCAATAATCATGTGGAGAAATATTTATTTAGAAAATTTAATGAAACATATACAGTCAAATCTATATTATCAGTTATTTACACACTCATTAAAAATAATCTTTTCTATTCTGGTTGTTGTTCAGTTTAAACTGCCCATCAGGTTAAAGAATGGAAAAGCAGAAGAGCTTACACTTATGTTCAAAATTTTCAATTAAAAAAATTGTATTTAAGATTTCGTTGTATTAAACAAACATAAATTTTTCTTGAACTGGATCCTATAGTTTATTTTTTGATAAATGTGAAAGCATAATGTTTCTGTTTTCAATTAATTGATCTTAATTTTTTTTACTTACCCATCATACGTAGTATAGGGTAAGTCTTGTAATCGTTTTGAAAATCGAAAAAAATTTTTGACGGATTTACACGTTTCAGACACTGGAGATTCCGAAAAACATATTTTTAGAAAACAAAAATTGCCGTCCGTCTGTGTGTCTGTGTGTGTGTCTGTAAACGCTCTATCTCCCGAAAAAATTGAGATAGAGACTTGCATTTTGGTATGTACTTAGTATGTAATAATGGGAAGAAGCCTATTTCATTTCAATAACCTCGATTAACCGGAACTATTTTTTTCGGACTCTCGAAATATTCGTTCTGATGAAAGGTATATAAAAATTTTCGAAATTGTTTATTTTAAGAAATGAATATAAAAGACAATAAAAAAACATAAATTTTGCATAAAGCATGAAGTCAATCGGATAATTAGTTGCCGAGATATTTGGAATCCTATTTTCCACACTCTTCGATTTTTCATGACCCTGTATTTTATCCAAATTTGACTTTAAAGATATATTTTAATTGGAAATTTGACGCTTAATCAGATGCAATAAACCGCTAGTTAATAGAATTATTATTTTTGGAGTTATAATGAAAAACCTCTTTCAAGCAATTCAGTAATCGAGCCTTTAAAGTTTATGACGTCATCAAGCCGCGATTTTATTTGAATTGCAATGCATTTAATAAGTAGTTTACACATTTTTATTTTAATATTTTACATTATGCATATCTATGATGGGTAAGTATTACGGTGGCCCCCAACGACTAGTTTTTTTTATGTAAGTGAAAAAAGAAAGAAATACATTTATAAAAGTGTTTTGTTTAAGTTTTCATGTTTTAGTTTTCTATATGTTTTAGTTTCTATTTTATACTAAATCTGAAAATATTTATAATCAGCTGTAAGTTGACTTGTTTGAAAATATCGGATATATATCAAAATATTGCATATTTTTTATATTTTCGAAAATATGATATTTGCGAACCCTGCTTCAAAGCTTTCTGGTCCCCTTAAAGAGGTTGCGAATTTCAAATTCAGTGCAATTGATGAGCATTTCGGAATGTGCTCTGAAAGATGGTTACTGCAGAATATGGAGTGTATAGCATTTATTTTTTCATTTATTGAGGCACAAAAAATAATTCAGTTATAATAACTGTTTATGAGCTATATTCGCTGGAAATGCGTTTTCAGATGCAGTATGCGTCTTTAATCTTCACTAATGTTTAGTACATTACGTGGGGGTTTATAAATTCAATAGTTCATACATAGGCCTGTACAAAAGAATCCGAAAACATTTCTATCTATGGCCGTGAATTTCTTAGATCCATTCCAAAAATCGGATGTCTTGATGCCTATTACTGGTAATTGCTGGAAGTGTGCTTTTAGTTGTGTTATGCATTTCCAAGTTGAATTAAAGTTTAGCCTAATATATGGCATGTATAAATAATATGTAGATAATGTGCAGACTTGCACAAAGAACTTCAAGTTACCTTTTATGGCCGATAATTGCTGTGAGTAAATTTTCAAATGTGTTATGCTTTTTCTTGCTGAATTAAATTTTGCCAAACTATGTGATGTGTATACAAATCTATAGATCACATACAGAACTGCCCGAAACAATTTGAATACCTTACCGACTATGGGCGCTAATTGCTGAAATGGGGTGTTCAACTGTGTTGTGTGTTTTATAAATTGTTTATTTAGCTGTCTTCTTTAATTTTAGTAAATGGTAAACTTTCATTATAGTATCCTGGAATTGTCGGAAAGTGTTGTATAACCTATGCGTCACGCATATATTTTTCTTTCTTGTTTAATTAAATTTTGAAATCAATTTCAAGGTTGAACCATGAAGCATTTTTTAACGTTAAAGAAGAAGATTATTATGTTTTTTAATTACTTTTTAACATATTTAATTACTTTGAACTTAATCTTTTAACAGCGCTGGTAATTGAATTTCATTATTAGATTTTTAGCGTTCACAAAAACGCCAAGTGCAAGGTGATTAAAAAAAAATGGAACAAACCTTATGGTAGTGCACATTAAAAAAATCTCTTTTTGTATTTGAAACCATATCGTAATCAATTTTTTCTCTCAAAAATACAGGGTGTTTCACTCTAATCCGAACATAACTATTGTTAATAACTTTAACAAAAATCAGAATATTACATACAAAAATAAGAATATATAAAAAGAAATTTTCAACAGACTTACCTTGCTCAGTGTGAAATGCAATGAAATGAAAAGTGATGGAAGTGTACAGCATGTCGGTATAAAACCAAGCTACGCTGCCGTTAGATGGACGTACTTCACCGCCAAATCTAGGCTCACAGAGTCCTTGTGGCAACACCGCCAGGACGGCCCAGTTTGCCCGGGACACCTCACAGGCGGGCCCTTTAGCCAAGGGGAGCACAGCCAAATGCGCATCACTCACCTGCACCCAAGACTTTGATAAAAGTCGTTACAACAGCAGAAACAATGTACTGAAGGAGGTACTGGGGGACGTGCCGAGATCTCACAGAAGCTTCGGAGCCGGAAACCCAGAAGGGCACAGGGTCCTAGACTTTAAACCAGGTGTTCTACCTGCAAGCTCTTAATTAACCAACGCCTTCGAACATGAAAAGTCTATAAAGTTGATCACTAGTTCGTCAGCTATGGATTACCTGCTCAAGAGTCGAACAGTCGATTCACAGCCAAACGTTACCTAACCACATAAATAAACTACACAACAACAAAAAAATAAGGAAAATATACTTACCTGTGTACATAATCTGTGGGTTCCCGAGACTTGTCACAGGCCAACTTATGCACCACTCCCGCCCGTGGGCTGGCTGTATTGCATTGAAGCGTGGTCGGCGACCGCGAAGAGCTCTAGTACTCCGACTTGCTCTTCAGCGACCCATGGTTGGTCCAGTGTCCGGTTGAAGAGGTCATTGACGAGTCTCACTCCTTTTCGGCTGTCGTCATCCATTTATAAGTCTCGCAACGTTTGAGTCTGGTAGTCCCAAAGAAAGTACTTCCTCCTTGGGGACTGCCACAGGGCACAGGCGTACAGAGAATGTCTGATCGTACCTGTGCGTGCCCCGCAGAAATATGTGGGGTTCTTTCGAAAAAGACGTGCCTGATAGTCAGCGAAGGCGCCATGTCCCGTTAGGACTTGGTTCACATAAAAGTCGCCCTGCAGTCTGCGAGTGCGGACCCGCGGGAAGATCTCATGCGTCACAAGATCGGCCTTGGAGCCGAAGTTATGGAGATGACCATGTTCTGAGTTGCTCTATATCTGTATGTGAAACTCTAGGATCTGTCAATTACATTACGCCATATGGAACGTCTAGTTCAGCACTGTAAAGGTGGTAACCATTTCTCCCCTTTCACATCATATCTTTATACATTTCACAGAAAAATTAGGTCAGTCATTTTCCAATTGTGTTAAAATATCTTCATTATTGTTAAAGTTATTAATAATTCATTCGAGTAAGACACATTGTATTTGTGACTGAATAAATAGATTGTGACCTTAGTTTACAAAACAAAAATTGTTTATAATGAAGTAGTACAAGTTTTTAAAAATCCATCAAATTTTTTTGATTCACCCAGTGTGTATATATATTCTCGGTTTACTGCAAAATTATATTATACTTAAATAATTTTAGCCTAACTGCGTTATAATTTCATCATCGGCTTAAATTTAAATAATGCAAGATAGAAGTCAGATAATTAGTAAAATAAGCCTCAGGTAGTTAAAGGCTATTTACTTCTCGAGGTTCTTTGATAAGTGAATTACAAATTATATGTAAAATACTTGGTCATACCAGTACACTATTTGAGCATTTACACGTATCAGAGAAATGTTCTTATAATTAATTTCGTATAATTAATGCTTTTTATCCTGAGGGCATGTAATAGTTTAATAATATTGGAAAACATTTTAAAAGTAAGCACTGACGTCATAAATAAATAATTTGTGAACCAGCATCCTCTTTCTAATAGTCTTCTTCGACAAAGTATAAGAAATTATGGTTTTAATAATATACATGGCATTTGGTTAATATCCATATTTTTGCGTTATTTAATTACTAAGAAAATTAGAGGTTTCCGAACAAATTAATGCGTACTAATGAAGTAATCTGCATATTTCCGTGGAGTATAACCATTCCATTAATTTAGTAAAAAATATTCTATTAAGGTTTTCGAATAATATACCATAATATACAGCTTCAGACAAAAATACATATTTAATGCAAACTGCATAGATAAACGTTATAGCATTTAATTATATATATTGCAGAAAAAACATTAAATGAATCTTTCTCGAGATGTACTATTTTTGTCTGGATTAATTAAAATTACTAAAGAAAGTTTTAATATCACGTTTATACGTTTGTGTTTCAACTATTCAAAATGTAAGTAATTGATGGTTAACGTGAATAATCTGTATAATAAATGCAATTGCTTTTCAAAGAAGAAAAAAATCAGCATTAAATTTTTTATAGTTAATACAGCAAAAAAATTATTAACCAAAGAAATTTTTTAAACTTTTTTAATATTGTGAAAATGCTTTATTAATTAGTAATACGATAAGATTTTAATTGCATAATTATTACTTTCAATAGTGTAAATAATGTACATACGATAAAAAAAATCTCTGACGGCTCGGCCTACAGGCACAGGTAGATTTCGAAGACGCAGACCGTGGGGAGCCTGTTTGTTGGGAATTTCGGAAGAAATGACCTTTTTGCCATGATGCGGCAGTTGGAAATGCCTACTTCGAAACCTAACTTGTTTGCAAGCGGAGCCTGCAGGGATTTTTTTTTTGCTATAAGAGTTGGTCCTATAAAAAACTTGTCAATATAAAAGTTTTAGATACTATTAAGAGGATTTATAATAAATTTAAGCGGATTCGGAATCTTGAAAATTGACGAAGTTATGAAGAATTTTTTTCTTCTAAAACTCCCTCCCCCCCCCTCCTTGGGGCCATTTTTAATGATATAAAAAATCTGTCATACATAAATTTTCGGCCTTTCTCCTAGAAGTAATAACAACTTCAAACGGATTCGATACGTATCCTAATTAAGCAATTATGGGGGTTTTTCTGTTTTCACAAAAAGCCCCCCCCCCCTCCCCCCCCTTGGTTCGATTTTTCCCATCAGCGAACTTCACAGAGATTTTATGCCCCTTGATTTTATGTATCAGTTTCGAAGAGATCTGTGCAGAATTATTGCAGTCATCGTGTCCATAAAAAAGTGACATAGATAGATAGATAGATAGATAGATAAAGTTTTGAACTGGGGGTGATTTTGGGTTCTGTGAGTCATGATCGGCGTAGATCTGCAAATTTTTTTCAAAAATTCCAACTTAGGTGAGAATGTAATAGGTAGTATTTCTTACGAAATCTACCTAAAAAAAGCCCCCTTGCTCACCCCATTTATTTTACCACCAAATAGACGAAGAGAAAACCGAAAATTACTATTCGATAGGGATTTATGTCTTCTTTAAATGTATGTTGAACAAATAAGTTTAGATTATTGTCTTCCTAGTGAAATTGTTTCAAACTTTGAAATTTTCAATATTAAAACCTAACTTTGAAATCTTATTTGGTAAATTCTACCCTGAGATACCAAACGGAAAAGCATTCTGTGAAATAGTTCAGGAATTGCGCAGATGTAAAGTTTGGAACTTCTAATGTTAAATTCAATTTTATTAATTGCAAAACAAGCTGAAATGAGAGCAAGTTTTTGTAAACATAACTCAAAACTACTTGGCGGAAAAAAAAAGGAAATTTTGATTCTCACATATTTAATATTTCTAGAAATTGATTTACAATAAAAACTTCATGGATTACAATGCATATTTTTCTCAAAAATTAATTTAGACAATACCAATATTTATAATGTAATTAATTTTCGAACAAAATATGAAATGCAACCTGATAATTTTTTTAACAGAAATTGATTTTTAAAAGCTTCAAATATGTGAATCCAAAATTACAGCTCATTTTGACAAGTAGATTTTCAGTGATGCTTAAAGAACTACTCGCAGTACAATCAGTTTTGCTTCGAATAAAAATGAATTTAACATTAGGAGTTCCAAATTTTAAACCTGTATTATTTCTAAACTACTGTACCGAATGACTTCTCGTTTGGTTTCTCATTAAAAATTTTCCGGAGAATACAAATGCATGATGTCAAAATTAAGTGTTCGTTTTGAAAATTTCAAATGTTGATACAATTTCCCTCTGAAGACGGATTCCTAAGCTTTTTTTATTTTTGAAGGTGCATAGAAGACATAATTCCCTAACGACTTGCTATTTTCCTTTTCCTCTGTGCCTATTTGGCAATAAAATAGATAAGGGGTTTCCCTTTTTTTTTCTTGAACTGTAAATAGTTTTTGAGAAGTTCATTTAACATATATAATTTAAAGTAAATTTAATAATTGAAATAAGATTTTTTAAAAATGTATCTTAACTTCAATGGAATGAAATGAATATAAAAATAAACTTTAATTAATACTAGATGGAACCTGTCAAAACGTGACGGAAAAAATACTATAACAATATCAGTAAAATAAGCTTCTTTATTATTTAAGTAGGGCTTCGTATGAAACAGTCTTTCAAATATTTTATTTTAAAAAATCCCCCCCCCCCCTCCCAATGAAATTCTATTTCCGATGCAAACTCCAAATGAACACTCCGTAAACAAATGTGTAATGCAAATCAGTTTGACATTACCACCATGTTCCCCACGACAAAAAAAAAAAAAAAAAAAAAAAGGTCATGGAGCTATAAAGTATCATACAAATAGTCCTGTCATAAAGTATCATACAAATATCCTACTTTCATCTCATATTCAGTAAATAAAAGAACATAGTATTAGCACCCCCCCCCCCCTGTGATAATGCAATCGAATGAGCTCCTATGCGCATATGTATTGTATCTGCCCAAAGGCACCGTTAAAATTCGACGTTAAAAAAAGTTTTAAAATGTTTAAATTAAAAGTTTTAAAATGTGCTCTTTAATCATTGTTCGTTTCAAATCCATATCTTCTAAAACGCATCCATTGTGTTAAGCTAATCAATTTTTATGTAAAAATGAAGAATTTTTGTTAAAAATAATAAATTAATATGCAGATGAGGGAGAATTTTAATGTTTTCAATTGTAATTTATTTGTATGGTTTCTTCTATCCCTTTACATAATCAGGATGATTATTCCTTTTCCATCACAGTCGGTCTCTTATACAGTTAAATATCCAATGGATCTTTAAAACAATAATAAATAACAGTTCCTAGCATATTCTGATTCAACATATACATCAACGAATTCGACATATCAATTTTATGTTAATCATAAACTAAAAATAGTTTTTTTTTCTTTTGACAGATTTTATATTAGCGCCAAAATACTCTATCTTATGGATAATCTGATCTTATGATTTATCAGGTTTTTATTATTTTTTTTTTCACTTTTCATGAAGGTTAGGGATACCTATTTTCAATTGTTGCAACTTTCCAAGGGGCTATTTTACATTATTAAAACAAACGGATGGTCATTGTTGAGATAGAATTGAAAAATATTTCATGCTTGAAAATTATTTAAAAAGTCGTTAAATTAAGCGGCAGATTTCAAATAAATTTCAATCGAAAGCTAATTTTTTTTTCTAATTGAGGATGTAAGAATTGAAATTGTAAAATGAAGTAAAAAAATTAAATTTTTAGTATTTAGAAGTGATGTAATCGCGATGAAAGCTAAAGCGATAGTGCCGTTTGTTGTCACAACCGTTATACATTTCTAAATATTGCCACTGTGTTTTGGTTGGCGTCCAAAAGTAGACTACCATTTTTTGACATCGAAAGAAAAATTCACAGTGAAAGAAATAAGACTTTGCCGCTAATAAGGAACTGTTAAATGAACTTATAACAAACCTAACCAAAATAATTCCTATAAAATATTAGCCTTACATTGTTTATTCTAGCTAAAAATACAATCATTATTTTAAGTTTTTTTCCTGAAATTCTTTACTTTTGTGAATTTTTTTATTAAAAAAGGAAATCTTAATAATTTAAATCCTATAATTCCTATAACTTAATCCTATAATTTAAAAAAAGTAATTGGTAACATGTAATCAAGGTATGCAATCAAGATGAAGCAACCAATAAAGGCTCCAGTTCTAATCTTTAAAATTAAAAATTGAAATATCAGTTAATATTACGCCATGTTGACACAATCATATAAATTTTTCTTTTTAGTTTTATAAATGTTAAAATGCATTTCAAGCTAAGCATAACGTCATTTTCACCGGTACAAACTTTTCACACGTACATTTATGCTTAAGCACCATGCATACAAATAAAAATTATTTTGCATTTAATTGTAATGAAAAAAATGGCATCAACAAAGTTATAATGCTTAATGATAAAATGAACCCAATGGACAATATTTCCGTGACGTCACAGTAAATATGAATTTTTATTTGCTTATAAAACACACGGATAAATATTTTTTACCGAAATACTTAAACGTTTTAACTATATTTTAACTTACAAATTAAAAAATTCGGCCTAAAAGTCACGTGCTTTTAATATTTAACATTTATTTTTTATGCTCGCAATCATTGAGTTCAGAAAATAAACTCTGTACGTCGCAACAGTGGGCGTTAATCCGATTGCCGACTTTATGACGTCATAAGCAGAAGTAAAATTTTAATTTAAGATTACGGCTAATTAATTAAATTTTCGAACAAACGAATGTACGATAACAAATCTGTGACCAAATATATTTCATTAAAAAAAAGAATGATGTAATTTGATGTAGTAGTTTGTTCTCACGGATTGTCGAAACAAAACGCTTAGCGTTTTAAATATATAGATAGTCTATATACAAAATTTCTCATCTTCAATACTTGCATATTGTGGCTTTATTTTCTTATATAAAGGCATAATGTTTTCTTATGTAATCTTAAGAAATAAATGAAAATATGTTGGTAAAAATTATAATTACATTCATTCTACTCCAGATATGGGTAATTTTCTGCAATGGTATTACAAACACAGACCGGATTTGCCAAAATTAAAAAAATAAAAACAACAACAGAAGACGAAGTGCAGATTTGCACTGAATAACGAAACCGTTATTATTTTTTTAATAAAAAAAATGTAATGTAAGATTTTATTTATTAATTAAATATTTAATGCAATTATATAATTATTTATTATTTAAATTTTATTATATAAAATATGTATTGCAAAAAAATCAAACAGTACTTTTTCATACATTGCAACTGTAATTATTATTATATTTATTTATATTTGTTTTTACTGTTTCTTTCTTTCTTTCTTTTTTTTTCTTTTTTTTCTTTTTTTTTTAAAATAAAATATATAAAATTTTAGCTCAGATTCAAAATGAACCTGCTATTTTTATTATCTGTGGTAATTCTCTGACTGAAATTAAAATAGAAATGTGAATTATGTGAACTCTTTTAAAAGAATCGCTGATATGTATAGCTGCAATTGTTTTTAAATTTAATAAAGTCATTTTAAGAACCACACATAAAAAATTTCATTTTAAGTTTTCAGTTCTGTAAAAGCCGCTTCCCAATGACTTATATTTTTACATTGATTAAAAGCTTACGTTAATAACACGCCTTTTTCATTGACTCATTCATTCATTTATTTATTTATTTTATTCTTTTTTTTATACTTTTTCTTTTTGATACGTAAGTTATTTCTGCATGTGGCTTTCATGAGCTAATAATCCTCAATTTCTAACAAGGCTTTTGATGATTTATTGAGCTAGTTGCTTTATTTGTCAATAAAAATGACGAATAAAATAATTCTGGATTATCTTGGAGCACATTTTATATTACCACCTAAAGAATTAGCTTTTGAAAGCATTAAGCGATGTTTGTTAGATTTTCATATATTCTTTTTTATACGTTTTAATAAATTATAATGCGAATTTTCGATAGTAGATCAAAATAAGAGATTAATTTTATTGAACTAAAATTACTTACAAATATCTGCTTCTTTTTTTAAAAACTTTGTAAGATTTAAAAATAAAATAAAATTTACGCTAATTCTTTTTAATGGACTAATTTTAATTAGACTAATTTTAAAATGGGATATGACAGACGTTTAAAGACATTTCTGCATCAGGGAAATAAGAACTTGTAAAGTTTTATGTTTAAATTTTTCCTAATTAATGCTCAGTTGTTATTTTCGTATAAAAAAATAATTCCACGTCGGATTAGATGTCGATATTTAATTTGGCATTAAACACAAATAAATCTTTATATGAAATTCAATGCCAGAAGGTTCTAAGAACAGACTTTTTGATTTTTACATGTATGTACATACATTTATACCTAGTTAATTTGGATTTTGGGACTTTAATTATTTTCTAACAAAACAAGACATTGATTTAAAAGTTTGACGTAATGTATATTGGAGTACACGAATTAGAATTGTTGAATAGTATCCTATTAAACGTCCCCATTGCTTAGGAATTGGAGATAATAGATAATGTCAGAAAACCAAAACTGTTTCTGAATTGTTTAAATTTTTTACTTATACCAATGTCTTTCTATACATCTTGCAGCCTTTGAAGAGTTGTGGTCGAAAAACTAATACTGTGTTCATACAAGAAGAATATCAATACTGTTTTTAGAACCTAATAATAATACAAATGTATTCCGAGTTACGTAATAATGAGATGCAATAAATAACTCTTGAACCTTCGGATTATTCAAATGCATTTTGGAAAATCATATAAAGAGATTAGCTGTTATGAATCAGAGCTGAATAGTTATGAATCGGAACTGAATACTTATGAAGCAGAAGATACACTGAAAAAAGAAAAATAATTGTTGATTTTACGGTATAATACTGTTAGCTGGGATGCCAGTATTATACCGTAAAATAAAAAAAAAATATTTTCAGTGTAGATTGCTTTTATTATAAATACCAAATGATCCAACCCGGTTTAAAGAACATAGGTGAAAACCAAACTCTAATATGTTTTTACTTTCTTCTATCTTTAGAAGAAAAGATTCATGAAAATTTTCGACTTCCAGTTTTCGGCGGATTTATACGTTTTAGAAGGTCTTGAACATGATTTCACTATTTTTAGAAAATGTCTGACTGTGCGTCTGTGTCTCGGTCTGTCTGACTGTACGTGACAAAAATTTTGTGGGCGCTCTATCTCAAGAACAGCAGCCTTTTGGATTCAGATGACTCCAGAGTTCAAGCACGTTGCCCTATTACATATCTGTTAAATTTGTGTTTTATTTATATTATGTTATATTATTTATTTACTTATTCATTGATGAAATGTTAATTTCGTTATGCATGGAATATTAGCCGGAAACAAACTCTAATCTATTTACATGGTGATTATAATTAAAGTACCACTTTCAAAATGTTGTAAAAAAGGAACCACTGGTCAGAATGACTTCAAATTTGAACTGAATATACTGGAAGAAGGGGAAAACGGTATGTCATAAGAAAGAAAAAGTACCAAAGTGTATCAATAGATGGCGCTGTGTAAGCGACATAACGAAAGTGGATTCGGCTACAAGTGCTTGATCTTTTTGATATACAATTCTTTCTATATTCAATATTTCTTTTGATCTTGAACAATAAAAGAAAATTCGAAACGAAAGATTCGTCTTTGTTTATTCCCTATACTTTAAATCTCCTCTTGATCTCATCACATTTCATAACCCTATCCAGAATCGAAGACAATTGACGGAGAAACCTTTTTTATGCAGTGAATAATCTCCACGTGCAGCGAACGATTGAAATAAGAACATGTTAAAAACCAGACCCCAATTACCAATAAGTACTTCAAGTGCCGCAGCTGGAAAACATAGTAAACAAAACCAGAGACTGTCGAAACTAACTAATTGGAGAAACTCTGCAGACCTCCCTCCTTAAAACTACAGCTGTCTTATCCCGCGCGTGTGCACAGAACTTAAAAACATTCCCTTCAGTTTCCAAAATGTTTCTGAGCAGTTAAGACGCTCTTGTACATATATGATGTAAATATATTTAATATAATGTAAAATTGGAGCACTTATACGCAGCCTCCAAACGCGACTTAAAACATGTACATCTAGCCAAGAATTATATTATATTCAAAGGAAAATGAATCTTCTGTTTATTTTACACAATTGTTATTTTCTACTAATACTATTTATTATTCTTCCAATATAAGTGAATCAATGGATCAGATAAATATCGCTACAACACTTTGGATTACTACTGTGGGTATATTCAGCGCAAAAAGGAAAATCTCAGGTAAGCTGAACAAACTTCTTTAACATATCAAAAGATGAAAATGTATATTAAATTTGAAGACTGATTTAACTATTTATAAAAATAAGAAAATTTATTACGCTACCGACGGTTCCCCTAACAAAGATTATGAAAGACTGATTCTGAAAAAAGAATATTATCCCAGTATCAAAAACGATAATTTAACAAATTTCTAAAAATATAATAATAAATAAAAGAACACTAAAAAAAAAGAAAAAAATGAATGCGATAAAAGAAAATACTCAATTTATTGAAAAACTCAATTCTACAAATTATAGTACATGGAAGTTCAAGATGCAGATGTTCCTGATTAAAGAGGAACTCGACGATATTATAGTACAAGATCCACCAGCTCCACCCGATCCCGCATGGCACAAAAAAGATCGCAAGACTAGAGCTTTAATTAACCTAAGCATCGATGATTCTCAAATCGTAAATGTAAAAAACTTAGATACTGCCAAATTAACATGGGAAGCTCTGAAAAATATACATGAGAGAAGCAATTTATCTAGTAAGCTTTACCTGTTACGGAAACTATACAGTACTAAATTAGCTGAGGGTGCAAACATGATTTCACATATCACTAATATCTTGCAAATTATAGATAAACTTAATGCCATTGGAGAAAATATTAGCGATTCACATATTTCCGCGCTATTTCTGTGTTCTCTTCCCCCCAGTTACAATACTTTGATAACTGCGTTGGAGGCGAGACCGGAAAATGAGCTCACCCCTGATTTTATCAAAAACAAATTAACTGATGAATATAATCGTAGACATGAAATGTCAGAACAATCACATAGCGGATATAACAACAATGAGAGAGCATTTAAAACAAATAGGAGATATACACACACTGAAAATAGAAGAGAACAAAAATATTGTAACAACTGCAAAATGAAAAATCATTCGACTTACGAATGCTGGCACTACAAGAGCAGAAACACGGTACAATCCGGAAATCCTCGTAACAATCAATTCAAAAATAAAAAGAATTTCTCATCTTCATTATGTTATGAAAAAAACGAAACTCATAGGGAAAACAAAGTTCCAAACGAAAGAAAATACGCAAATGATCAGACGCAAAATAAAGCATTAATCACTCAAAAAGTAGGCAAAAATAACTGGATTCTCGATTCAGGATCTACCTCGCACATTTGTAACGATAAAAGCCTATTTAGTAAATTTATTGATTATAATAAAACTTCAGTAACGATCGCGAATGGTAATAAACTGACAGCGTTAGGTTCAGGAGAAGTTTTTATAAAAACATTAACCCCCGAAGGAAAAGAAAAACTAACGAAATTACGCGAAGTGCTTTATGTCCCAGACTTAGAGTCGAACCTAATTTCGGTTAGTAAAGCCGCTAAAAACGGATGTAAACTAATCTTCGACGATAATAAATGCGATTTGATCTTTGATGAAGAAATATATATTAGGGCGAAAAATGAGAAAAACTTATACATTATTGAGGAAATGGACGATGTGGAAGAACCACAAAATTATGTAAACATAACGTATAACTGTGACAGCAAACAATGCATAGATCTCTGGCATCGCAGACTAGGTCACAGAGATTATGACGCGATTAAATCAATGATAACAAATCAAATTGCGGACGGAATAAAGATAGGAAAATGTAAACATCAAAATAAAACATGCGTAACTTGTATCGAAACTAAATTAACTAACATGCCGTATCCTAAATCAGCAACAAATCGAGCTACTAATATTGCGGATTTGATCCACAGTGACGTGCGTGGACCTCTAGATACACCGACTTTAGGCGGAAAAATTTATTTTATGACTCTTATTGATGACTATTCCCGATATACTACGATATATTTATTATCTAAAAAGAGCGAAGTTGCTGAAAAGATAAAAGAGTACGTAACGATGATATACAATCAGTTCGGTAAAAAACCTAAGGAAATTAGATCGGATAACGGTCGTGAGTATGTAAATCAAGAGATCGATGAATACCTAAAACAGAACGGAATTTTACACCAATTGACTGTCCCGCATAATCCGAGCCAGAATGGAGTTGCGGAGAGAAAAAATAAAAGTTTATTAGATATGACTAGAAGTATGCTATCACAAGCAAAATTAAGCAAACATTTTTGGGGTGAAGCCATAAACACCGCAACATACTTACAAAACCGACTCCCAACTAAAGCAAACAACAACAGAACACCTTACGAATTATGGAAAGGAATTAAACCGAATTTAAAACACTTAAGAACATTCGGTTGTAAAGCGCTATTTTACGTCGATAAAGTAAATAGAGGAAAACTCGATAACAGGGCTCAAACCGGAACGTTTGTAGGTTATGATACACGATCGACTGGTTATAGAATTCACACACAAGGAAAACAAATTATAATAGCGAGAACGGTGAAATTTCTTGAGAATGAAAATGTACACTCAGATAACATTGAGGAGATACAAATCACCACAAAAACATCAGATGACAATACACAATTACCGGATAGACATGAAAATCACTTAGAAATAAAACTTGACAGTGAGGAGACACCATCCGTACCCAAACAGCAACCAATTGAACCAAGAAGGTCTAATAGGACAAATAGAGGCGTTCCTCCTGACAGATATGTTTGTCTCATAAATAGTTCATCTGAAAACATTCCCGAAAATTGGGAAGATATCGAAAAAATGAAAAATCCTAATGATAAACAAAATTGGATAAAAGCAACACAAAATGAAATCCAATGCCTAAGAAAAAATAACACTTGGACTTTAACAGATCCACCACCCGGAACAAAAATTATCGGCTCAAAATGGACTTTTAAACTAAAAAAGGACAATTTAGGAAATATTCAAAGCTATAAAGCGCGTCTAGTAGCACAAGGATATAGTCAAAGATTCGGGATTGACTATGATCAAACCTTCGCACCTGTAGTTTCGCACGCTACAATACGTGCATTTCTCATCTCTGCATTGCACAAAAGTTTGAACGTGAAACATGTTGACGTTACCACAGCATTCTTGCACGGTGAATTAACTGAAACTGTTTATATGAGTCAACCAGACGGGTATATTAAACCCGGCGATGAAAGAAAAGTTTGTAAACTTCAAAAAGCCATCTACGGTCTTAAGCAAGCCGCAAAGCCCTGGTACACCAAAATATCGGAAACACTCACAAACAATAATTTCATACAGAGCAAAAATGATCCATGTCTGTACTTTAAATCAAATCAAGAAAATCCGATATACATCATCATTTATGTAGATGATATCCTGATAGCAGGAAAGGACAGTGACATCGAAGAAACAATAAACCAACTTAAGAAAGAATATGAACTAAAAAACTTAGGAGAAGTGAATAATTACCTAGGAATAAACATTAATAAAATCAATGATACATATTACCTAAATCAAAACAATAAAATACAGGAACTAGTGAAAAAACTGAATTTAAACGACATGAAACCTCATTACACACCAATGATTGCTGGATTCAACAGACTTGAAGACGATGATAATCTTTTACCTAATAACACGAAATATCGACAAGCCACAGGCACATTACTTTACATATCAACAATCACGCGTCCTGACATATCCGCAGCAGTCAACATATTATGTCGTAGAAATGAAACACCACGCCAAAAGGACTGGACAGCAGTGAAAAGAATCATTTCATACCTTAAAACTACAGAAAATTTGAACTTAACTCTTAGCGCAAACAGCAAGCCCATCCTAACAGCATACGCCGATGCAGACTGGGCAGGTGACTTGAAAACACGTAAATCAACGTCAGGAAATCTATTCATGCTAGGAAAATCGCCGATTTACTGGATTACAAAAAGGCAAAATTGCATTGCACTTTCGTCAGCCGAAGCTGAATACGTTTCAGCTAGCAACGCAGCACAAGAATTAACTTGGATAACAAACTTGCTTAACGATCTCAACATTCCACAAAAATTACCCATCACGATTTTTGAGGATAATATGTCCTGTATAAAAATGACTGAAAACGATAAAGATACTAAGCGATCCAAACACATCGACATACGTTTCCACAACATCAAACTTATGAAAGAAGAAGAAAAAATTGATTTACAATACTGCCCCACTGAAGAAATGACAGCCGACACTCTCACGAAGCCCACTCCCAAACCTGTGTACGAGAAACACCGTAAGAAACTGAATCTTCAACCATTCCCCACACAGGAGATTACGGGGGAGTGACGGAGAAACCTTTTTTATGCAGTGAATAATCTCCACGTGCAGCGAACGATTGAAATAAGAACATGTTAAAAACCAGACCCCAATTACCAATAAGTACTTCAAGTGCCGCAGCTGGAAAACATAGTGAACAAAACCAGAGACTGTCGAAACTAACTAATTGGAGAAACTCTGCAGACCTCCCTCCTTAAAACTACAGCTGTCTTATCCCGCGCGTGTGCACAGAACTTAAAAACATTCCCTTCAGTTTCCAAAATGTTTCTGAGCAGTTAAGACGCTCTTGTACATATATGATGTAAATATATTTAATATAATGTAAAATTGGAGCACTTATACGCAGCCTCCAAACGCGACTTAAAACATGTACATCTAGCCAAGAATTATATTATATTCAAAGGAAAATGAATCTTCTGTTTATTTTACACAATTGTTATTTTCTACTAATACTATTTATTATTCTTCCAATATAAGTGAATCAATGGATCAGATAAATATCGCTACAACACTTTGGATTACTACTGTGGGTATATTCAGCGCAAAAAGGAAAATCTCAGGTAAGCTGAACAAACTTCTTTAACATATCAAAAGATGAAAATGTATATTAAATTTGAAGACTGATTTAACTATTTATAAAAATAAGAAAATTTATTACGCTACCGAGGTTCCCCTAACAACAATCAAAATAACTTTAATCAAAATAACTTTTTAATCCAAATACGACGGCTTTGGCATGAGTTGCACAGTAAACCAACCATACTGTTCTATGTGCATGAGCGTTTCAGTGGTGTGACGAAAAAAATGACTTCCAAATCAGTCAACAGTTGTGGTACTGTTAGTGGGAAGCCCATCCACCACGGCAAGGTCGTACCATATTGGATGAGAAAAATCGGTTTTTAATTGTCCCTTGAACGGCTCCTAGACTCTCCTTCCTTGGAAGACCCATTAAAGTCGCACAAAACACTAGATACCTCGGAGTGATGGTGGACGATAAGCTGAACGGAATGGCACACTGCGCATACGTCAAAGAAAGTCTGGCAAACTACGTGAGAGCGACCCGCTCACTCAGTCAGAGGACCTGGGGTCTCAAAGGGACCGTACTGAAGCGTCTCTACAAAAACGGCATAGAGAGGCTCGCGACATATGGTTGTAGTTTCTGGTGGTCGGGGACCGGCCGCATGAGAGAAAGCTTAATCACAGCCCAACGGTTAGCCCTCATCGCGATAACCAGGTGTTACCGAACAACTAGTACTGTAGCGCTTCAGGTACTCGCCGGAACCCTGCCATTGGATTTAATGGTGGAAAGGGAGTTCAACCAGAGTCGCGTCCTCCGCTTAGGGGAAAATGCCGAAGTTGGTGGAACAACAATTAGAACGGACGAAGTCCAAAAACGGATGGAGAGATGGTCGGTACACCCTGCGAAGGCACCTGCCATTGACTGGGAAGAAGCACCCCAAAACAACGGGGAACCCCACAGCCAGCAGGGGATATCAGTATTTACTGATGGGTCAAAAATTGGAGGAGGTGTAGGATCCGGCGTAGCAATCTATGACGGTGGGGAATTGATTGAAGAGCAAGCCTATCACCTCCCGCCCCATGCGACAGTGTACCAAGCCGAGCTAGTCGCCATTATCAAAGCGCTGGAGTTGTGCGGAGCCCGAAGCGAGCTGTCATTGTTCAGCGACTCTAGATCGTCGCTGACGGCACTAGCAAATCCGTACTCGCAAGACCCACTATGTGCACGTGTTCACGCGGCGAGAGAAGGCCTTGAGGTGAGATGGTTCTGGGTTAAGGCCCATGTAGGGATTCACGGCAATGAAACGGCAGACCGCCTTGCGAAAGCAGGTGCAGGTTTAGATGTCATTGACGTCCCTCTAAGTCTGTCGCCCCGGTCCGTGAAGACCAGGATCCGCCAGGAGGTGAGAGCCCTCTGGCAAAGTCGATGGGAGGAGGTGGAAACAGGGAGAAATGTGTTCACCATAATTCCGAAAGTATCGGAAGAACGCACCTGGACTGCGCCTCTCATTAACTGGGCGGTTACAGGGCATGGACCATTCCCGGAATACTTCCACCGATTCAAGGTAAGAACTCTTACGCGGGGATGCCCATTTTGCACAGACCCAGATCCCGCCACGAGTGAACATCTACTTGTGGCATGCATAGGAACGCAACCTCTCAGGGACAGGTTCTGCCCGAAGCTAACAGCTTCAACTGTCCGGAACTACTTCGTGGTTCCGGAAGGGAGGAAAGCACTCACAGCTTTTCTCCAGGAAATGGAGCCACATTTGAGATAGGCACCATTATTGGGCAGTCCCACCCAGTGCACCTGAGGCGAAACCTTTAAAAGTTGGCCCAGGTAAGTAAGAACAGTTGGTGAGGGGTGAAGTTCGAAGAGAGAAGAAAGTGAAGAGAAAGGACATGAATTCAAGGGACAGAAGAAGTAAGAGAAGAGTGAAGAGCAAAGAGAGAAGACAAAGGCGAAGTTTAATAAATGGCAAATTGTAAGTAATGTAAATAAATAAATAATTAATGTTTTTCTATCCTATTATATCCAAGATTAATAAGTCTAACATGTGAATAATCGCCGCTCTCGAGCGGCGGCCTATCCGTCCCAATGGATCAGTATGTAAAAAGTAGCAAATATCTCGATGTAGCTACTCAATTAATTAATTATTGCAGAACTATGTAAATATGAAGGACCAATTAAAGAGCAGTGGCTCAAATCCAGGACGGGGCGAGAGCTGGCACGTCTTCCTGGTAGAGGATGAGGACTCGAATAAACGAACGGCACGAGTGAGAGGGAAGACAAACTAGGTCGTCGGTGAAAACTGGGTTTTCACGTTCAGCAGGATTGCCGTACAGGCATGTTTAGACGAGCGCAAGGCACATCGGGTGGGCAGTCAATCTGTGCCAAGTGTCTGTGGAACTATCAAATCGGCCTGCATGGCAGGTCTAATATGCGATGGTCTGCATAGACTGAAAGCAATATCATTTAGTTTTAATTGTCCTTGGGCCAAAAATCGCATAAAAAGCACACAATGATTCGGTTTTTAATCGCACATGAGTGTCTTTTAATTTGCATCGTATGCCGCTTACAGTGCCATCTATTGATGCACTTTGGAACTGTTTTCTTATGGCGTATCGTTTCCCCCTTCTTCCAGTATATTTTGTTCAAATTTGAAGTCATTCTGACCAGTGATTCCTATTTTACAGCCTTTTGAAAGTGGGACTCTAATTATAATCACCCTGTATATTCTTTTAAGAGCAAGCGGATTAATCTTCCATAATCGGGCTACACGCAATAGAGAAACATTTTCTTTTAATCATACTTGGAAATTATTTTTAAAAAGATTTTTTTTTATTTATGAGAGATCATGGATTATCCGAGTCATTAGAAATATCTACCCTATATATATAAAATCCTAATGAAACAAATTTGTGAAACGATTTTATGAAACGAATTTATGAAACGATTTTATGAAACGACTGATTAAACGACTGATTGTGTTTCAAGGCTAATTTTAATAAAATATCAAACGCTTGATGGTGAAATTAATACCAATTGTCCATAAAAATCCGCGGATGTCAAAACTGGTAATAGAATTTTGAAATTGGAATTAGTTTGCGAGATATTAATTTTTTTCTAATTTTAATGACTTTTCTGTAATGATGGCAACTAATTACTCAGTTTTTTGTGACAAAAAAAGGAAAAAAATTGAAAAGGATCCCGATAGGGATTATTAATTTCTTTTTATTCGTCATTTTCAAATTGAAATTGAATTTATCTTTTATTTCAATCGATAATTGTGATTAAATTATGTTTTTCAGGAAAATTTGAAAAAAAAATCACATTTCTATCGCCAGGATTCAGTCGTCTGTCAGCATTTAATTTAATTTATAAACTGAAAATATTTTGAATAAATTCGTCCAAATGACGTCATTTATGTAAACGCAAAAGAAAGGAGCAAAAAAATATTTATACAATTTGTTTAGCGTAAAATGTCATTTATCCTATTTTATATATAATCAGAAGTAATTTGTATAGAATAAACAATAATAATATACGTATAATTAAAATACGCATATAAACAAAAAAATCGTCGAATTTGTTTCCATGGCTGTTTATGTCATTTGGTACCAAATCTCACTTTCTGATGCCCGAATTGCGCCAAGCTTTTTAAAAAAGGCGTCAAGACCCCTATAATAAAAAAGCACCAAAAGCTCATTGGGTTTGTTTTCATAACTTTTGGCAACAAATTTATGTATATTAACGAATCTATCCCTTTTTGAAGCTCGAATTACGCCAAACCTAAAAGCAAAGGATCCTATACTGGAAAAGTACCCGATTTTCTTATGGACAATATTCAAGTGACATAACAAGGTGTAAAATTATCGCGGATAGCAAATTTGTTTAAATATGTCATAAATTAATGCCGAATAAATGCGGCATGCATGCACAAAATATTTAATTAATTTTGTATGATAAATAATTATTAGAAAATTCGTATATACATATTAATTAAAATAAATAATTTACATATTTAAAATAACATGAAAATATGCATGATGGTGCACTAAAATAGAGAGAAAATTAAAACCTGTTACTAAAAATGTCTATAACAGTACTTTTCAATACCGTGGTTCTTAATGTTATTCAGAAGCAGATGGAATTTTTCTCATCCTTAAACGCAAAGGAAGAATAGAATACAGATCGTTGTTATAAAAGTCCGAGAGGTAGCCACAATTTAAACCTAACCATTTTATACAAGCTGGTTGTCAAGTTGTAATTGATTTTACTTATGAATCCCAAAAACAGTCGTCAGTTGTCGCAACAGCTGTGTATGAGGCCATGGTAATCAAAAAATGTCCCATTAAACTTTAAAAGTATGGCAACCCAATTACAGATTTACCAATATTTTTAAAACAAAGCACGCTATCATGTTTTTAGAGGCTTCGAAGTCTGAGCGGGGGTTGGCGAGCGTAGCTCGCAGGGGGTAGGCCCCCTAGTACCTTTATAAAAGGATTTTAGCGATCTTCACAAATTTGCTTTTTAGTTAAAACATAAAAGCAGTGTATTTTTTAAGTGCATTTAAACTAAAAAAAAATCTGTTAACTTCAATTAACAAATTAATTATTTAGACCCTCCCTGAAGTAAGCAAAAACCTTGTATAATAGACAAAAACCTTGTGTGCAAACAGGTTTATTTTACGACTTTAAAAACTGGAATTGTATTCGGATTTTTTTTATTTCGAATCATACATTTAAATAAAATTCTAAAGGGTTTTTTGTAATTTTAATGACGAATTAAAACATTTGCAGTTCCTGGCCAAATTATTAGACGCGGTTGTTTTTATTAGCATACATGGTATGTAATGAACTAATTCAGCTTGGCAATATGAAAAACTAATTCAACTTGGCAATGTAATTTTAATTTTAATTCATTAAAATAATGTTCGCCCCATATTTTCTTAATTTGAAAACTGTTTTTTTTTTGACTTGCTGTATTATATCACTGGCTCAAGGTCAACCGAACAAAAACACATAATGACAGGCTTCAGTTGTGTTCTTACGCGAGACGATCACGGACGTGTTTGTGATATTTTAAAATCAGTTGTTAGGTTTTATTTGTATTTCTATCATGAATATATTATTTTTTATTGTGAATATATTATTTTTAATCGTGAATATATTATTTTTAGATAATTAATCAGAATCGAAGACAATCAAAATAACTTTAACAATAAAAGAAAATTCGAAACGAAAGATTCGTCTTTGTTTATTCCCTATATGCTTTAAATCTCCTCTTGATCTCATCACGTTTCATAACCACAGCCAGAATCGAAGACAATCAAAATAACTTGAACAATAAAAGAAAATTCAAAACGAAAGATTCGTCTTTGTTTATTCACTGTATACTTTAAATCTCCTCTTGATCTCATCACATTTCATAACCCTATCCAGAATCGAAGACAATCAAAATAACTTTAACAATAAAAGAAAATTCGAAACGAAAGATTCGTCTTTGTTTATTGTCTGAGTGCAACGAAGACTCATACACAACGCAGTATTTCTTTGCCCCATATATAGCTACGATGGATATTAAAACCTTTCGTCAAGCATAACTCAAAAAATATTTAACGGATTTCGTTCAAATTTTTACAGCAGGTACCTATAACGGTGACAACGACGTCTATTTATTACCAAGAATAAATGTCAAACCGTTTGGAAATTATGTTAAAAAAATAGATAAAAAAGCACAATTAAAGTACATACGTCACTAAATTTTGTGCATACGTCATTTTCACCGGCGGGAGATTTTCGTAGACAATCGGAATTGAAAAGTTCATGGAGTACATGGAGCAAAAAAATATGCACGCGCTAATATTCAGCACAATAAAATATATTACAATTTAGTAGAAATCGAAAATTAATCTTGATTTTTTTCTGTTTGAAAGAAAAACCCCGCAATAACTTGGTAGACTTGGTATTAGAGATTTGGTGCAAATCTCAGCAATAGCAGCTTTTTTTATTTCGCGTGTGTAAATTAAAAAAAAAATTCTTTGGTGTTTAAATAAAGAGTTTCGATTTATGGCATTATTTCTTTTTTTTTCTCTTTTTAGCATTTTAAATGGGATTTATGAAAGGCATGTATTTTAAAATAAATGAGTGAAAGATTTATATTTAAATGAAATGAATTCGATATGAAAATGTTATAGGAACAATATCTGGCGATTTGTCAACTGCGCCAGGATAACATAAAAGTACCAATATATCAAACGGTATGTAGTACGTAAATGAAACATTTATATTATAATCACCCATCGTACAAGAAAAAACTAATATTCTGCATTCAGAGGGGAAAATCCATATCTTGTGCCGTAAGATTTGGCGAGTTCTTTTTTGGTGATAAGTTTTTCGATGTGATTTTTGGGATCTGCAGAATTTGGCTTACTTTTTCTAAATCGTATTTTTTTGCAGATGTAATATTATGCAAATATATTTTTTTGCAGATATTTCTCTATTTTGTAGATATATATATATATATTAAATTGTAATGGCATTTCGAAAAGAGATTTTTACCTTTTTATCTGTGCCTTCGGAAATATTAAAAAATAAAAAAAGATTTACATATATCAAACGTATAATGTTATGGTTTGCATTTTTATACGGACCACTTCTTCATTTTTAGATTTTAAATGCTATTTATTATTTACTAGCCGTTTATTAATTGTTTACAATTTACTCCCCTGACAATAACAATTATTTATCACAAAAATGCCTCTTAGGTTTGTTAAATAAGTTTGTTTATGTATTTTCATTACTTATTAAAATATCGAATATGGCGATAAAATTTTATTTTAGCATCGTGCTTAAATTTTTAAGATGGTTTAAAAACATGTTTTAATAAACGTATGTTTGCAAATATTTGAAAAACATGTTTTACCGCTCTCTTGAAAAATTTTGTAAGATGCTAAAACTACCTTTTGGCACCATTTTAATTTTTTTTCGCCAACCGACATTGGATACAAAACTTTTCCCCATTCAGATACACAGACAAGGCTGGTCTCAAACAAGAGTAAAGCTAGCAACAATATTGTTTTAACTCTATAAGAGTTACAATATTGATATTAAATGCTCCGATTGGCTTTAGGCCCAATTACGAAAGTTTCTCCTAAAAAAAACTGTAGAAGAAGTCTTTTACATTTGTTTCAAATGAAGCTCGGTCTACAAAGTATTAGTTAATAATACAAACAACACTAATGGCATGGAGGCAAAAGTTTTAATTTATATGTATATATTTGAACCCCCCCCCCCCCCCAAAAAAAAAAAAAAAAAAAAAAAAAAAAGTTACACTAATGAATTTAAAATGGCGTTAAGTCACGCTTTCTGACATAAGCAATTGGCTGCAAATGCGATAACGAAACTTTCACTTAACTTAATAACATGTAGCTAATATAGCCCTCAGGGTACTTTGCAGTTATACAGACCTTGTGGTTTTTTTTAAAAAGCTTCAGACAATTCAGGTTTAAGAAGTTGAGATTTATTGTCAAATGATATAAACAACCATGAACACAAAACAATGAATTATTATTCAGGTTTATGTATGTATAAATCAGTTTCAACTGACGTCACACCCTAGCAACCACCTTAGCAACCAGATTTAATTTTTGTTTGCCCATCAAAGATGGTGGATTGTGATTGGTTAGCTCGTAATACAGTCTACAAATCCACGATTATGATTGGTTGATAACTTTTGGTGGGCTGGTGATCACGTGGTTGAAACTGATCTATTTAAAAAAAATTGCATCTGATTACACTTATTAGATAAATTACTTCTGTTTGCATTTAATCGGCTTCTGTATATTAAATGAATTGTTTAAATATTGGGAAGAAGTGGCGAGAGGTAGAAAGACGAGTAAACAAACGGGTAGACAGACGGGTAGTGAGATGGTAGAGAGACGAGTAGCGACATAGGTAGGCTGACGGGTAGAGAAACGAATAGATAGACAGCTAGAGAGAAAGGTAAAAAGAGGGTTAACAGAGTAGTAGCGAGATGGGTCACGAGACGGTAGACAGGAATGTAGCGAGAAAGGTTGCGAGGCGCGTAGCGTGGTAGATAAAGAGACGAGTAGAGCGATGAGTACAGAGACGAGTTGTCTGACGGGTAATGAGATTGGTAGCGAGACGGGTAAAGAGTCTGGTACAAAAACAGACGAATAGTGAGACGGGTATACAGACGAGTAGAGAGGTAGTAGATGGGTACGGAGATGGGTAAGAAGATGGGTAGAGAGGCGTATAGCCAGACGGGTAGAGAGACAGATAGACAAGTTGTGAGACAGATAGACAAATGGGTAGAGAAGTGGATAGAGACACGGCTAGACATACAAGTAGTTAGACGGATAGACAGACGGTTAGAGAAATAGATTGGCAGGTAGCGAGACCGGTAGAGAAATATAGACAGGTAGCGAGACGTGTAGAGAGATAGACAATCGGTTAGAGAAACGGGCAGAAGAAAGGATAGGGAAACAGACAGATTGTGGAGAGACAGACAGACAGACAAAAGAAAAGTCTGCGGATTGGCGCAGTAAAGGCACAGAGGGCAGAGCCGCCTAGAGAATAATCAAGAAGTATCTGTTAAGCTTAACTTTGAAATATATATAATTTTTCAATTTTGCCGATACGGAGATTTAATGTAAAAGTTATTTTACAAAAGTCATCGAAAGATTTTTTGTATACTTTAATAGTAATTTAGACTATAGTTTTGCAATTTGGTTTGTAGCAAAGCATGCTATCAATGTGGTTTGAAGTGTAAGTGTTTCTATAAACAGTTATACAAATAATAGATATATAATCAAGGAAGAAAAATTTTAAATTCACACACAAAAAAAGGTGCAACAATGAAATTAAATTTGCGTTAAGTCACGCTTGATAGAATAATCTATTGACTGCAAATCCAATTACGTAACTTTAAAGAGCTTGGCGTTTTAAAAGATCCGCCGGTTTTTTTTTTTTTTTTTCAATAAAATGAGATTCTTTGCCACATGTTAAAAAAAATATGACAACACATCTGATGAACGGTACTTCTTTTCTATTTTTTAACAGTGTATATGAATTTATATATGATATTTTGTAATTCTATCATTTAATTTGCTCTTTTTCTTTATATTGTAATTGTTAACCCTGTGTTCCCAGCAATATCACTCAGACTAATCCCTTCGAGGGAAGTCCTAGTTTACTATATGCTTTAAATCTCCTCTTGATCTCATCACGTTTCACAACCATATCCAGAATCGAAGACAATCAAAATAGCTTTAACAATAAAAGAAAATTCGAAACGAAAGATTCGTCTTTGTTTATTTACTATATGCTTTAAATCTCCTCTTGATCTCATCACGTTTCACAACCATATCCAGAATCGAAGACAATCAAAATAACTTTAACAATAAAAGAAAATTCGAAACGAAAGATTCGTCTTTGTTTATTCACTGTATGCTTTAAATCTCCTCTTGATCTCATCATGTTTCATAAACATATCCAGAATCAAAGACAAAATAACTTTAACAATAAAAGAAAATTCGAAACGAAAGATTCGTCTTTGTTTATTTATTATATGTCTTAAATCTCCTCTTGATCTCATCACGTTTTATAACCATATTCAGAATCGAAGATAATCAAAAACTGTAATTATTATTGTATTTATTTATATTTGTTTTTACTATTTCTTTCTTTCTTTCTTTCTTTTTTCTTTTTTTTTTTTAAATAAAATATATAAAATTTTAGCTCAGATTCAAAATGAACCTGCTATTTTCATTATCTGTGACAATTCTCATAAAAAATTTCATTTTAAGTTTTCAGTTCTATAAAAGCCGCTTCCCAATGATTTATATCTTTACATTGATCAAAAGTTTAGGTTAATAACACGCCTTTTTCATAGATTCATTCATTCATTCATTCATTTATTCATTTATTTATTTATTTTTATTCTTTTTTTTATACTTTTTCTTTTTGATACGTAAGCTATTTCTTCATGTGGCTTTCATGAGCTAATAATCCTCAATTTCTAACAAGGCTTCTGATGATTTATTGAGCTAGTTGCTTTATTTGTCATTGAAATTGACGTATAAAATAATTCTGGAATACATTGGAGCGCATTTTATATTACCACCTAAAGAATTAGCTTTTGAAAGCATTAAGCGATGTTTGTTAGATTTTCATATATTTTTTTATACGTTTTAATAAATTTTAATGCGAATTTCTGATAGTAGATCAAAATAAGAGATTAATTTTATTGAACTAAAATTACTTACAAATATCTGCTCTTTTATTTTTTTTAACTTTGTAAGATTAAAAAAAAAATAGGCTAATTCTTTTTAATGGGATAATTTTAATTAGACTAATTTTAAAATGGGATATGACAGACGTTTAAAGACATTTATACATCAGGGAAATAAGCACTTGTAAAGTTTTGTGTTTAAAGTTTTCCTAATTAATGCCCAATTGTTGTTTTCGTATAAAAAATAATTCCACGTCGGATTAGATGTCTTTAATTTGGCATTAAACGTAAAGAAATCTTTATATGAAATTCAATTCCAGAAAGTTTTAAGTTTAAGAAGAGACTTTTTGATTTTTACATGTATGTACATACATTTATACCTAGTTAATTTGAATTTTGGGACTTTAATTATTTTCTAACAAAACAAGACATTGATTTAAAAGTTTGACGTAATGTATATTGGAGTACACGAATTAGAATTGTTGAATAGTATCCTATTAAACGTCCCCATTGCTTAGGAATAGGAGATAATAGATAATGTCAGAAAACCAAAACTGTTTCTGAATTGTTTAAATTTTTTACTGCTACTAATGTCGTTCTATACATCTTGGAGCCTTTGAAGAGTTGTGGTCGAAAAACTAATACTATGTTCATGCAATAAGAATATCAATACTGTTTTTAGAACCTAATAATAATACAGATGTATTCCGAGTTACGTAATAATGAGATGCAATAAATAACTCTTGAACCTTCGGATTATTCAAATGCATTTTGGAAAATCATATAAAGAGATTAGCACTTATGAATCTGAGATGAATAGTTATGAATCAGAACTGAATAGTTATGAAGCAGAAAATAAACTGCCAAAAAAGAAAAATAAATGTTGATTTTATGGTATAATACTAGCATCCCAGCTGCTAGTATTATACCGTAAAATCAAAATTTTTTTACTTTTTAGAGTAGATTGCTTTTATTATAAATACCAGACGATCCAACCCGGTTTAAAGAACATAGGTGAAAAACCAAACTCTAATATGTTTTTACTTTATCTTTACAAGAATGGATTAATGAAAATTCGACTTCCGGATTTCGACAGATTTATACGTTTTAGAAGGTACTGAACACGATTTCACTATTTTTAGAAAATGTCTGACTGTGAGTCTGTCTGTTTGTCTGTCTGTATGCGACAAAAATTTCGTGGGCGCTCTATCTCAAGAACTAATACACGGAATTTGATAAAATTTTATTTTCCGTTAGTCCCTGATATAAATTGGTGCTGATTAGTTTTTGGCGTATATCGCCCAACAGGTGGCGCTGTTATGCTACATTTTTTGCGATTTTTGCGATATATCTATCTGAAGAGCTAATGTATGAATTTTCACCAAACTTCAGATTAAGTTAGACGTTGACATACGTTGTTGCTGATTGTGTTTTCCAGTAAATCGTCTAACAGGTGGCGTTGCTATGATGCATTCTTCAGGATTTACACGATTTTAGCGATAGTCATATCTCAAGATCTAATGCACGGAATTTAATAGAACTTTAGATTCAGTTAGACCTTGATATAAATTGGTGCGGAGATTCGTTTTTAGTGTTTGCGAAATCTGTGTGAGATAGAAAAAAGTTTTGGGATTGGCGCATACGACTAGTTTACATTTAACATATTTTTTAGATTGTCAACTAACAACACCTAAAAACATTTTTTTGAAAAATATCAAATAAGTACTCAAATAAAGCTTTGAAATTTATTAAAAGTGATACTTTAACCGAATGCAAGGTGTTAATAGCCTACGAAACAGCAGCCTTTTGGATTCAGATGATTCCAGAGTTCAAGCACGTAGTCCTATTACATATTTGTTAAATTTGTGTTTTATTTATATTATATTATATTATTTATTTATTTATTCATTGATGAAATGTTAATTTCGTTATGCATGGAATATTAGCCGGAAATAGACTCTCATCTATTTACAGGGTTATTATAATTAAAGTTCCACTTTCAAAATGCTGTAAAAAAGGAACCACTGGTCAGAATGACTTCAAATTTGAACTTAATATACTGGAAGAAGGGAAAAACGGTATGTCATAAGAAAGAAAAAGTTCCAAAGTGTATCAATAGATGGCGCTGTAAGCGACATAACGAAAGTGGATTCGGCTACAAGTGACATTTTTAATCGAAATACGACGGCTTTGGCATGAGTTGCACAGTAAACCAACCATACTGCTCAATGTGCATGAGCGTTTCGGTTGTTTGACGGAAAAATGACTTCCAAATCAGTCAACAGTTGTGGTACTATTAGTGGAAAGCCCATCTACCACGACAACCACATTGGAGGAGAAAAATCGGTTTTTAATTGTCCTTGGGCATGAAAACCGCATAAAAGCACATAATGATTAGGTTTTTAATCAAATTTTAATGAATAGGTTTGCATGAGTGTCTTTTAATTTGCATAGTATGCCGCTTACAGCGCCATCTATTGATACACTTTGGAACTTTTTTCTTATTCCATACCGTTTCCCCCTTCTTCTAGTATATTCTGTTCAAATTTGAAGTCGTTCTGCCAGTGATTCCTATTTTAAAGCCTTTTGAAAGTGGGACTTTAATTATAACGTAATTTGTCCCCTTGTATATTCTTACTGTATATTCTTACCTAGAATCACCCTGTATATTCTTTTAAGAGCAAGCGGATTAATCTTCCATAATCGGGCTACACGCAATAGAGAAACAATATTTTTTTAAAATCATACTTGGAAATTATTTTTAAAAAGATTATTTTTAATTACGAGAGATCAAATAACTTCAAATAACTTCAAATAACAAATTAAGCATTTAGACCCTCCATGAAGTAAGCAAAAACGTATCACATATATAGGAAATAATAGACAAAAACCTTGTGTGCAAACAGGTTTATTTTACGACTTTAAAAACTGGAATTGCAAATTGTATTCGGATTTTTTTTATTTCGAATCATACATTTAAATAAAATTCTAAAGAGTTTTTCGCAACTTTAATGACGAATTAAAACATTTGCAGTTCCTGGCCATATTATTAGACGTGGTTGTTTTTTTTAGCATATATGGTATGTAATGAATTTAAAAACTAATTCAGCGTGACAATATAATTTTATTCATTAAAATAATGTTCGCCACATATTTTCTTAATTTGAAAACTGTTTTTTTTACATGTCCTATTATATCACTGGCTCAAGGTCAACCGAACGAAAACACGTTATGACAGGCTTCACTAGTGTTCTTACGTGAGACGATCACGGACGTGTTTGTGATATTTTAAAATCAGTTGTTAGGTTTTATTTGTATTTGTATCATGAATATATTATTTTTTATTGTGAATATATTACTTTTAATCGTGAATATATTATTTTTAGATAATTGAAATACGGGTAAAAAAAACGCACTTATCACCACACAAAAAAAAAAAAATAAAAATAAAAATAAAAAAATGAAATAAAATAAAATAAATTAAATAAATAAATAAATAAATAAATAAAATAAAATAAAATAAAATATGAAAAAATATTTGAATAGGGGCATATCAAGAAAATTTAATGTTTCTGAAGCAAGTGCAAGGCGGTTAAAGAAGAAATTTGAGTTGGGACAAACATTGAGCCCAAAACGAAGAAAAATGTGGAAGAAAACTGTATTTACGCTAAGGTCAGTACTATGCTTAAAGAATATTTGTATGAAAAATCGATTCGCAACTACTAAACATATAAAATCGAAGCTCGAAGAGTCTGATGTTGTTGTGTCAGAACGATCTGTATGCACAAAACTATCAGTGATAAATTTCAAGGCCTTTTTAGACCAGCTATAGAGCCAAAATTAACCGAAGCAATGTAAGCTAAGCGGCTGAAGTGGCTAGAGAGCATTAAACAAGACATTGGAGTATTGGAAATCGGTTATTATGAAATTATCCTTATTTTATTATTACTTGAAACATTTAACAATGTATTTCCTTAACCATTAGATAAATACATGTTAAAAATTACTTGTTTCAGGTTTTCTTTAGTGATGAAAGCACTTTTGAAAATTTAGCTAACAAATCCCAGTTTGTGCGTCGTCGTCCTGTTGAGAAGTTTCATCCAGACAGTGTCGTGCCAACTGTCAAACACCCAACAAATATCATGGTTTGGTCTGTCATAAGTAGCAAAGGCAATGGACGTTTTTACATAGCTAAATGAACTATGAAACAAGATCAATACAAAGAGGTGTAGCGAAATCGGTTGGTTCCGCAACTGAAATAATGGTTTCAAAATTGAGAACCTTTCGTATTTATGCAAGATTATCCTTGTCACATAGCATGATCAGTCAAGACTTACTTACAACAAGGAAATATCTCTGTACCGGGTTGACCGGGTAAATCACCAGACATGAATTCCATTAAAATAACTTTGACAATAAAAGAAAATTCGAAACGAAAGATTCGTCTGTTTTAATTCACTATATGCTTTAAATCTCCTCTTGATCTCATCACGTTTCATAACCATATCCAGAATCGAAGACAATCAAAATAACTTTAACAATAAAAGAAAATTCGACACAAAAGATTCGTCTTTGTTTATTCACTATATGCTTTAAATCTCCCCTTGATCTCATCACGTTTCATAACCATATCCAGAATCGAATACAATCAAAATAACTTTAACAATAAAAGAAAATTCGAAACGAAAGATTCGTCTTTGTTTATTCACTGTATGCTTTAAATCTCCTCTTGATCTCATCATGTTTCATAACTATATCCAGAATCGAATACAATCAAAATAACTTTAACAATAAAAGAAAATTCGAAACGAAAGATTCGTCTTTGTTTATTCACTGTATGCTTTAAATCTCCTCTTGATCTCATCACGTTTCATAACTATATCCAGAATCGAATACAATCAAAATAACTTTAACAATAAAAGAAAATTCGAAACGAAAGATTCGTCTTTGTTTATTCACTGTATGCTTTAAATCTCCTCTTGATCTCATCACGTTTCATAACTATATCCAGAATCGAAGACAATCAAAATAACTTTAACAGTAAAAGAAAATTCGAAACGAAAGTTTCGTCTTTGTTTATTCACTATATGCTTTAAATCTCCTCTTGATCTCATCACGTTTCATAACCATATCCAGAATCGAAGACAATTAAAATAACTTTAACAATAAACGAAAATTCGAAACGAAAGATTCGTCTTTGTTTATTCACAATGTGTTTTAAATTTCCTCTTGATCTCATCACGTTTCATAAAAATATCCAGAATCGAAGACAATCAAAATAATTTTAACAATAAAAGAAAATTCGAAACGAAAGATTCGTCTTTGTTTATTCACTATATGCTTTAAATCTCCTCTTGATCTCATCACGTTTCATAACCATATCCAGAATCGAAGACAATCAAAATAACTTTAACAATAAAAAAAAATTCGAAACGAAAGATTCGTCTTTGTATCTTCACTATATGCTTTAAATCTCCTCTTGATCTCCTCACGTTTCATAACCATATCCAGAATCGAAGGCAATCAAAATAACTTTAACAATAAAAGAAAATTCGAAACGAAAGATTCGTCTTTGTTTATTCACTATATGCTTTAAATCTCCTCTTGATCTCATAAAGTTTCATAATCATATCCAGAATCGAAAACAATCAAAATAACTTTAATAATAAAAGAAAATTCGAAACGAAAAATTCGTTTTTGTTTATACACTATAATACTATGTACTACTAAGATCTTACGTTTTAAAGTTTTTAAGACATTTTGTACATTTATTTTTATCTTACGTCTATTTTAGTAACACATAGATTGAAGTCATTTTTCATGGAAAATGTTTTTCTTATAATGAATTCCATTGAAAATATTTGTGAGCTGGTGAAGAGAGACTTGGCCAAAGAAGTCATAACGAACAAAATCCATCTGATAGGAAAACTTATCCATGTCTGGAATCATTACCCACACATACCATAAACAATTCAATTTTGTATTAACAACATGCCACGACGAATGGAGGCATTGATTGCTGCCAAAGAAGGTTCTACAAAATATTGACATTTTTCAAGTTTCAAGTTTTGAATTTCACAAATTTTTAATTTGATTTACAAAAATAAATAATTTTAAAGTCATTGGCGTGCTTTTTATTTAATATAACCCTATATTTAATATTTATAATTAATTTTAACTATTAACACAGTAAAATCATCTCTATGACGTTAGTAATATTATTTTTTTGAAGAAAAAATGATTTCGTCTAATAATTTGGCCAGGGAGTAGAGACTGTAGTAATGTGTGCGGATTAAAAAACACCTAATCTTAGAAAACAAAGCCGGACGTTACGAAAAACAGACAGATACGCTAGTGCCGGAAAACATTGAAAAATCGTAAAATTCAAACTATCATAACTCGGCAAATTCGTAAATGAAAACTCGTCAATGATCAAAAACTCGTAAATGAATGAGACTTTTTATTAAAGTCCTTCTTAGATGAAGGGAGACTTTTTTTATAACTATAAGTTATAGGAAAAAGGGACCGTTAAAAATTCATATTTTGTATTTTAATGTCCATACAAAATACGAATTGAAAGGTGTATTTTATTTGTATGTTTTTAGTAATTGAGACTTTGTTTCTATCATCAACAGCTTAAGAAATCGTCATTACTTCTATTTTGAATCATCCGGTATAGGAAATAAAAAAACAAGTCATTTGATCGCAAACAGATTCACTCTAAAACTTTTAGAATTGAAATTACAATTTGCGTTTGGACTTTTTTTTTTTTAATTTTTCGAATCATTTACTTAAAAGAAATTCCAAAGAGTATTTCGAAACCTTAATGACAGATTAAAACATTTAGTAGCTCATATTCACTGAATTAAATACACATCAAATAAATATATTCTCGTGATTAAATTATAATCTCAAAAACAAGTACTATAAGTTTTTCCCTTACTACATTTTGATAATTTTCTTACTATTATTACTTTTCGATTGTGCAGGAGTTTCGAAGTTCAGTTATCTTGCTTTGTACATACATACATAATATATATATATATATATATATAATTATGAGAGATGATAAATTATTCGAGTCATTAGAAATGTACATACAGTTATAAAAGAATTTTAGCGATCTTCACAAATTTGCTTTTTAGTTGCAACAAAAAGCAATGTATTTTTTAAGTGCATTTAAACTAAAAAAATTCTGTTAACTTCAAAATATTTTGAAAAGTTTTAATTATTTCTCTTGAACTTTCTTTTAAAGAAGATGAAATACTACAGTTTTGGAAAAGGATTAGTTGATTTTCTTTGCCACAGAAATACATAAAGATTTTTTTTACTAGAAACATTAATTTCTTTTCTAAATGTATAACAATAACGCGTTCTGAAGACAAATTCCTAACAGATATTGATGGATGATGAAAGATCTATTTATTTTCTAAAAATAATCGTTGCTAAAAATAAATTATCAATCATTTTTTTTTCTTTTTTTTTGTGAAAAAATTCTTAGTTTAAGTACGTTTGACATGTAAAAGAAATGAAACATTTTGAAAGAAAATGTTGTAAATATGACTGCTTTTTTTTAAAGAATGAGATTATTCGACACATTTATTATTATATTTAATGACTGTGTATCTCTCTATACTTAAAAAAGTAACCAACGCTATCACCACTGACAATGGATTTTTTGTGTCCGGAGGTTTTTCTAGGCTAATATTAACCTTTAATATACCAAGCCTACCTCGCCATATTTAAAATGCTTAAATAATATTTCCAAACATACTTTATCAAGCTCGAGTCTTCTGAAGACTCCAGCTAAAACTAAACATCCCCCGTGTTTACCGCTAAATCCTAACTATGTGATGGGTAAATACCCAAAATTATGTTCTTTCGGTTTCTGAAGATCAGTAATACACCAAAAATGTACTTATTTGAACAGAATCTACATCTGTCCAAATTCGTATTCTGTTCGGAGTAGTATTTGAATCCAAATCTTGTAAAACACTATGTTTCACCATTGGTGAAGGTGTATATAGTATCAACAATTTTAACATCGAGAGACAAGTTGAAAACTTCGAATATTGTGGTCGCACCATCAGTAGAGTGTATTGGCCAAGTTGTTCCTCTGTCAATGTTACACTGTTGACGTCGAGTAACCGGCGGCACGGAACTACTCCGCACTTCTACACACTCTTCCTGAATTTGCAGTGAACTTATCATCTTCATCCGAATTATCATCAGATGATGCGCTGGAAATGTCACTTTCTCCAGAATTCTCTTCAAGATTGTCATCAGATTCTGACACATCTAGTGGTGGAAAATATTCCTCATCAGATTTTCTCAAGGCATCTTCCATTCAAATCATTTGCAGTGAACTCATCATCTTCATCCGAATTATTATCAGATGATGCGCTGGAAATGTCACTTTCTTCAGAATTCTCTTCAAGATTGTCATCAGATTCTGACACATCTAGTGGTGGAAAATATTCCTCATCAGATTTTCTCAAGGCATCTTCCATTCAAATCATTTGCAGTGAACTCATCATCTTCATCCGAATTATTATCAGATGATGCGCTGGAAATGTCACTTTCTTCAGAATTCTCTTCAATATTGTCATCAGATTCTGACACATCTAGTGGTGGAAAATATTCCTCATCAGATTTTCTCAAGGCATCTTCCATTCAAATCATTTGCAGTGAACTCATCATCTTCATCCGAATTATTATCAGATGATGCGCTGGAAATGTCACTTTCTCCAGAATTCTCTTCAAGATTGTCATCAGATTCTGACACATCTAGTGGTGGAAAATATTCCTCATCAGATTTTCTCAAGGCATCTTCCATTCAAATCATTTGCAGTGAACTCATCATCTTCATCCGAATTATTATCAGATGATGCGCTGGAAATGTCACTTTCTTCAGAATTCTCTTCAATATTGTCATCAGATTCTGACACATCTAGTGGTGAAAAATATTCCTCATCAGATTTTCTCAAGGCATCTTCCATTCAAACCACTGTCATTCTTCAGCTGACAAATTTTGTCTTCTGACAGTCTTTTACGGGGCATTTTTCAAAATTTACAACCATCAGAATTTGCAAAGAACAAGGATAACAACATTACTTCAGAATTTGTAACATAGTATACCAAGTGGGGTCCTGGTAGGACCCCACTTTTTTGTTAACGTTAATTTTATAGAACATTTTATAAGCAAAATTACACATTATTTATGTTAATTTGATTCTGGACACATAGAAAAATATGAGTAAAATAGTTGTTATATTATAAGGCAGTATCACGAAAAAATACCATTCTGGGATCATAAGTAGATCCCCCTTGGTATATTAAGGGTTAAGAAAACTATTGCATATAAAAATATCAAAAGTGGTAGTTTTGTAGAGAATTTTCGATAAACATGCTGAAGCAGACAGTTTTTAAATAGCAGAATTACTTTAAGAGATATTTAACATTGAAGTTGGTCAAAATAATTCTGTTGTCATATAGGAACAAAAACTATGCATAGTAATTTAACCATAATTTGAAAGGATATAGTTGACAAGCTTCCGGTTTGCAGTGTGCAGTTATTTTTTTAATTTGACTAACTTATTGAGGTTTTTTTTTTAATTATTAAAATTTTCATTATTTCGATGGAGATTTATTTCATATTTCGAAAAGGGCATTTTTAAAACTGTTTCCAATTTGTAAAATAGGGCAAATAATAATCTTCCCTTCCAATTAAAATATGTATTTACACGTGACTATGAAAAACATAAATAAAACTTTAAAATAATAATTAAATGATCGTGTATTAAAAACAGTATATAGAGAAACTTATAAAAAAATGTACTTGCACGTGAAAAGAGAAATAAAACTTGAAAATAATAATTAAATTATTACACGTTAAAAGCAGTAAATGTGAAAATTACGCCACATTTAAAATGCTTAAATAATATTTGCAAATATTTTTAATTAAAAAAAATATAAAAAAAATATAAAAAATAACGAGAGATTTATTTATTTCGACAATTTTTTTCCCTATTGTTGCAAATTAACATTGTTTACATAGCTATTTTATACAAGTTGATTTTCAAATGTTTAATTGATTTTATTTAATCAATCACGAAAACAGTTATTAGCTGTTTCGACAGCAGCTGATTCGGCTTTAAAATTCCCCAGTCAAAGGGAAATGAATGGAAACCCGACTACAGGAGATCGCCACTGGTCGTTTAATTATAATTTAATCTTCTGTAATCGTTTTAGAGGATATAAAATTAACGTGTTTTTAGGGTTTGTGGTGTCAGAACTGAGGTTTGGGATCTTAGCTCGTAGGGAGCAGAGCTCCCTACTTTAGGGAAAAAAGAGGATTTACACATAATGTTTATTTCCTTTTCCTTTTCTTTCTCATGTATTATGAGCAGGCCAGGATATTGATGGCATTTGGATTTTTCTTTGCATTTTGTTGAATATAACAGTCTGTTTTCTCGCTTAAAGGTGATCAATTATCTTCTAAATATTAAAAGCTAAGAAAAGTTTCAAATCTTGTTATCACAAAAATCATTTGTTGCACTTGTGTCAATATTTACAATAATACATAGACAATTTTACTCTTTAGAATTTTGCTTCTCAAGAAATTCAATATATTTAATGTTAAAATTCTTAAATTGTTTCCTTGTACGAAATAATCATTGGTACTTGTGTACATTTAATCTTGCAATATACTTTTCAGGATTAAAATGTTCCTCTTAATTTTAATAAATTCTTGTTCTTTTAATGCGAATGAAATAAACATATTATGACTCTATTTTTCAAAATAATTTCGTATGAGTATAAATTATACTTAAATTAGAATATCAGTGACATAAAATTGAAAACAGAAAAGGAATACTTACAGATATGCTTGTTATCTATTCATTTATTATTCAGAAAAGTGACAGTTTATGATAAAAAGAAGAAAGAAGATAAAAGAAGCTATTTTTAAACAACTTTAATAATCATTCTCATTTTCAAAGTGGTAATTGTGTTTGAATAATAAGCATGTAACTGGCCATTCATTTCAAATATAATTAAAAGAGAAGTTACACAATGGAATCCATAAAATTATCTTAAGTAAATAATCTTGATTAAAAAGCTTTTCTCGTTGATGAAGTTGGTTCCTCAAATTTATTGTACTTTTTAGGAAACAATGCATCTCAAGTATTGCTCCAAGTTTAAATGAAGAATTGTTAATTATGCACTTTTAACAGAAGCTAATATGCCACTTTTTCTTGAGAAATGTAACACAAATTAAATATTTGTCTTTTCTTTAAACGACTTCAGAATTACTTTCTGGAATGTTTGAAGAATCTTGACACCCCCACCCTCTCCCCTCCATTTCGATATAGGACTATAAAAGTTGTGTGACTGCCAAGAACCGTACTTGTGCCAAGATAACAATTTATGTTTCAGAAAAAAAGATGTATACTATCATGGTAAATAGGTGTTTTGTGATTTTTTGGCTAGATTTTAATCTTCCGAGAAAAAGTTTGTTGGAAGTTTTTTTTTTCTTTTCGATAAAGATTTGACTAAATTTTTTGAGGAATAGAGTTTTTTTTTTCATAATAAGCACACAATATGTAAAGTAAGAAAGATAATAACGAAGATTAATTAATATTTCAATTATGTGAATGAGATTTATTTGGACGCATTCAAAACGTAATTGGATTAAGCATGAGGCTAATTTAAAATATTTATGATGAATTAGAAGTACATTTTGAAAATCTACATTAAAAAATGACCCTGAATTTTTTAAAAATGTGATGTAACTGAGACTATTGAATCTAATAATTTTTTTAAATATTAAATTTAAATTTTTGGTACTTTTATGTTAGCTGGGCGCAAATCTTTCCAATTTAATTTTTTTTTTCGCTAATAGCATATTTTATCTTTCGCGCATGTAAATTAGGAAAAACGCTTTAAAAATGAAGTAATATGTTTTCGGTTTATGATATTATTTTTTAATAATAAATATTTTATTCAAATATTTATTTGTATTTTAAATAAAATGTGTGAAAGGCATGTATTTTAAACGCATGTAATATATGTATTTTAAATGAAAGTTATGTATATTGAAAGAAATGAGTGAAAGGTTTATATTTTATATGGAATGAATGCAATGCGAATAAGGGAAAGGGGAACAATATTTGAAAATTTATCATCTGTGCTCGACTGACATAAAAGTGCCACATTTTTTTCTTAAAAAATCTGCTGTAGAATAGATTACAAACAAAGAAACGGTAACTATAACCTGTACCATGCAGGGTGTCCCAAAAATGTTAATTATCACTATAGTTTTTTACTTGTTAGAATTAACTAGACAATGTAAGTTGCAAACGTGTTCAAAATAAGATAGGATATAAGATTATATAAATTGTGTAATTCTCTGAAAAATCATATGTTAATCTTTTATGCCACCTCCCTAGACAAATTTGGTCAGTTAAAAAAAAAGTTTCCTTTCGCTGCAATAATATCAATACAAAACACCTACATACTTGTTTCTTTAAAATCAACTCAATATTATTGTAGTAGAAAGGCTAACTTATTACACTTTTTTGTACAATTTACAAATTTAATTAACAAAATAGGGACCATATTCAAATTGAAGGGGTGTTCTGAAGATTATTATTATTATTTTTTTTTAACAAAGGAGAAAAGCTATATATCAAAGCCATAAAATATTTCATAGGTTCACATCATGTCAGATGGACGTTTCGGTCAACTTCTACGACCATCTTCAGAATATGATGTTAAATTGAATAAACTTAAAAAACAAAGGACAACCATCTTGAAATGCAATTCACACAACTTGTGCGAATTGCATTTCAAGATGGTTGTCCTTAGTTTTTAAGTTTATTCAATTTAACATCATATTCTGAAGATGGTCGTAGAAGTCAACCGAAACGTCAATCTGATATATTTTTAAGTTTTAATTATACACAAATATTTATACACCATTTAGTAATAAAGTGTGATTTACCTTGCACAAAAATTATTTACGATAAAGGAGATTTATTTTGCAAAAATCTCCAAAATTTGCCACACTAATCGGTCTCAGTGACTATACATTGGATAATCGAACATATAAAAATCATCATGATCTAAATACGAATACGACGAAATAACAATCCTCAAAAAACCATAATCTAACAAAACAAAAGAGAGAGAGGGGGACCACATTTTGGTTACCTTTGTGACTGTGACACACGGGATAATTTGTGACGTCATATCAACTGTTTGTGAATAATTTTCCAAAATATTATAAATTGTTTCCATGGGACAAACAACACTTTTCTGCGTCATAAAGAAGTTACGCTTTATATTTGAAGATTATTATTATTATTATTTTTTAACAAAGGAGAAAAGCTATTTATCAAAGCCATATGAATAAAATATTTCATAGGTTCACATCATATAAAGAACTCCATGTAATTGTGATGTCTTCAATAACTACTTTTCCAATTTTGTTTAATGCTCTGTCATGTTTTGAAACAAGTTCTTCATTTACATCTTTCGTCATTGTTTGCATTAACATACATTCGTTACATTTTGTGTTATATTTAATGTGACTCCCTTTTGCTTATGTTGATATAGCTTATGCTATTTTCTGCCTACGTAATAAAAAAAATCGTTTAAAGATCCAGATGTTAGCAAAAGCTTTAAAGCTTGTTATCTTAAAAATTGTAACTCCAACTATTAGACATAATTTCTTCATAAATATTATGTCTAATACTTAATATAAGCTTTATAAATATTATGTCTAATACTATTATTATTCTGATTCATTTCTTGTATTCCTCTACCAGTAAAAAATGCGTTGTTAATAAAATTAAAAAATTTGGAAACTTTTAAAAAGTACAAGAGATCAATATTTAAGAATAATAAATAAAAGGTTAAACTTGTATGTCATTGCGTAAACATTTACTGTACAAAATTTTAAAATTTTAGGAATATCTGGATAGCCATTATCACGAATCCGTGCGCATAAGTTGAATAATAAGCGTTTAGAAAAAAAAAAGCTTTAAATATAAATATTTCTTAAACCGTACATGGAAATAATTAACATTCTTTTTTTCTATAACTTTTGATCTAATGCAGAATTTTGAATGCGATTTTATTTAGAATATTACAAATTAACTAAATTATAATATGAGTGAATAAAAAACATCGACGTTTTAGTCGATCTAAAAGGTGTCTGACAACTTAAATCAATGTTTAAAACAAATTATAGTAATCATTTATTTTGCAACCCCTTCTCTATAAACTTCTTGACATCATTTTATTTCCCTTTTAATTAGTATAGCAAAGAAATATTCTTTAATTTTGGTAGGTAGGGTTATTTTACATTTATGAAACATACATAAAAATGATGATCTATTATATTAATTTATGCAAATACTTATTTGTTTTTTGTGAATCATGAACTTGACATGAAAATTAAAAAAACATAATACATAATGTTTCTCCTTTGTGAAAAAAAAATATTTTTTTCAAAATAATATTTTTAATGTGGAAAATTTAATTATATTATTTTCAAAAAATATTTAATTTTTTTAGAAAACCTTTTTCTAACAGTAACATAGGAATATTTATTAAAATACAATCAATAATTATACAAAGGTCAGCTTTAACTATCCTTTTCAAAAAATTAATAACCAGTATTACTAGGATTCATTTAACATTATATATTTTTAGCATCATTAGTTTTAAAAAAAAGTAAAGATGAATAATAATTTTAAAAGAAAGATTGTAATTCGATGTGTTTTTCTGTTCTTTTTTCTTTTTTAAACATATTAATCTGAAAGAACTTGCTGATATTTTGGCATTTTTTTCAGCAAATGACAAACTCGTTGACTAACTGGTCTTTCATGTTTTGAATGATTGCCAACTAATGTTCATTTTGTTATTTTTAGACATAGTTATCAAAAAAGTTATAAGTTTGCAAGAGAAAAATATGTAAGTTTTTTAATGGACTTAAGGACGTAAAACTTTTTGCTCCTTAAATAAATAGGTAGGTTTCATTTAAGTAATTAAATACATTTTAGAATACATATATATTTTTAAAATATCCAAAAACTAATAATATATGTTTACATATTGCAATTTGTTTTTAAATTTTACTGTTTTGTAATTTAAATTATTAGCCTTCTATCAATCGGATGTTTTTTATTGGACACTTTGTTATAAAACAACAACAAAAAACGAATTACACTTAAATGTAGGCCATATTATATGTAAAATAAACAATGTTCGTAAGAAATAACCTGTATATAATTGCATTTTATAAAGTATTTTCTTTTTATTACATTATTTCATGAGTTTTTTAATTATAATTTTTCACATATTTAGGGTTAGATATAATTTATATGATTTTTGAATATATTTTTTTTTTTACATATCTAATCTTAGAATTCCTACGATCAAATATAATATGAAGATTACTATTCGACAATAGTGGTGTCCAGGACTGTATAGAGTGAAATTTCATTTGATTCGCATATCCATCAATATGCATGTGTAGGGATAAAATATATTGTTGGAAACATGAGACGGCATATATATTTTAATTAGAATTATCCGTTATTGTACTTCCCATAACTGTTTTTAGGTGCGTTCGTAATTATATAAATACGTAGCACCTATTGTCGTCGTCTGGTCCGTCCGTCTGTCCGTCCGTCCGTCCGCCTGTCTGTCCGTCCGCATATAACAACGCAAAAACTACCCAACCGAATGGTTTAAAATTTAAGATATATTATCTTTGCAGAATTTTGTCGAGACATTTCAATTTTTTAAAAAATCGAATCAAAACTTTAGAAAATATTAATAAAAACATTTATAAAGAAATTTGATTTTTTTTAAATCGGTGCTTTCTTGTTATAGGAGCTTTCGAGCTTTAATCGTCAAGCGACCGAGATACTTATTTTATGACAGAAATTAATCTGCAGACGATATAATTCATTTCACAGAATTAAAAATCATCAAGATCTGAATATTTACATAACTAGCTATAGTACGAACGCACCTCGTTTGTAACGTTTGACGTACAATTTCCAACTTGTTTCATTTAAAAAAAGATAGAGGAAGAGAGAAATATACAAAGAAAAAACAATTGCAAAAAACACTTAATGTGTTCAAGAAACGTGTGAGACTAAAATAATAAAAATAATAATGATGATGATAATAATAATAATAATAATAATAATAATAATAATAATAATAATAATAACAAGACTTGAAAAATGAACATTCACCTTCTTTTAAAAAAATAGAAATCAGAATGATAATAAATCTAAATAATTAGTAAAAAGACGTTTCACTGAAATTAAACTGCACACTTATACTCACGTAAATATCTCAGTAATATGTTTCAATGTTAGACGAATGTTTAGATTTACCCGATAAAGCATTACAGCGTGATAGTGCTGGAATATCAGATTCATTGTCCACTATATCATCGCCAGTATCTAAATCTTCTGATACATGCGCATTTACTTTAACTGTTTCTAAGATTTCATCGTCTTCGAAGCATCTGAATGTCATAACACCTTTATCATTGTTATTATTTAGAAGAAGAAGAAGAAGGAGACGGACTCTTTTATTATAATTTGAGGTTACTACAAACACTGAAAATAGTAAATAAACAAACAAACAAACAAAAAACACAAAAGAATATTTTCAAATGTTATGATGATTTAACCAATATATCCCAATGTTCTGTCGAGTTATCGAGTATATTTTTATGTTATAAATGCATTGGTAAGAATCAGAATAATATTTTATGTCAAGTTATCTAACATGTTACTTTACCAGGATGTCGAGTAACCGGGGATTCCACTGAACATCTGGGTCCGCCCAAGACCCATATATATGAAATTGTGTATGTTTAGGCAACATGCACACTTATGCACATATAAATAAATGTGTGTTATATGTGCGGGAAATCAGATAGCGGCCATGAAGAGGGTTAGGTTATACAGTTCAAATACAACCATAGATATAACAAGTTGGAAATTGTACGTCAAACGTGACAAATGAGGTGCGTTCGTACTATAGATAGTTATATAAAGGTTCAGATCTTGATGATTTTTAATTCTGTGAAATGAATTATATCGTCTACAGGTTAATTTCTGTAATAAAATAAGTATCTCGATCGCTTAGCGATTAAAGCTCGGAAGCTCCTATAACAAGAAAGCACCGATTTTTTTAAAAAAATTCAAATTTCTTAATAAATATTTTTATTAATATCGTCTAAAGTTTTGATTTGATTTTCATAACATTTGAAATATCTCGACAAAATTCTGCAAAGATAATATATGTTAAATTTCAAACCATTCGTTTGGGTAGTTTTTGCGTTGTTATATGCGGACAGACGGACGGACGGACGGACAGACAGACAGACAGACGGACGGACCAGACGACGACAATAAGTGCTACGTATTTATACAATTACGAACGCACCTAAAAAGGTTAGTGATCCCTGTCCTATGTTGTTATAGTTTTTCAGACGTCAAATTTTCTTACATTAATGTATTTGCCTTTATTTTAAATCTGATATTAATAATGTCACTAAAAACTGAAAAATAAACAAAAAATATTTAAGTCATTAAAATTACGACTCATAATTAAAGAAAAAAAACAATAGTTTATTTAAAAATACTTTATGAAAAAGAAAGAACCACTAAGTACAACAGATTTTTGCTCGGATGTTTAATAACCTAAACCATTTTATAATCGATCACTGGAAAGTTCTTGTAATATTTCGCCTTCCTGTCATGCATTATTTTGAAAGTAATTACTGGTTCAGAAACAAATAAAAGTGCAAATATTCTGTTCTATTCTATTCTATTCTATTCTATTATAAGGACTTCATCGAGGTTCATGTAGAGTATTTTCGTGTAACTTATGCAGAACAACGAGGCGAACAAAATGTGATGTGGGAACCTTATTTGCCAAAAACAGCTCTTGATGTCACGAATGCATCACTCTTCAGACACGCTCCATTGGTTCTTGAATGCGATCACTTACCGTCAAACTCAGTAAAACACTATTTTTCGCCAGAATGGGTCAGCATTACAAGTTAATACTTACAGCGAGAAGAGTAAAGAGAGTGTACATAAAAAAAAATAATTTAATAGCGAAACATACGAAAAAACCAACTTCATTTTCCCTAATTTATTATGATAATAATGCATTATAATATGAAAGTATTTTTAATCATGACAACATTTAATTTTTCCTTTGTAAAGTTCTTACCTGTGCTATTCATATTCATACAAAATCCTTTTTTTCTTCTTTGACTGTGACCATTTTTCTCATAATTACTTCGGCTGGTTGTATATTGGCTGAGCGAGATCAATGTATTATAATTCTGCATAAAAGTTTTTTTTAAATAGAAATTATTAACGAAAACACTTTTTTTATTGCAAGCATTTGTTTCAGTTATTAATATAATCCGGTTTTATCTTATATATAAATTGAGGTAAAAATAAAACAAGTTTTGGTTTTAAACAACAAGATGGTTTTTAAATTAATTGAAAACTTTCAATAAACATATGTTAATAAAAGAAAACGAATTATATGTAAATTGCAAAATATTTATAAATTATAAATATTTATAGAATAGTAGATCTTTGCCCGCTTCGCTGGTCTCTTTTCCAAACAAACCTAGAAATAAATGAACTGGGTTTGGGGGTTCCATTGACTTTGGCAGCGTGCACCTATGCAGGCTATGCCTGCTACGGGCTCAAATCAAGCTAATCTAGAATTATTGTGTTTTGAAAATTTTCAGCATCGTCGTTTACGTTGAGCCAATTTAGTATCCTTTCATCTTAAGTTTAATCATGGGCAGTAACAAAATTTTCCGGGCAGTTCTTCCGGGCAAATCTTTGTTATATCGCGCATTCAAATATACTTATCTTTTAAGTGTTCCTGAGTAAATTAAAAAAACTTGCATTGATTTGCAAGTTACAAAGAATGTAAGGGTTACCCATTTGGTATCTATCAGTTCGCGCTTCCAAAATAAATAAATAAAACCATGATTTCGTACGTTAGAATAAAACTCCTAAAACAGTCAATCTAAGAGTTATATCATAAACAACAATCTGGTTAAAATGTATAGCAGTTACAACAAGAGAGCTAATTTTTCAATTAGAAGTAAACAATCACAATGTTATCTCTATGAGAATAACTAAAAATCTCATAAAAATTAAATTTAAAAAAAAATCGAATCCAAAAATCCGAAAATTGGCTTCGAGGTGGCATAACTTCAGACGGGGTACTTTCCTGCCAAATCTTATAGCTCTACATGAAGCAGTCTTCTTAACATCTTAACTGATTCAGAACACAGAACACACACACACAAATTTCTCTCTTTATTATTATGGATTATGACTTTTATAAATATAGACTGAATTTATATAAATACAACAAAGCTATAATAATCAATCTTTTATAATTTAAATGGCAATTCGTCATTACTCATCAATGTCATTTTTTGCAGTATCCTAGCAAAAATTTCACATGTTAGCCAAACAAACATTTGGATTTTTCTAATCGATAGAAAAAATTCTTAATTAACTTAATAATCTTATTTTTATAAAGATACTTTTTAAAACTAATATTTCTGTTCAATAATTATATGTTAATATGTGCGAGATTTTTGGGTAAACTATTATTAAATAAATGTATTTTAAAATATTAATTGATTTTTATATACCTTTATTTTTAATACTATTCCGTGACAACTGTGACAAAAACAAATTTAATGAAACTGTTTTTAAAAAGTCGTGTAAATTTTTTAAATACTTTTAGCATCAAAAGTTAACGATTTATAAAAGCGTCAAAATTTACCAATTAAAAAAATTATGACGTATTATTGCTAATTTCTATTTAATGAATTTATATGCATTGCGATAGTTTTAAATCATAACAAATGTACAAAACGTAAAATCATTCATTGAAAGAATAAATAAATATTTTATAACAGGATTATTTTGAATTTTTTTTAAATAAAAGTTTATAATCTGTACCAAATGTATTTATAATTTTCTTTTCGCTTACTGTCTATTTTTATTTTCATATTTACACTGAAAACACGAAAGAAAAATCACCCGTGACGCATGGGTTATGACACGATTTCCAACGTTTCCAGAATACTTTAACAAAACTTCACCGTTTAATAAGATAAAGAAGATACTTAAGTAAGCAATTTAGAAAACGCATAACACATTTAGAAACCAGATTTCAGCAATTATCGTCCATAGCCGGAAAGGTAATTGAATCCTTTTGTGCAACCCTGTACATGATCTATAGATGTGAATATATTCTACATAGTATGATAAAACTTAGTATAGTTTTAGTGGACGGATAACACAGTTAAAAATTCATCTTCAGAAATTTCCGACAATAGTCCAAAATGTACTTGAACTCTTTTGTAAGCCCTGTAGATTAGATTATCTACAGATTTTTTAAAATACTAAGCTAAAATTTAATTCGGGAAATAAACGCTTAAAACTACTGAGATCTCACTTCCAGAAATTACCATCCATAGACGGCAATGTATCCAGTTCTTTGCATAGCCAGTTTGAAAATGAATAACTCATTTAAAAATCACTCTTTTGTGCGAATTCTTTTGTGTACCCTGTATATGCTCTAGAGAATTTATACGCACCACGTAGTATGCAAAAATTTAGTTAAATTTAAAAACGGATATCACAACTGAAAAAGGACTTCCAGCGATTATCGCTAATAAACTGTACTTTATCCGAAATCTATCGTGTCCTTGTAAATGAACAATAAATTCTATTATGTTGAGTAAAAAGTTTTCCGCCAAGGGGAGATAGCTTCGCGCAAACAGCTGTCATTTGTGCGGTTGTTAGCTTAATTTTTGCATTCGAAAGCAGAGCACAGGAACTACATGACTGTGTAATTTGTTTGTTAAAAATGTATTATCTTGTACTTCAAAACAGTGTTTAAAATGGGGCTATCACGTCAGCAGATCAGAACGATTATTTACTATGAGTCCCGTAATAAACTCAATGCGACTGAATGCCACAAAAAGATGTGTGAAAGTTTAGGAATAAATATTATTTCTTATGATACAGTCAAAGTTTGGTTCCGGAAGTTTAAAGCTGGAAATTTCAATAGTGAAGATGAACCACGTTCCGGCCGCCCTATTGAAGTTGATTGTGAGCAGTTAAAGCAAATCATTGATCCAGACAGAAATGTTTCAACACAAACTATTGCGTTAGAGCTTAAGGTTTGCCAAAAAACAATAGTTAACGCTCTAAAACGCATAAACCTAACGTTTAAGTTCAACCGCTGGGTGCCTTATGAATTGACTGCTGAAGACAAACGCAAGAGAAAAAACTGTTGTTTAGCTCTGCTCAGAGATCAAAGGAAAGAGAACATTTTGGACAAAATTGTAACCTGTGACGAAAAATGGGTGTACTACAACAATACAAGCCATAAAGGAAGGTGGTCAGCACCTGGGGAATCAACTGGCTCGGTTGCAAGACGTGCCTTAACTAACAAGAAGGTGCTCTTCTGCATCTGGTGGAATTGTCGTAGAATTCTGTACAAATAGTACCTAAAAAGTGGACAGACTACCAACAGTGCAATATACAGCAACATGCTAATCAAAGTTTGCGATGCCATTCGTGAAAAAATGAAGAAACGAGTTCAAAAGGAAGGTGGTTCTCTTTCATCAAGATAACGCCCGGCCACACGTTAGTACGATGACCGGCTGGACGCTCTACAAGCTGGAGTGGGATTTGATGCAACATCCACCATACAGCCCCGACATGGCCCCTTCAGATTTCTGTCTCTTTTCACATCTGCAGCTGCATCTGGATGGCACAATCTTCCATTCAAATGAGGAAGTCATAAATGAGATCGATCTCTTTCTGGACTCGCGCACGCCACAATTTTTTGCAGAAGGGAATTTAAAGTTGCCAAAACGTTGGCAAACGATTGTAGATTTAAACGGAGATTACTATCCTCATTAGCTTTGATAATTTCGTATGTATTTATCAGTTTACAATAAAAAAAATTGGCGGAAAACTTTTTACTAAACGTGATATATCGTATTGTAGTAAATCTTTTTGTAGTAAATCTCAGTAAATGTATGTCATTTTTCTAAATGTTAGAAACAGTGTAACATAATTAAAATAACGCTGCAAACAGATTTTTCCTGTAGACCAATAAGTAACCGAATTCTTTTGTGTGACCCTGAGAAATGCTTTACGTTCCATATTCTAGAGAAAACATGTTTTAATGCTTCTAAGAAATTTCTACCAATGCCATTATGTTTGTAACAGTGTAACATAATTAAAGTGCATCACTAACAATTTTTTCTCATACACCATAGTGTAACGTAATTCTTTTGAATGTCCCTATAAACGAACTATAAATGCTACAAACATCATTTTCAATGGCAAACTGGCTGTCATAAATATGAATGAAATGTATGAATTACATGGGAATTCGAGTATATTTACGAGTGTTAAAGCTAGACAGACGGCAGACAGACAAACTGAAGTCATAAACATTTTTTAACTATGCTGGAAAATTTTTAAAAGGGAAAAATGCCATATATTTATACATGTAGACAAAAGTTAACCCGATTTAATATTTATTCGACAGCATTAAAAAACCAGAACTAAGTTAGAAATTTAAATGCGTTAATCAGAATTAAAAATGTAATCATAAAATATAAAATGTTTAATATTTATTAAGATTATTTTCGTCTAGAAATTGTTTATTGTATTTATTTATTCGTTAGAAATTCAAACATGAAAGCTTGTCAAGTTCCATTAATATTTATGCCGCTTTGTTCTGTAAATAAATTAATTTTAACATTACATAAGAATAGATTTTTTTTTCAGTTGAAAAGTTTTAAGAATATATAATGTAATTAATTCGGCTTATAAAAGAAGTACGTGTACTTTTGACTTTTTCTGTTTCACCCGAAAGATTAGTAATCATATTCAGCAATAAAAAAGTGAAGCTCTAAGAAGGAATATTTATTTTTATGTTTCTTTAATCCTTTAAAAATTTGAATGTTAAAATATTTCTGAAAACATGTGGAATATGCATATCTTTTATTGTCCTGATTAATTCCGAAGATATAGTATGGTAATGAACAACAATTTCTGAAAAAGTAAAACTGTATTGAAGATCTTTTCTGTTTTAATCATTTAAAAATTGAACATTAAAATAACTATAGGGGATCTAACCAGGGCCTCCGAGATGTCGCTGTGTGTCCTTAACCGGGCCTGCTACAAGTGACGTCACAACCTGCTGACGTCAAAACAGTGATCCATAATAACTTAAAATTTTTCATGTACTTTGTTCGTTTGTACGGATTGTTTACGATAATATTTTGATTTTATTTATTGTTTTATATAGTAATTAATAATATTTTTCAGTGTATTTAGATTATAATGCTATCAATAATTATTGATTATAATTATTAAAGAAAGTGTAGATTATATCTATAAAATAATGAGAAGAAAATGTTGTGCTCCGAGTTTCTAATCTAAGTCTTCAAATTCGCTACTGATAATGAAAAGAAGAAATTTTAGCTACGAAAATTACCTTGTGATAATTTTATTTACATTTCAACAGAAGTGGTCTTGCATTAAATGTTTCGATATACGTTTCATAATTCGTGAAGCTAGAATTAATATAATGGTATTGAACTTGCTGTGCTGAGAAAAAAAATAACCCTAACAGCGAATGTCCATCCTACTGTAATGGAAATATTCCGGCATATTTGAATGAATTTGTACTTCCAAATCAAAAAGAGTCAAATGATCTTTAGAAAATAAATAAATAAAAGAAGCAGACGATAAACAGTTTAAAAAATGATTTTGAAAGAAATACTGTAATAAATTGAATGAAATATGGATACATTTAGTTAGAAGTGAGTGTGCTTTGTTTATAAAATTAAAAGTAACTGATTTACTCAACTACAGCGCCTAGAATACATAGTGTGGAAACCGACTACAAAATAGTACTAAAAAATTGTATCCAATAAATGTACAACGTTGCTGAAAATATTAGGATGGGTTCGCAGCGCCATCTGCTAGCTCTCGACATTGTATTAGAATGTTTCGGCTGGTGGTAAGTATTTTAAATACTTAAATTATATCATTTTCTCCTCTGACTTAGTGATTTTTATAAGTTTTTTTTTAAATTATGAAAGCATGGCTAAAAAACGTGATACACATTTTTTTTGTTTCTGGTTGCAACATTATCGTAGGCTTCGTAGGAGCACCGTTGCACATTTATAGGCTACAACTTTTTAGCACTTTTTAAAGCATTACACCATTTGCCGGTTTCCACACTATGTATTCTAGGCGCTGTAACTCAACGTAGCTCTACGATTAGCTCTACGTAGTTCCATTTAACATTTTAGCTAAGTTAAGTGTACAAATATATTATGAAAATAAAACTTTTGATAAGTTAATTTGAGTGGTTATTAGGTCCTAGACCCAAGTACAATAAATAGACAATTATTAAAATACTAGCCGCCACTGGCGACCAGTTTGGTCTCCCTTAAATGTATGTTAAACATTGCAACACGTTACGTTTATTCATAATTTAATTTTCCCTTAATCCTTCGCCAAATCGGAAGATTCTAATAGACAAATCATGAACTTTTGCGATCATGGTAGCATTTCGCATATTTTTTGGGCACAAATGTCACATACGCACGTTGGCGCGATCCCCCCCCCCCCCTCCCCCGCCAATTTGGCAAAAACTTTGTTATGGAAATTGTTGTTTATTTACTTTTATTTTTTATTTTAATTCTATAAATTATTTTTGATATGTATATCAATATTTATTTACAACAAACTATCATTTATTTATTTTTATTCTTTTTTTTAATTATGAGTATTTTTGTTAGCCGGGAGCAGATGATAATTCGCCAAATATCGTTCCCATCACCGTCATTCATATTACAATTAATTTAATTTTAAATTATAAACCTGTCACTCATTTCATTTAAAATACTTAACTTTAATCTAAAATGCTTATATTACATAAATTTAAAATACTTCACACTTTTCATTTAAAAGAGAAAATAAATAAATAAATAAGAAATAATATCATAAATCAAAACATTTGATTTCAAAATCAAAGTATCATTTCTAATTTGTACACGCGATAAATAAAAGCTGTATTAGCGATTTTAAAAATGCTAAAAATCTGATTCATTAAATATTATTACATGAGTTCAATTTACGTCAAGAAAAGGTCCGAAAGTTGAGTTGTATAGCACATAATTATGGTAAACTTTGATTGTCTCACTGGTGCGAATTATTTTTTTGACGCGAGGCAGCGGTCCAAAAATTCATTCGCGGAGAACTTGCTTTGCGAATGATTACCTCCATGATTTAATATTTTAAATGTTCACGACGAATCAATCTTTTTTTTGTTTACTTTTATGAATAGAGAATTTGAACTGCGAATCTTTCGACTGAAGTTATTGCAGAATATATACATAATTGAACGCAAGTCATCTCTCAAATATTAATTTATTTTGAACGATCTTTCTTAAAATGTAACTTTTATGCAGTTTATTCGAAAAAATAATTTTGAATAAAAATGGCCACTTGGCATATGAAAAAGCGATGCGGCATCCCGGAACTGTTGAGGACAGTCACATGACTTAAAGTTTTATTATAGAGATTATTACAAGTCAGTTACAAAGTTAAGATAGAAAATTGGGTACTTTTCGGTTAGCCGGGCGCCAGTGATATATATATATACACACACACACACACACACATATATATATATATATATATATATACACATATCTACACACACATATATGTATGAATTAATATATATATATTTATATATGTAGATGTATCACTGGCGCCCGGCTAACCGAAAAGTACCGAAAAAGGCTTATGGCGAGAGAAGGAAAGTTGGCAACATATTTTCTGGCAACCTATTCGTAGTTTCATATAAATAAGTATTTTTTTTTCAATATTTATTTAATTTATTTAATATAAAGAAGCCATATATCTCTTTTTATATGCAGGTAGAACAGAATTGTATATATCAATAATTTTATATATATAAATAAACATAAAAGTTCATTAGGTTTGTTTTCATAATTGTGTATATAATTTAAAAACATATCTAACTTTCTGAAGCCCGGATTACGCCAAAGCGTTAAAAAAAAGTGCCAAGGTCTCTATAGTTAAAAAATGTCGATTTCTCTATTTAAATTGACATTTATTGTGTTTTGGTGGTTAAATTATGGTATGTAGTTGTAAAAGGGAGGAATGGGATTGATTTTGTAAAGTTTTTGGTAGATTTATTCTATTTTTTGTACGTATATTTATTGTAAAATAATGTGTTTAGGAAAAGGTAAGTCAATGGGTTCAATCTGATTTATTAATCTTAGCATTTTTTTTAATTTAAAACTTTTAATTTCCTTTAATAAAACAAGTGTATTGATTCCCTTTTATTTCACGATTATGAAATTTAATATTATTTATGTAATCACAAATTATAAGAGCGGAAATGCTCTTTTTATTACATCTTTCTGCTGCGATACATTGACCAAAGTGGATCACTACTGTGACGTCACTAATACTTGTAGCAGGCCCGGTGAAGGACACACAACGACATCTCGGAGGCCCCGATCTAACCCGAGCAACCCTTGTTACAGAATATAGGTGGAAACCATTTTTATTTATTTATTTATTTATTTATTTTGTTATTGAAAATTCTTAATAGATTTTTTTTACATTTACTACATTTTTTTTAGATTGATCACTAAAAACACAAAAAGCATTTTTATATGAAAAATATCAATTATTCATTAGAATTAAGTTTTGAAATTTGTTAAAAACGATACTTTCGCATTAGCCACAAGCCACTGGTCAATAGCAGAAAAAATCACTAACGATTTCGCAACGTACAGCAGTCTTTTTTATTCTGATCATTTGAGTGGTTTAAGCGAGTAGTTCGATTACACGTCTGTTAAATTTGTGTTTTATTTATACTGTATTATCAATTAATTTATTTATTCATGAAGTTTTAATTTCATTGTGAAACATTAACCGAATGAAAACCCCGAATTATTTATATTGTTTTAAATGTAAACGGGTTAATCTTTCGTAATGGGGCTGCACACGATAGAGATAGATTTGATAAAATAATCATGCTTGAAAATAATTTTAAAAACCATAAAAAATCAGTAGTATTTTCAAACAAATTGTATTTAAAAAAATATTTCCTATTCGACGGTGAAAAATAAAACTGCAGTGAAAACGAAATGTATAGGTCAGGATTATTGTCACCGTCAATATGACGTCAGCGTTGCTCATGGACATATTTTTGTTTTATAATATAGATACATCAAGTATGATATAAAATATTAAATACAGTAAAACTTGTGAAAACTGCACCTATCTACAACGGAATCCTGTCTTAACAGCAAAGTTTGTGATTGTGGGGAATAGAATATAATAAAATCGTACACAGACGATGTATATTTGATTTATTTGTATATTTTTATTATATATAAAATGATTTTTTCCCGTCCATTACATTTCTATCTTAGTAGGTGTTATAAGACTGAGGAATCTTTTATAATCTCTCTACACTGCAAAAAATAATTGTTGATTTTACAGTATAAAACTGGCACCCAGCTGCCAGTATTATACCGTAAAATTAACAGTATTAAACAGTAAAATAAGCAGTAATACGCTGCCGTGCAAGCAGTAATACGCTACCGCGCATGCGCGGTAGGATTTACAGGACGGTTTCCGGACAGATTTACAGGAAACATGATATACATACTTTTTAGAGCATGAGAAAAGTCACTAAAAAAAGTCACTGTAAAAAAAATCATCAGACTACTCTTTACCCCTTTTTTCAACCACTTGCCATAGTTTATCATTATAGAATTCTATTTTTATTTCATTTTCTAATGCAATTTCTGCCCCGTTGCCATAAAAAGAAATTGCGTATGGACAATATTTTTATTAGCCAATAAAAATTCATATTCATTCACTATAATTTGAAATTCGAAATTGACGGTATTCTGAGAAGATAATGTGATTTTTTTGTATATATAATTAAAAAGGTTACTTGCTATAAGTGCGTCATTTATTTAAATGTATTCGTTGTAAATTTAAGAAATATATTTAGGCAAAAAAAAATAAAATATATATATTTTCCTAAATGTGTTCTTTCAAATAAATAATAATATAAAAATAAATATCTTAGCTCCTAATTTACAAAGGTAAATTGCTTCCATTGGTAAAAATGACCCCATGTTCTAATGGAAACGCGTGCAGTCATTGATAAAGCTGCAACTATGACGTAATTATCGATGAATTTTAACTCCACCCATGCTGAAATTAAGCCAATGAATTAAAATAAATATTGAAATCGAGTTATACTCATGTTAACGGGTGTTTTAAGTTGTTTTAAATGTAGCTATTTCTCCATTTTAAGCAGTACATAAATTTCAACGTACTTTCATCAGATAAATAAACACTTTTTTTTTTTAATGATTTTAGGATCAGGTGAAATATAATTGTTGGATCGACATAAGTGAGCAATAAAAATATTTTAATTGAATGATTGAGATATAAGAGAAAATGTTTAACAGTTATCGTCACAGAATGGTTGAAAAATGGTTGAAACATGGTTTGGATACAAAAAAAAACAGCCATTTTGTTTCGAAAATGTGCACAGTTGTTGCGACAGTGTTTTATAACATATTCACCAAACGCGAGCTCTATCGAAAGTATAATTTGGGCCCTATCATGTGCAATCTCATACATACATAACGACATAATCATAAAACATAAAATACGGCTGCGGGGACCTTTAAAACACAAACAAACACCGACATACAGGCATACGAATATGTACACACATATGAAGTATCATTAAAAATAACGAAAACATTAGAGAATATCAAAATGTTAAAATATACTGACATTTTCATAATTGGGCATACGTACACACATATGAAGTATCATTAAAAATAACGAAAACATTAGGGAATCTCAAAATGTTAAAATATACTGACATTTTCATAATCGGGTTTTTAATGATTACAACACTTTCCTTATAGCTTACTTACAATATGGTAGCTAACGGTTTGGAACGTAACTATAAAATATAGTTATACTTTTCTCCAGGTTTGCATTAGTTTATTAAGGTAATCGTTTCTATTAATTTCAAATGAAAAAGAAAATTGTAATTTTGAAGTTACTTTCGAAAAGATAATCTGTAGTATATAGTTGTTTAAAAGTCTTGCATCATTCTCAAACAGGGTATAAGTTTTATATTATGGAATTTGTCAATAATTTATTTTCACATATTTATAACGTAATATATTTATTCCATTCGATAGAATATGCAGATTAAAAACTTTAAATAGTTTTTACAAAAACATAAAAAGTTAAAAGGTGTGGCAAACAAACTAAAACATTATTCTCCATGGTCATATTGCAACTAAATGGAAATTATATTTTGTATATATAAATCTTCTAACAGATGCATGTTACATTTTAGTAATATCTCACAGGTTAAAATCGAATTAGCCATAGTTTTTTTTATTATTATTATAAGCCTACATCCATTATCCTACATCCTGGTTACAAAAAACAACTTTTAAATAGAAAGAAAAAAGAAGGAAAGAAAATAAAAAGATAAAAAAACCAGAGTGAATGCTGTGTCTATAAAATGGTGCGATAGCAAATTTCCAAGCTTATAATCCTGATACATTTTCTATTAACTAAGTTACCATTTGTAAATCGAATGCCTACGTAGCACATGTTGATTGAAATTATTTTCTCCCTGAATCAAATAGATCGTAACGTGTTTCTGAAATTTTTTTTTTTTTTTAATTATGCATGATGGAAGAACGGCCATCATCCCATATTTCACATAATTTTCTAAGCACCCAATTGCATAGTTAAAATCCGAAGTTCGAAATTTTTACTCAAGCAAACATTTTACTCCTTTCACTCACTCACACTCTCTCTCTCTCTCTCTCTCTCTCTCTCTCTCACACACACACACACACACACATACATATATGAAAAGGCGTCAAATGTTTGCTTGAGGCGCTACTCAGCTCTTTTGAGCACAAAAAAAAAGAAATACCTATAAAATTTAATGTATTATTATTATTATTATTATTATATATTTTTTTAAACAAGAAACGAAAATTTAAAAAAGCATTCAACATGGAAACTAAGAATTATAAACAAAATTCAGAAAAAAACAGCTCCTAACTCATCAGAAATTGTGGGAGGAGCAAATAAGTATCAATGATATGTAGCCTTACAGGTTTTGCAAGGCACAGCATGTTTGCATACTCCAAACAAGTCATAAAAATATAGAAATTTTAAAATTATCTAAAGTAAAACAATAAACATTTCCAATTTGAATAGTTGAAATAATAATCTTAACTCAGCGAAACACACAAAAAAAAAAAGGTTACAGAGATAACTTGAATACACAGGAATATCAAATTAAAATATATCAAAATTATACTACAATGTAAATAAAAATGAACATGTAAGTCACATTTCCCCCAACTTTACCTGAAAAGACTTGCAAAGAATATTTCATAGTTGACAACTCGACTCGCTCGTTCATTCACCTTTAGCCAGAACAGAACATCATGGCTAAAGATGACTTTTCATTAAATTTCATAGTTATTTTCTTGGCTTAAATCCTATAAGCTGCTTGTCAAACCCATCATGCATATTTAAAAAAAAAATAATTTACAGAATCACGTTATGATGTGTTTAGTACGGGATGAGAGAAGGATTTCTATAATGATAAATAGGAACTTGACTTACATATGGTAACCCACTTAAAAGAAAATGTTAAATATGAAACAGAATATAAAATTAGGAATTTGATATCATACCCTTTTTTAGATACAACTTTCACACTGTTTTCATTTTTTTTTAAAGTTTGGCTCCTTTTTTTTTCTTTTTCTTTTTTTTTAAAGTCGTTTTTGGAAATATCATTTCTCTAATTATTTTTTAATGTAAATTAAATAATTTACTCACTGAAATTAACACGAGCTCTCGTAGAACTTTATTCAGAAGGGGGCAAACACGATATATATACATTTTATTTGCACATAATTCGTTACTTAGATTAATTATAACTTAAAAGCAGTGGAAATAAATTTATTTTCTGAGATATCAGTCTTACTCAATTTATACGTCATTTATTTTTGATCATAGATAGAAAATAAGTAAAAAAAAAATTGATGGAGTCGAAATAACTAAAGATCTGTGGTTGATCTGTTAGTTATTTGGTTATTCGATATGCATATTAATTGAATTATATTTTTTCCAGCAGAAAATTGCCAAATATTTGGACTCTCATCGTTTGTCATCAGATTTGTTGATGGTAATTTTTGATTACCAAGGCACCTTCCCTAAATTCTGGCAAATAATCATATACATCATAAAGTTAACCAATTCTTTTACATTTTTATTTTCCAATCGGAGTTTTTTTTTATTCGTATGCATGTGTATGTGTGAGGGGAGAAGTTAATATTTTTGTAGATTTCTGAACTAATCATTCAAAATATTATATCCTTTTTATTCCTGTACACTCGTTATTACAATATGAGTTCATCATGAAAAATTTATCTGTTTAAAATGTTTTTAATTCAAAGAAGGTAAAATAAGATATACTGAATTAAAAGTTTATTTTTTTGGACATTTATATGTCTTTGTGCAGAACTTGTATTACCTAAGATTTGATTTAATATTACTTGCACATTATTTGAATCAATATGTTAAATGTTTTTGTATAATAATAAGTAATCATCTTTAATATTTTAAAGCTATTTCTCTACTTTTTTAACTTGAGGGTCATTTTTTATTATCCAGAAGTTTTCTATACAAAATAAAGATTTATAATTATCAGATTGTACATCTGTAATTTTCTGAAATATTGCAGATTTAATTTTATAGTTTCAATTTTTTGAGTGAAAAGTAATTTTCATTTTTTTTTTTTTTTTTGGGGGGGGGGGGGATAATAGGCAATGTTTACCATTTCTAACCTATTTGTCTATTTTTTAATTACATAATGTATTTTTATTACAGTAATTTTTATTACTATAAAATTTAAATATGATCCATTGAGAATTTTTGAATAATTTTTGAGTTTATTTCAATTTTTGGAATATTCCTGTACACTCGTTATTTCAATATGAATTCATTATGTTAAAAATTATCTGCTTAAAATGACTTTAATTCAGAAAAGGTAACATAATCTATACTGAATTAAAAGTTCATTTTTATTTTAGCGGATATATTTATGTTGTAGGATTATTAAACAACATATAGGGGAAGGTGGCCTAAAATGATCACCTTAAAGGTAAAACTTGTGTAAAATAACATAACTGTTTAAATAAAACTTTGGCCCTTTGGTAGTATGTTCTACACTATATTTTGCATTATAAAGATATTTTAATAATATTTTAAACACCAATTGAGTAACGAAAAAAATAGATTTTTTTAAAAAAAAAGTCCAAAAGATCATTTTACCCTCGCCCAATGGCAAAATGATCCTTCATTTAAAAAATAATTGTAAATTGTTTTTTATCGGCAAAATAAAGGATATAAAAGTAATTATGACAACACATAAGTGTAATTCACATCTAAAAACATACTCTATTAAGTAAACAAGCCATATTTCTGTACATGAAAGACTATATATCTAAGTAAATATGAAAGTTAGTGCTTACCTTATACTGCACATGTTGTAAAACCCAATTTTTCAAAGAATTCTATTCAGACACGTAATACTACGATCGTTTGAATACCGCCACTGCTTCTTCTTCTCTTATCATAACTAGTTTATGTGTTACCTTGTAGATAGCGCGACCTGTCTGGAAGAAAACATATGTGGATCGTTTTGCCCGTTAGGATCATTTTAGGCCACCTTTCCCTACTTTAAAAAAATATTTTTTTAAAATATGATTTGAATTTTTACCCTTTATTACCACTTCTTTCAGTACTTCGGTTATCTAGGTAAGAAAGCGTATTACTAAATAATTTATATTTTTAAATATAAACATACATAATGTCATAAGAATCTTTGCGACGAAAATCGCCGAGAGCAGTGAATTCAGGTCCTACATTTAAAATAACTGAGATTGAAAATATTGCCAGATATGACTCATCAGGGTTATCCCCTGAATACAAATCGTCGAAAATGAAGCCATTTCTCTCTAAATTACACGCAATTTATAATTATTTGTGTTAATATTGTGTGATCGATATATACTTTATCCAGCTTTGCAAGTATATATTATTGTTCTTTTTTATATGAAAGCTGATATCAATGTGCATTCCAAAGTATAATGCAGTTAAGTGAACTAACATCCATATCTGTAGAAAGAAGAATAACCTTTACTAAATTTGTATGGGTAGAAGTGAAAATATCCATGATTAGTAAGAAAAATAAACTGATATCGATTCTGCACAGCAGAATTTAAGAAAATTTAAATATAGTATATATAAGGGTGAATGTTCCAAATTTCATGTTTTTATATTGTTTTGTTTATAAGTTAGACGAAAAATCTTTATCTTAAATTTTGGAGGCCAATGTATAACCAATAAAACAATTAAATCATTGAAATATTCATGAGTAGATTCTTTAGTATGAACTATTTTGTATATGGATCGAAGACACGTTATGTAAAAGATAAATTTGCGCACACATTATTTTCAATTTTAAGCTATTCTTCTGTGTGTTTCAAGCAAAATGAGCAAGTGATGGATTTTCGGTCTTCAATGAATGGGAAACTGATGATTAATGAAATTAATTTTAAATTAATAACTAATTAAATTTGAATTACGACTTCTAGATTTTGGGAATCGATGATTTGTTCATTATGAAATTCTTTACATTATTTCCACTCACGACTGGCGTCTGTGTAAAATTTTAATGGGTAATTGTCATTAATCGCTTTGAGATTATTTTTAAATGATTATTAATGACTTTATATCATTTAACATTGATTATTTTAAAAGTAATTTTTAAATCGCTAAAAAATTGGTTAAATAGTAAAAAGAAATTGCCAAAAGTAACATTAAATGGATGTTTCCATGCATTGTATGCATTTAAGTAAATTATTTGATTATGTAAGTCTTTTTCCAAAATCACAGCTAGAACTAGATTGAAGGACAGAGTACAAAGTTTTAATATGTTAAATGTTTTTAATAAACTATTTTTACATCGATAAATAGTTATATTAATTTTTTAAAATATTTTTCCTATTTCCCTATAGTGCAAAGATTTTTTTTATAAAAATTCAGTATATTTGTTTCTGTAACTATGTTATAAATGATTCTTTTTAGTAATACATATACCGAGAAAAATAAATTTTTTAATTAATTAAAATGCCTAATATTGAGATATTTGACTCATTAAGTTCTAAAACAAAACAAAACAAAACAAAAAAAATCAATTGAAAAAACAAACATTTAAATTTTCAGATAAAATTTCAAAGCTTAAACCTCTAATAACAGTAATTGGTTTTATTAATATCTCTAGAAAGGTTATATGTGTTACAGTTAAAGCGTATAATTCAGTTATTTCATAAAATACCTAGTTATTTCATAAAATACCTAGTTATTTCATGAAATAACTAACCAAGTCTGTTAAAGTGTGTAAAATTATTGGACTCTACGATTTAACTAGCTATTTTAAAAAGTAACGTTTGTCTAATCATTAAAATATTAAAGAGAGAACCGGTTATAGCTGGTTTTAGTCCGTTTAGAACCCTTTTATGGCTGGTTTGCAATCAATGTGTATGCTGCATTTCCTAGACCTCTTAGTCCGTTGCTAACTGTCATTCAGAGTCCATGTTTTGTCGATATGTATATTGAACTTGCATAAACTTGTAACCGGTGTATTTATGTTAGCGTTTTCCATTTTGTATTATTAACAAATATTTTTGCAATCTAACAAGGAGGTAACAGGAATGAGGTAAATAAGAAAGGCTTAATACAAGAGAAGTTTGAACCTTTATTAAAAAAGCGCGAGACAAAGGAACACAGTGCTATACTTACTCGTGAAAATTATTAAATTTGATAGCAGAGGTAAAAAATGGTAAAATAGCACCGAAAATATATCACGTGACTATTGGTTACTGCAGCAGTATGGTGTTCTTCAAGTTCTGAGAGTACAAAAGTTAACTGTGCCAGTAACAGATGTATAACCTGATGCTATATTTTATTGCTCAAATGATATGCTATTCGACATTTTATATGAAACGCATATATCTATTGGACATATTTTATCTAATTGGAGGCATATATCTATTGGTAGAAATTGTATGATAAAAGCACTGAATCGTCTGTATAAAAACATGTAATGACATAAAACTTTATTTGAATGTTTGTGAACCTTGTCAACAAAAAAGAAATATGGAAAAGGAAGGCACTGTGGTTAAACCTATGGTGTTTTCGCATCTCAATTCAAGATGTCAAGTAGATCTTATAGCCTTCTAGTCTCAACCTGATGGAAACTATAAATTTCTTTTAGTTTACCAAGACCATTTAACGAAGTTTGGTATTTTAGGATCTCTTCAAGCAAAAAGAGCAGAAGAAGTCACCAAGCAGTTGCTTGATATATTTTTATTATTTGGTTTTCCATCTATTCTTCAAAATGCTGCAACAAACTTACAGACGACTTGAAAATAACTTGGCAAACATAGACATAGACAGAGACAACGTAACGTTGAGAAGGCCAACCAAGACATCGAAAATATGTTGACAACTTGGATTCAAGACACCCAATCTACTTCATGGAATCACGGGCTTAAATTTATTCAATTCATGAAAAATAGAGCATTTCATTCTTGTATAATTAGAACGCCTTACGAGGCTATGTTTTGCTGTGATCCTAGAATTTTTAATGCCCACAACTCCTATTCCAAGAGAAGTGTTTGATTCAGTAGAGGATGAACAACAATTTAAAAATGCCTTAACTGCTCTGACTGCATCATCTGAACGTGACGATGATGCTGATTTTGCCAAAGAAACATCTTTGAATAAAATTGTAAATATGTCCTTCAAGCGGCATGATAATGCCGTTTCCATCGAAGATACACCTCCGAATGAAACTGTAAAGTTGTGTGTGTTGTATTCAAAAATTTGCTAAAACAGCCTAGTTTGCTGTAAATATGAGTAGCATATCCATGTTTCATGCTTAAAAGTCTATTACACGGAAGATAAAATTGTACAGAAAGTCTGCAGGTTATGTCTAAATACAATAAATATCGAGAAATAAAGACAAGGAGCTAAAGATTGTTTAGAAATTCAAGCTACAAAAATGAAATTATTTTCCGACCAATCTTATTCTAAGGCACCTCTAGGCATTATAGTCCGTATTCCAGTTTCTGAAGTTGTCAGAGGAAGAGGGGATGCTAGATCTGCTTAGCGTCATTGAAAAAACTATAACGATGTATTTTTTCGATTAGGAACAAGGAATATCCGAATCAAATAGCTTTACTCTAGGTCTCAGTTCAGCATACGCGAGCAAGAATTAATTTTCATGGAAGAAGTTCCAAATGTTGGGACAACACCGCTTCGAACTGTTGCAACAGCTCAAAGGTGCGGCTCTGGACAAGGATTTAAAAAGTGTTCGTGTAAAACACAGTGTGATAATAAAAAGTTTGTCTGTTTCAAAAGTAATCCAAGCGTCATCCCAGCAATATTTGTTCTAATAAATAATGAAAAATAAAATGGGTATTTCATAAACTTTAACTTAATATGCCCGTGCATTTTTGTTTTAAAAAACGTTTATGGAATGTTTTTATTAACATAACTGTTTCTCTCAGCATTTAATTTTAAAATAATGTTTAAAATTATTATTATTATTATTATTACCAGAAGGACCCGTGCGAAGCTTTCGCACTGCAATCTTTCAGATTATTTCCTGGTACGTTTTAGCGCTAATTTTTAATTAACTGTTTTTTTTTTAATTCTATCACCGCGTTTTAACAAAATGCAGTTGTACTTTCTCAGAAACTTGTTCAATAACTTTTCGAATACCTCATTCATCGTTGTATATTTTGTATGTGCATAGAAAAAAGGATGTTGACAAATGAAATAATATATATAATGATTGCTTGTGCGAATAGATTGCCAGAAAAAATATATTTTGCCAAATTTTCTTCTCTCACCAAGGTTATTACTCTAGGTTGCCAAGACCCCTATACTGAAAAAGAAAAAAAAAACAAAAAAAAAACGAATTATAAAAAAATTTAAACACTGAATCAGATGTTTTGGGAATTTATATGCCAGCATGGCACGATTTTTTCCCCCGCCAATTTGGCGAAAATTTTGTTTTTGAATATTACTTACAAATAGCATACAATAATAGCACGTGATATTTTATTTCAACATAAAAGTAAATAAAAGTAAAATAACGTAATAAATGAAATAGCTTCTATTATTTTAAAAAAGGAAATACAAATAAATACATGATAGTTTGATATAAATATATGTGGATATACATAATAACAATAATTTATAGAATTAAAATACGAAATAAAGTAAATAAACAACGTTTAAAAAGTAAATAAACAAAAGTAAATAAACAAAGTTTTCGCCAAATTAGCGGGGGAAAAATCGCGCCAATGTGGTGCGTATATGACATCTGTTACGAAAGCATTTCCTCAGATTTTGCAAAACCGTTAAAGAAATGTCTTAAATACGTAAATCAATATTTGGTACACCACTTTTTTGAAAGCCTATGGGAACTTAAACATGGGGCGTTCAAACTTTGTGGTCCAGTAGCCATTTAAGTGACACCAGACTTCGCTGGTATATTAACAGCTTAATGAAATATTAAAAAATAAATGTTTACAATTTTTGTAAATCCTAATGAAATGTATATTTGGAAGTTAATCCTTGAATTACGTAATCTACTGGTGCTCCGATTCCGATACAGTACGCATATAAACAGCCATGATTAAACAAAGAAAACAAATAAACATTAGGTGACGCACGCGTAAAAATTAAATTAAAAACCCGATTAAAAGCCCTATATTTTTTCAAAAAGCACGCGCAAGAAATAAATTAACAATCATATTTTAATTGCATTAGAGGATGACGTCATACGATAATGCAGTATTTTACTTTTGTGGCAACACTGATTTCAGAAAACCTTTCATTTCATTTATGAAATCAATGTCGATTTAATTTTTAATTAACAGCAATTTTTAATCGAAAAACATGTTTTAAAAAAATGTAAGTGTACTATGTCAGAAGCCGGTTCAAAAACCTTTCATATGGTATCTCATTCGTTGTTCTGCGTTTCATATTTTCTTAGAAAAAGGGATGTTGACAGGAGAAATAATATATATGATTATTATTATTATTACTATTATTATTTTGTGTTATAAGCATTATTTATATTTTGCATTTTGGATAAAATTTTTATAATATTTTTAAAACAGTGTAGGTTTTTTTTTTTTTTTTATGCCAGCAAGACTAAGTAGCCTAATAATTTATATAATTATATAAGTTATAAAACTTCAAATTACTGCACTCTGTTATTTTTTATTACTGTTTAACTGTAATATTACATTATATATTCTGTTTTTCTTTATTATTTATCAATTAATTTATCCGTTATATGAAATGTATTTTTCGAGGGACTTAAACTATTTATCATCAGTTAATTTATAAAACAAAGGACATGTTTTAATGTCAAATTGTTTATTTTTCAATTTAACAAGGTATTTTATGAAATAACTTAATTTATACGCTTTAACGGTAACATATATATCAACATCCAGCAGAAATGTTTATTAAAAATTGAATGCGTAGGGTTAAGTGTCATTTGCATCTACAATAGGATCTCATGATATCCAAAAAATGCTGCATTTTTAAACACTGTTCTTTAAAGCGTGTTTTTACATCAGACATGTTTAAATATAATTAGAAAATTAAGCATATAAAGATTTTGCACATTCCAATTAATACGTCAAACAACAATCCTGTTTTTTCAGTGATGAATGAAAGTAATAATATAGTTTTGATTGATATTATTTTCGGTCTGTTGTTTAAGTGATGAGATTTATTGCATCAAAATGGAGAAAAAAGAAAAATACCTGATTCTTCTACGTTAATATGCAGTGTAACCCACAAAATAACGTTAGTGGGAATTTAAAAAATGCATATCCTAGTAAGACAAGCAAAATATACTTGTGAAAATCGCCATGTGCAACACAGAGGCCTTTTATATTAGTGGATAAATCGGTGTAACGAATGGAGTTCAAAATAATGTCCAGAAACGTGCACGCGTGTCAACCGTCAACATGGTGTTTTTTCTTTGAAGAGTATTGTTACATTGTCGAAGTTTATTTTTAATTACCCATCGTACGTAGTATAGGGTAAATCTTGTAATCGTTTTGAAAATCGAAATATTTTTTTTGACGGATTTACACATTTCAGACACTGGAGATTCCGAAAAACATATTTTTAGAAAAAAAATTTGCCGTCCGTCTGTCTGTGTGTCTGTTAGAGGTCTGCACGGGCCGAAATTTCCAGGCCCGGTCTCAACCCGATCCATACAAAAAAAAATTCGCCCCGGTCCGGCCCGATGCAAAAATTAAAAGTTCGGCCTGAGCCCGGCCCGATTTAAAAGTTAAAAGTTTGGCCCGAGCCCGGCCCGGCCCGGAAAAAAGTTAAAATCTCGGACCGAGCTTGGCCCGGCCCGAGTAAATTTCTACAAAACATTGATTTTTACGTCGATTTGGTTAAAAATTTGCCTCGTAGGAGAAGATCTAACCAAAAATTCCTATCTTAGCCTTTTTTTCCCTGTTTATAATCTTCATTTTTATAGAGGTGCCGCAACCTGGAATATTTATTTTTTTAATAAATTTGTTGTATGTATGTGTTTAAGTTATCAATAATATTGTTAATCCATATTCCATTTATTGAAGTGTTAAAAATCAGAAAAATGCTATACAGTAAAATCTTCTAAGATGGAATTGCATAGGGAAGAAAAAAAATGAGTTATAGAAAATTTGCCTTCTTAGCAGGTATGTAAATGTACTATATATTCTTTTCTTACGTATTAGTATATTCATTTTTCATGGATTAACACATTTTTCAGTTTAAGACAGGATTCCGTCATAAGCAGGTTCTTTTTCACACGTTTTACTATATTTTAATTTAGCCATATTTTAATAAGTGTATAAATATACTATTCTTTAAAAATAATAAATTTTAATGTTTAATTGTAAAATAATGGCGATTTAAAAATGTTTGCATGTTTTGCAAAGATTTTTGTGCCAGGTCTTATTTTACTGACCTTCGAATGGACTAGGCCATGCCGCGACAATGATTTTCATTCGGGTCAAAACCAGGACTGAAAATTTTGGGGCGTGAAGACTAGGAAGAATGAAACCAATCCCGGATATGTACGGAAAAAATAATTTAAGGCATGGCCTATCCTTCAGGAAAAAAGTAAGGCCCGGCCCGAGTGCCGTGAATGAAAATAGACCCTAGCGCGGCCCACGGGCCGGGCTCGGGCTTCGGGCCTTGACCTGGCCCGTGCAAATCTCTAGTGTCTGTAAACGCTCTATCTCCCGAACAAATTGAGACAGAGACTTGAAATTCGGTATGTACTTATTATGTAATAATGGGAAGAAGCTTATTGAATTTCAGTAACCTCGATTATCCGGAACTATTTTTTTCGAACTCTTGAATTATTCGTTCTGATAAAAGGTACATAAAAATTTTCGAAATTGTTTATTTTAAGGAGTGAATATAAAAGACAGTAAAAAAACATAAATTTTGCATAAAGAATGAAGTTCATCAGATAATTAGTTCCCGAGATATTTGTAATCATATTTACCACACTCTTCAATTTTTCATGACCCTGTATTTCATTCAAATTTCAATTCAAAGATATATTTTAATTGGAAATGAGACGCTTAATCCGGCGCAGTAAGCCGTTAGTTAGTATGATTATCAATTTTGGAGTTATAAGGATGTTTCTTTTACGCAATTCAGTAATAGAGCATTTAAAGTTCATGACGTCATCAAGCCACGATTTTATTCAAATTGCAATGCATTTTATAAATAGTTTACACGTGTTTTATTTTCAGATTTTATATTATGCATATCCATGATGGGTAAGTGTTACGGCGGCCCCCAACGACTAGTTTCAATAAGAAAGCGTTTAAGGAAGTGAGAAGACTATTTCGTGAGAAGTTTGGTAAACAGTATGTACTATTCGACTCAACAATTAACCGAATATTGCAGCGATTTTATAATGGACATACAGTAAGCTGACATACTGAAATGAGTCTTCGGGAACATGAATAAGCATGCATATGAGTAATCTAAAACTTGGAGAAGGACAATTTTAGCTGTTATTGTAGTTTTAAACAAATAAACACGTTTTGGAATTTCTTTGTAATTTTCAGTTTCTTCAGTAGTATATATTTTTCTTTTTTTTTCGGGGGAGGGGGGGGGATACATATATTATATTACTTATGATATACCAAAACTAGATTCTACATACTTCGTGGTGCTTAAAAGAAGATAAAACATTATACTGTTGCTAAATTCTGAACTTAAATTTTGTGTTTCCACATAACAATTATAAAAAAGTATTTACAGATGGAACACAAGGGATATGATGATACAGGCAAGATATTTGTAAATCTATAAATTTTAAACCTTCTGATATAAAAATAACTACGAACATGTTAATAATTTTTGCAATAATTATTTATATTGTTTTTTTTTATCCTGTTATTATTAAGAACCACTAACTCAATTAGTTGCGCTTCACACTTTTATTCTAATTATGAAATAAAAAAAAAAATGAAAAAAATAGGAATTTCTATGCATATTTTAATTGAATTGAAGCTTTTAATTTCGCTATTTTTTTTGCGTTAATGCAAAAGTCAAGTACGTATATCTTTCTCTGATCTATGTTATTTGTTCCAACCCACTCCTCTCCAAAAATAAAATGTTCATATTTACAATAAAATTTTGATAATTATTACTAAATTATTTTAACCTAATTACGCTACAATCTGATCTTCTGTATAAATTAAAAATGGAAAAACAAAAGTCAGACTAAATCTTTTTATTTCTCAAGGTAATTTGATTAGTGAATAACAAATTCCATGCAAAAGGTTTGGTCATATTATTACACTGTTTTAATTTGCATATTTGCACGCATCAGAGAAACATTCTTATAAATAATTTCCTATGATTAATGCATTTTGCCTGTGGGTCATGCAAAAGTTTAATAATTTCAGAAAATGTTTTAAAAGTAAGCACTGACGTCAGAAAGGAATATTTCCAGTATAACCTTCCAAATACTCTTTAGCTTAATCAACGATTTAGAAATAAAGTTTTTAATATACATGACATTAATATTACTAGAACGATGGTTAATATCGAGAATTTTGCGTTATTTAATTACTACGAAAATTAGAGGTATGTGAACAAATTAGCGCCTCCTAATGAAGTAATCTGCATATTTCCATAAAATATAACCATTCCATGAATTTACTAAAAAATAATCTACGAAGTTTTTCGAAGCACTATATCAAATAGCAAGAGACAAAAATAAATATTTAACGTTAATTCCATGTATAAACATTACCACACTTAGTTACATGCATTATTGAAAAAAAAATCCAACGAATCTTTCTTAACACATACTAGTTTTATCTGCAATAATTAAAACTACTAAGGAAACTTTTAATAACTCATTTATACGTTTCTGTTTAAAATATTTAAGATACAGGTTATTTTTTATTAGTGTGAATAATTTGTATAATAAACGTAATCAGTTTTGCTTTTCGTAAAGAAATAAAAGAACATAAATTACTTTTTGTAGTTATTACAGAAAGGAAATTATGAATTAAAGAACATTTTCAAACTGTTATGTTGAAACTATTTTGTTAATTAGTAATATGATAAGATTGCAAAGAAAAAATATTACTTTTAGTAGTGATGTAAATAATGTATCTCCTCACGCGTCTATAAACAGTTCTTGAGACAATATATTTTGCATATGTAACTGAAGGGGGTCGGGGCAAGAGAGTGCTAAGCCACATTTTTGAACTTCTGAGATATTTCAATTTAAAAACTTGATCAGATACTCAAATCAAAATATATAACATAAAGATTTTTCGCCAATGTCTTAGTAACATTTGAGATATTCTGAGTAACAATATGGCATTACTTTAATGATATTACTATTATGTTTTCTGTAAATTAGCTATCTTTATTGGGGGCATAAACATCTGGGGTAAAAACGAAACCAGAGGCATATGCTGCCACCAGGTGACATTAGAAACAAATTATATGTAGGATATTATAATTTACAATATTAAGCAACAGATTACAGTGTTAGATTCATTTCACCAAAAATGTGGCTAGGCACTTTCTTGCCCTGACCCCCTCAATTAGAAATAGGTTTTGTAACTGAAACAGGATTTACTGAATGTACATTAACTTTGATGTAAAGATCTTTGTTAGCTGTAGTCTCAGAAAATGTGTCGGCCGTACGAAACTTGTTAATTGACTATAATCGTGGTACTTAAATTATACAGAATAAACGTAACATTGAATCCTCAGCTATACATAAAATTATTCACGAAGTACTGCATATGAAAAAATTAGTTTGTCGTTGGGTCCCCCATAATTCAACAGAACACCAAATAGCGGAGCGTATTAGAATCAGTAAAGAAACTCTAAAATTGCTTAATGATGGTGGGAAACCTAATAGTATTTCTAAAATCATAAACTGCTGATTGAGATGTACATACCTTTTTTTTCGAAGTTACAACACGTTAAGAAAGTAAAGTATGGGTCTTCGAAGATCACTCTAAACCAACAATGGCGAAAAGACAACGAACAATGAAAAAAGTAATGTCTGCTATGTTCTTCAGAAGTACAGGGCTGTCCAAAGCCATACAGCTAGAGGGACAGAAGATAGTTACAGCTAACTGGCACACCACTAAGTGTCTTCAAGAAATTCTTCAAGAGAGGAATGCTAAGGGACTCATTCTTCACCATTTCTCATTCGGCAAGGAACACAGTCGAATTTATTGAACAAAAAGCATTAAAGTGATAGAACATCCACTTCATTCTCTCGAACTTCGATGTGTAACCTTTTTCTATTTTTTAATCTAAAAAAATGACGTTGCGTGTCTTTTTCATTCCAAAGATGAGATTGATGAGGTTATAAAAGCATATATTTCATCTATTCCAAGAAATGGCTTCATTGAGTTATTTAATATTTAGAAAAAGTCTCCTACAAAGTGCATTGATCTTGGAAAACGCATAACAAATTTGAAAACCGAATTTCAAGAATTACAATCAATTGTCAGAAAAATATCCGAATTCTTTTGTAAACCCCTGTATATGATCTACAGATTTGTATATAAACTACATAGCATGCTACAATTTAGTTCTGTTAGAAAACGCACAGCACAGTTAAAAATTCCTATTTAGCAATTTTCGTCAAGAAATGTATTCGATATCTTTTGTGCTTCCGTGTATATGATCTATTGCATTTATACATATCAAACAATACATAAAAAATTAGTTAAATTTATAAACGTGCCCAACATTTGAAAACGTACTTCCAGCAATTATTGTTCATAGACAGTACTGTAACCGAATTGTTTTGTGTGTCCTCGTAAATGAACGATGAATGCTATGACCACCATATTCTATAGTAAGCCTCTTGCAGTGCATCTCAGTGATATATATCAATTTAAATATGTTTGAAATAGTGCAACATCATTAAAATATACTCATAGACCGTAATGTAACGGAATATGAACTATAAATGCTACACACTTCATTTTCAATACCAAACATGCCCTATTAAACCTCAATAACATATATCAATTGCTTGGAAATCCCTGTATATTTACGCGAGTTAGGGCACGGACAGACGGCAGACTGACGGACACATAAACACTTTTCAACTATGTTGGAAACAGTTAAAAACACCACTCAAATTTAACGTTTTCAATAGAATTATTGTTTTGCGTATTTTTTTAAACCTATCTTTATCTTTCAACATATTTTTAAATTTAATAAAATCATTTTAAGAACTACATGTAAAAAATTGCATCCCAAGCTTTCATCTTAAAAATCTTTCGAGTGACTTACATTTTTACATTAATCAAATGCGTGTGTTAATAACTTGCTTTATTCATTTACTTTTTGCCAGTACATACGCTGCTCTTTTATGTGTCTTTTATAGGCTAATAATCCTCAGTTTCCTACGAGGTTAACTGATGATTTATTGAGCTATCTGCTTTATTTGTCATTAAAAGTGACAGTAAAATAATTCTGAATTGTATTACAGCACATTTTATATTTCTGGATAAAAATTACTTTTTGAAAGCATTAAGCGAAGTCTGTTAGATTTTATATTGATTTTTTGACACGTTTAATAAATTTTAATACGAATTTGTGACAGTAAATTAAATTGAGAGATTAATGTCATGAGATAGAATTTACTTAGGTACTTGCAGTTTTACGTTTTTTTAAAATGTCAATTAAGTTATTAAAACATATTCTTGACTACTTCCTTGTTTAGTACTTAACTAAACTCATAACATGGGATATCTGAAAGATATTCAAAAATATTTCTAAGCTAGATAAATAAGTCCTTACAATGCTTTTTGTTTAACGTTTCTCTAATTAATATTGTTACTTTCACATAAAGGAAAATTTAAAGCTGGGTTTGGAGATTGATATTTAATTTGGCATTAAGTGTGAAGAAGTTTTTATATGGAATTTAATCAGGCAATTTTAAATGTAAGTGTGATTCTGTGATTTGTATATGTTCGTGCATACATTTAAACGCAGTTATTTTATCGTTTAGGACTTTATAATTCTGCTACAAAGCAGAACATTGATTTCAAATTTTGATGGATTACACTCTTGAGTATGGAAAATATAATGGTGAATATCAGGATATTAAATGTTTCCGTTCTTTAGATATATATATATATATCATCATCATCATCATCATCATCATATATATATATATAATAGGAGATAATATTAGAAAATTTAAACTAATTTTGATTGTTTTAAACTATTTTATAAATATTTGAGTCTGTTTTTCTTCTTTTTTTTCAAATTTACTCCTCCGACAATAGGGTGAATTGCGAGTCGATTATTTGTAATTATCTGAGGATGCCACAATAACTTTCGAAATTAAAAAAATTAGTTTCCGATATGTTAATTTTTTTTCTTGCAATTTTTAATCAAATTTCTGTAATGATGGTAACTAAATTACTCCTTTTTTGTGGATAAAAGAGAGAAAATGAAAAAAAAAAAAAAAAAAAATAGAGAATATTATAATTTTATTCTCGCATTTCTTTTTTCATTTTTTTTTTCATTGAAATTAGAAAGAAGAAACATTTTCCATTTGACCAGATACTGAAAAAAATTCTTGAATAAATTTCATTTTTTCTTGAAAATTTGAAGATATAAAAATATATTTTCACGCATTTTAGCTTCATGAATCAGTTCATTCTAGAGAACAAAAATTAATCAGTCGACAAATTGACATCTAGAAATCCTTAAATTGTAGCTTTTTTTGAGTTTTACATACATTTAACCGGACAATTATCGTCCATGAAGGAGGAGTTCGTGCAAGCGCGATGTCTCGAAAGTTTATTAAATTACATTTTGTATTCACCACTAATATAAGTTACTTGAAAAAGGATAAGATAAAATTCTCTTACCTTTTCTGAAGGTGCTTTCACCTGGTAAATATATCCAAAGTGACTTTTAATAGAACGTTGATTCTTGTCATGGCATCTCCTGATGATTATCCATAAAGGCATTGATATCCACAGTTGTTGATTATGACTACTGCACTTTGAAGTATAACTGAAAGCTAAATAATTTCATTAACATCTGGACACTAAATAATTCGGAGATCTATCTTTTGTACATTCTTGAATATTTTTATATCGTAGATAATAATTGATTACATTTTAATATTTAAATTTAAGTTTAAATGATAAAGTATTATATAATATATTAACATTATACTTCTGAGCTTAAAAGCTCTACGTACATACTCGATTACATTTTGTTACAGGACTGAAGAAAAATTCATAAGTTCATAGTTCATAGTTTTTCATTTTCGTCATTTTTACGTCAGTGGAAATACATATGTTGCACAAGGTTTTTAAGTAAGAATGTAATCAGTCTATTAATGTTCTTTATTTCTTGTTATAATTATTGTTCCTATATCTTCAACATATTTCATATAATAACAATTTATCAATGTAGAATAGTTTTTGATCATTTATTTGACGTGGAGTGGCTATTAATCTTTATAAGTTGTTATTCATTGCGCGATGGAGAATGAGTTGATAACTCCGCGTTTTTTCCTCTCTTTGGATCATCAAGTTCATTTTATTTTCTTTATTGCAGTAGGAAGTGAAACTATATTTTTTTATATTTAATTTCACGGATGAGGTTAATATTTCTAACATTCCCGTTTAAGCTCTTCCGAGGAATTGTTCAATAGTTTCATTGAATTTCTATGTCTTTCCAGTATAGGTTTGGGTAAGGGTGTAGTTAGCGTGTTTGCTATTATCTGTTCTGTGGGACAATATTGTAATTCTATAGTACCTTCTTCTTTAAGTTGTTTTATGGCGTGGTATTTTACATCGATATGTTTGGTACGTTTACCAAACTTTTTGTTATGTATCATCTTTATGCAGTTTTGGTTATCTTCATGCATTATGATTGGTTTTTCTTAAGTTAACCCTAAATTTTCTAATAATTTTATTAACCATATAGTTTCTTGACAAGCGTTTGCTGCAGCTATATATTCAGCTTTAGCTGATGATAAGGCTATGCATGACTGCCTTTTTGTGATCCACTGTATTGGGTTGTCTCCCAACATGTAAATATTGCCTGAAGTTGACTTTCTCGTTTTTGTATCTCCCGCCCAGTCCGAGTCGGTGTAAACTTCCAATATCGGTTTCTTTTTAGTATTTAAAATTAATTTAAGGTTTTTAGTACAGTGTAAATATTTTATTTTTCTCTTCGCTGCATTCCAGTCCTTGTTTCGCGGTGCTTCATTACGTCTGCTAAGGATATTGACTGGTGCTGATATGTCAGGTTTAGTTACTGTCGCGATGTGAAGAAGTGATCCTATAGCTTTTCGGTATTCTGTGTTGCTTGGTAACAAATTTTCGTCATCTTCTATTTTATTAAAACCGGGTTCCATTGGTGTTCCGTATGGTTTTGCATTTTCAAGATTAAATTTCTTAGCTAATTCATTAATTTCTGATTTTTGGTTTAGTGCATAACCGTCCGGTATTTTTTCTATTTCGGATCCTAAGTATTTGTTTATTTTTCCTAAATTTTTCAATTCGTATTCTTCGTTTAGGGATTTTACGATTTCTTTTATTATTTCCGGTTTACTTGCTATAAGTATGTGGCCTACATAAACTATTATGTATGTGATATTTTCTTTTTCATTTCGTATGAATAAGCATGAATCGGCTGTGCTTTGCGTGAGATTAAGTGTTTTTAACCCCTTGGAGGGCAAGCGCATGGTCTAAAAATGCTACATTTTGCGATGTTTTGACACCAGTAAATTTAAATAATTAATTTTTACGTTTTCAATCTACAAAAAAAAAATGATAATAAATATTTTTATTTAATAATACTGGTGGCAAAGTTATATATTAAAAAGTGGTATATATTATATACCGGTGCTCCTCAAGGGGTTAATGAATTTTCTATTTTTATGTACTAGGCTCTTGCTGCCTGTTTGAGACCATATATGGTCTTGTTTAGTTTACAAACTTTATAATTAGAGTTTGTTTCGATGTATCCCTCTGGTTGTTGCATGTAAATTTCTTCTTATAAATTTCTATGAAGGAATGCCACATTAATGTGAATATGGTGTACTTCTAGCCTTTTATATACTGCTGCAGATAAAAATGCACGAATGGTGATGTGTTGCACTACTGGTGCAAACGTTTCATCGTAATCTTCACCAAATTTTTGGCTAAAACATTTAGCAAAAAGTCTAGCTTTATATATGGGGGATTTCCCTGAGCTGTTGATTTTTCCTTTAAAGATCCATTTTGACCCTATTATTTTTCTATTAGGTGGTGGTTCTACTAATTCCCATGTTTTGTTTTTCATTAGCGCGTCTATTTCCTCATCTGTGGCTTTGAGCCAATTTTCCTTTTCTCTAGGATGTTTTATTTCATTGATTTCTTTCCAGTTTTTCGGTTCGATTATTTCATCGTTTTTACTATACAGATATAACTGTCAGATGTGTATCTATCAGGTGGAACTCCCCTGTTTGGCCTTTCTGATCTTCTTAATGTAGGAATGTTTTGATCAGGTTCTGCTTGTGTTTGTTCTGTATTATTTATTTCCATTTCAATATAATTTTTGTTGTCAAGCAGGTATTCTGGTTCATTATTTTCTTCCTTCAGAATGTGTGTGTTATTCTCTAAGAATTTTATTGTTCTCCCGATTATGATTTCATTATTTTTAGTATACACTCTGTAACCCTTTGAATGGTTATCATATCCCATGAATATTCCTTCCCTGGCTGTGTTATCTAATTTTTCTCGATGTTTCTTGTTTATGTATATATAAGCTTTACAGCCAAATACTCGAAGGTAATGTAAGTTTGGTTTTCTCTTGAACCAAATTTCATACGGAGTTTTATTTGTAGCCTTTGTGGGTAGTCTGTTTTGGAGATGTGTTGCGTTATTTATTGCTTCACCCCAAAATCTGTAAGGTAACCCTGCTTCTGAGAGCATAGCTCGGGTCATTTCTATCCCGTTCCTATACTTTCTCTCTGCAATCCCGTTCTGACTCGGGCAGTGTGGAATTGTAAATTGATGTCTAATGCCTTTTTTCTAAGAAAGTCCTCCGTATTTTTACCTATATATTCGCCCCCCACTTATCCGATCTGAATGCTTTGGGATATCTCCCGAATTGTGTGTGAACCATTTGTGTATAGTCCTTTTATTTTTCAGATACCTCATCTTTGTACGATAGTAGGTATATAACTGTGAATCTTGAGTGGTCGTCAATAAAGGTGATGAAGTACTTTTTCCCCCTAAAGAGGTTGTTTTAATCGGTCCACAGACGTCTGTATGTATCAGGTCAAGTACCTGTCTTGTTTTATGTTCGGATGATTTCGGATATGGTGCGTCACTAGTTTTTGTTTTTATGCACATTTCGCAGTGTGTTGCGTGACTTCAGTTGTTTATATTTATGCCACTGGCCAATTTGTTTTTCATCATTTCTTTTATACTTTCATAATTCCTATGACCTAGGCGCTTGTGCTAAAGTTCTAGGCATTCTTTATTTTTGCAGTCGCTTGAGATATTCGCTGTGTTTGGGATATCTATTTCTGAGATGTTTATTTATTTTTACTTTCTAAAGGGTTTCAGTAAACACGATAATTCTTAAATGGTACCGTGAATGGAAACAATTCGAAAACCGCTTCACTAGAATCGCTATAGGCGGTGATTGTTTTTAATTGTTTTGTTTACTTACTGACTAACTAAACTTATCACCAGTTACATGTAAAAGACTGTTAAATTTTAAGACGATTTTCGAGCATGATTGTTACTTTGGCTAAATGTTTTACAACATATCAGTTAAAATTCCGTCCACAGTAATAGGCGGATTGAAATTCGGAAACTAATGAAGAAATTTTACTTAAACTTGGTAAAATCATAGTTTAGATTTAAAAGATGGTTTGAAAACCAACGACATCTTAATTCTTCGACATCTTAATTATAAGATGAGTTATATGCAAATTTAATTTGTGACAACCTCCCCTCTTTGAATCTTTATATCCTTATGTTAATACCTATAGCAGCATTTTCATTCAACTGTCAAAAATACATTTCTCAATATTCGCGCAAACCCCTATACACATGTTAACTTAAATTTAACGTATTTTTTAAAATAATAGATGCGTGAAAATTTATATGTAAAGCAGATGAAACATGACACTCATATAAAAAATATCGGGTAATATAAAAAAATGGTACAGATAGAAATCACACCTATCATTGATATAGTGAATTTATTTCACTGTTATTAATATAACGTGTAGCTGCAATTTTAAAAGTTTCGTTTAGCAAAATTGAAAAGTTGTTACTGTTATTCAAAGTGGCGGTATCAGCCAAAGAAAATACTTATTGTGTGGTAGAATATGCAAAAACTTTATCTATAACCGTTGCTCCGCGACATTTCCGGACCAATTTTTCTAAAGAAGCACCTCACCGTCACAATATCACAAGGTGGGCGAAACAGTTTGAGGAGACGCGCTGCTTATGCTAGAGAAGAAGCAACGGACCATTCATTATCATTTGTACCATTCACTTTGAATTATCCTGTACAAATTAGCGTTTGAATTGAAAATGTTAATGTTCGAACAAAATAAAATATGCAGACAATAGCTTCATTATGTTTATATATATATATATATATAACATAACCAAGTAACTTAAACATGATTATTTCCCAACTTTTACACTACCAAAAAAAAAAAATTGTTGATTTTACGGTATTATACTAACATCCCAGCTGAGTATTATACCGTAAAATTAACAGTAATAAACTAAATTGAAACAATTTGTAACTAATCCATAGTGGCTTCATTTAAGAATTCTGAATCATCTTGTACCAAAATCATTGAATTGTAAACATCATAAACAAATAATTTTTCGCGATTAAATTGTAATCTCAAGCAGTTTTACGCTTTCTATTTTAATCTTTTACTTACTATTATTACTTAGCAATTGTGTAATAGTTTCTTTTTATATTTCTTTGTATAGACATTTTTTACTATTTTGAGAAAGAATAGATCACATACGTCATTAGAATATACATACATTTATAACACAAATATAGATAGCTATGTTCCTGAATTTGCCTTTTAATTAGACTAAAAAACAATATATTTTTAAAAATGCATTTGAACTAAAAAATATGTCTGTTAACTTCCAAATTTTTAAGGTATCTGACTACGTTTAAAAAGTGGTTTCCGACCAAAATTGTCAAAATGGTTTTATTACATTTTATTAAAGCCCAACTTCTTACCTTTCCAAAACTGTAGTTGTTTCTATTGTATGACAAATAGAACCGGAATTGTAGCGGTTTTTAAACTACTGAACAGCTGTCACTCAAACCGGAAGTTCTGTTAAAAGGACCGGAAGTACTATTTAAAGGTACTAACTGGGAGGGGGGAAGCAAAATTATGGCCTTTTAGAAATAAACAAAGGTTCAATACTTAATAAAAAGAGTATGGCTCATAAAAACAGTTAAGTTTAGATGCAAATTACTGTGTAAATTCTTATAGTAAAACATAAATCTAAACTTTAAATGCATTTTTTGGAAAATGTAATTTTTTGCGAAAATTCCATACGCAAAACATGATTTCTGAAAAAGGTTTTAGAATATCACTATGAAATTTAAGATGCATGTTGTTTATACTATTGTGAAGGCCATGAACTACAGATATAATTTTAGAATAAATATTTTTCGTTTTGTGGATTTTTTCGTGGAAAGACGTCGATGAATTTCAAGAAAATCAGCATGTAAAAAGGTGCGATATGCTATTTATCTAAATTTTGAAACATTTAAAATATTTCTTAGATTTTAGTTCATTGCCTTCACCAATGTCATAAGTATGAAGTGTAAAAAGGAAATTAAGATGCACACAATATATTTTCTGTAGCGTGTTTTGCGTATTGGGCCAAATTTCACTAAATTTTGCCACAAAATCCCTCATTTACCGAAATTTCATCAATGAATGAAATATTTTTAACCTTTTTTCACAGTTTCTAGCCCTAATCTTAATAGAAATAAGTTCAAAAAATAATTAAATAACTTATTTGGAAAAAATTGCTCCGTTCGCAGTCAGGCACCTTAAACATTTATAGAAAAAACTTTTTATTTTTTAAACTTTCCTTTGAATAAGATGAAATAATAAAACTTTGAAAAAGGATTAGTTGATTTTTTCCCTATTAAAACCCCTAATATCTGAAGAGTTTTTGAATAAAATATTGATTGATTTCTCTTTCTAAATATATAACAATAATGAGTTCTGGGGATAAATTCTTAACAGATATTGATGATGAATGGTCTACTCGTTTCCTAAAGAAACAGCATTGTTAAAAATAAATTATCAATCATTCTTTTTTTCCCTTGTGAAACAAATAACTTTTAGTGCAAGTACCATTGGCATGTTAAAGAAATGAGCCAAGTTCGAAAGAAAATGTTGTAAATATGACAGCTTTCTTAAGAAGTGACATCTATTTGCCATATTTTTTTTAATTATATTTAAGGACTTTATATTAGAAAATGATTTACACATCTTTCTTTTTTCTTTCTTTTGTAGCGTGAGTAGAGCCAGGATATTGATGGCATTTGTATTTTATTTGTATTTTATTTGTATTTTGTTGCGTTTTACAGTATTTTTGCTCTTTGAGAAGATGTCAGGTATATTTGAAATATAAAAAACTAGGAAAGGTAAATATATAACAAATTATAACACCTAGTAATAATATACTTCTTCTAATTGCTAAAAGGTGTAAAATAAAAACTTTAAAAACAGTAAACAAAAAAGTTTTATTAGACTGTTTACATGTTTCGACTTCATCCGAGCCATTATCAAAACAATTAAGAAACTTGTAAATTACAACAACTTAAATTATGCTTTAATGCGTGAAGCCATTGAGATAGATACAAAAAAAAAACAGAGACATGCATGCGACAGTAGACAATAGATGGCGTTATTTGTTACATTTTGAAAAAAAAAACCCGGGAAAGGTAGAATAACACCAAGAGGCGACGACGAAGATAAAAAAACTGAGGATGCCCGAGACGATGGGCGAAAATGTTTTTTAAGCACATATAAATGTTTTTAAAAGGACTGACTTCTTCTGTTTGAAGAGAAGTATATATTTGTAAATAACATCCAACATTGACTATTTATATATGAAATTTTGTTGTTAATGTCTGTGAATGGTAGTGTAATGTGAAAAAATATGCAATTAAGAATATTCTGTAGCTGCACGCGATCTATGATGTAATGATTTGAAACTCCATTATTAAATTTTCCACGCACTCTTTCAGTTTACGAACGTCCATTTTAACACTTTCCAACATAGTTGAAAAGTGTCTATGAATTCGGCTTGTCGGTCTGTCTGTCCATGCTCTAACTAGCTTAAATATATTTGGATTGTCATGCATTTGATATTGTCATTGAGGTTTACTATGGCATGTTCGATATTGAAAATGAAGTGTGTAGCACTTATAGTTTTTTTTTTTTTTTTTTTTTTACAGGGACACTCAAAAGAATTACATTACTTTACGGTCTATGGGGAAAAATCAGTTGCAGTTTATTTTACCGATGTTACACAGTTTCAAACATATTCAAATTGATATATATCACTGAGGTACACTACAGGAGGCTGACTATAGAATATGGTGTGCATAGCACTTATAGTTCTTTTACAGGGACACTCAAAATAATTCTGATACATTACGGTCTATGGAGAAAAATTGTTTGCGGTTTATTTTAATAATGTTTCACTATTTCAAACATAGTAAAATTGATATATATCACTAAGTGGAATTACAAGAGACTTATTATAGCATGTTATGTGTATAGCATTCATCGTTCATTTACAGGGACACCAATAGAATTCTGTACTGTCTGTTAAGAATAAGTGCTGGAAGTGCGTTTTCAGTTACTGAACGCGTTTTTAAATTCCGTGCTTTTTTTTGTCTATTACTTGGTGTGTATAAATGCTATAGATCATATACAGGACAGCACAAAAGTTTTCGAGTACATTTCCGTTTATTGACGGAAATTGTAGAAAGGTAATTTTAAACTGTGTTATGCGTTTCATAACTGAACTAAAATGTAGCGTTCTATGTAGTACAAATCTATAGATCCTATACAGGACTCTACAAAAGAATTTGGATGCTTTTCTGACTATTGACGGTAATTCCAGACATTGGGTTTTCAAATGTATCATGCATTTTCCAAATTGTTCATTTCGACATCATCTGTCACCTTAAAAAGGGGGGAAGGTTTTTTTTTAATAGTATACCGAATGCGTTGGAAAGTGTTTAATAATCTATGCTTGACGCATGATTTTTCGTTTTTGTTTATTTTTATTTGGAGGATTATTTTCATATTCGTAAATAGGAAAGGTTTCAAAGCTTGTTATTTAAAAAAAAATTTAGTCTCCCCAAACTTTACAGGAATACACTTAAACAACCTTACTCTTTAGAATTTTGCTTCTTAAGAAATTAAACATATTTAACTTTAAAATGCTTCAATTATTTATTTAGACAAAATAAGCATTGGTACAGTTATGTGCAGTTAATCTCGCAATATACAAAATGTTTCTCCCCATTATAATAAACTCGTATTCTTTTAATTTGAATAAAATATGTTAATTTTATGACTATAATTTTTAAAAGTAGTTTTGTTTGAACATAAATTATTTTATAAACTGAAACTCGGTGACATAAAATTGGAAACAGAAAGGGAATATTTACAGATACGATCGTTATCTGTTCATTTATTATTCGAGAGAGTGGTGGTTTATCATAAAAAGAGAAAGAAGATGAAATAAGCTATTTTTAAACAACTTTAATGACCACTCTCAATTTGAAAAGGGTAATTGTTTTGGAATAATATAAGCATGTAACTGGCCATTCATTTCAAAGACAATTAAAAAAGAAGTTGTACGATGAAATTCATAAAATTATTCTGGCTAAATAATTTTGAGTAAAAAGCTTTTCTCGTTAAATTCTCGTTAATGAATTTGGTTCCTCAAATCGATTGTATTTTTGCATTATTTTATTTAACCTGATTGTTTGTATGTAAAGATGGAGTTTTGTAATCGATTTTTTATGCTAGAATTATAAAAATTATGTACACAGGTGCGTTCCGATGAGAATACAAGATTTTAATATTTTTAGAACTTAAATATGAACTGATAAATTGATTTTAAGGTATTTTTATGTTAGTCGGCTACAAGTGATAAATCTCCAAATATTTTTTATGGTTACAAATGTATACTAGTTTCAACAATAATGGAGCTAATAGTGCGCCAAAATAGGCCAACTGGCTATGAAACTGGAACAACGAAACATTTTAAACTCTAAAAACTAGAAAATATAAATAAAATAAACAGTGTAATAATTTAAAAACCACGCTTTAATCAATTAATAACTTTCTCTTCATCAAATTATGACTATGCGTTGAAAAGATAATTTAGAAATTCTGAATAAGTAGTTTAAATAATGTTTTATTCATTTCCTGTTGTCATATTTAAAAAAAGAAATCGAGCAAAAATTACATATTTTTTAATAAATATACTAGTCCTTGTTTTCTACCAAGCATAAATTAAAGTGCTAAAATTTCCATAATTTCCATTTGGCCCACGCCAAATTAACATGTTGTAACGGAAATTGTTTGGAACTACATGAATTGTGAGTCATGAAATTAGGTGTGATATTTACTGAATGCATAAAAAAGGAGTGCGTAAAAAAACTATTTTAACTATTATATTTATTTTGAAAACAAATTATCTCAAGCATTGTTCCTAGTCGAAATGAAAACTTGTTAATAACGCCAGATAGGCACTTCAAAACAGAAGCTAAAATGTAATATGATGCCACTTTTTTCTTGAAAAGTATAAAACATATTAAGCATTTTCCTTTCTTTAAATAAGTTGAGAATTACCTTCTAGAAGATTTGAAGAATCTTGACATATTGCCCTCTCCCTTCCCTCGTCTTTCCATATATGGGTGTAAAAGTTGTGCGATTGCCAAGAATCGTATAAGACGGTTACTTGTGCCAAGACAATAATTTTGCTTCTAAAAAAAATGTATACCATAATGGTAAATAGGTGCTTTGTGATTTTTTGGCTACATTTTAATCTTCACAGGAAAAGTTTGTTGAAAGTTTTCTTTTACTTTTCGTTAAGGTTTTCGATTAAAGATTTTGAAGTATAGGGTTTCTTTATTTTATCATAAAAATGATGCGTGCAATAAGTAGCGTAAAAAATGTATTAAATAAGGTTAAATGATATTTTAAATATATAAATGATATAGACAGACCATGTATTTGTATGTTTTCTAAACATAATCGACAGGCTCAAACATGTCACTCATTTAAATTGTTTACTAAGTATTGTATAAGAATATATAGAAAAAGTATTGTGAAGAATTCAAATATGTGACTTTTATTGCAAATTATTAAATATATATTTTTTTTAAATCGTCTTCTTTTCTTAAAAAAATCTTTTTGAGAAAAAATTGAAAACAGAAAAGCACTAACAACCTATTTCATGCAGTATGTCCCAGAAAGTTTGAATTACAGTTGTTTTTTAATGCACATTTAACTTTTAGTAGATTAATTAGTGAAACGTTTAATACAAAACGTTTACCGCTTTTACCTAAAAGAGCTGCTTAGAAATGACTAAATGACCGAAAACTTTTAGCCCCCTTTAACCCCTTAGGAGTTAAATAAAAAAAAATCTTTTCTTAGTGGATCTTACTGTTATGTGTTATGCACATATACTAATAAGTTTAAGTTTCTAGCTTCCATAGTTTCATCTGTGCGTTGAGGAATCCGTCAGTCCGGACAAAGCTTCTTCTAGGTATTATTGGGTAATGAGAACACCGAGAACTCACGTGTTGTCTTCCACAGAATTAGAACCAGGGTCTATTCTATGGTTGCAAGAAATGCACTAAAATGCTGAGCAAGGATGTCACCTGTATACCACGAGGATAGATATAAAAATCAGTGTTGAAGACGAATGCAATCTTAGAATATAGATTAATATTAGAATAACATGTTTACACAAATTAGAATAACATGTAATTTAGGATTTTGCTTTCATGGTACCAAATTTCAGGAGTTCTCAAGATTAATGATTGTTGGGAATCCGTCTGTAAACCAATTCATGAGTTATTTGGAAAGAATACAGTACCCCATTGTTTCATAATCCAGATGAAGTGCTCGTGAACTGAGTTTAATCGCGTATTCCTGTGCGAAGACGACAGTGGGCGGAAGTCACTTGCCGATCTACATAGTGCTGATTTGTATGCGACCGTCTGTAAGAACTAATTAGTTTCCCAAGACACAGTTGTTCTTGTTGATACTGCTGAATCAATGACAAACTGATGTACAGTAAATGACTTGGGACGTCCTACTGCAAGATACAGAAAATAGAGATCAGTTCGGGCTCTTTTTTTTCGGGAGCCCGAGTCTGCTTGAGCCCGATACCGAAAGGACGCATTAGAAAATTGTTAAAAACCTTTCAAAATTGCTTCAAGATTACTTTTCTCGTTTAAAAATATCTTCTTATATAGAAGAAAGCATTAACCTTAAATACGCCTTTATGACAACATTTCGTAAATTTCATGAACATTTGTTTAAAATAGCAAAATTATTATTTATACCCAAGCACTGGCAGAAATGGGCAAACGTCGCATTTCTTATTTTTTTTAAATATCACTGTACAACTATGGCAAAAAGACATGAATTTTGTTTTCCACTAATTCCGGAAAAGGACTTCAAGGAGAAAGTGAAGATAGACAAGGGATATCCCACCGCTTCATGTTACTAACACTGACCATGCACAGGCTTCAAAATCAATATTTTCCCTTTTATGGTCAATAACAATTCAATTCCTTTTCAAACTGGTTTTCACAGGATTGTAAAACACTTTAAGAGACTTAGACTACATTCTTGTTTCTCAAACAGCAAGTTTTTTTCCTGTTTTCAATTTGTGTAAAAAATAAAATAAGAACTTTGAGTTCGAGCCCGCTCGAGCCCCAAGACTGGTATAAAAATCGATCCCGAGCCCGAAGACGTATAAAAATCGAGCTTGTGTCAGTTTCAGGCCCGCTCTTGGGCTGAGCCCGTCTAATCTCTGACAGAAAACTGTCATCATGAACAGTTGTTTCCCTTGCGCGTCCAGTTACTAGACTTCGTCACCAAACTTACATCGATACCGCTTTCAGAAGCGAAAAAAATAATAGGACAACTAACATCACGTTCGACGGCGGCTTTCGACTGCCGCTTGTCCGTTTCAAGACGTTTTATTATTTCTCACCTGTTATCACAAGTCGGTTGCTGTTTCTCCTACTTGTTTTCCAAAATTTGACTATTTCGATTCAGCATGTATAAATTGGTTTCAATATTTTGTGAGTTAAAATGCACTACGACAGTTTTAAACTACAGGGAGTTTCAAAAAGAATCATCCGATTTTAAATGCATATACAATAATCTCTCACTTATACGTCGGTGTAAGGGACTACTAACCAAAAACTACGCATAAACGAGAGAGACGCATAAATGAAATCCAAGATAAAATTACATTTAAAATAAATGTTAAGACACAATTCATCATTAAATGGTTAAATAACATGCAGAATGATGAAAAATGTGATTTTTTAAGATTGTTAAAGATTTACTAATTCAAATTTTAAATAAATACATCTCAAAATTTGAATTGCATATCCCCCTTTTTTTTCTAAGTCTAAACTTAAAGTTTGTTTATAAGCTTGATGTCTGTCCCTAAAAATTGTTTTTTCGAGTTCATTGAAACATGAATATGTTGAACCAAATGTATCAGTTCGTTGGATGTAGTGACGGAGGGTTTCCAGCCAAAAATCGGCGGAGGGTGTTTTTACGTTTTCTTCGTCGTCTTATTCATTTTCACTGGCATCATCTTTAATTTCTGCAACTATTTCGTGTATAGCACTCTTTTCTGCTATGATTACATTTTCGTCAATATCTACAAAATCGTTAAAATTAATCTTTTCCCAAGAATCGGCATTTCATTATTCATCTCATACTGGTTGATCTTTGGCACAAGATGCATCATTTTTAAATTCTTTCAGAATGAAGCCTGCTTTTTTTAAACAGTTCCTCTAGAAGTAGCAGGTGTGAAGGAATGTGACCCAAGAATACAACTTATAATAATGTCCAGAAAACAAATGTAAAAAGACAACCAATTGATTTCCCATTTACAAGTTGATGTGAAATTTCTTGGAAAGGACATGTGTGGAATGGGGAATAAATGGAAAGGGAAACTTTAAATTTCTCCAACGCATAAGTGAGAGATACATTCACATTACGACACATAAGCGAAACAAAAATAACATTGCATTGCTATATCTTTATCCGGGACTACCGAAACTTGACGTATAAATGAGAGAGACGCATAAAAGAGGCAATGTATAAGTGAGAGGTTCCCTTATTATAAAAAATATTGAACATAGACACATTTTATATTACATGGATAATCATAAAGTATTTTTACAAAACAAATTAAAGGTGCTCAACATGTCCACCTTTGGATGCACTGCATATGTCTATACGATAGTGAAAATCGTCCCAAACTTCTGCGAGCATGTCTGCATCCAATGCTTCCACGAGTGCTGTATGCGTATCTTCAGTTTGGCTAATGTATAGCTGGAAGAAGAGGCACATAAACGTAGTCTCTATCTCTATAAAAGAGTAAGTGTCTGTCTGCCTGCCTGCCCGCGGATTTCTCCGTAATTATAACACCTAGGACTCAGAAATTTTTGTCATGTGTAGATGTTGTCACCGGATAGTATACCTCGTAGCCGGATTTTTAAATTTTAATTTAGATTTAAAAAAAAATTAAAACGTGTATATGGAATTTTGGGTTCGAGGCTATTTCAAGCTTCTCCCATGAAATAGCCTCGGCAACGAAGCAGCCAGCCAATGAGAGCAGTGTAACGACCGAAGAAATCTATGGCCTAGCCTGACTCGTGAGTTGCTGGCCTAGAGTTGTCCAGTTTTTATCCATGGTTTTGTCGCCTAGCTTCGGAGGTTGACTGCCGTGCAAGCCGTGTAATCGAATCGAAAGGACAGTTTTCGATATGCAAAGAGACTGCAAGAGATGTTAGTTGGCAGGTCAAAAAGAAGTGAACCGAGCTAAGCTAAGAGAGATGCAGAGAGAGTTGAACAGACGATGGTGAGCGGAAAATGATGTGTGCGCGTGAACAGTATATGATGGTTGTGTACGCTGGGGTTTTGATGGCAGAGTGTAATGTTTTTTAATTGTTCATCTTATTTTAACTTGTGTATCAACGGTGCCTAATAAAAATTGCTGGATGTTAATCATCACCTTGGATCACTGGAGTTCGTTAAGTCATTACAGTATGGCTCTTTCCACCCGACATCAATAGAGCTTACTGATTTTAGTTCGGATTTTCACCACAGGGGGCGCTTTCGTATCTTTGGTTCTATGGGCTGGATCATGACGGGGTATGCCTCATTCGACTCGACATCGGTAACCTTAATGAATTCAGTTATGTTCGTATAGAACATATTGTGCCCCCTGGCGGTGGAAGATGTAACTAAAGGATTTTGCAGCTAACTCGGGTTCTATGGGTCACATCACGACACGGTTTGGCTCATTCGACACAACATCAATAGAGCTTACCTATTTTAGTTCGGAATTTCACCACCAAGGGGTGCTTTCATATCCCTGTTTCTATGGGCTGGATCACAATGGGGTATGGCTCTTTCCACTTGACATCGATAGAGCTGACTGATTTTAGTTCGGATTTTCACCACAAGGGGTGCTTTCCTATATCTGGTTCTATAGGCTGGATCACGACGGGGTATAGCTCATTCGACTCTACATAGATAGAGCTTTTCGATTTTCACCACCAGGGGTGCTTTTCTATCTCTGGTTCTATGGGCTGGATTATGAAGGGGTATGGCTCTTTCGACTCGACTTACGGTAATATATGGGAGTGTGTATGGCACGCCCAGTGTTTGCTGTCTAAGGTAGTGGGGCCCCCAACATTAGATTTGCTTAAAAATAAAAAAAATGTTCAACACTGATTTCAGGTACATTTAAGGTTGTTGGCACGGGCAACGCCGGGCGGGTAAGCTAGTCTTTTATAAATCCCCACAAGAAGAAATCGCACCGGCGATCTTGGAGGTCAGACAAACACTTAAGTGGCGGGCGAAGGAAGAGCGTTAGCGCTACCTATCAGCAACTTGCGTGAAACTCTAGATTCTCCAATTTCTACTATGATTTTTTTTTAATTGGATAATTCTTTTTTAAACATCCTGTATAACAATTGCAATACATAATATAAAAGTATTGAATGGATAAATAAATATTTTATGACAGGATTGTTTTAAAAATTTGTCAAAAAACTTTTTATTCAATCTGTATATACTGTATTTCTAATTATCTTCTGTCTTAGAATATTTTTAATGTTTCTTTTAAATAATATTTATAAACGAAAAATGTAAAAATACCAAATATTTATACATGCAGAAATAAGTTAACCCGAAATTATTTGGAAAGCGTTAAAAAGACAGAACAGAATTAGCAATTTAAATGCGTTCATCAGAATAAAAATCACAAAATACAAAATTTCAAATATTTATTCAGATTATTTTTTGTCTGGAATTTTTTTTCTCATTACGTTAGCTTATTTATTAGAAACTCAAAAATAAAACCTTGTCAGTTCGGTTAAGTTTTACGGCATTGTGTGCACAGTTCTGTAAATAAATTAATTTTAACATTGCATAAGAATTGTTTTTTTCCTCTGTTTTAACTAAACACTTTTAAGAATATATAATGTGATTAAATCAGCTTATAAGTAAATATGCGTACTTTCGACTTTTCTGTTTAAAGTCGAAAGACTAATAATCATATGAAGAAATAAAAATTAAATAAAGCTTACAGAAATATATTTAATATCTTTAATCAGTTAAAGATTAAATGTTAAAAAATTAAGGTCATTGTGTGATTTCTTACAAGCTTTCCCATTTCTACGTATTTTATTAAATATAAAATGCCAAAAATAAGCAACAAAAAGTCGATTATTATACTTTTAAGTCAAAACTAATTTATTTTGAAGAAATTGAATTGTTGACTGCTTTCTATGCAAAAATATATCGTTGTCACATATACAGTAGCTAAAACTTTAATGAAAAGTCCCAGAACTTAAATGTGAGAATGCATTTCATGTATGCCAGTTTATCTTAATTTTATTGATTTAATTGTAAACAGTTTTTTAAATACTTTAATGGCATTATAATGAAATATTTAACATCCATACTTTAAACTCTTTTGACTTTGAGAATTAATAAACAAGAAATAACAAATGAATGACCCATGCAGTATTAATGTTACCAAAATATTGTTTATTACCGTATGTTTGTTCTATACCACAATAGCATAAACTAAATTGTGTATACTTAGGGATTTTCCGACAACTGTAGTTTTTCATGCAATGTAACAATTGCTGTAATGCGCATAGCTGGCAACATATCATTTTCTTTGAAATTAAATATATATAATTCGATCAAAAAAAAATTATTTAATGAAATGTTTCTAGTTTCTACATAGTTATTTATTAAGCCAGGGTGTCATTAAGCCAGCACATTTGTAAACATCATCTACCTCGCCACGTCTCAGCCCATTGGAGCCATTTTTTTCACTGTTATATTTATTAAAAATACTTCTAGTCACCGAAACTTTTTAAAACTTGGTGTGTTCGTTCCTAATATATTCCGCCAGACTCACAAAAAAATCTTAGAGTGCTAACTAAATTCTAAAGTGAAGAAGCTGGCTTATGCTAACATGCTAACAAACACTTTTTTTTTTTTTTTTTTTTTTTTACGAGTTAGACTTGGCTGAAAAAATCTCATCGATAAAAGAAGTGGGTGGCCAATCTATGTTCTGCCGAAAGGAAGAATTTTTCCCGCTTGTCTATCTTAATAGTAACAATAGTACCTGAAGAAATTCACCAAGATATTCAACAATTGCATTTTTGCTAAACAATTTTACCATTAGACTCTTTAATTAGCATTTTATCAGATAAGCTTGAGTGAATGGACGTAAAACTTCATTCTTTCACTTGAACATGCATTGTTGATTGAAGAATATAATATTTCCTGTGAGCATATATAATAGTATGTGGGCAGAATATAACTGTATGTTGAACTGTTGAATATCAGTATTTTTTGCCGTTTATTAAAAGTTGTTCACATTTGTACTTAAAGAATATCAATTGTGGTGAAGTTATACAATATTCATTTTAATATCTCTTCTGACACCTTAATCTTACATATAAGTGCATTACGATGATATTGACGAAGTCATAATTGCAATCTTGGCATACTCATAATTGTGAAGGCCGCTATAACCCAAAAGTACCAAAATCATTATTAACATTCATTAGTAGGAGGTTCAAGGCAGATGGCGATAAAAATCGGCTTATGTTTTAAATATATAGCTAAAACTGTATTTAAAAAATAAAAATAAAAGTAGAATGCTGATGAGGCAAATGGAGTTTCATCAGAAGCTTGGGAAAATAATTATAAAATTACAAAAAAAAATTTTTTTGTTCCTCATATATTGAGTAACTAGTGGGACTCGTGCGAAAATTTCGCACTGCATTCCAAATTTTTTAGCATTGTAGTATATATATATAGATATATATATATTTAAATTTCTAAAGAAATATTAAGAATAAAAATACCTGTAAACTACATTGGTCGAAACCGCATCGGGGTTTCTTTTGGGCGCCAACATGGCGATTTTTTGCCTGGCGGGGTAACCTGGTGACTTTAGCTTTGAATGGCAACTTGAATCCTATAATAAAATGATATGTGTATCTAAATAAATAAAAAATAAAATAATATAAAAATAATTAATAAATAAAATTAAAATATGTGTAATAAAAAAATGTGTGTGTTAATAAAACTCTGCGTTCTAAAAATAATGTGTGTGTTGAATAAAACTCTGTGTAATAATAAAATTAAATGCGTGTGTTTTATGGGGATTTCTCGCCAAAATAGCACTGCAAAAAATTGTGCCAACTCAGGTGCGTCTGCGATATCTGTTCCCTAATATTGATTAGTCAAGCCAGAATAACAGCTCATTTATTCCATCAAACTTACAAAAAGGCACGTGCGAGAAAAAAAAAAAAAAAAAACAATCGTATTTTAACTGCATCGAAAAAAAAAGAAAAAAAAACATGGTACAATCCATGGTGTCTTTTTCTCCTAAATATTGCAATTTCAATTTTGCTTTTTAATCATAAATATAAAATAGACACGTGCGGAGATGTCACACTATTTATTTTTTTCTAATCATTGTACTATATCAGAAGCCTGTTCAAAATCCTTGCATATGGTATCTCATTCGTCGTTCTGCGTTTCGTATTTTCTTAGAAAAAGACAGGAGAAATAAGAAAAAGGGATGTTGACAGGATAAATAATATATATGATGATATAAGCAGTAATACGTTGCCGCGCATGCGCGACAACGTATTACTGCTTATTTTACTGTTTATTACTGTTAAATTTACAGTATAATACTGGCAACTGGAATGCTAATATTATACCGTAAAATCAACAATTTTTTTTTTTTTTTTTTTTTTTTTTTTTTTTTTTTTTTGCAGTAGACAGTGATCTATCCAAAATTACTTAAATCACATCCAATGCATCCTAAAATATGCAAATCCATCAAAAATCGAAAGACGAAAATTTTCACGAGTGCAATACTTTAATACTAATAAATTCAGGAGGAAATAATAAATATTTTCAAGGAAAGATATAGCATTCGTAAAATACCTATGACAAGCTATTGATTTTACTTTAAAAATACTGTTACATTTTAATTTATTTATGCTTTAAACTACCTAAATGTTACGCTTTATTCCAGCACTCTTAATATCAGAAGAAAAATATTAAATTAAAAATTGCGCTATCAAAAATTATCTTCTTTAAAATATTTTAAGAAAACGTTGCCTTTTTTCCTAGTTTTCTTTCAGCATTAAAAAAAAAAAATCTTATTAGATTTCTTATGTGTACATAAGTTACTCGTGAAATACAAGCATGGCACGTGACGTTTCATGGTCACGTTCGAATGATAAAGATGAAAATATGTTATTCACCCGGAATCACACGAACTTCAGCTTAAAGAACAGAATAAAAAAAAAAATTCAAATGAATGAATGCAGCGTATTTCTTTAAGATAAAAAAAATGATTTTCGTGAATTGATTTAACCCTTTACTGCCTTTTTCCCATTTCTAAAAAAAGTATATGATTTAAATAAAGTATAAAAAATATATTTTAACAGTTCAGAAAAGGAAAGAGTAATTTAAAAAATATTAATTTCAATTTACAAGTCAAACTTTTATCGTTCGAAGTGTAAGTGCAGGGTTCGTACGGATCAGGGAATTTTCCAGGAGTTAAACCAATGTTTTTTTTTTAAATTTTTTTATTGAAAAGAAAATCTAGGTTAAACTCGAGAAACTTCGCCTTCTATTAAGGAGAGATTTTCTGTAAGAAAATACTGGTACTGAATAATTTCCTGGTCGTAAAATTCCAGGAGGCGTACCAACCCTGTAAGTGGCTTGAAATGCAGTTTGCTCGTTTGAAGCAGTATGATAAATGTGGTAAAAACTTACTTAAATAGCAAAATTAATATTTTTACTTAACTATTTTTGTTTTGTTTTATCAGCAAAGGGAGTAAATTATAGCCTTTACAGACTGACCACAACACGGTCAGATTGAAGCACAAAAATGTACCTGTTTACATTTTTAATAGATTTTTAGTATGTAATGGTACGAAATATTTAAATATCCTCCGAGATGCACCTATTCGAAATCTAACAACGAAAATTAAATCGCAATATTTGTGGAACAAATCAAAAGTATTAAGCATTAAATATTAAATTTTGTATGAAAAATGGCTGGTGTCCGGGTATTTTTGGATGTGTAGTGTATTAATTACTGACATATATAATTACATCTTCTATGCATGCTAAAATATAATCTATAATTCATTATAGACAGTAGTGATATATTATGGCTTGATTACGAACATTATTTCCATATTTTTATTGCGCGAAATTACTCATACGTGCTATAACCATACATTCGAAGTAAATAAATATTAGCTGAAACACGCTTTGAGGTTGAATATGGTAGTCTGGCAAATTATGTGTTATGTAATATAAATTCCAAAGATAATACGATACTACATTATACATTTCCTCAATGTGTTATATACTATCATATATGTATTAAGCGTAATGGAACTGCATCTATCATAATGCTTACGGACATTTATAGAAATGAAGTCCATAATATATTCGTCAATAGACGAGAACACGCAAATTCAGCAGATGTATACATATGCTGAATTACAAAAACTTCATAAAATAATATAGAGAAATTTATTTGATTTTCGACAAGCAACATAAAAAAATGAATTTAAGGAAAAATAAAAGAGATGAAAAATAACTTTTACTCGGTAATAAACAAAGAAATATTTATAAATTTGAAATATTTGGTAAATAATTTTGATAAACAGCACATTTCAAGAACAAATTCATTGGTATTTTTTATTTTCTGAGTGCCTGGAAATGTAAATTTAACCGAATCTTAGACATCATCATTTATCTAAAACAGAGGTCAGCAATCTTTTACCAATGGTGCGTTGAATCTATGTTAAACAAGAAAGAAAAATCATGCATCGAGCATAAATTATGAAACACTTTCCAGCACTTCCAAAATATTTTAACAAACCTTCACTCTATAATAAGATAAATAAGATATCTAAGTAAACATTTTAGAAAACGCATAACACATTTCAAAAGCAGATTTCAGCAATTACCATCCACGGCCGGAAAAGTACTCTAATTCTTTTCTGCAGCCTTGTTAATTGATAATTTATATATTTGTATATACTCTATAGTATGCTACAATTTTGTTTAGTAAGGAAACACAAAAAAAAAAACAGTTGAAAATTCACCTTTAGAAGTTTAGACCAATAGGCATAAACATACTTGAATTATTTTGTACTGCCCTGTATATTACCTTAAAATTTTTATACATGCCACATATTAAGCTAAAGATTAATTCAGGCAAATACACGCTGAAAACTATTGAAATCACACTTCCAGAAATTATCATACATAGGCGGTCATGTATCCAGTTTTTTGCATGGCTCTGTATATGGTTTTATTTATATTCTACAAACATCTCTTAGTATGTAGTTCACGTTCAAACTGCATAACTCGATTAAAAACCATGCTTAAGCAGCTTACGTTGATACACAGTAATGATTATGAATTCTTTTGTGTAGTCCTGTATATGATTTATAGCATTTGTAGACACCCCCTAGTACGTAAAAATTTAATTGAAAACGCATGCCTAACGGAAAGCGCACTTCGACAAATTATCACTTATAGACAGTACTTTGGATACAGAACTGTATCCGAAAACTTTTGTGTGCCCCCATAAATTAACGATAAATTCTATGCATATTATATCACAACACATATCTTGTAGTAAATCTCAGTAATGTATATCAATTTCATTATATTTGAAATAGTGTAACATAATTAAAATACGCTACAAACAGTTTTTCCTCGTAGACCATTATGTAACCGAATACTTTTGTGTGGCCCTGTAAATGAATGATAAATGATTTGCGCTAGATATTCTACAGAAAGCATGTTTTAGTGCACCTCAGAAACTGATATCTATTTCATTTATGTTTGTAATAGTGTAACATGATTAAAATGCACCGCAAACGATTTTCTCCCATAGACCATAATATAACGGAAATCTTTTGAGTATCCCTGTAAGCTAACTATAAGTGCTACACGTACTATATTTGATAGCAAGCTTCTTGTAGGGCACTTGAGCTTTGCATATCAATTTCAATACATTTGAAATAGTGTAACATTATTAAAATACATTGCAAACGATATTTCCCCATATACCACAAGGTAACGACATTCTTTTGAATACCCCTGTAAGCGCAGTATAAGTGCTGCTAACTTCATTTTCGATACCGAACATGTCATTGGAAACCTCAATAACATATTTTAATTGCATGGCACTCCGAGTATAAATATGCGAGTTAGAGCATGGACAGACAGACAGACAAACCGAATTCATATACACTTTTCAATTATGTTGGAAAGTGTTAAAAATGACTCTTAAAAATTGACAATAATCATTATCATAGAAATCATAGTAACGTTCTTGAGGATACATATACGTTTATGTAAAAAAGTTATTGGTAAAGTATTACACGCTTACTTTTAATTATGTACAATTCCCGACAGGCTTGATGATTTAGATTATGGAGAGAGATTCGATTAACGTCGACGATTCGATTAAAAGTGGACTGATGTTTATTTTGTTAGTGTCTCTGTACACTAGGCGTACGTCATACGACAGTTTCAATTTAACACATACAAAACACATTTTTTATGTACATATCCATAGCATTGAAATGAGGCACAAGCGGACATCAATCCTTTTGCCACCCCCCTCCCCCCATATTGCGTAAACTATTTCTTAAAATGATTTTAAACGGTTTTCTCCACACTGCACTACACAACAAATCTACTATGCCACACGCACACTATAAATATGCTGACTTGTCGAAACACGTGTTCTTCAAATGTTTTAGGTATGCATCACAGTGGTCATCTTCGCTAATCTAGCATTAAATTTTTATTTCCGGTATTCGATTTCTATATTGTTACTTAGCCAAAAATAAACTACAATAATCATGGAAAAGCATACTACATATGCCAAACAGCTGTAAAATTTCTCAGGCATGTGGGAGGAAGACAAACAACAAGGACATATTTATTTCGCGTTCTCTCAACAATCATGCTCGACCCAACAACCCCTCTTGAATTTATTTATATAATTTTCAGCTTCCAGTTTTTTTCGAGTTTAGCTGTTGCCATTTTGGAAAATTGTTTCAGATTTAAAGAGCGGTGGCTTTTTAAAAATACGCTTTTAAAAATATTTAAGGCTTTTTTAAATACGGAGCAAAAAACAAAATATAAAAGCACAAATAGTATTTATGAAAATTAAACATTTCAGTCTGCGCGCCAATGTAAACGCGTGCCAAGTTTGGTACGCACACCATAGGTTGCCAGGCTGGTCTAAAATTTCGGTCATCAATCTGTTAATACTCGCATCATTATAAGAACCTAGTCGAATTTTACATAATTTCTATCTAACACTTTTCAACGCAGTTAAAGAAAAAAATATATAATTTAAGTACTTTTAGATGAATTTTAACATAATTATTCTAATTGATAAATAAATCATATGAATTGTAATTTTCTCTGTGACAGAATTCGAACCTGTGATCTACTGGCTAAAGCTGCCAATGTTCTTTCAACAGAACTATCCCGGAAAAATCTGGAGAACAGAACTGTCCCGGAGATCCTTATTGATCATTGCACCTAGTCTGCTATCTGACTCAGCTCAACAGAATAAGTCGCAGGTAATGGAACTCCAGTAAACGCTGGATACGTATTTACATTAGATTAATTTTAACACAATTATACTATTTGATAAATAAATCATATGAGTTGTAGTTTTTCAACTGTCCGAAAAATGGCCGGGACAGGATTTGAACCAGGGATCTCCTGGCTGAAGCTGTCAATGCTCTGCCAACTGAGCTATCTCGTACAAATCTTGAGGATCTAATTCACCCAGCTATCCTTATTGAACATTGCATCTAGTCTGATATTTGAATTAGCTCAACAGAATAAATCGTAGGCAATGGAAATCCAGTAAACGCTGTAGAACTTTTGTTTTTGTCTACCTGTCTTTCCGCGCTATAACTTTTATAAATGCACTTGAATTGCTGCAATTTTTATACATTGAGGGTAATAAAATGAATGTTAATAAAATACATGTTAATGAGGTGTTTGAATCATGTCGATATTGAAGTCGACGAGTATAGCATTTATCAGTATTTCCAGGGGTGTTCAAAAGAATTTAGCGGATACATTAAGGTCTAAGAGCAGTAATTCCATTTTTATTACTTTATTCTTTGAAACGTAACGGAATTCATATGCCTATACTGTGATGAACAAAAACAAATTCACCATCATATAATTTTTAACGTCTCTGCAAGTATATTTCACGTATTCAAAAATTCGCCATAAAAATGTAATCGTGTGCGTATTTTCATGCTTTGTAAACGAACAAGAATGAAGAGTTATTCTTTATGCAACACTGGTGTATATGCCCGTCCTAGGACGCTGGGTAGGAATCATGGTATTCACTAAACATTTTAAATAATTAATAAAAATATTCATGTACTATTCATCGACAATAAGGAAAACGGACATAAAAAATTAAGTTGAGGGGCTGGTTAATGTATGGGCCTCTGGGATTTTAACAACAAATTTGTAATCTGATGTAAATAAGATGAGGAAAAATTGCAGATGTATCTTAATTAGTAAAAGGAAGCATATATTTATTGAATGCAATATCAGTTAGTTTTTACTGACTAACTTGTACTCTAAGAAATATAAACACGTTTACATACTATTCATCGACAAAAAAAAAAAAAATTACCTGAAACGTTAAGTTCAGATCCTCTGAAGTTTTAACAACAAATTTTTAATCTTTTGTAAATAAGAAGACAGAACAGAAAATAAATTACAGATATTTCTTAATTAGTAAAAGGAAACAGATATAGATATTGTTCTCAGTTTGGTACAGATGTTGCAGACGCACCGGGGTATCTTTTTGGTGCCGAAACGGCGATTTTATGCCTGGTCAACCGGTAAATTTGGCGAGATTTTTCTTTGTGTGGCAACTCGGCAGGACAGATTGTGTGTGTATTATATTAAATTAAACATTGCGTGTTTTAGATTAAATTAATCATTATGTGATAAAATAATTTGTGTGTGTTTATAATAAAAAATGTGTGTTTTTATAATAAAGTTATGTGTCTATTATAGTAAAATAAACTGTTTCATAATAAAATAAAACTAACATGCTATTTTCGCACGCTAGGCCTAACAGGTCCGGAAACGGGATTTTCTCGCCAAAATGGTACAAAACAAAAATTTCGCCAACAAAATCTGTTCCCTAATTTGCGTTTATTATGAAAGCTTAAATTTGTTATGGTATATTAGCCGGAAACAAACGCTGAACTATTTACATTGTTTTAAGTGCAAACGTGTTAATGTTCCCTAATCGTTTCAAGCTTTTTTTTTAATAGCAATACTACTCTTAATAATAATTTTATTTTTCCTGAAACCCTCTACTTTTCTGAATTCTTTATTGAGGCGGCAAGCCGGGCGCCGTGAAACGTAACACCAGAACGGGCATGCGGTGTCAGTCCACCACAAACATATTAAATGGCATAAATATGAAAAAAATCTTTAGATTTCTATCTGTTAATAAAATATATAATAATTGCACTCTTTCTCGTGAAAAATGATAACTAAAATGTTAAATTATCGTTAATTTTAAAAATTAATAAAAAATAAATTAAAAGCATTCACCTTTATTTTCCTTATTCGAAAAACATAATTTTTTATATGATTTTTTTACAATTTTTATCATAATAAAATTATACATTATTGTGGATAAGAATACTGAGATTTATGAATTTTCATAATAATTAGGGTGTATGTATATGGATCAGAAACTTTAGATTTTTTGCAGTTTTTACATATAGCTTCAATTTTTGAGTGTTCTCGACATATATTTTTTTCGCACTTCACACACAGTTTTCGATTTCCTGTCCTTTTCTCTTGGACACAAATTGCGTCTTCCATAACTTAATTTTCTTTTTTTCGTTTGTGGCTCAACCAGAAATTCTTTTTATTTCTGCCGCGATTTCATATAAGGTTCTACATTATATAATTTATGACAACTCCTGACAAATTTTTCAAACACGTCTCTTATTGGAGCTAACTTATCAATCTTTCGTCTGTCATCCCGAGTTCTGACATCATTGAATCGCAGGACACGAAGTATAAGAAGAAAACGCTTATACTTCATAGTTGTACGAAAAATGTCCAATCCTGTGCCATTTATCACCCATATGTCTCTAACATTTGCATGAGAAGATTTGTGCAATTCAGCTATATACAACAGTCCTACAAAAGCTCAAAACTCTCCTTTTTCTAAAGATTTTGTATCTTTTTCTCTTTTGAAATTTCCAGAATTATTTCTATATAAATGGTAGTGCATTTTAAAACTATTTCAATGATTGAATCATCAAATATTAGTCTCCATACATCGATTGGCGAAGTAACATTTTTAGAAAATAGTGTATTGCCAGGTAATTGTTTGATTATATTTTGGGAAGCTATACGCATTTTGAACTCGAAAGGGTTCTTTTTGCCACTTTGTTGTTTTATCTTTTCCGATAAAAAAGATAGTTTGGTCACAAACTCCATCTTCTGAAGAATCGCATTTTTCCTCTGATTCAGACTGGTGATCACTGAACATGTCTTCATTATCTGAATCTCCCAATTCGTCTTCGATATTCTCTTCATCTGACGAAACTACCTCTAACATCTTCTGAAGTCTTTCCATTTCTTGATCATATGTTCAACGATGAAAAGACCGAACAAAACGACTGGAGCAAGCCATGATTTCACACTGAAAAATTCTAACACGAGCGTGCGTACGGAGTGACCGCACACCACGGAGTGTCCGCACACCCGGTCTATAAGACTAAACAGAGTCTGACGTCATCGTTTTCATAAGCTACGCACGGAAGGTGACCTTAGAAGCAGGTACTGATAGATCCGACCACTTCGGTTTATAAGTAGAGACAGTAGATGAATATTTTCGAACGTGGGGTGTTAAAATACCCCGCAACCATTCTGCCGGGTTAAAAAATTAATTCATCTTACGGATAATTTACTTTTTTAAAAAAGCAATCGTTAACATGTAATCAGGGTATACAATCAAGAGGAAGTAATCAATAAAGGCTCCAATTCTAATTTTTATAATTAACAATTGAAAAATCAGTGAAAATTACGCTATTATATTGGCACAATCATATCAATTTTGTTTTTAGTTTTATCAATATAAAATAGATTTCAAGCTAAGCATAACGTCATTTTCAGCGGGGCAAACTAAATCACGCCTAATTTCTTGACTACAATCCCTGTTGTTTCGAAAAATTTCAGTTACTATGGCTTGGACCTCGATTATTGAAAATTCACCGTTTTGTTTTACGCTTGATAGAAAGTGCGAATTCGTGAATTTCTTAAATATACATAATTTGTTTTCTGTTTCCTTTTTAAGATATGACAACTAAAAAAAAGGATTATTTAAACTATCTATTCAGGATTTCTAAATCGTTTCCTCAACGTGTAATCACAGCTTAATTAATATTAAACTATCAAATGAAAAAAAAAGCATTATTTAAACTATATAATCCGGATTTCTAAAATGTTACTTCAACGGATAATCGTAATTTAATTAATACTAAACTATTAAATGAAAAAAGGGTATTTAAAAGAAAATATATATTACATTCTTTGATTTTTATTTATATTTTCTACTTTGTACCGTTTAAAATATTTCGCTGTTACCATTTGACAGACAATTGGCTTATTTTGACGAGCGTGGTTTTGCGCATAATTAACTCCATTGTTTTTCTAACACGTAAACAGTTGCAATCATATAAAAATTATTTGACGATTTATCCCCTGCTGGCTGCTAAAAGTAAAATGCCTTAAAATTAATTTATTAGTTTATAAGTTCTAAAAATATTAATATGTTGTATATGTTATAAAACGTTGTTTTGTAATCGGAAACACCTGTGTACATAATTTTTATAATTCATTTTAGACATCAGGTAGTGAGTGAAAAATCGATTACAAAATTTTATCTTTACATACAAAAACCAAGTAAGTTAAATAAAAAAGTTGAGAAACCCTTTTTATCAGTGTCGGTTAAAAAAATTTCCTTTTTTATATCACAGTATTTAGTGCAAAATGTCCATAGACTTACTTATTTGTTAATAAATAAATAAATAAATAAATAAATAAATAAATAAATAAAGCTTGTACGTTAAAGTCTCTAAGGCATTTTTTTAAACCTAATGTAGCATTAAAACAGCCTTAATTTTTAGCTGTAAAATTTGCGTACTTTCTGCTCCCAGGAGACCTTTTGTAATTGTGGGGTAGTTTTTCTCTTCACATCTGTAAATAATAGTTAAATCAAAAAAGTTATACACTTCACTTCAGTGCAAATTCACCTTGAATCAATAATTTAAAAATCACAAAAAGAAGTACCATTGCTTAAAAGTGCTAAAATCCATTTAATGTCTAGATATTAAAACCACTAAAAACACATACTCCAAACGTTTTCAGCCGACAATCGGCCCTCCTCAGGGACCACTTCATTTCTAGAAGTTACCTTAAGAGATTCTCTTATAATGGCTTCTTGGTAATTATTTGTAGGGAAAATAACTTTGGATTTACTAAATACAACTTTTATAGGTGGAGTTTAAGTTAATATCGCTAACGCTGCGCAGGGTAGGTTCAATCTAAGGTCTGCTTCATGCTCCTTTAGTCTATCTGGAAATCTCATCATTGTCATTCCTATCCTTTCTAAAAGGTATTATGTAAACTGCTGATCTATTGCCAGCCTGAACTGGATCAATTTTCACTTTTAACTTAATCTCTTAATATTGGTGGTGGGACCTATTAACTTATATCATATTTCAAAAGGTTATGTCTCATAGTCTCGAAAAAGCTTGGAATTTAATTAAATTTACAAAATTTAAGTTTCTAATCCAGATTTGTTCCTTGCTTTCCATAATTCTTCATTTTAAATCTATCTATGATTTATTCTATAAATCGGCTTGGAATTGCATTCTCTATTGCTACATTTCTGATTATATCTAATTCCTTTTTACGTAGTTGGTTTGAACACACTTCAAAAACTCTTTTTACATAATAAATAAATGGTGCCAGTTTGTAACTTATAGGGGAACTGCAACCAAAAGGGATAGTGGCATTTGATCTGTTAACCTTTCTGAAAACTGTGTGATCTAGACACTGTTTAATCATGTTTCTGATTAACTGGACATAAAAAAGCTAATTTTTGGTCTTGTTCTATTTCAAACGTGAAACTGATTTGCTGATCTGACATATTAATTTTATCCAGAAAAGAGTACAATTCATCTATGTGGTATCTCCATATAATGCAAACATCATCCACATATCTAAACTAGCTATCCGGACTCGATCTCAAAGTTTCCATAATCACACTCTCCAGCGGGAGTGATTTAAATTCCGCGAGCTAATTTAAAATAGGGGCGCCCATTGGGGCCCCATTGTTTTGTTTATAGACTCGATTATGGAATACAAAATCATTATATTAAATGATTGGAGTATCATAGTTGAGATTTATTCTAACAGAGTGAAAAACGCCGGCACCAGGACTGCGACCTGTTGTGATGTGTAACCCTGAAAGAACAATTAAAACTTTTAATCTCATTTTGAACAAGAAACTCTCCTCTGCTGGGTTCCGTAATGTACGTGCGTGGACGGTGAAATAAAATGCATACATGTAGTTTTCTACACGAATTCGTCTACATGTACTATGATCGCCTATACACTGTTGTTTCCTCTTCAAATTTTGGACTTCTTCGATGTTTTCTAGTTCAGTTCATGTTTAACTGGCTTTGCTGTAAGACTTTTTAAAATGCTCTCCGAGAAGAGATTGTTTTACTCTCGGAATACACATTGTAATTTTATATTAGTCAAAATATAAATTCTAGTTTTTCCAAGCAGACTAGCTGGAATATTCTAACAAGGAATTTACACTAATATACATATTTATACGACATTAATAATATTATTTTTATTTCTTCAAGTAGTAACGTTCCATGTTTTCGTGCCAGTGATGAATAATCTTGTAAAGACCTATCGTGAATTATACAGTGAATGAAGGTCGCGCATCCGTTGAACGAATACTGAAGGATCGGGATTTTGGAGGGTCTCTGCGCTACTGAGAACAGGTAAGAAATTATTTATACCTGTTTTTAATTTTGCAATTGACAATTATTGAATTACATAAGCAGCACACTCGATATACTATATATATATTTTACAATAGATTATGATGATCTGAATGAGTGCTAAATTTTTACTTAAGTGTGAATTTATAAATATTGTGCTTATATAAATATTTTGCTACACTTATATAAATAAAGGAATGAAGTGTAAGCAATAGCAATATTTTGAGTAACAGAAAATAATGCTACTGAATTATTTTGTTGAATTATCGAACATTTATATTATATAAGATTTTTGTTATCTGTATAATAATAAAAATGTGTATAATAAAGGATACTGTCGTAGAAAAATTAAATTCGAGCATTTAGGATATATGGAAATTCCGTGTAGAAATGTACTTGCAGAAAGAAGATCTTTACGATGTAATAATAAATGAGCCCCCAAATCCCATTACTGCTGATTATACTATGAAAAATCGTAAAGCAAGAGTAATCATAAACTTGCTAATAGACGATAACCAAATCATTCACACAAAAAACTTAGAGACAGCTAGGGAAGTGTGGAATGCGCTTAAGAATGTCCATGAAAGATCTAATTTAAGCAGTAAATTATTTTTATTGAGGAAACTCTACTCTAGCAGGCTAGCCGAAAATGGCTACATGACTGAACATTTAACCAAACTTTATCAATTACGCGATAAATTAACTGCCATTGGTGAAACTATAAATGATCAACACATGGCCGCTTTGCTACTTTGCTCTTTACCTGGTAGCTATGATACATTAATATGCGCTCTTGAAGCACGAAATGACGATGAATTAACCCCAAATTTCATCCGAAGAAAGGGGATGGATGAATACAATAAACGACAAAATAATGTCGAAAATACAAACAGTCATTCAGCTTTAAAGGTAAAATTCCCACAGCAAAAAACAAATAAATTTTGTCGCTACTGTAAGAAAAATTCCCATAATATTGATGAATGTTGGAAATTAAAAAATAAAAACTCTGAGAAACCTAAAATGAAAAATTATGGGAATAAACATTTTGGTATGTCTAATAAGTCAGCCGTATGCTTTCAAGACAACGTAGGCGCGAATAATTCTAGAACCAAAAACTTGATAGGGAAAAATATGCTGATAAAAATTTAACATTTTTTGTGAGTAACGGTTCGAAAGACCTCTGGGTTATTGATTCAGGGTCTTCGGCCCACATTTGTAATGACAAAAGTAAATTTCATGATTTCAATTATGATACATCTAATGTAACTATCGCGAATGATCAAGAATTAAATTCTGACGGCTACGGATCTGTAAAATTAAATACTGTTATGTCAGACAATACGAGTAAAACCATAAAACTAAAAAATGTTTTATATGTACCGGAGATAGAAACAAACTTAATCTCCATAAAACAAGCTACCGAAAATGGTTGCGTAGCTACATTTGAAAGTAAAATGTGCAAAATAACTCACGAAGGCGTAACATACCTTGAGGGCTTTGTAAACAATAATTTGTATGAAAGTAAAGTAAAACCTGATTCAATTCAAAATGTAAATATAATTAAACACTGTGAAAAGAAACATTGTTTACATAAGAGGCACGTAAGGTTTGGTCATAGAAATGTTAACCACATAAAAGAATTAGTTGATAAAAACATGGCATGAGGGATTCAAATTGATAACTGTAAACACAGTAATGAATGTGAAGTTTGCCTGCGTCAAAACTTACTGATAATACATCCCCAAAACCGCTAGTTTTAGAGCTACGAGAGCAATTGAGCTGGTCCATAGTGACCTATGCGGCCCCATGCAAACTGCAACGGTTGGGGGGAAATACTATTTTTTAACTTTCATTGACGATTTCCGTCGCTTTACTGTTGTATATTTACTAAAAAATAAATACGAAGTTTTCTCAAAATTTAAGGAATACGTAGCGATGACTCCAAACAAATTCGGCAGAAAGGTGCAGGCAATTCGGTTCGATAATGGTGGAGAGTACTCGGGGAAGAAATTGGAAGAATATATGAAAAATAAGGCAATTGATCATCAATTCACCGTACCGTACTCCTCACCGCAAAATGGAGTTGCAGAGCGTAAGTACCGCAGTTTAATGGAGATGAGAGGCTGTCTTCTTAAGGAAAGCGGTTTACCTAATTCGTTCTGGGGGAAGCCATTTGTACAGCGACGTACATTCAAAACAGGCTCCCAACTTCATTCTGCGATCGGACCCCATATGAAAAATGGACTGGTCGTAAACCAGACCTATCTAACATTAAAACTTTTGGTTGCCGCGCATATGCATATATTCAAAAAACCCATAGGGGAAAATTGAACAATACCGTACGACCGGGTATTTTTGTCGGTTACGACAATAGAAGTAAATGTTACAGGATTTTCACAGATGGAATTAAAGTTGTTATAAGTCGAACAGTAAAATTTTTAGAGGATAAGAATAATGACTCAGTTAAAAATAATGAGTCAAATGAAAATAAAGAAATACAAAGCGAGAATAATCAGCAACCAAAATTACAAGTAATTAATGAGGAAAATAATAGCACCGAAAATGAAATGCAAGATCAGGATGCGAACACAAACTTAACAGGCACCCCACAGAATTTACCACGTAGGTCGAACAGATCTAACAGAGAGGTTCTCCGTGATAGATTCGCATTTTTAATAAATGACGTTAGGATAAGTGAGAGAAAATGCTGGGATGACATACTAAAAATGCAAAATTCCCTGGAAAAGGAAAAATGGATAAATCCTACGTTAGGCGAGATAAATTCACTTAACCCCTTCGGGACCGGGGGCTTTTACACAAATTTTATTCGGTTGACACCACTTTTTTTTAAAAAAGCTACCTTTACTTAAACTATCACAAAAATGCTCTAATTACACCCAGAAAAAGGAATTGATTAAAACTACAAAGCATGTTTTGTTGAGTACATTTTGGTTGTTTTAGCAAAATTCAAGTAAAATTGAACCATTTTATTTGAATTAACAAAACATATTTTGCTGACGATACAAATTTTTTTTTTGGAATTGCAAAAAAAAAAAAAAAATTTTGTTGATTCAAACGAAATTTCCATTGACCTATATTTAAACAAAAAGTTTTGTTGGGTCATTCAAATTTTTGTTGATTCAACAAAACTTTTTTCTGGGTGTAGAGAAATCAAATATTACTTTTATTTTTTACTGGTGCCTAAAACAAATTCTGTGTGTTCTTTTTGAGGGTGCATATATGCACTTATGGTCCCGAATGGGTTAAAGAAAACTGTACTTGAGAATTAATTGAAGCCCCACCAGGGACAAAGGCAATTGGAAGTAAATGGGCGTTTAAATCGAAGTACAACAGTCAGGGTCAAATAGAAAATTACAAGGCAAGGTTAGAGGCTAAGGGATTCTCCCAGAAATATGGAATTGACTACGACGAGACTTTCGCACCCGTTGCGTCTCATACTACGATAAGAAGCTTTTTGGCAATGGCCTTGCATAAAAACTTAAAACTTAGGCACATCGACATCAAGACGGCTTTCTTACATGAGGAAACCCGAAGGGTATGTAGCTCCCGGAGAGGAACACAAAGTTTGCAAGCTTAAAAAGGCGCTTTATGGTTTGAAACAAGCAGCGAGAGCTAGGAATTTAAAGATACACGATTCGTTGTCAAAATTAGATTTTCACCAAATCGTGATAGACAAATGCTTGTATAAACGAACCACAAATAACAAAACAATTTATGTAATTGTTTATGTCGATGATCTCCTCATTGCTGTAGAAAGTCAAAACATTGATAAACTTATATGTCAGTTAAAGAAAGAATACCCTGTCACGGATTTAGGTGATGCTAAATATTATCTAGGCATAAACATTAATCGGCCTAATCAAAACACTATAACCCTAGACCAAATAAACAAAATTCATGAACTAATAATCAAATATGGCTTGGAATATTCAAAGCCAACAGATACACCTATGGAACCCGGATTTGTTAAATTAACCGATGATGAAAATCTTTTACCGGATAATGTAAACTATAGACAGGCGGTCGGCGCACTACTTTATATCTAGACTGTATCCAGACCGGATATTAGTGCAGCCGTTAATATCCTGTGTCGGAGAAATGAACATCCCAGAGCAAAAGACTGGGAAACTGTTAAAAGAACCATTAGGTATTTAAAAGCTACTATTGATCTAAAGTGAACATATACTAATTTTAAAGAACCTGTCTTGAGGGAATACGCAGATTCTGATTGGGCAAACGACCAACTTGATAGGAAATTTACGTCCGGGAATGTGTTTCTACTGGGCTCCAATCCGATACTATGGTCATCTAAGCGTCAAAATGCCTAGCCATGACTTCAGCTGAATCAGAATTCATATCTGCTGCGAGTGCAGCGCAAGAAATATCATGGCTAATAAATCTACTAAACGAACTGGACATACCACAGCAGTGCCCGATAACGTTAATGGATGACAATCAATCTGCAATAAAACTCGCAGAATTGGTAAATTTTATCATAAAACAATGCACATCGATTTGCGCTATCATCTCCTAAAACAATTAGTGAACAAACAAATTATAAGACTCCGCTACGTCAACACTGACTTGATGACAGCTGACCTACTTACAAAACCCCTGCCCAAATCTAAGTTCACTTTTCATCGAAAAACAATCATGAATCTGTGAATCTTTGTTTCAGGGGTTAAGGAGGGGTGTTGTGATGTGTAACCCTGAAAGAACAATTAAAACTTTTAATCTCATTTTAAACAAGAAACTCTCCTCTGCTGGGTTCCGTAATGTACGTGCATAAAATGCATACTTGTGGTTTTCTACACGCCTTCGTCTACATGTACTGCGATCGCCTATACACTGTTGTTTCCTTTTCAAATTTTGGACTTCTTCGATGTTTTTTAGTTCAGTTCATGTTTAACTGGCTTTGCTGTAAGACCTTTTAAAATGCTCTACGAGAAGAGATTGTTTTTCTTTCGGAGTACACATTGTAATTTTATATTAGTCAAGATATAAATTCTAGTTTTTCCAAGCAGACTCGCTGGAATTTACACTAATATACATATTTATACGACATTATTTTTATTTCTTCAAGTAGTAACGTTCCATGCTTCCGTGCCTGTGATGAGTAATCTTGTAAAGATCTATCATGAAGTATACGGTGAATGAAGGTCGCGCATCCGTTGAACGAATACTGAAGGATCGGGATTTTGGAGGGTCTCTGCGCTACTGAGAATAGGTAAGCAATTATTTATACCTGTTTTTAATTCTGCAATTGACAATTATTGAATTACATAAGCAGCACACTCGATATACTATATATATATTTTACAATAGAACCTGGGTACTTTGGCTTGCCATGCCAACGCTCTTCCTACTGAGCTATCCCAACGATATACTGGCTGGCATATTTCACTCTTATTTGTTGGACAAGGCTGCTAACTGAAGCGCTAATTTCATTCATCCGAGCTATAACTATAGCATTTTACATGATGAATCTGAAATAACACGGAAACTCCTGTATGCAATGTAATTAGGTCATAATGAACAACGGAAATGTATTTTCAACTCAGTAAATTATATTTAATGGTTGGAGTGTCATAGTTGAGATTTATTCCAACAGAGCAAAAAATGCCATAACCAGGACTCGAACCTGGATACTTTGGCTTGCCGTGCCAACGCTCTTCCTGCTGAGCTATCCCAACGATATTCTGGCTGGCATATTTCACTCTTATTTGTTGGACAAGGCTTCGAACTGCAGCACTTATTTCATTCATCCGAATTTTAACTATAGCATTTTACATGATGAATCTGAAAAAACACGGAAACTCCTGTATGCCGTGTAATTAGGCCATAATGAACAAAGGAAAGTGTTTTCAACTAGGTAAATTTTATTTTGTAGTTAAAGTATGATAGTTGAGATTTATTCCAACAGAGCGAAAAATGCTGGAACCAGAACTCGCACCTGGGTACTTTGGTTTGCCGTGCTAACGCTCTTCCTACAGAGCGATTCTAACGAGTAGGAAGAGCGTCGGCAGTTGGCACAGCAAGCACTAGAATGCCCGATACGCATTAGTTTTCGTAAACTTGTATCGGTTTAGATTTTGTATAATTTTATGAAAAATATTTAAATAAGTGTATTAAAAAAATACATTATAGTTCGCAGAAGGAAAAAAAAAACAAAATAAAATTACTGTAAGAAATATTTAAATTGTCTAATACCTTATCGTTCTATGTAAGCTTAAAATTTTTAACGCATTTTTTTAAAATTTTCTTTTCGAACTTTTTTTTTAGTAAGCATAATAGTTATGACTTAATCTTTTAAAGAAAAATTGTTTCCAAATTTTCTATTTTTAAAATAGGATTTGTTGTAATAATGGATTTTATTAGGAGAATAATTTAATGCATATACGTTAATTTCTTTAACGAAAACCTTTGTCATATTTATTGAATATTAAGGGGTTTTCCCGGTTAAAGTTTTCTACAGTTTTGAAATTTAAAGTACTTTTAGATTAAAAAGAATTAGTTATGGGATATTAACTGTAAGGGTTATTAAATAAGTTATTTGTATCTCAGGTTATTTTGAATCCAAAATTATTCAAGTATAATAATGTGTGAAAAAATATTCAATATTCAACTTTTGATATCTCAATAAAAAGATGAATTATTTGCTTTATGTGCGGTTCCAGGAGTCTTTGTTTATTTCTATATATGCTGACGGATTTATTCTTTTCATAATGATTTATTACTACATATTCACGAAAGAATAACATATACAAATAGATGAAAAGAAATGCTTCTTTAGAAACCCACCGCATACAACACTGAGAAAAACAACAACAACCCCCAAATGTTTCTATACGATTTATAGACTATAGATCTATCGGTTGGCGAAAAGAAAAATAATGCCCTTCAAGTGATATATTCTCAGAAATTTCTTTTAATTCTTAACATAAATATGTCTGGATTATTGTATCATCAACTGTTGTGAAAAGCTATTCATAAGTTAGTAAATAATTTTACCGTTCAGCGTACCCGCAAATTTGACGACAACCATGGTATTTCTAAAACTAGTCGTTGGGGTACACTTACCCATCATGGATATGCATAATATAAAATATGAAAATAAAACATGTGTAAACTCTTTATGAAATGCATTGCAATTCGAATAAAATCGTGGCTTGATGACGTCATAAACTTTAAATATTCTATTACTGAATTGCGTAAAAGAAACATCCTTATAACTCCAAAATTGATAATCATATTAACTAACGGTTTACTGCGTCGGATTAAACGTCTCATTTCCAATTAAAGTATATCTTTGAATTGAAATTTGAATGAAATACAGGGTCATGAAAAATCGAAGAGTGCGGAAAATATAATTAAAAATATCTCGTCAATTAACTATCCGATCGACTTTATTCTTTATGCAAAATTTATGTTTTTTTTATTGTCTTTTATATTCACTCCTTAAAATAAACAATTTCGAAAATTTTTATATACCTTTTATCAGAACGAATATTTCAAGAGTTCGAAAAAAATAGTTCCGGATAATCGAGGTTACTGAAATTCAATAAGCTTCTTCCCATTATTACATAATAAGTACATACCGAATTTCAAGTCTCTGTCTCAATTTGTTCGGGAGATAGAGCGTTTGCAGACACACAGACAGATGGACGGCAATTTTTTTTTTCTAAAAATATGTTTTTCGGAATCTCCAGTGTCTGAAACGTGTAAATCCATCATTTTTTTTTTTGTTTCAAAACAAGACTTACCCTATACTACGTATGATGGGTAAGTAATTCTTCTCAAACATTGCAACAACATTGTCTGGAGGTCTATTCCTGAATTAGTTTTTATTAATTCAGAATAAAACCGATTCCTTCGATTTCTAAAGCAGTAATAGGCGTCTTTTTGCGCGAGGACGCTTTTGTATGTAGATAAATTAATTAACGTTTGAAAGATTATAATCATGTTATAAAGATTTGTTTCTGCAATAATGTAATTCATACGTGTTGCGCTGAGTTATTATTTTGATTTACATATTTAGTAGACTTTTCGATATTATTGCTTCAAAACTGAAAAACATGAAAGATATTCGATGTATATCTGACGACACTCCAGAAGATCAGTTAGAAATTTTCATATTTCAAAAGATAAAACTACATAATTACGTAAAGCAATATATACCAAAATGTCAAAATGGAAAAAGTTGTACATTGTAAACGCTCTCTCCGGTTAAAAAAAAAAGTTTATGATGTAGAAGAGAAAACTGCATCATTTTTAGAAAATTATAGAACATTTTTTAATATAAAAGATTTTCTTATTTTTGTTTCCATCATTAAATCATGATTGATGTATCTTTTATGAAATAGTCTTTTTGTTTTATCATTTAATTTTTTTAATCGTATATTTCTGGGTATTTATTTCTGGTAAATATTTTTGAAATTTAATCTTCTTTATTAATATGTATATTGCTTACCCAAGTTCAAAACCAAACACTTGTGTTGTTAAAAGTGCGATGCGAACCCGCTCGAAAGAAAATTTATAGCGCTTGCGCTGGAAAGTTAAATGGAAGAAACACACCTTTTTTACTGCAATTTTAAATATGATTGCTAATTGTGTCAGCATGTTATTTTTTACTTTCTCGAAATGAAATTTTCAAAATTGTTTTATTAAATTTCTCTAAATGTACAGATAAAGATTTTTGTTCTTTTTTTTTATTCTTGTTTACGGTTGCGAATGGGTGGAATTGCGATTGAACAACAAATGTTTGGCGAAACTTGGGAAAAACTCTCAGGAAATTTATAAAATGATGAGGGTGTTTATCGATACAGGTTTAAAGATTGGCTTGTAAGAAATAGTTAACTAAAAAATGTCGTTGCCTCCCAGACGAATAAAAAAATTAGGTGAACATCCCGCAAAAAATAGTTCATTAAAGAGTTATAAATGCATATTTTAAACATGAAAGTTCATCTTTGTTTCTAAACATCTTTTTGTTTTCGAAAATGTTTTTTTTTTTTCCGAAAATTAATTTCGAAAATATTCACATTTTTAAAATGATTTTCGAAAAAGAAAATATGATTTATAACCTATGAGTTTTTTAACTGAAATCGATTTCTAGAAGCTTCAAATATGCGAATCAAAAATTACAGCTCATTCCGCTTAGTAGATTTGAATTACAGTTCAAAAACTATCCACATCACAATCAGCTTTGCAACGATTAGAAAGGAATTTAACTTCAGGAGTTCTAAAGTTTAAACCTTCATAATTCCTATACTATTTGACCGAATAACTTCACGTTTGGTACTCTAAAGTAAAATGTACTGTACATTCCAAATGTACTGTCAAAATTGGGTGTTCGTATTAAAAATGTCTGAGTTTGGTGCAATTTCAGTATACAGACGGCCTCCTAACCTTTAAAACAAAAACATAAATTGAAAGAAGACATAATTTCTAGTCGAATGGCCCCATTTTATACGACAATTTCGAGATTAAATTGTATGGGGTATATCTTTTCTTTTAAAAACATTGACTGTATATTTTTCTCGGGAATTGATAAAGAGATTTAATTTTTTTTCTCTTTTTTACTTTCTTCTATCTATAATAGAAGAAAGTATTGTAATCGAAATTTTTTTCGACTTCCGGTTTTCGACGGATTTACACGTTTTGGGGATCAGAGATTCCGAAAAACATGTTTTTACAAAATGTCTGTCTGTCCGTCTGTCCGTCCGTCCGTCTGTCCGTCTGTCCGTCCGTCCGTCTGTCCGTCTGTCCGTCTGTGTGGCTTTTTTTTGTACCATCGAAAAGTGTATGAAGTTATGCTTCAAATTGAACCACATTTTGTATGTTTTTGGCTATGGCAAGCAGATTCTATCAGAATTTGGGGATGTTTCGACGAAAGGGGGCGCTGCGATCGATATTTTTGTTCCATTTTCACTATTGTACCATCTAAAAGTGTATGAAGTTATGCTTCAAATTGAACCACATTTTGTTTTTATGTTTTTGGCTATGGCAAGCAGGTTCTATCAGAATTTGGGGATATTTCGACGAAAGGGGGCGTTGCGATCGATATTTTTGTTCCATTTTCACTATTCTACCATCTAAAAGTGTATGAAGTTATGCTTCAAATTGAACCACATTTTGTTTTTATGTTTTTGGCTATGGCAAGCAGGTTCTATCAGAATTTGGGGACATTTCGACGAAAGGGGGCGCTGCGATCGATATTTTTGTTCCATTTTCACTATTGAACCATCTAAAAGTGTATGAAGTTATGCAGATAATTGAACCATTTTTTTTACTTTCTATCTATAATAGAAGAAAGTATTGTAATCGAAATTTTTTTCGACTTTCGGTTTTCGACGGATTTACACGTTTTAGGGGTCAGAGATTCCAAAAAACATGTTTTTACAAAATGTCTGTCTGTCCGTCTGTCCGTCTGTGTGTCTTCATTGTATCATCAAAAAGTGTATGAAGTTATGCTTCAAATTGAACCTAATTTTTTTTTTCTATGTTTTTGGCTATGGCAAGCAGGTTCTGTTAGAATTTGAGGATATTTCGACGAAAGGGGGCACTGTGATCGATATTTTTGTTCCATTTTCACTATTGTACCATCTAAAAGTGTTTGAAGTTATGCTTCAAATTGAACCACATTTTTTTTCTGTTTTTGGCTATGGCAAGCAGGTTCTATCAGAATTTGGGGATATTTCGACGAAAGGGGGTGCTGTGATCGATATTTTTGTTCCATTTTCACTATTGTACCATCCAAAAGTGTTTGAAGTTATGCTTCAAATTGAACCACATTTTTTTTCTATGTTTTTGGCTATGGCAAGCAGGTTCTATTAGAATTTGGGGATACTTCGACGAAAGGGGGCGCTGTGATCGATATCTTCGTTCCATTTTCACTATTGTATCATCGAAAAGTATATGAAGTTATGCAGATAATTGAACCAATTTTTACTTTCTTCTATCTATAATAGAAGAAAGTATTGTAATCGAAATTTTTTCGACTTCCGGTTTTCGACGGATTTACACGTTTTAGAGGTCAGAGATTCCGAAAAACATGTTTTTACAAAATGTCTGTCTGTCCGTCTGTCCGTCTGTCCGTCTCTGTGTCTTCATTGTACCATCTAAAAGTGTATGATGTTATGCTTCAAATTGAACCAAATTTTTTTTCTATGTTTTTGGCTATGGCAAGCAGGTTCTATCAGAATTTGGGGATATTTCGACAAAAGGGGGCGCTGTGATCGATATTTTTGTTCCATTTTCACTATTGTACCATTTAAAAGTGTATGATGTTATGCTTCAAATTGAACCAATCTTTTTTTCTATATTTTTGGCTATGACAAGCAGGTTCTATTAGAATTTGGGGATATTTCGACGAAAGGGGGCGCTGTGATAGCCATTTAAAGATTTAAAATTCAAAATGATGTGCAAATAAAAAAAATTAGAAATCTTAAAACTTTTTTTCTTTAAATGTTCGGCCTTGATCCGGAGAATCCGGAGCAATTTTTGTTTTGCTTCTATCTTAAAAAATGGCTGAGATAGAGCGGTTTGAAATTTTAGGGTGGCTGACATTTTCAAACAAAACAGCAGAATTCATCCATAAACGGATTTAATTTATGAGTTTTAGTTAACGTGCTTTCGGCAAATTTTCTTTCATTGTTGTAACCATTAATCCTATTATATGCTTATCACTATATATTTATATTCGCCAACATCAAATTCTCGCCAAACTTGGAGACAGTTGGCGGAATATCGCCAAATTTGGCGACCAAAATAAGTTGCCATAAATGAAGCGAACTTGGCTGTAGAAGACTAATTTGGCCATATTCTCATTCAAATGCAATGTTGACGAGAACTGGGACTGAATCTTTTTTATTTACGTTCCACGATTTTACCTTCGTGTTTTCCAGTAAAATTAGCTGAAATCGTAAAACCAATGAATAGGGAGGCTATCTGTTCCTGTCGGTTCAGGCCAGAAGGACTTTTCGTAGTTTAGTATACATCAGTGGATCGCATCCCGGTAACCCGATGATTCGCAGGCAGCTGACGTACAACAGAATGACGAAAAATATTGATTTTATTGGCGATGTGATAGCGCATTTTGAAGTATTAACATGACTGAGATAGAAGAAAGTTTTGGGATTGGCACATCCGACTAGTTTAGTTTTGGCAATAGTTAGACTGTTAATTGAGCGTTCGAAACTAATAAAAAATAAAAAATACAGTAGTTACGCGATTTTGAAAAAAGCTGTTTTTCTGTTTTCTATAATAATAATAATAATAATAATAATAATAATAATAATAATAATAACAATAATACTGCAGCTGTAATTGAAGTTATTGTGATCTGTATTCTTTCTCGGCTCATAGTAAAAAAAACTATATATAACTATAATATAACTGATAATAACATGTAATCTGGTAGTTTTATAAAGAAATGTATGATAAATACGTTGAAGCAAACTGTTATTAAATCGAAGAATGATTTAAAGCGCTATATTTAATGTTAAAATCGATCAAGTGAGTTCAGTTACATAAGTTTTATAGGACCAAAAACTATGCATCGCAATTTAACCCTCTTTAGCGGACATACGCTTCGATAAATTATTTTTGTTTCCGAAATCGCCTAACTATTATTATATATTTTAATTTTTATTCCCTACTGAACGATCAATTTTTAGATTAATTGCGCCAAAATCTCATAAGTGTGATTTCTCAGTCGCCAATATATCTCTCGGCATTTCTTTGCAATATAAATTCTCACTTAATGGTAAAATGTTTCTTTATGATTGTTGAACAATATTATGTTACTCTGAAAATCTGTTTTTTTTTTAAATTTTTAACATGGAATTTAAAAATCTCAAAAGTCACTACTGTCCCCTGTGCTTAACCTATAACTTGATCATTAAAACTACCAACAAACAATAATTATTAAAATATGTTGAAAAACCAATAAATTTATTATAAATATGAAATCTCATGGAGCATAATAATATAATTTTTATAGGAGTGAAATGTGTAAAATTTGTTTTTGATGGGCTTAAATTTGTGTCCCTCACTTTTTCGGTCACTACTGTCCCGGTGTATAAATTTCTTCATATTTTCACCAGATGGCAGTATGCAGACATTTTCAGTATTGTTTCCAGTAGGGAAGCACATGTTTTTCTTAGAAAATCGCCATTGCTTGTTTGTCATTTGCTAGTTTGTGCATAAAACATATTTTATGGATTAAAAAAAAAAAAAAATGGGGAAAAGTTAGGTAAAGGTAAAACATTTATGCAAGATCACTACTGCCCCCATTGTTAATTTAAATATTGATATTTATAGATTAACTAGTATCTAGCTATTTAATCGTAGGTTTGATATGTCTTTGAAAATAGTGCATACAGCATTCCAAAAAATATTCTTTTTTTAAGTAAAGTGTTAGAAATGTCACTGATGTCCCTGTCACTTCTGTTTCTTACATTTTGTGGTTTGTCTGGTAAAACTTCTATCTCATGTTTATTTTTCAATAAAGTTTGTGCCCATCTACACTGCAAAAAATAATTGTTGATTTTGCAGTTTTATACTGCAAAATCAACAATTATTTTTTGCAGTGTACTAATAATTATTCTGCAATATTATATCAGTGTTTATTAACAATTAATTTTGAACATAATATGACACATGAGACTTTTATAAATCAGACAGCAGTAGAAGATGAGCAGCCAAAAACAACACTTATGAGTTTTTTTGCGCAACTACTGACAAAACTAAGGAAAAAAAAGTATTCAAATCCCTTCCGCCGCTCCCAACAAAACAGGTATATCAATATCAGAAATTTTAGATGTGAATATTTTTGTTTGCGAAATCGCCTAACTATTTTTTTCTATTACCTTGTTGAACAATAAGTTTATAGATTAACTTCTGACAAAAAGAAAAAACAAGAACGAAATATCATGCGTCAAGCATAGATTATGAAACACTTTCCAACACAGCCAGAAAACTGTAACGAAAATTTACCGTTAAATAAGGTGAAAGAAGATATGTAAGTAAACAGTTTAGAAAACATATAACACATTGTAAAATAACACATTGGAAATTACCTTCCAGTGTCAAAAAAATAGTCGAATGTGCAGTAATTATGATCAATAGACGACCAATAGATGTGGATATATAGTATGATAAAATTTATTTCAGTTAGAATATTCACATTTAGTAATTTTAGCCAATCTATGGAAATGCACTCGAAATCTTTTGTACAGCCCTGAACAGCGGAAATTTTCGCTCCCTAATGATGGTGGCGGTAGCCGGCCGGAAGTACTAGGACAGTTTTTTAAATATTTTAAACAACCTTTTAACATCTTTGTGTCTTTTAATATTGTCTTGCCACCTGTTAAGTAAACAGTGAGATCTGTCGGGTCTCATACTGGAATTTTACGAAATCCTCTCTTTAGCTTAATACAACAACAATTGTAATTATTGTTTGAGTTCTAAATAATTTTTTTAAATGTTTCTTTTGCTGAATGTGATTTAGTTTCCTTAACTGTTTATATAAAAGTAGATATAAAATAAAATTATTATTAAAACTATTTGAGTACTTATGATAGTGCCTTATCTTTAAAAAATGGTGTGCTGAAAATGAAAATTAATTAAAATACTTGCAAACAGTGTCAAGTGTGCTATTAAATATTGTTAAATGTTATTTTGACAATCCCTTCCAAATATTGCACTGAATTTATCATTCAGCAAAATAAATTTTAATTTCTTTTACTAGTCAAAATGAGTTTTGACCACTGATGGTCAAAACATATTTTGATCAGGACGGTTAAAGCCGGTTTTAACCGTGGTTAAAACAACCATGGTTAAAACCAATACAACCCTGGATTTAAGAAACATGTATAATAAATAAGTATAGAAGTAAAAATAGTTTATCCAAAAACACTCTTTCATAAGCATTCAATATTTTTCTTAAAAATGAAGCCTAATTTCCTGATTACAATTCGTGTTGTGCCAAAAAAAAAAAAAAATCCATTACAATACGTTATTTTGCCATGGGTCTGATTATGGAAACTTTATGCTTGTTACAATGCGCAAATTGGTGAATTTATTTTAAAAATTATAATTTTTGCTCTGTTTCTTTTTTAAGATATGGCAACAGGAAAGAAAAAAAGCATTATTTAAAGTATCTATTCATGATTTCTAAATTATTTTTTAAATGTATAACTATAATTTAATATTAAAATATTAATTAATTCAAGAGTATTTATAAACGTATTATATTCTTTATTTAGATTTTCTACATTTTAGTATTTAAAATATTTTGTTGATTCGTTCTTTCACAGCCAGTTGGATTATTTTGGCGCATGTGGTTTGGCGCATATATAGCTACATTGTATTTATAATTTGTACAGAGTTGTAACCATACAGAACTTTCGGCGATTTATCCCTTGCAGCCGGCTAACGCAATTTTTAATTAATTAACTTGGAAGAAGTCGCGCATACCAAGGGTATGAATGGTTTTCACTTTGTCACAAATAAATATAAATAAAAGTTGTCACTTTATTTAGTCGGAGACAATTGTTACAAATTCTGCGATAAAGTCAGTTAAAAATTACTTTTCGAAAAATAGTGGGGATAATTGCAAGAACCTGTGTATGTCATACCCGGCACGACCTCTCCCGGGTTAATCTATTAATGGGTCATTCCACAGTATTCCTGTGTTACGTACGGGACATTTCACAGCAAATTTTTGAGATATTTGTACTTTTTTCAGTATCAAAATATAAATGAGGAAGTTTGCAATTATTTTGAATGCATTATATATCACTTCAACTAGATTCTTAAGAAATTTATTTTTGTTTGAGCCAATACATATATATATATTTTAATTAATAAAGTTGTGTTACGTACGGGACATCACAAAAAATTATTTTAAAAGTACCTCTAGCAATTTTGATTTTGCTCTGAATTTATTTAATATTTTCACAAATAAATTTAATGAGTAGAAGCAGAAATATACATTTTATTAATTAACTTTAAAATTATTTTTTTAATTGCGTCATTAATTAATAAAAGCTAATTATTTCTGTTACGTACGGGACAAAGCTATTTGTTACGTATGGGACCTATGACCAAATTTTTCTATATGGCTGCAAAAAAATGCTCTAAATTTTATTTGATTTTAAAAAAATAATAATATTTTGGATAAATTTTAATAGAAGAGATTTAAAGCTTTAAAATGATGTATTACACTTAACTTTTTATAAAACTTCTTTTTCAAACTTGTGAAGCCAAATACTGTGGAATGACCCTAATTTATAATTAAGTTCTCAAAATGTTAAAATGTTCATAATGAACCGAATATTAAAATGTTGTATTGTCATCGGAAACACACCTGTGTGCATAATTTTTATAATTCTAGCTTATCAAGAAGTGTCTGAAAATCGAGTACGGAAAATCCATCTCTGCGTACAAAAACCAAATTAAGTTAAATAAAAGAGTGTAATAATTTTATATCACAGCGATGTGTATCCATGTTTTAAAATTACATCTTTAAGCTGTTTTCTGTATGGAAACAGTTAGTTTGTTCCGCTTGGGTTTTCATTTTGAAATGTCCTAAAACCTAAGGCATCAGAAATAAAAAACATCTGGCATAAATAATTTTTTCTTTATCCTTATAACATAATGGTACAGAATTATTTTAGAACATTATACATTTTTAAAGCAATCTTATAAGAATAGTTCTTGATTATTATTTTGTTATTCTAACGACAATATTCCCTGAAGTTCTTTTACGAGGCAAGGAAAAAATTAATTTATGATGAAAGATATTTCACATAGGCAAGTATGATATATTTATCTATCATAAATTATGACAATGGAATAATGAAGATATAATATACGACCCCTTTGTGACGAAGTCTTATGCGTGAAGGCAATGAGTATCAGAGATTATTCAGTATATAATCTTGAATATGACTTAATTATTGTGGAAAGTAATAGTTCAAAACCCTTTTATAAGTATGATTATATCTCTACAGAGTTTACTACTTTAGAAAGAAATGTATGCCTGATCATGTATATTACTTTTATATATTTTAGGTTATTTATCTATTTTATCTATTTTCAAGAAATCTTTATAGAAATGACCAGAAATCGTACAAAAAGTTTCGTGAAAGTTTCGAGATTTGTGAACATATATAATTTGCAGTTATATACCATGAAAATGATTTTTCACATAAATAAAGCTTTGCTTTCAAAACACTATTAATGTATTAAAATTGTATGTATTTATTTACTGTTTGTATCTGATGTTATGTTCGTATTCGGTTCTGGACGACATTGATGTTATTATGCTCTTCTTCTACTTCTCTATTCAGTAAACTTTAACTATGAGACTCAAATTTAATATCTATTGGGATTAATAAACACAGCTGTGATATTTTAAAATCATTCGGTAAGATAGTTTTCAATTAAACTAGTTTTATATGCCTATCATTTAGCCCCCAATTAGTGCTTTTAAGGGTCGTAGAGGCTCTGAGTTCTTTTGATTAAGGCGCACTGCAATCTAAAAATATAGAGCTAGTCTTATATAGAGCTACGAGTTAACACATACGGTGTACTGGAGTACAACGACTATAGCTGAAGTCTACTTTCCACATTTTATAAAATCAGTGAAACAACGCCACTCTAAAGATGAAAATATTTCCTAAAATGATGCTTTACGACACTCGTTTTGCTAGCGACACTAAAATCTGCCAATTAGTCAAAAAATAGTTTTAAAGAAATCACACGATTTTAACACATACGCACAAACTCACTTACATAAACCTCCGTGTGTGAAATCAAAGAAAACATTATCGTTTTAAAACAATAACATTATTTGAAAAAATGGTCATAATCCTATTTCATTCCATTTTTTGGCGTTTTTTTTTTTAAAAAGATGCCAAGTTTGCGATTTCTTAATTGTTTGTTTACATATATTACATATTCTAACTCCAATCAGTAAACAAATGTTAGAATGTTGCCATTCTGAATTTTGAAATATTTACAGAGGGGGGGGGGGGGAATAATGGATTTAGAGGTTAAAATGTCACTGAAGAATGAAATGTGAAGATTTTAAGAATTAAATGCAGAATCTATATATTTAAAACACAAGGTTGTATTTTTAGTCATTTGTACTGAGCTTTCTACTGGACCAATTTTGCTAATTGTCTTTTTAAACTGAGAGTTGCTTATTTGTAGATGAGTCCGAACTAGCTATTTTGTAAAATATACACATTTATATATTTTAATTTTAATTTAAAAAGTTTTCTATGAAATTTCACCAAACTAGTGGCAATAAGATTACTTCCATTGTTGTAGAGAAAAGATAAATAATGGATTATTTATCTTTATTGGTTATATCTTTATAGATGCCATTTTCTCATTATAAAAGAAAGAAAAATATTATTACATTTGAGTAGATGGTGCTTATAACATCGTGAAGCTTCATGAAGCTAAATTTGAAATCGCGCCATTTTTTAATTTATAAATTGATACACCTATATTAATTCATTGACTCATTCATTGATTCATTCTTTGACTGCGTGAAAATGACACCACTTTCAGGATTTTGTTATTTTATCAGTTCTAAAATAATATATTCATAGTAGATATATATTGAAACTTCAAATGAATTAGTATTTTCACCTATGAAAATGACGTTATTTTTAAAGAAGTCATTCGACTGGAAACTTGCATTTTCACTCAGAAAACTGCTTCTCATCGATCACTGAAACTCATCGAAAACGCATAATTTTTCTCAAAGTAGGCAAGCGCCTACACGCATACTCAGTTCGGAGTTTTCGGAAGCCCACAAGCAGAAAAAAACAAAGTACGAAATCCACTTTTTTTCTTTGCTGTTTTCTTAACGCCCTACTGCCAAATCGTACTAATTGCGGAACAAACGAATGCTATATTCTTAAATTTTGTACCTGTTCGTTTTAAACGCCACCATTTGTTTGAAAAATATTAACATTAACCCTTTAAAAAAATAATTACGAGACATCGAATTCATGTTTTTTTAATTTTCCCATTTTACGAATCTCGCGTCAGCCGATCTAAGAAAAAAAACTGAAAAACCGATTACACCAAATTAAAGACCATACTTTACTCTTTTAAACAACGTCAATGATTAATATATATACATATATTAAAAACTTTGAAATCATTTATCTTTTTACGCCTTTTTGCAATTTTTTCGATTTTTTGTGATTTCTGCAATTATTTAAAAATCTGTATCAGTGTTTCTAATCAATCTACGAAAAATCTAGAAATACCAGTCAGTATCTGCGTTCATTTTTATGTCGAAATATGTAATAATTTTTTTAAAACTGCAAATATTAACTCTTTGAAAAAAATTTATTGGCAAAATTCACTTTTGCAATTTTTTCTTTTCTGCGATTTTTAAAATTATGCATCGGCTTCGTAAATGAAAATACAAACAAACCAAAGGTACTTAACCGCATTTTCTTTCGTTTGAAAAAAATATTAATATCAACCCTTTCAAAACGGTCCTTTCCGCAAGTCACTTTCACAACTTTCGCGATTGTTGCAATCTTTAAAAATCCAAATCATCTTTACTAACAAAGCTACAAAAAACTAAAAATACCAGACCATATCTACGTACATTTTCATTTTGAGATCTGCAATGTTTGTCTAAAAAATATGAATATTAACTCTTTGAAAAAAAATTCTTACCGAAAGTCACTTATCCGAATTTTGTTTTTTATTTCATGTTTAAAAATTGGCATCGGTTTCGGAAATCAAAATACGAACAAACCGAAGATACTAAATTATATCTGCGTTCACTTTCCTTTAAAACGAAGTCTTTGGATTTTAAAAATATTAATCTTAACACTTTCGTTTCCGTAAGTCTCTTTCGCGACTTACGTATTTTTTCAAGGTTTAACACCCTTGTCTGGAGTTTTTAACCTTAGTTCGAAAAAACAAATTACACACATTTAATGAGCATACATTTAGCTTTCAAAAGACGTCTTTGTTTTTTAAAAATATGAATATTAATACTTTGATAAAAATTCATTTCCGAAAGTCCCTTTTGCGAATTTCGTTTTTCCTACTTTTTCTCATATGGGATTTGCATTACGCACATTTTGTTATGCACATTTATGCCATGCTTAAAATTTGGCATCGGCTTCAGAAATCAAAATACGAGCAAACCAAATATACTAAAGTATGTCTACGTTCACTTCCCTCTAAAACGAAGTCTTTGGATTAAAAAAAATATTAATCTTAACACTTTAAAAAACGTTCATTTCCGTAAGTCTCTTTCGCGAATTGGGTATTTTTTCCATAGTTTAACACCATCCTCTGGAGTTTTTAACCCTAGTTCGAAAAAACGAATTACACACATTTAATGAGCGTACATTTAACTTTCAAAAAAGTCTTTGTTTTTTAAAAATATGGATATTAACACTTTGAAAAAAATTCATTTACGAAAGTCACTTTTGCCAAATTTCGTTTTTCCCGCTTTTTCTTATAGGATTTGCATCACGCACATTTTGTTTAAAATACGCACTTAATTTTATACAATCTTTGAAATTTTAATACAATATTCTAATCTTCTAGATAATGAAAAATTTAAATTTGGTTCAGAAATTTTGAGATTTAGACGCAAAATAATCTGTTTGAAAAAACCCAAAAAACATTTTCCCATAAGGTTAACATTGCGTATACACTGTCAGAAATGGATACTCAAAATCCACGAAATTTTCTTCGTTTTTGACGAAACTGTTTCCTGGGAAATGCTCCGAGCGAATATTTCGTCAAATCGAGTAAATTTGTATCCTCAAAAAGTGAGGATATTAATTTCGTCAAATTGAGTGTTCGAAAGTGTAAAAAAAGGCAGGTGGTGCCATCTATTGACAATTTTGGAAGCATCTGTAATTGACAGGGGGGAAATTTTCGAAGCAAGTCTTCAAGGGGATTCAAACGCGCGATCTTCGGAGTGGGAGACCACTGCGTTGCCTCCCTCGCCAGCGAGACCTTGCGTAAATTCGATTTTAAATGTATTTACCGGATGTGGATGTGTGTTTATATTTTTAGAAAGTAGATTGCATTTTTATCGGTGCTGTTATAATTTCTGCATGTTTTAATTAATAAGTCTAGATTATTATTATGTTTTTTCTGGTTAATAAATAATTATAATATGTCTTAATTAATAAAATTTATTAGAGAAATTTCCTTTGTCCAATGAATGATTAGAATATGGTCTAGTTAATTCGTTGGTCAGAAATTATAAAGATGATGGGGGTTAAGATTTTAACACGTTACTGTTTATAGAGGGGAAAGGGATCAGTTATGCATATTTTAAATTTGATTGTTATATGAATATATTTCTTAAATAAAAAAGAGCTCCTGAAATTTTGATTTTTTTTTGAACGATTTTCTAACAACAAAAATAATCTGGCCGTGAATGGGGAAACAGTTTCGTCAAATATTTGAGATTTTCTATTTCATTAAAGATAATTTAATTTTGAGACAAAATGATTGTCAAAAATGATGAAATATAGCTCAAGAATTGCTGAATCGTCAAAAGTGAGAGTTTTATTTTTGACAGTGAGGAAACAATTTTTTCAGATATCTGAAGTTTCGCGTTTCGTCAAAAACCACGTGACTCTGTGACGAAATGATTGTCAAAAATAACGAAATAAAGCTTAAGGATTGCCGAATCATCAAAATTGAGTGTTTTATTTCTGAGAGTGTACTTATTTACACTTACAAGGTAAACTTATATTTACGCTATTCTTCTAAAATTTTAATAACATAAACTAACCTTTTAGCTGTTGTTCCAGTAAAATTTTGATGTAGCTATAATAAAATTTAGTGGTAAAATAATCAGTTTGAAAATAAAAAATAAGAAATAAAAAGATTCCCGTAGGATTTCCATGTGTGAAAAAATAAAAAAAGGCTAGAAAACATGTTAGAAGAGAAACATTGCCTTTTACAACTAAATATCAATATTTTAGCACGAAATTTATTCACAGGATTCGGTAATACATATTATATTTATAACTCAAAATTTCAATGTGTTTGAACAATAAAAACTTCTTTTTTATATAATTACCCCATGTGAAAAATAAAAGTGAGAAGAGAACACTTCTTAACTGGCGAAGGAACTCCATTATTAGATTCGTTTGGAAAGATTTTCGTGTTAATATATAAATTCATTCAACATTAATGTCAGGTGCATTTAAGTTCCGGACTACGCCAGTCTTTCGTTTAAAAATATAAATTCAAAACAATCTGGAGCGAGCCTATCACGCCTAGTGTACACTGCAGAAAGCTATGGGGTCCCCAACTCTAAGTTTGTTTGGATAGATTTTCATTTGAAAATAAAAATCATACAAAGTTGAGCATGCACACTACTGAGAGCAGTGGGGCCCCATCATTAGGATAGTTTAGACATATTTTCGTTTAAATACATAATATCATTCAACATTGATTTTAGATATGTTTAACGTTATTATCACTGGTCTGGGCAATGCCAGTCGGGCCAGCTAGTAACGCATAAAAAGCAGAACTCACTAATAAAATTTTAAATTGATTTCTGAAATAAAATTATTCAATATAAAATGTTTGACATCCACAGTTTTACCTCATCATTTTCCTCTAAATTAAAAATATATTTGTCATTTTCGAGAATTATAAAAGAAATGCGCAAATTAGATTTTAATTTACTTTCTATTTTTTCGTACAACAAGTTTTCAATAATGATATTTAAATTAATAACTTCAGAAATGATCTTTACAAATAAAATTATTTAATATAAAGTGTTTGACATCTATAGTTTTACTTCATCATTTTGCCTCCAAATTAAAAATCTATTTGAAGTTTTCAAGAATTATAAAAGAAATGCACAAATTGGATCTTAATTTTCTTTTTTTCGTTTTTTCGTACAACACTTTTGCAATAACGTTATTAAAATTAATTAATTCAGAAATAATATTTACATTTCATTGTTTTTTTAAAATTTATCATTAAAATTCATTTTCAAAATCTAGTTAGAACCACAAATTTGCTTTCTTGAAATGTTGCAGAAAGTTTTCTCCCAGTTGTATTGGTAATATATTTTAAAGACATGATTTATTGAATTCTCCTATCAGATAAATCACATTTTATACTTATTTTCATTCAATTAACCTTATTTTGATTTCATTCCATTATTTATTCAATTAGAACTATGCAATCTGTCTTGTTTGGAAAATCAGCATGAAAATGGCAATTGGTAAATGTCATGAAATATCATTTGTGCTTGTATTTTTAACTAGTATCCGTCAGGCTAAAATGTCGGAACATTTGGTCACGTAGACTTAAAAGATAACATTAAAAAAAAAATTATGTTTGCTGTTTAGTAGCATAAAAGTAAATTTGCAATAACAGCTTTTGAGTCTTCATTTTCAAGTGTTTATTCAGTCGTCAGTTGCCTCAGGTAATACTCAAATGTAAAACTATCAGCAAATGCCACCATACTTCTAATTTGGTCGAGCCTATACTTTGAGAAAGTCACTCCAATGAGAACATCCTCTAAACGACGAACTCTACTAAAAGCGACATAAGTTGCTCCAAGTGACAACTCCTTTGGACCAATGTCCACAGCAATTTTTGACAAAGTTAAACCCTCGGATTTGTGTATGGTGATAGCGTATGCAACTATTAAAGGGAGCATGAGACAGGAGGATGAAACATTCTTTTTCTTTCCAAGATTTAGAAATAGGTGTGACAGGGAAAGTCTTTGAGTTAGAAATGATCCATGATAATCATCAAAATCAACCATTACAACCTGTGGCAAGTCTAGAGGCCGTAGACCTGGTCCGAAGACAATATCTTTTACTGTACCAAATGTACCAATCCTCTTTCTGTCCACAGATTGGTACGTAACAGAACTCGGCATCCAATTATTAACCCATTTTAGGCCAAGCATAGAAATTTTATAAAATGTGGTATTATTTGCATTGAAATTTACTTAAATTATATTCATTAGCACACCAAAATAGTTTCGTGCATGAAACATAATATTTTATTCAATTTGACGTTACCATTATTAATTTACCATTAATAATTTACCATTAATTTTAAATAAAAATTTTTAAGTTTTCTTATGGCATTTGATTTATTTTTATTTTATTTACAGAACTTGCAACTTTACTCCATTATAAAAACATATGATTAATCTCAATTGGAATAATTATACATTTTCAAAAAGTCGAATTTGTCAATAACCGTTTCAAGTAAAAAAACAGCGTATTTTGAAAATTTCTCAACAGAAAGTGATTACTTCAATTCAATTACTAATATTTTATAGATGTCTTCAGAACCCTTAAAAATAGCAGAAAAACAAAATTAGTGAAAAATATACGTCACAGTGTTAATAAAAATGTATTTATTGAAATGGTGCGTTTACGCACCTTTGGCCGAAAATGGGTTAAGAAAAATTCAGCCTGAAGTCAAGATGCGTGATCATCTTCATTCCATCTTGCTATTTGATTATTGTGGTCTGCTGATATTTTTCCACTGGCCGTTTTGTTTTACGAAGTTTTTCTTGACTATGTTCTTCAGTTTGCTTGTTTATAGGAAAAAGAGGTATGGCCTCTTGAAATCCTTCAATTTCAGCCGGAGGCAGTATAGCTTTACAGCATTGCATAAGGGATGCGTATTGGTCGCCAGTAACTTGGCCCAAGGAAAGTGAATCAAGAGTCTCTCGAAACTATCTTTGCTGATCGTCGTTTTGTGTCATTGACATTTTTTTTCTTTTTTCTGACATTCTTCTTTTCATCAGTTAACTGTATTTTGAAGATTTAATTCCATTATTTATTCGATTAGGATTCTGCAATCAGCCTTGCTTGGAAAATCCGCAGGGAAATGGTAATTCGAAATGTCATGAAATATCATTTGTGTTTGTACATTTGTAATCAATTATTATTATTATTATTCAAGTTTAGCAATAAATATTTAAGGAAGTAATTTATGTTTTTTTTATTATTATTAAATAAGTCTCTCATTAGGGCAATTTGTTTCTGAACTCACCTTGATTGTGATAAATACAGGTTGTTTAAAAAATATAGAAGAGAAACTATGTTCGCAATTTTCTTAATCAGACTAAAATATAAGGTGTCTCACTACAAGCTGATTTTGAATCTTCTTTCACAATTTTAACAGTAATGGTGATATTTTAGCAAGATTGCTTTAGATGGGTTTTTCTTCAGAATAATTTTGCTTGATATGAAATGTGAATACATCAAGGAAAATGCAGGATATGCACTGCGAGTTTGTAACCCAATGTACTGTAAAACGTAGTTTAAATTAAAAGGCTTTCGTGCACTAAACATGAATTTGTTTACAGTCCCAATTCACATGGACAATACAAACACGCAACATGTAGAGAGTTTTCACAACAGTTCTTTAATTGTTATTAAATGTCCGAACGTTTTGGTAGAGTTTAACTTCAGCCGGTGGGTTCATACGTTCCTGAATCTAAATCCAGAATCCTCTAAGCATCTCATTTCGAGACTGGATCAACTTCTCTGTCAAAGTCCTTTGACTTCTATACATCTGGAGAGTCACTGCCGATCTGCTCATTTCAGCAAATCAAAAGCATATGCTAAAAATGGTCCCAACTCCATCGCGTATATAGAGCGTGGGGGTTTAAGCGGTGCCTTGAGAGATTAGGACTGTTTTCAAGTATCTAAAAGTTACTGGGTAATTTCTGTCTGTGTAACGTCAGAACTTGAGATTGCATGTGAACTTATCAGTTCTGTAACGTCCTTAGTTAAATATTAGTCCTTAGTTAAATATTAATGGCCTCTTCAGTAAAATTTGTGAGTAACATCTGTGGCTGTGCACTTCTGATAAAAACGTGAAAACGGAGGTAAATTTGATAACACTATTATGTACTTTTTCATTCTCTAATTAGTAATTAAATGAAGTTTTTTTCACAGTAGTGTCAGCTACATTTGAATCATAAAGCGTATAACTCAAACTTGGTTTGTACGTGCATGTTGATCATTTTCAGCGCACCTCTCGTGATGTCATGAAGTTTCACAGAAAGAAAATAAAATCTGTTGAAAATTCTGTTACAATATGTTCATTATTGTTAAAGTTATGCATGAAAATCAAAGTTTCGGCTCGGACTCGAAATACAACAAATGCATTGCGACCATGTTTATCTCTACAGAAATTGTTTGTCTTGATGCGTATTATCACACATGAAATTTTTTTCAATTAAATTAGAAACACGAATATGTAGAACAACCAGTTTAATTCAATTAAATGATAGCTAATACCTTGGAAACTTTTCAAATAAAATCAGAATAAATAAAATTATTTTTTTTAACTAACATATTTATTATTTTAATATATTTATGTCTCGTATTTTTTCTCAGACGCAAGCAAGTGAAATAAAAAACAAGGTTCTTCTTTAATATTAATTTTAATTTGTAAAATTTTTTTTTACCAAATTTAAAATGATAATTAAAGCGAAATTTAATCTATAGTATTTTTATTGAAAGAATTTTTTACTATTATTATTTTTTCGAAGTAAAGAAATTTTTTTCCCTCAATACAATGCTTTTTTTTTAATCATTACTTGCTTTTTTTTGTGGTTTAAAATGAAAAGATATGACTTTTAAAAAATCAGCAACCAATAAAGAAAAAAGAAAGTTTAATTTCACATGTTTAGAACAACACTCTAAAATTAAAAAGATTTTTTTTAGAGAAGATGTGGAGAATGTTACGATACATTTAATTTATGGAAAAAATATTTTACGCGACATTTTTCATGTGTATTCTCTTAAATTACTAATTCATAAGCAGAAAAAAATATTATATATATAAAAAAAGCACAAGTCAAAACAATCTTATTCGCATTTCTAAGTTTTAATCTTATTTAAGCGAAAAACAAGGAAATAATATATATATGCAAATTTTCAAACTAATATTTTAAACTATTCTATGAGAAATAGTATTGTTTTTCTGTAAAAATATTTCTTGAAAGTTTTTTTTTAAAATTAAAAATGTGACAGTAATTAACTTGTTTTGGTTTTTAATAATTAAAATTAGTTATAAGTAATTAAAGTTATCAAAAAAAATCTTTAAAAATGTCCGTTACATGAGTATAAAATTTTGAAAATATATAGCTTTATACCAAAATTAGCTCTTTTTTAAAAGTTTATTTATCATTGTTAAAAAAGGTTGAAAAAAAATAAAATTTTTAATTATGAATTAAAGGTCTTTTCAGAATAAATAGTTCAACACTGAGGGCTAAACAAGAATTATTTTATTTTTAATTTTTCCTCTTAACAATCAGTATCGTCCAAACCATTTTATTATTATTATTATTTTTTTTTTTTTTTTTTTTTTTTTACCTTTATGAATTTTAATGTTCCTATTATAGCCGGATAAATCATAAAATTTTGGAAACTGCAATGCACTGATAAAAAGACACATTTCTTAATCTTGCTTTTGTCTTTCTCAAGGTTTGCGAAAATATAGTACAACCCCTTCCGAGTTACCCGCAATTCTGAAAAGCGTTCCGTTATCTTTAGAAGCCTCGGAATTGAATAGATTTTCGAGATTTAAATAAACATTTAAGAAACAAAGACTTCTTTTACTACCCGTAATTTTTCAGAAACGTTTCCGAGTAGTTTTTGAAGCATATTAATCAGATTTCTCAACCCGAAATATATATATATTTTTTTCGGATGCTATCATTTCTCAAGTAAACATTTTCATATTAAAAAAACAAGGTAAATTAACAACATTAACATTACTTTAAAATTAATAAGATCAATATTGACATTAAAATCAACATTATTTTGTTACTTTTTCAGGTATAAATTCCCATATATCACATATGCCTTCCCAGGACGCCTCCAGACGGTTCTGACTTGGACTCGCGCTCAGCAATGTCGATACGACGGGGGCATGCATACGGAGGAATCCCCACCTCTTTGCGGTGTCCGGCGGAGAAAGGAGTACTTTCCTTGGGTTCGCGTGGTACATCCACAACTCCTCGTACCCCGATTTTCGAGAAGAACGGCCTAACCTGCCCTTCGTAGACAGGCTAGAAACGAGAAAGGGCAGTGCTCCGTAGGCCAAACCCCAGTCCCCAGTCTCTGCCGGGGTGGTGACTCTGGTGCAAAGACTAGCTAAGGGAATAGGACTGTAGTAACCATTCATCTGGGGCGAAGACTGGGGCTAGAACGGATTCCGAAGAACAACAACCGCTTGCATAGTGTAGTTTGGTCAGTGCGTGAGACGGCATGCAACGACCGTCAATACTGGTAGGCGCTGGAGCATAGACGTCAGCGCCAGGGGTCGGGCGCAAGGGATCAGCCCCTTTCTGACCGACCATCCTTTGTGGTTCCGCTGCAGCTGGAGTAGTTGTGAGCCGCCTTCAAGGTTCGGTGGAAAAAGGGAGACGCCGACATTGACCAGAAGGTAGCTCGTGTCCATGGTAGCCACTGTAGTGGCACTGTGGCTCGTTTTACTGCTCTAATGGGGAAGGCACGTTTTTCCCTATCGATCGGCCACGAGGAACCGGGACAGAGGTTCCCGGAGGGAACCAAACGAGGTCCGTTTGGAGGGGACGTAAGTCCGATCCGGGTCAAGAAGCAGTCAACCGTGTCTTTGCCAGACCTTTACAGAGCTTTCTGTGCCTGGTAGGTGGATTAGCAGGAGTCTCGAAAATAACTTTTTTTATGAACCATGAGCAGGAGCATCTCTATGGCGCTTAAGAGAGAGTTTTCCGAGATCCTCTGGGACCGAGGGTGATGCCTACTTATTCTCGTTGGTACCTGGTACATTGCACGACGTGCCCGGGGGTTAAGATATGCGTTGAGTTTCGTGGTCGGGAGCTAGGTGACCGGTCTTGCGTCTTCGACGGGCGCGTGTGCGGGGTCACCTGGATACCTAGTGTTCCGCGAAGACCCACTTGAGCCCGCATCCTTAGCGAGTACGAGTCTTCTCGTACCGGGAGGATTTTACACGACCTTTCAGATTCCCGAGTGAATCCTTTCTTTTTCCCATCTGCTGCCAACGCACAAGCCAAAATTTAGAAACCCTTGTACAAACAATACTGACATTATTATTTACTCAATTTGCGTTATTGCGTTTGTAAAAATTGAACAAAATATTTGATATATGTATGTAAGTTATTTATGTACATATTATAAAATTATTCAGAATCTTCATTAAATTGTGTTACAATTAATTTGTGTGCATCAAAAATACGGGCTACGTGATGCCGCCTATCACCGCTTCCAAGTCATTCAAAGTCAGTATGGTCTGGAATCTGGCGAGCCAATCAGAACGGCACTGGCACTAGATCTGAACCGAATAGGTATTGAAAATATGCGAACAGTGCTTCACTTTATAGAATATTCGTCATAGAATTCGTCAATCTTCTTTTTCCTATGATGAAAGAACTTTGTCCTTTATTAGAAAAACATGCGCATTTACTGTTTATCTTTTTAATTAGGATTTTTGTAATTTGTAAAAAAAAATAAAACTAAATGCTTTGCATTTAATATAAGGTATATTTAATTTGAATTCATATCCGCGTACAAATAACTCATTACTCTTTAAGAAGACCTGATTGGGGATGGATCATTACATAACTAGTCGGACGTGTCAATCCCAAAACTTTCTTCTATCTCACACAGGTTTCGCATACACTAAAAACGAATCAGCACCAATTTATATCAAGGTCTAACTGAATCTAAAGTTTTATTAAATTCCGAGCATTAGTTCTTCAGATATGAGTATCGTTACAATCGTATAAATCCTGAAAAATGCAGCATAGCAGCGCCACATGTACCGAGATTTAGACCAAAACCAAACCAACAACAACTTATGCCAACGTCTAACTGAATCTGAAGTTTGGTGAAAATCAGTGCATTAGTTCTTGAGATATAGTTATCGAGAAAATCATGAAAAAAGTAGCACAGCAGTGCCACCTGTTGGGCTATTTACAACAAAACGTAATCAGCATCTATTTATGTCAACGTCTGACTGAATCTGAAGTTTGATGAAAATAAGTACATTATTTCTTGATATAGAGCTATTGCGGATAATCGGAAAAAAATCCGCATAGCAGCGCCACCTGTTGGGCGATTTTCCCTAAAAACTAATCAGCACCAATTTATATCAGGGACTAACTGAATATAAATTTTTATTAAATTCCGTGCATTAGTTTTACAGATACAGCTATCGTGAAAATCATGGAAAAAGTATTATAGCAGCACTACCTGTTAGGATATCTACACCAAAACATTCCAAACACAAAACCACACATGACCACACAAAAACATTCCCTACACCAAACGTCTATTTATGTCAAGGTCTAACTGAATCTGAAGTTTGATAAAAATGAGTGCATTAGTTCTTCAGATAGTGCTATTGCGAAACTCGCGAAAAATGCAGTATATCAGCGATACCTGTTGCACGATTTTCAGTAAAAACTAATCAGCACGAATTTATAGCAGGGACTAACTGAATTTAAAGTGAAATACAAAGGATGTGAATTACCATTTTATACACAGCGTACCAATAGAGTGAAAAAATGTCCAGACTGAGGATTGATCCCGGATCCCTTGACCGCCCCCCCCCCCCCCCCCGGCGCACCAAGTGCTTTACCATTTAAGCGATATTCTGATCTAAGCAACCACTTGGTGCACTTTACCAAGAGATCCGGGATCGATCCCCGGTTTGGACATTTATCACTCTATTGATTGTACGCTGTGTAGTAAAGTGGTAATTCCCATCCTTTGAATTTCATTAATATACAGCGTAATTTCAGCTCTGCTGAAAAATTAATTAGTATACGAATATAAATTTTTATTAAATTCCGTGCATTAGTTCTTGAGATAGAGCGCCCACAAAATTTTTGTCACATACAGACAGACAGACAGAGTCACAGACTCACAGACAGACATTTTCTAAAAACAGTCAAATCGTGTTCAGGACCTTCTGAAACGTATAAATCCGTCGAAAACCGGAAGTCGAAAATTTTCATGAATCCAATATTTACTTCTTGTAAAGATAAAAGAAAGTAAAAATGCTGTTTACAATAGAAATTATATATATATATATATATTTAGCTGTTTATATGTTATCAATAGATACTTATGATCCCTAATCAAGTAAAAATAAATATATATAAATGGACTATTTTTTTAATATAGTAGCCCTTTGATATATCGTGCATTCCGAGTAGAGATAGACCGAAACAGGTTTTTAAGACCGAAACCTAAACCGAAACCGAATTTCGGTGATCTTCTTACTTTCGGCCGAAACCGAAATCGAAACCGAAATGTGTAAAAACAATTTAAAAACTGATTAAAACAAGCATAACTGCATATAATTGTTAATTAATTAATTAATTATTAACAAAAAATTATTAATTACTTAATAATAACTAATTACGTTACGAATTAATTTATTAATTGTACATGTATTTCTAACAAACAAACCCCATTTCTAACAAACAAACGTACATATATATGTGTGTGTATAAGTTAACAAAAATGAAACATAAATAATACAACTTTTATATTTTATCATTTTATAGCAACCAACTTTTGAAATTTAAACTACTATAATAACAACTAACTTTTGAAATTTACACCGCTCAAAACAATTTATAAATTTGTTTTAATTTAAAACTATCTCTCTTAAGATTTATGGTTGATATAGGCCTCTCAAGAAAACTTTCATGAATGTAGAACTTTTGTCTGAATTGATGCGAAATATTACATTTACTTTGCTATGCATGTTACCTGAACAATATTTTGCATAGAAACGGCAGTATACATAATTATTAATTAAGCGTTAATTTTGTTAAAAAAGAATTTAAGTAAAAATTATTTATTGAAATTAATCAACTAAATATAAGTTGTTATAAACATATAAAAATAATATAAAATAAGGTAATTAAAAATAATGCATATGATCAATATTATTAATACCTTTTATGCACCCATATGTGCAATTTTTTACAAACAGGAGTGTCATTTGAGAAGGTAGGGGGGGCAGTTTCCCCCTCAAGGAATGTGATAAGAAAGTATGAATCATTATAGGTTAGTTTAAGTAAAGGGCATAAAAGCTAAAATAATTTGTTCAATTTCACTAAAAAGGGAAAATTAGCATTAAGACAACATTTTAAGCCTAGAAATTATTAATTATAAGCTTTATTTTTCATTTCAATATTCTCAAAGGGAGGCATGTTTAACATTATTTTGTACTTTAGCTAATTTTAAATATATATGTAAGGATAAAAATGTAACAATTGTCAATTTTCTTTTAGAATGTGCACCCTAAGATCAAAATAAATCTTTGCTCACTCACCTCTCCCCCCGAAAAAAACGCTTTGCCACTCCCTGCCTCCCGAAGAAAGTATTAAAATGGCACCCGTGTTTGAAAATTTTATATCCGGTGCCGAGTTGACTCTCTGTGCCTCTATCCAAAACTGTTTATTTTCATATAAAATAAAACGTAATTAATTTATCAATAAGACAGAAATAGTTTCCAATTATACGAATTTCATCTAATAAAAAAATATTTTAAGTATACATACCTCGATATATCTTTTGTAATAAATTTCGCAAATCTTCATATGTTTTAACAACACCTTTCTCACAAAGCATTCGAAACAATCTGGAGTTTCAAAGTAAAAATTTTCTATTACTGTTAAGTTTGCAGCAATTAAAGATCACGTGATAAGCATCTTTTAAGTTCAGTCATATATGCATTGATTGCTTTATAATTTACACTTGCATCATGTATCAGTCATGACGGATAATGATAAACAGTGCAGTTCACAGCAATAAACAAAGTCTCATTTGAGCCAATACAACTCATACCAATGAGTCAAGTTGAAAATATCCGAAAGAAGGAACGGGATTTTGAAATACAGATAGTTTCGGTCAGGCCGAAATTTTGGCAGCAGTTTCGCCGAAACCGAATATTCGGCGAAACTCTGATTTTGCGCCGAAACCGAAACCGAATTTTCGATCGATCTCTAATTCCGAGAGACAAGAAAAAAGTGTGATATGTCCGAATGTGTAATATAATCAAAGGCGGGAAAAATTAAGAAAGTTGATATGCGATGTATATTTATCTCCAAAATTTACTTTATAGGAACATTAAAATGTTCTTATGAAAAATAATAGAAGAGACATTTTTACTATGGAATTACAGATAAAGTTACTTAAAAAGTGTGTTTAAGAGTATTTTGATTTTAGGTAGAATTCGTAAGAAATACTACCTATTACATTCTCTCCTAAGTTGGAATTTCTGGAAATTTTTCGCAGATCTACACCAATTATGACTCCAAGAACCTAAAACAACCCCAGTTCAAAACTTTATGTATCTATCTATCTATCTATATCACTTTTTTATGGACACGATAAATTCCATAATTCTGCACAAATCTCTTCCAAACTGATACATAAAATCAAGCGGCATAAAATCTCGGCCAAGTTCGCTAATGGGCAAAATCAAACCAAGGGGTGAGGGAGGAATGAGGGGTCAAAACAGATTTTTTTTTTGTCAAAACAGAAAAAAAGCCATAACTTCTTAATTATGATACATATCGAATTCGTTTAAAGTTATTATTACTTCTAGAAAAAGGACCAAAAATTTATGTATGACATACTTTTGATTTCATTAAAAATGCCGGCAAGGGGGTGGGGAATAGGGGTTTAAGAAGAAAAAAATTCTTAACTTCATCAATTCGCAAGATATCAAATCCGCTTATATTTATTATAAATCTTCTTAATATTATCTACAACTTTTATATTGACAAGTTTTTTATAAGAACAACTCTTACAGGAAGAAAAATTAAAAACACAAAATCCCAGCTGGCTCCGCCTACAGACACAGTTATATTTCGAAGTGGGTGGTTACCAACTGCTGCATTATGCCAAAAAGATCTTTCTTCTTCAATTCGCAATAAACAGATGCACAACAGTCTGCGTCTTCGAAATCTACCTGTGCCTGTACGCCGAGCCGTCAGGAAATTTTCTTTTTTTTCTTTTTTTTTTGGGGGGGGGGGGCGTGGGGGTGGAGCAACGAAAAATCGCGAGGGATATATCCGAATGAGCGATGTGATAAAGTGAGATGAAGGGCTACTGTACTTAGAGAAATAATGCTTAACTAAAAACTAAAATTCCCCTTTATCTTAATGGAGAAGCAACAATTGCTAAATCCTATGCGAAGCAAATGGCAGTGAAGTAACCTTTTCTCGAGAAATAATATTTTTTCTTCTTCGCAGTAGCTAAACAATACATTAATCGTTCGGTAAGAAACAATAATAAAAAATGCAATATTTACCCGATTTCAAAAACAAAATACTTTAGAGGTTTTTCTTTTCTTTTTTCTTTCTTTCCTTTTTTTTTTTTTTTTTTGTTAATGAACGTTATACCGAAAGAAAAAAAAATGTTTCTGGAACAAGCCAAATTTTACGAAAAGTATAATTTTACCTTTTTAGTGTTATCCACCATTCCGAACAGCCTTTCTTTATCTTTAGAAACCTCAAAAACCAAACGATTTCCGAAATTTAAAGAAGTATTACTAACACAAAACCTGCTTTTGAAACCCGTTTATAAAAAAAAAAGAAAAAGAAAAAGAAAAGAAAGAAACGTGTACGAATAGTTTTTTGAGTGTTTTATATCATATCATTTTTCATTTTCGTATTTTACAGTTTATACAGTAATCTGTTTTCTCAACGCGAAATATCAGTTTTTTGGAAAAAAACAAAACATTTTCAGATGTCACAGAATTCACACGGGCAAGAGTAACAAAATAATATTAATTTTAATGTTAATGCTGGCAATTTATCGTGATTGTCTGTTGAACATATTTGTTGACACAATTAAGTGCTTTTTACTCTTTCAGTAGTAGAATGTAAATACCGCATAACTTCCGGAAATTCAAAAACATTTGAAAGGACATTAGTAAACATAATTTCAGAATATTACTTGAAAGATAAAAATTTTAGATATTTTATTGTACATTTATTTGCCGTACAATATATTAAAATATCATGATTATATGGCCAGCCATTTTTGCGAAATCTGTCGTACACTCAGCAAAAAAGAATAAAACAACTTCAACCCATTAGGGGTCTGGCTTCTGGCATCGTATCAGTAGGATATGTCATTTCATTAAGTTATTATTTTGTCTTAACAATTATTTTTGCTATTATCTGTATGTAGTGATGATATTATATGTCTATACATTTATTATTACGACTTCATTTATGTTTCAGCATTTGGTGATAATAATAATAATAATAATAAAAGTTTTCTTAATTCTCTTTACATCCGCGACGATTCTTTTATTTCAAACATGTGTTTAACTCTTTAAATTTAAAATAAGTGCTATTTCCCCGAGTGAATAATTTGTGATAAAGCATAAAAAATACTATAAATCTCTTATGTCTGTTTAATTTTATTGTGATATGACTTTTTTCAAACGTCTCCTTTGCCTAATATTATATTCGAGTTGTACACAAATTAAGTATCGTCGTTAGATTTCAGTAAATGTAATACTCGTTAAATTTCAGTAAATCTTAACTTTTATGATTTGGATAGCTATTTTGTATATTATTAACGTAAAAGTAATGATAATTTCCCATTATATGGGTCTTGGAGGAATAGACAAATAATGGTCTTGGCTAGAGAAGGAAATTTGACAGCATATTTTCTGGATATTCACAGTTTCATATACACAAATAATTTTTTCAATGATTATACAATTTATTTAGTTTAAAGGATCTTTTATCTATTTTTATATGCAAAAAAGAAACACATTTTGGTAGTTCTCTATTATCCCGTCGACCACTTTTCATAACAAAAAACTATCGCCAAACTGTAACGCCAAATAAACGGGAGAACGTTGCCATTGGAATATCAAAATAAATGAATAAATGAAATATAAGAATTTAAGGACACAATCGTTATTTTAATTAATTAAATAACTAATAAAACAGTAAAACATAATGAAAAATACACGCAAATATCGAATTAAAAACCATTTGATGACATAACAAACACGTATAAGGCTTCTGACATCAAGTAAATGGGACAGCATTTTTGGCGTTTAATCTTACAGTTTGGCAATAGTTTTTTGTTATGAAAAGTGGTCGACGGGATAATAGAGAAGTACCCAAATTTTATATAAAAACAATAATAATATATACAAGGATCGAAAAAAAGGTGCATAGTTACACGGTTTATTTCTGTAAGTATAAAAGATAGATAATTAATGTAAATTAGAAAAATGTTCATAGAAAGGTAAAGAATTCAAAGAGTATACTTTCATCTCCATAGAGAGGTATTTCATACGAAATTCAGAATTTATTCTTTATACGGCCCCCTTTACAAATAAATACCCAATTGCAAAAATGATCTTTGTTGCATCCTTATTTATATCCAAAAAGTTTGGTTTGAATATCTGCAAAAGTTATGGAGTTATAGAAAGTCAAAAATCGGGTCTTAGCTCATTTTCACACAAAATAGAGACCGCAAAATCTTGGCGAAAATGATATTTATTTAATAAATATTTGATTGTAATATTTAAGTCAGCCAGGTTTCTTTTTTCTCTTATTTTTCTAAAATGCAAATGGAATATTTTTGCATACTTTATTACCATCTTCAATCATTGATGCATTAATTTAAAAAAGAATTTGTAAATTTTGAAATGTAGAAAAATGGTAATAAATATTGAAAAAATCATATTTTGATTTATAATAGAATCATTTATTGAATGGCTTTGAAATTTGAGTACAGAATTTATTCAACAAAATGTTTACTACAGTGGAAGTCCGATGTAACGCAGCTATATGGATACATGAAATTATAAAACAAATTGAAACAGTTTAATAGTACGCTACAAAACATCTGAAGAGTTATGTGATAGAATTAAATTTAGTTATTCACAATAAAAGTTTCAACTGATATAGCTACTCACCACACTCGTGTGCACCAATTTACAGGTTTGATTTTGTAAAACAAAAATATGCAAGGATATTTAATTCACAGTTTTAACGTGTCAGCTGTCCCTCAATACAAAGCTCCTCGCAAAATATTTCGTGAAACTGTTTTTAGTTCATGTTCCTAATGCTTTGGAATACATCAGTTATTCTGGCACACAAATCTTGCGTATTTAGTGGACGTTGAACATACTACTTGAGTACTATACGTTGGAGCGTCTCTTTTTATTGAAACCAAACACAATTGTAGTTTTTAAATGGATTTTTCATAAAATCTTTGACAGCAACGTTTAGAATAAGGTTATGGTACCTATTGCCTGTCAGTGTTGATAAAAACCAGGGCCTATTAATGTGTTGTTCCATATTCCACACACTGCAGATATAGGAAATCGCTATTGGTGATGTACTTCACGAACGAAAAATGGATTCGCATTGTTCCAATAATGCTCACTGCGGCAGTCGATAGCTCCGTCTTGCGCGAACAAGCATTCATCTGTTCACAAAATATTCCATATACGAACTGTGGATTCACAGCATGTTGTATTGCAAGCCAATTGCAAAAATCCACACGTACAGTCGTGGAAAAAAAAAAACGGAACACCCCCCACTAACTCTGCAACAAATTATAGTAGAAGGACGTGACTGGTACCAAACGATTGGAAATAAAGTCTACTTTTAAGTGATGTATCTAAAATTTGCTTAAGGGGCCATCTACATATTAAAACCAGCCTAAACTTTAATTTTTTCAATGGCAACACCCACTTTTGACATGTTATTTTAAATCTTCGGTTCAAACTATGCCCAGATACAAAATTTTAAGTCATTTGGATGATAAGTTTTTGAGTTATAAACATTCAAATTTTAGAGCTTCTAATGTTAAATTACATTTTCATATTTTTATTAATATCTCCTGAAATTATAATCCTAATGTGCTAACGTTTTGTTTGGTTATAAAACTCAAAAACCCAAACATAACTACGTCAAATTTGTAATTTTTAAAATTTTATAATATGAATTATGAATTATGAAATTAATATTCGAAAAAATTATGAATTGCAACCTACAATTTTTTTGATGGATTTATATTTATTATGTCCTGCTTTATGTGTCTTCAAAATTTCAATTTTTTTTTCCAAGTAGTTTTCAAATTATGCTTAAAAAACGACAAAATGCTGCTTTAAGGGGCCGTCTATGATGTGCATTAAAGCATAGTTTGAATAGGGATGGGAGCGCTCCGACTCGAAATCCCGATTGACACCACTAAATTTTAATAGTATTTGTTACCTTTTTCAAGGACAAAATTTCTGAAAATCTTTAGTTTGGAGAATACTATTAAAATTTAGTGGTAAGAATCGATATTCGGGTCGGAGAGCTCTCATTCCTCTTTGAGAAAATATTATACTCATAGGCTGGGATTATAGTGACTTGATAAACTTAGAGATTAAGTCTGTCTTACACTATAAACAATGCGTAAACCGTATTTCAATGCTTCGTGATCTTACGTTAAACAACTCTGACAACGACCTGCGATTGTAGTAAGATATAAGATAGCGAGGCACCAGAACCCCAGTCTTTATTAGTATATATATATATATATATATTTTACTTTTTCAATGTCTGCTTTAAAATTTTTCATTAAAATTACGTAAAACGTATTTGCATGAGATATATGTTTTCATTTATGGAAAATAGTTCCGCTTTTATTTTTAAATTAATAAAGCTCATTTTTGAAAAATATGATCAGTTCTACCTTAGAAAAAACTTAATCATTTTTGTTACCTTTAAATGGATTTATAGCTTCTTTTCCAGTCTAATAAAGCTATATTGTTTTTTCTGCAGTATCTATGTTTGAAGTGAAGTTTATTATAAATGCATATGTGTAGAGTATTTGCTGAAACAAAATGGCCCACAATTAACTGAAGCAACGAAAGGCCAAATGATTGGCATGTGGCAAGCTGGAAGAAGTTTTCGTTATATAGCTGGGCATTTTCAAGTGTCTCTTCAAACTGTTTCAACATGGATTAATAGGTAAGGTTTATATTGGTAGTTTATTGCGAAGAAAAAATTCCAATATTTCTTCTATAACTTTCGTATTTAAATCTATTCGATTAAACAGGCTAATTGAAAAAAAATTACAAGTTATTTTTATGGTTTTCTGATAGGCAAGATTATTTCCCAATCGCTAGCAGTGTGCAAAAAAATCTAATAATAATAATAATAATAATAAATAATAAATGTCATATGGCAATTTTTCTTGCCATGAGGCATTAATGAGTTAATTGTAAAATTTCAAATGAACTACCAGAATAGGTTTAATCATAGAATTATTACCCCTATTCCGAAGGAGAATAACGGATGTAAAGTTATTCAGATGTCTTTATAACATATATTTAGTTTTAGGTCTTCAAATAAATCGGAATGTAAATTATGCGAACATATCTCAAAACAAAACACCCCGCCCCCCTCTCGCTACTAAAAAAAAAGCAATGTCTGGATTTATTTTCAGACTAAAAAACAATTTATCTGCGTTTTTTTTTTTTTGTTGTTGTTATTTTTACTTTGTTTCATTACGCTGCTTTATACTATTTTTTTTTTAATTCTAAATTTTGTATCTGTCAATATTATTCACGTTAAAGCCAATAAACTGAAGACAAGGCGAGTTAAATAGATGCAAAATCTGAGAAAAAGCATTATAAAAGCACCTGTAAAATTCCAATAACATTTACATATTCTAAGACTATTTTAATTACAAATAATCTTATGGTTTTTTAATCCCTTCGTGACGAGAGTCTATTACAGAATTTTTAATAATTTACCACCGGTTTTTCAAAACAGAAATTTTCGTCTAATTGAATTGTGGAAATGCTAAGATATAATAAGGCAAAGCTTGCAATAAAAAATAACTGGTGGGAAAAATCGAGGATTCTGAGCATCTTATGCGTCACGCATACGTGTCGCTCGTCCCCAAGGGGTTAAAATCGGATAATTCAACACTTGTAAACATTATCTTACAGCATATAACAATAACCGAAACTTATTAAGTGAGTAAAATGATCATATCGGTAAAACATAATACATTAGAAGGTGACATTCTGCAGCATTTCAACAATCGAGTACCGAACTTCAATTTGGATACAGCCCCTTAAATATGCTCATTATAAAGTAATTAATTTCTCAGAAACTAATCGTAGGAATTTAATGAAATTTGGTATCTAGGCATAGTTTGAACTGCAGATTTCAAATATGTTGTCAAATTTGGGTCTTGCTATTGAAAAAAACAAAGTTTGGGTGTGTTTTTATATGTATATGGCCCTCTAAGCAAATTTTATATACATCACTTAAAAGTAGACTTTATTTCCAATCGTTTGGTACCAGTCACTTCCTTCTACTATAATTTGTTGCAGAGTTAGTGGGGGGTGTTCCGTTTTTTTTTTCCACGACTGTACGTAATCGCAAGAGAATGTTCTTCCCATATATACAATACGGATGCCACTTATTTTCACGAAGTATTTTTCCAACTGTAGAGCATAGAATACTAATAACTGAACTTGCTTCTCGGACACTCGCGTGCGGATTCATTCCAAAATAGGCTAAAATATCAATTTTTTCATTGTCACTATATACTGGCAATTGCACCCTGGTCTTGGACGAGACTGTACGATCGCGTCGTTTTCAAACGTCTACCTATGAATAAACATCCGATTAGGCTTCGGTAAATTATTAAATCGACTCTCATGCCGTTTGAGAACATTCCATTTAAAAAAATTCTTCATTGCTGAATGTAGTCATCATTTCAACGTAAACTAATAACATCTAAAAATGTTTATGAAACAGAAGTAGAATGCAACACTACACATTTGTTTCAGACGATAAACGATAATGAAGTGAAGACGAATTCAGTAATCAAAGTGTTTAGTGGTATTCAGCTTCTGGAATAATTTAAAAATCGTTTAGCCACTCTCACGCAGACGATTTTAAAACTTTTCCAGAAGCTTGTAAGTAATTTATTTCAGACAGCTTTTACTGTTGATGGTCCTATAGATTTTGGTGGCAAGTAGAAATTTTGAACATAATTAAAAATTCCGAAACCGGTTTCGAAAGTAAAAGTATCTTCGTAAAAAAAAAAAAAAAAAAAAAAAAAAAAAAAAAAAAAAAAAAAACGCAAAGAAAATCGAAAAAGCAATCAACGACGGAAATAGATATTGATCTCTGCTATCCAATGCAAAAAATTGTTTAAAAATATTGAAATGCAAACGACATATTAGAAAAATAATGCCCCATAGGGTTAACATTAGCGAGTGGGTGTTTTCGCGTGAGGGGAGTGGACTTTTAAGTTGTATTATGTCTGAAGTTTTCCTCCCCTTTAACTTTTTTCTAACGCAAAATTTAGAATACATTTTTGTGTAAAGTATTACAAATTAACTAAACTTTGAATTGAGCGAATAAATAAAAATAAGTTCTTTGGTAGATTTAAAGGTTCGACTGAATATAGTTTTTCTAAATATGTAAGTGCATTCTTTTTTAAATAGTGAAAATAAATTTTGTAAGCTACGAAAAGAATAAAAATCTACATAAAAGAAAACAAAAGAAAAAAATCTCATGCTGGAATTAGAGCTTGCTTTGTATTTAAAATTCTACGAGTCAAATAGATTAACTTTTATTAAAAATAATAATCAATTTTTTTTTTTTAATATGCGTAGGTTCAGAAAGTCATAAAGTAATTTTTTTGCATGTAATTAAAAACGTTTTTCACGCTCTAATGAAATATATAAAGTAAAATTTGAGCATTATAGAAAAGTTTTCCATGATATACTGTACATGCTGATACGAATGAAGCCTTTTAATCTGTTCGCTCGTACATCAGTTTTAAATATCACATATTTTCAATTTTGTACATATGAGTGTATAAAGACAAAAAAATGTACTTTTGAATAAAATTTGTTTGAAATCACAAATTTTAGTAACTTTTAAAAATAATTTTCAAAAATGATTTTTTAATTCTGTCTGAACAATGGATAGCTTTCTACAATAAGTAGTGGCAGAGTTACCACAATTGGCAATTGATTCTCTAGAGCTTTTTGAGAGATATATTACTTTTCAAGATATGCTGACCATAAAATTAATACCAATTTAAGTTAACTTGGTAAAAAAATACGGTGCACCTTCAGAATATACTCAGTTTGATCGTATATTTTTCAATATATTTTTATAATAACTCCCTTTGATGTAGTTACAAAAAGAAAAAAAAACTTTCAAGCAAATTTGTCAATTTAAAACTTAATATGATGCTCATTAAAGTTATAAATCTATTCTTATCAAAAGCTATATTTTTAAATTTGCAATAAAATTTCTTTTTCAAATAATTGTACTTATAATGTTATTCTACAATCTCTTTGTTAAAAAAAAATTGTCTATGCACTTTTTCAACCAATTTAATTTTTTTTTATTCAAAAGATAGAGTCTTTCAATGTAAGAAAACTTAAGAAATTTTTAAATAAGTGCTACTGTTGCCATCATGTAAAATTAAATTAACAAAATTAAATCTGTACTTTGGATTTTTCAAAGCGGACTCTGTGGAAGTTTTCCTGTAATTACCTTTGAATGTCTTTTTATTCAATTAATTAAATGAAAGAATGTTTCATCTCATTAATTCAAAAATGTAGATTAATAAAAAGCATTTAAAATAACGCTTCGAAAATGAAATCGTTTCAGAAATATTCCTTAATAAAATTAGAGTTTTCTTTTTTTTTTTTTTTTTTTTTTTTTTTAAACTGTGTTTTACATTTTCTCGATACATGTTACAATCAAATTTATCCACAGTTCACTTTATTATTTTAGAAGAGCTAAGGAGTTCCACTTTATATCTCGCGAAACAATAACTACATTTATGTTTCTTTTTCCCAGTTTAACATAAAATAGCTCCTAATGAAGTGAATTAAATTGTTGATTTCGTAAGCTACAATAGTGTACAAATTAATTGGGACATTTTGTCTAGACGGGCAAAAAATTTTCAATTTCAGTAATTTTTTTTTTAATTTCTAAAGTGTCACCATCTTTTCTAACAAAAAAATCGATAATAGATGGAGACACATGTTACTAGGAAAAAGAAAAATGGAGGTTTTCAACGAAGAAATATAACATCAGTAACCAAGGATGCCTCGAAAACAAGAGGTGAAAATATTTTTACAACTTTTTACGTATTGACTGGTTTTCGTGTAATTTAAAAAAAGTGTTTTTTAAACTTTTGGACAGGCACACTGCTCCTTGATGTGTTTTAAAATAAATTAATGTATGTTTTAATGGGTAGTGCAAGTGATTATTATGTAAAAAATGGCATTATGGTCTATAATAGATAAGAAATACACAATTATCCCTTCACAGTTATTCACGATTCCGAAATACTCACGATCCCAAAAAGCGTTCTTTGTCTTTAGGAACCACGGAAATCATTCTATTTTCCAGATTTAATGAAGCATTTATAAAAACAAAGTATCCTTTCTGCTGCCACTGATTTTTGGAAACGTTTCCAAGTGGTTCTTATAATGTATTAATCAGTTTTCTAAAACAAGAATATAGGTTTATCGGATGCTATCAAAATTTCAACTAAACATATTCATATTCAAAAAACATGTTTTACAGACAAACATGAAAATTAACGTAATTAACGGTAACATTAAAATTGATATTATTTCGTTACTCTTGCATGTATAAATTAAATCAAGCACCTGGAAATGTTTAATTGAAAATTAATAGCATACTAAAAACCGTTATTCCGGTGTGCTAAAACTGATTAATGCACAATAAAAAGTACTCGAAAACGTTTCCAAAAATCAGTGGGAGGAAAAGAAACTTTGTTTTTTTGCATGTTTTTAAAAATCGCGAATATATATTGGTTTCTGAGGTTTCTAAAGATAAAGAAATCAGAATCATGGATATCTCGAAAGAGATTATTGCACATTTTGATTCGTGCTTTTATTATATTTTACGAAATATTTGTAATTCTTTACGGTGTGCCACACTGTAAAAAAAAAAAAAAAAGTAAAAATCCGGAAACGTTATTTCATCTAATGGGGCAGCAATGTTGCTCAGTAAATGAAGTAACGTTTCCGTATCTTTCGGAAAAGTATTTAGTAACGTTTCCGTACATTTCGGCAATATTTCTGCCTGTTTCAGAAACGTTTCGGTATATTTCGGAAATATTTCTGTGTATTTCGGAAATGTTTGTGTATACATTGGAAATGTTTCTGTGTATTTTGGAAATGCTTCTGTGTATTTCTGTATCAAAACTATTTTTATTTAGGAGAGCGATACACTTTTTTAAAAGAGTTAATATTATTCGATTCAATTTTATGGCATAATGATATTAAATATACAGTTAATCTTTTGTTGCACATACAAAATTAAATAATTCCTTCGATTTGTTTCTTTATACTTTTGTTCCATGAATCTTTAATAAATATTAGATATTTTATTGATGAATAATAATGTAGTTCTAGTATTAATGAAGTACAGATAGCACCGTTTATACGTCTTTATCATCTTTTCGTTTTGAGATTAGGTTCCGATTCATAACTTTTCGTAATGATGAAATTTGTCGTTTATATGACAGAAGAAGTTCATAATTTCACTTATACTATAGGTTTCCCTTCATTTTTTATGAATCAGATATTTGTAAATAAATATCATTGAAAAATTGATTTATAGATTTATAAATAATTCTCTTTTAAAATGCCCGTCTCGTGAATTCCATCCTGTAAATACATATGGAAATGCTTTATTTCCCCAAATAGATGGAATTTTTAAATACATTTAAATAAATATATTTTTTAATCTAGTAAGTAGAGATACTATTTCAAAAGATTTCGCATCTGTGAATCATTATTTTATTTCATGAACTGTATATTTATAAAAATATTTTTTTTATCAGCATTTCTCAAGTTATACAAATAAAATAATACTTTGAAAGGAATATATTTAGAAGCACGATAATTGTAAAACACTATATTAAAAATATAATTACAAATAGAAAAAATAGTTTAAAAAATATATATATTTATAAGTATACAATTCGTGAAAATAAAATAATTATCACAGATATGAAATATTTTCGAATAGTATATCTACTTTCAAGATAAAAAAAATATTTAAATGTATTACTAAAATATATCTATTTATAAGTATAGGAAAATTAAACATTTTCATAATGTATCTATTTTGAGGATGGAACTCACGAGGCTGCATTTTAAAAAAAGAATTATTTATGGATTTATAAATCCATTTTTGAATGATATATATTTACAAATATGTTATTCCTAAACAGAGATGAAAAAATGTCTGTAGAATGAAATTCTTCTGTCGTATAAGCGGAACATTTCATCATTACAAAAGTTATGAATCAGAGCCTACAAGATAATAAACAAGAATGAAAGGTAATGCATTAAGCATAGATTATGAAACACGTTCCAACGCATTCAGGATACTGTAACAAAACTTCATAGGTTAATAAGGTGAAAGATGATATATAAGTAAACAATTTTGAAAATGTCTAACATATTTGGAAATCCAATTTCAGTAATTGCCATCTGTAGCGAAAAATATCGTGATTTTCTTGTGCCAACCTGTATACTATCAATACAGTTGTAAGATCATATCTACATAGCATGCTAAAATTTAGTTCAGTTAGAAAATATATAACACAGATTAAAATTTCTATTCGTCAATTTCAGTCAAATAACAGCAATGTACTCGAGATCTTTTGTGCAGTCCTGCATATGAACTATAGAATTTCTGTAAATAAACGATGAATGCTATGTCCTCCATATTCCATAGTAAGCGTCTTGTAATGCACCTCAGTGATATATATCAAATTAATGTTTGAATTTTTGATTGATTGATTTGTTTGATGGCTTCACTAACATTATTGAAATACATCGCAAACGATTTTTCCCTATAGGCCGTAATGTAAAAGAACTCTTTTGTCTAGCTCTGTAAATTAACTGTAAGTGCAACATACTTACTGTACTAACTGTAAGTGCTACTCAATACCAAACATGTCATAGTAAACCTCAATAACATATATCTATTGCATGGAAATCCGAGTATATTTACGCCAGTTAGATCACGGACAGAAGGCAGACAGACAGACAATCTGAATTCATAAACACTTCAACTTTGTTGGAAAGTGTTAACAAAGCATAAACGGTGCTATATGAACTTTACTAATGTTAGTACGACATTGTTATTCCTTAATCAACGATCTAATGTCTATCATAAATTCATGGAACACGAGTAACAAAGAACTATCGAACGAGTTATTTAACTTTGTATGTACAACAAAAGATTAACTGCAAGTTTAATATTATTATGCAATAAAATTGAATCGGATAATATTAATTCTTTTAAAAAAGCATACTTGTTCCTTTTTTCGAATTAAATGAAAATCGTAAAAAACCCATAGATTACACAAAATTTTCGGAAACCTTTCTACAATGAAGATGAAACATTTCAATTTTTTTTCTTTTTTTACAGTGCAGACGAATTGATTTTTACCTTCGACCATATAAAGAAAACCTGCTTGACCTCAGTCTTTTTAGTGAAAATTCAGTTTTGGGTGAAGTTAGCGGACGAAGCAACATTAGATTAGGTATTTTAAAAATTAACTAAAATTCGGCTCTCCGAATCGCCGCTAACTTTCTGCATTTTCAAGAACTTTTGTATAAGTTGCTCGATACTGTTAGCTACCAACTACTAAACAGTAAAACAAGCAGTAATACACTGCCGCGCATGCGCGGTAGCGTATTACTGCTTATTTTACTGCTTATTACTGTTAATTTTACGGTATAATACTGGCAGCTGGGATGTCAGTATTATACCGTAAAATCAACAATTTTTCTTTGCAGTGCAGACGAAATCCCCATTTCTCTACACTGGAATACGCAATACTGGAATACACAATACAAATAGTTAATGCAGAACGATTAAAGAAAAAGAAATGCAGTTAGTTGCATTAGCTTCAGACGATTTTCAATAGTCATTACTATTTTTAGTTCACACAAAGCAATTGACTGTCTTAAAAATGTATTTAATTAATTTTCAATATTCTAAAGTTTATTTTATAAAAACGGATGTGCCATCGATAGTAATGCCTTCAGGAAGCAACTTTTACAGAATTATCTTACACGCGCTTTGTAAAATTAAAAATGCAAAAGAATTTTTTTTTTTTTTTTGAGAAATGAAAAACTTTTAAAGGCAACATAAAAAAAAAAACATATAATTTAATTGAATGTTTTTCTGAATGCTAATTGAATGCTTTTGTGAAAGCTTCCTTTATTCACTAAATGTATCCTAAATGCTTTTAAAGAAATGACTTTATTTTCTAATTATTATCTAAAAGCAAATTTTACCTGTTAAAGCATAAACATTTTGTTTTACATGCTAGTTTAATGATTTCATTTGCAATTTGAAAATACATAAAAAGTACACAAAATATAAGCTAGTATATTATTATACAGTATTTAAATATAGAAAGGCAAATGAAAAATTTAAATTTTAGCATTTATAAGCTAAATGCTTCTATAGTGGGCCACGTATCAATAGTGAGCTACAATTTTTTAAAGTTAAAAAACAAGCCTCCTACCCATTTCTGAAATACAACTGAAAAATATTACATTTAATATATATATATTTAGATGTCTTACAAAGAACACCAAAAACCAATTTTCTTTGAAAAATATCAATTATGTATTGAAATAAAGTTTTAAATTTTATTATCAGAGGTCAATATTAAAAAAGTTCGTCAAATTTCAGATTTTACTGCAAAATTTTGTATTCTGACTATTTCAGTGTTTAAGCGCGTGGTTCGATTACATAACTGTTGAACTTGTATAATTTAATTTAAATACCGTTATGGAATATTAGTCGGAAACAAATGGTAAACTATTTACATTGTTTTAAGAGCAAACGGGTTAATCTTCCGAAATCAAGCTGCATACGATAAATCGATGCTTTAAAATTATACGTGAAGATTTTTATTATAAAACAACAAGAACGAAAAATCATGTGTGCATAGATTATGAAACACTTTGCAACACATTCAGAATACTGTAACAAAGCTTCAGTATTTAATAATGCAAAAGATGATGTCTATGTAAATAATTCAAAAAACGCATACTACACTTGAAAACCCAATTTCAGCAATTACCAGGAGGACAAATATCAGAATTTTTATGTGCAGCCTTATATAGGATCTGCAGATTTGTATGTATATTACATAATATGCAAAAATTTAGTTCAGTTAGGAAAACGCATAAGAAAGTTAAAAACTCCTTTTCAGCAATTTTCGCCAATAAGCGAAAATATGCTGGAGATTTTTTGTACAGCCCTGCATATCATCTTTCTATAGACTTTACACATACTAAGTAAAATGAAAAAAATTAGTTACATTTAAAAACGCAAACAACAACCGAAAACTTACTTCCAACAATTATCGTTCATAGTTCACAATACTGTATAACCTAATTATTATGTGCATCCCTCTAAATGAACAATAAATGTTATGCACACGATAGTCTACCATAAGCAGTTTGTAGTGTACCTCAGTGAGGTATATCTATTTCAATATGTTTGAAAGAAAACAACGTTAGCAAAATACACCGCAAACGAATTTTCCCATTGACCGTAATTTAACGGAATTCTTTTGAGCTCCCTTGTAAACGTACTATAAATGCTACGCACTCCATTTTGATTACCAAACATTCCATAGTAAACTTCAATAACATATATCAATTGCATGGAAATCTGAATATAATTACGCGAGCATGAGCACGGACAGTCAAAGCTGAAATTCTTATGTGAAAAGATTATACAAAATTTGTTTCTATTAGTGTTTTAAAAGCTGTTTTTTAGATTTAGTCATTTAATCCGTAACTTAATCAGGTACAGTGCGAGAAAAATTTCCTGGTTTGACAAGGTGAGGCTATTTTCAAATGGCTCTATGTTCAGTATTCTGGTCATTTCATTGGCTAGTATGTTCCGTAAAATGGCCACCCACATCATTTCATCTCTCTCCACTCGACATTTAGTTTTGGGGGCAGTCTACGACAAATATCAACGGACTATGACTGCCTGTTTCAACATCTGTATCACTCAACAGATTTTGGTATGAGTTTATGCCGAGACGACTATACATCGTCAGTTGTGTGTTCAGCAGAAACATACATTGAACACATCCTCTAACTCCACATAACAAGCTTCTAAAACGCTTTCATTGCGATTTTTTTTAACATTAATTTCTTATAAACCATTGTAGACATGGATAATTTGATTGGGACAATCCAATTCTGAGAGTATGACGGTGTTTTTGACATGCAATACTTCCTATCCCTTCATATTAAAAGAAAAAAGACTTTGATCCAATATTTGTTGCTACAAAAGTTGCTACCATACTCCTGACATAACCAAAAATGTAAAACCCTTTATTTCTTTTTCTCTAAGGTAGTTAGATATTTCATTTTCTTTTCCATATCGGAAATAAAATGGTGTCCAAAGTATTTTGACTCACTCTGTGCAATGCGAAAAATTGTCTTTAATACATCTTAAATACGTTCTAGGTAATTTGTATCCTAATACTGAAATAATTTCTAAGTGGAATTATTATCTAAACTAATTATTTATACAACTATATTTTGCAGCAATTCAGTCAAATCAGTTCAAATTCGTAAAATATGACCTTTGTTTCAAAAACTTCAAATAAATACGTTTGTTGTTAAGAATAGTACATAAATATAAATAAAGCATTCATCGAACTACGCATTCGTTATCGAACACTTATTTTCTCTACCTTTACAATGATTTATTTTATAAAACTCCGCGTAAAATAAAAGTATAATCAGCACATTAAATTTAATTTTCCTAAAACAATTATTATTAATTATTGAATTTTGAACTTCTGATATAAAAATGCATTAAGAGAAAGAGAAAAACCGCTTTACAAAATACAAACATATAGGTTTAGTTTCTAAACTTGTTAACTAAACAAAACAAATTGAAATAGTTCAAAATATAAAGAGACTGTGGATATTCTATATCGATTGGCTTTTTCTTATATTTCAAACATTTTGTTGATTTTTTTTGTACAGAATATTATTTTAAGATTCTTTTATTTTGTAAATTGTGTAGTTTTTTGTTTGAAGGATTTGTTTTCTCTAAACATTTAGCTTCTTTCTTTCTAAATAATTACTTCCCGTTTTGTAAAGTCTAAAAAAAAATACTGATTTCCTTGTATTAAACATTTGTTCATTTGTTTAAAATGCCATGTTTTTTTCTATTTCAAGCTGAAATCTAAATAAAGCGGAGTGAATTTAAAGCAGTAATCTCCAATATTTAATAGAGTTAAAAATAGTACAGTACTGATATTGGTGATTATTAAAGTAAATGTGAGTTTCGGTACACATAAATATACTTTTTCTTTAAATTTTAGTAACTTTTATTTTATACTAATTTTATGTAACAAAAAAATCCAAAATTTTGCTCAGAAATAAGTTTTTATAATGCGGATAAATTAAATTTTTTGTGTAGAAATTTTTATAAGTAAGAACATTTCAATTCGTGTCGGAAGCAATATTGTACTCACAATCATCTTCAAAAGTAAAACGTTTTTCTAAATGCATTATAATTTTCTTCAATTATTTAGTTTGTTAATAGAGGAATTGTAACACGATAAAAAATTCTACATCTTAATTCCTCATTAAAATTCAATGTTAATGAAGCGAGGTTAAAAAATCCCATTTAAGCCTGATTTTCATTATAAAGAAGCTTTTTATAATGTTTAACAATAATGCTGAATTAATTTAACTGTCCTGCAAATCACCCTACATTTCTAGCTTATGAATGAATTATTAAACTGCAATTTTTGCTATTCTGCAGTTGCACATTTCTGACGCACCTCAATGTTTTATTTGCAATTCTTCACGAATATTTTCTTTAAAAAATTTTACCTAAAAGTGTGACTGATATTTTAAATTACCAAAATGCATTAAACCTATATTTTACTCGCTTGATAGATTCTAATTTTTTAGGTGTTAAAAATAATGAGACATCCCTGAATATAAACTAGAACCTTCTATAAGACACTACTAATGTTAATGTTTTAAAAAAGCTCCTAAATTCTAAGCCAACGGTGTAAGGCACTTTGTATGATTGCAAGCTTCTTGTCTTTTTTTTTTTTTTTTTTTTTTTGGTCTATCACAATTTGTATTTTTGAAGTTTTACCTATTACAGCGCGTTTCATATTGTTTCAAAACACATTTCTTTATGTCTCTCCTATTTTCTATATCTGCAGTTTATGGTCAAGTTTTCCTATGGTAATATGGTACATATTCTATCTCACATTATCTTTTCTATCTAACACTGCGTAACCAACAACGCCATGAATATCTTCCTTTTTCTTTTTTTCTTTTTAAGAATAAACACAGTAGAATACATGCAGTTCGCAAACACAAATCTTGTTAAATATTAACAATATTACCATAGTTACAATACAATTATAAAAATATCTTCCATGATATTCATCGAATTAAGATTTCGTTTCAAAGTATTCACTGACAAAATAGTAATATATTGCTTAGATAACTAAAATGTTTGTTTTTTATAAAATTCAGAAATGCAACCTATTTTGTATTAAGACGTTATTTTATGAAGAAATATTCCATGATATTTTTTTCAAACTTTAATGCTTTCTTTTTATTTTTTCACATATATTTTTATTTAATGTAATTTAAAAATAAACAACAGAGTACCTTTACTTGCTTTTCCTATGTAATAGGATATAACGTTCAAGAGAATTAAGTTCTTTCAGTTCTAACCATGACAAACCCTACTTTTTTGTTCAATAAACACGTACTCTTAAAATACTTTCTTGAATTTCAATGAGCTAGCTTACATACCAAGAAGAAAAAATCGTGTCGGGATAAAATAAAGAAAGATATGCTGACCAACAAAGAATTTAAACTTTGATTTTGAAAATAATTCGCTAGTTTGCTTTTTCAGTCGAAATTCTTTTTTTTTAAGGTTAAAAACTATTTTTTACGGATGAAAGAATATATTTTCTTTTGTAAATATACTGAAAAATGTTTTGGTAAATTCTTTTCCGACAGTGAAAAATATAGATTTTTAAATGTTAGGTATTATATTTTATATAAACGTTTTTCCTAGGAACACCGTCTTTTACTGTTTTGCGTTACTTGAATTGACCAATTTTGAAATTACTAAAATCATGATCGTTAGCAGATTAAGCTTTCCAACCATTATTTCTTATAAGACAGCTTCTTTGAAACAATGAGATCCATGGAAGCTTGACAGAATACTTTGCAAAACTAATGTTTTTTTTTTTAAATGTATGGCTGAGAATTTGTTTATATATATTAAAGTGTATGTTTATCTTGTGCGGACATTTTATCCTTTTCTATGGCCGAGAGGTATAGCCTTGAAATTTGGTGCTTGGTTCGATTCCAACATTTTCGTACTTTCATTCTGTCTTCCACTAATCATGAAAAAATAAATTTGTAACTGCTGTTAAAAGAAGCTGAAGAACTATTTTAGGTAATAATTGTTCCCGTTTTAATTTCACTATCATTAATCATTACTGAAATTCTGAAACTACCTGACAATAATTTCAATAATTCGATTTAAAGTACGAAAATAAAAAACTTTGTTAAAACTTTTCTGACTTCTTCTTGACATTGTTTAAATAAAAAACTAAACGTAATCTTGATATATATAAAACGGTTTCATTCTGCCCTTTTCTAATTATGATTGGATAATAATTGATAATTTTCCCTGTCTTTTCATTTCCCATAACTACTTCAGAGTCTCATTTTTAATGCTTTTGAACATACTTGAAAAGTACAAAAATAGCAAATAAAACCTTTGTGTAAGAATATTAAAAGGCATAAAAATGCACAAATAATATACAAAAAGAGAAGTAAAGAGCTGTTTCGAATCTACAAGCGAGATTCTTCTTCAGTGCGACAAAGAGCAAAGCACTTGCTAGAAAGAGCAAGACTGGGAAAAACGATAGAGAGACTTATATACCCGATGCGGATAGAGAACTCCAAAAGGTAACCAATGAGAGGAAAGCTGCATGAAACAACTGAGTGGACAAGTAGAGACATCTACCGGAGAACAAAAGAAACAAAAGAAAACCAAAAAAGGGAAATTAAATGAATGCTTTCCAAATACTTGGAAAATCAGGAGTACGAGATAAGTCATTGAGTAACGAGTGAGAATTTTTAATGATGCGGTAAGCTTTCCAAAAATCAAGATTAATATTAGAAGAATATTTTTGGATAATGGTGGCGGAGGAAAAGTTGAACCTATGTTGAAAGGACCAGCATTGTTGAGCAATAGAAGAATATTTAAGCTCCCTATTTTTAACATAACCTGGTCTTTTAAACGAAATGTAAGAGAAAGTTTAGTCTAAACAATGTAAGAGAGACCACACTGACAAGAGATTTGGTAAATACTCCAGTTATCTATACGATCAATAAGGCGTTTTAGATTTGAAAAAGACATTTTATTAACAGGAGAAAAAATAACATTGAATTCGAACCTTATTTTTTACCTGAATTTATCGATCCTGAATTTTAGCAATTTGCTGACTGATTTTAGGAAGAAATGGCAAAAGAACTGAAGTATTTGTTCCACTCCTCAGTTACTTGGTGCTGAACTTAATTATTTAAAATCTATTGCTGATGATTGTGGTTATTCCTCTAATATTATAGATTCTATTTATAAGAAATTGAGACAAAACCCGTCCATTCTAAAAAGAATTTTAATTCCAACTCTAATATTTCAGCTGTTTTGCCATTTTTTCCTAAAATCAATCGGCAAATTGCTAACATTTTAAGAAGGTTTTTAATCAATGTTATTTTTTATCCTTTTAATAAAATCTCTTTTTCAAACACCCTATTTATCGTATAGATAACTGGGGTATTCACCAAATCTCTTGCCAGTGTGGTCTCTCTTATATTGTTCAGACTAATCGTGCTCTTAGATTTCGTTTAAAAGAGCATGAAGATTATGTTAAAAATCAGGAGCTTAAACGTTCTTCTATTGCTCAACATTGTTGGTATTTTCAACATAGTTTTAACTTTTCTTCAGGCACCATTATCCAAAAATGTTCTTCTAACCTTGTTCTTGATTTTTGGGGAAGCTTAGCACATCATTAAAAATTCTCACTCCTTAGTCAGTGACTTATCTAGTACTCTTGATTTTCCAAGTATTTGAAAAGCATTCATTTAATTTCCTTTTTTGGTTTTCTTTTGTTTCTTTTGTTCTCCGGTAGATGTCTCTACTTGTCCACTCAGTTGTTTCATGCTGCTTTCCTCTCATTGGTTGACTTTTTGTGTTCTCTACCCGCATCGGGTATATAAGCCACCGCCTCTCAATCGTTTTGCCCACTCTTGCTTTTTCTAGAGCGCTGTGCTTTGCTCTTAGTCGGACTGAAGAAGAATCTCGCTTGTGGATTCGAAACTGCTGTTTGCTTCTTTTTTGTGTATTATTTGTGCATTTTTAACGTTGGTTTTCTGCGTTTTAATACTTGAAAAGTGTTTATGAATTCGGTTTGTCTGTCTGGCCGTTCTCAACTCTTGTAAATATACCCGAATTGACATGTACTTTTTATGTATTATTGAAGTTTACCATAGAATGTTCAGTATTGAAAATTCTGTGTATAGCATTTATAGTTTGTTTACAGGGACGCACAAGTTTTTCCCGTTACATTATCATTTATGAGAAAAAAAGTTTGCGGTACATTTTCTTAATGTTACAATATTTAAAAAATAATGAGATTGATATGAATCACTAACGTGAGCTACAACAGGCTTCATCAGGAATAAACAATAAATAGCATTTATAGTTCGTTTTCAAGAAAACACAAAAGAATTCCATTACATAATGGTATATGGAGAAAATTCGATTGCAGTGCATTTTAATTGTGTTATGATACTTCAAACATAACGAAATTAAAAAGGCTCACTAAGGTACACTCCAACCTATAGATTTCTATGGATTATGAATTGTGCAGTATGTATCGTTTATGTAAAGCAACGCACAAAAGAATTTGGTTACAAGATTGACTGTGATAGATAATTGTTGGAAGTGGGTTTTCCACTGTTGCATGCATTTTTAAACTTATCAAATTTTTAGAGTATTACGTTTTGTGTATAAATTCTATAGATTATATACAAGGCTGCGCAAAAGAAAATGGATTTTCATTGCGTTACGTGTTTTTAAAAAAATGCTTATTTAGATATCTCATTTCATTGTATGAAAAAATGAAATCTCTGAATAACATTCTTCTAATTTTTGAAAATGATTCATAATCTATGCCTGATGCATGATCATTTCGTGTTATGGATAAACAAGCTATTTTAGTAAAAAAAAATCATGTTACTAAAATATTCTTTCCCAACTTGGAAGTGTATTTTGTAAACATAATATTTTGTACAATTTAGCGGAATTGATAATTTTCCTAAAAACGAGCGCTTGCGTAAGAACTATCACAACTGAAATCGATTGCGCAAAAAAAAAAAAATCTTTTACCATGAATATTTAAAAAAATTATTTTACTATGAATAAATAAATTATATGCAATAATTATCCGACGTTTTTTTTTTCATTTCGCATTTAAATATATTACATCTTAAATTCTAACGAAGCAATTGGAATTGACAGGGTCACAAAGATTTGGATTAATGCGAAATTATTTTCCCCGCTGCAGACTGGTGAAATTTCTTTAAATGCTGGCCAAAATCCAAAAATAAAAATTGCATTCTTTCCATGCACAATTTATGTAATTACAGATTAATTTCCGTAGAATATGATTAACCTTTCACGGGCAGTGGTCACAAATGTGACCACTTAATTTTAATTACAAACTGTCAAACGACACCCAGAATATTTTAATAAAATTTTGCTTTTATAATGAACTTGAAAAAAAGCAAATATTTAGTTTCTAAGAAATTCGTTTGTAAATTCTGGTCTCAATGAATCATCTCACCATTTTACGAACAAAAGTAATCCGCGCCTGAAAGGGTTAACTGATACTTATCAGGTTACGCTAAGAAATTGCATAAAAGTTTGTTTGAAATGTTACGTTGTTGAACTTGAATATTTGCACTCTGGGAAAATCTGGGAATTGACGCATATTTTTCTGTTGATTTTTTATGAACATTTTCTGTTTTTATAGTGATTTGTCCATTTCCCCCAAAATCACGGGAAATTCGCCAATATCAACTTTAGTAAAATGATAAATTTTGGAAATATTTCTTTAATCTTTTAAATCCAATAAAATTCCTCTCTTCACGCATACATGCAGAGCAAAGAGTGATGCAGAAGAGGGAATGGTGACAGCGGATTGAAAATGATATATGCTATCATTTATAGGAGTTGATCGAAACGAATTACTTTACTATTTTAAGGATTAACTTGATATTTTAAGATTAGTTTATATATTTTATTGTTTTTTTAAATGTATATTTTATATATGTTACTAGAAAGCTACGCCCGCTACACTGGTCAATTCCTCTTAACGAACCTTTAATCAAACGAAATATTGACCTTTAATTTGACCTTTTGTTTTAAAACCATATGAACCTTTACTTGGAATGCCCTCTTTCATTTCTGAAAACGATACGAACGACATTGCGTTATTACATTTTTAATGTGTCAGACAAAATTTGGGCTGTTAAGGACATACTCTTTTCGTTGATCATTTACAGTAGGATTTGGTAAAGAACGATAACACGGTATGCTATATACGATAACCATCCTTGAAAACTCCTCTAACTAATAGTGAAGGTTCCGTCAAAATCCATTCAGCAGAATCAGTAGTTTTGGCTGCGCGTTGATCATCTACCCATTCAGGACTTTTATATATATATATGTAGATTAATGTATTCGGAATGGTACAAAATATTGTTCACAATTTGCACTTGTATATTTGAATTACTATTCTCAACAAATTTCTGTCCTTTCTGTTCGTTGTTCAGAAAATAAAGAAATATTTTGTTGATTGATTTTTTAAAATTTAAGTTAAAAGTGAATAAGCATCAAATTAAGGAATATTCAAAATATCTGGCGGTGTTGGATAAATATCTGCGTTTATGGTTTACGTTATGTTAGATTTTGAAGCAGTTATTTCTTTATCGCCTCATTTTTAGCAAACTTATGTCGGGGCTACTAAAAGGAAGCTTTTGTAGTGCCATATTTAGATGACGTGAAATACAATGGGGGGTCATCGTTTACGAGTGTGCTTACTTCGAAATTCTTTGAAACTTTTGGTATAGAAATAAGTCATAGTTTGGTACAACATCCTCAGAGTAACACGAGTGAACGAAATAATGGAACTTTAAAGCGACTTATGCGAGCGTTATATCTAGAATCAAGTGCAGAATGGGATTAGTTTTTACCTGCAATCTCATTTGTGCTTCGCACGGTCACTCAGGAGAGCAGAGGGCAAAAATAGTTTATGGATAATATTTACGGACGCATTAGAAATTGGCAATGGAACGTTGGTTAGAACCACCACAAGAAAATGATACAATATCAGATTATGTGTTTGCATTTATTAATAGATTAAAACGATGCCGAGCAATTATTTGGATGGAAGAGATGCATGTAAAACGAAAAAGTGGTCTGATAAGAACACCGTAAAGCGCGAATTTATGGGAGGAAATTTAGTTTTGGTCATGGCAACGTCCAGACATAAGAAATTGTCCGTACAATGGATAGGTCATGGGACGGTAAGAAACAAAATTTTCGAAACCAAATACGTAGTGGAAATTATGGGAAAAGAGATAGAACACAAATCATCATGGCGACATGCTCAAATCGTATTATACGAGACCTGAGCATGTACATTTATTAAGGTACGAAGAAAATACAAAATTAACGGATGATCAAGACCCCTATTTGGACATCCCTTTATTAGAAAATGTTACTACGGTATTCAATTTTAAGGAAGTAATTCGGGATAGTAAACTAGAAAAACTTTGAAAGATTTCCAAATTAATCAATTGCGTGTAATAATTAAACAGGTTCACGAAATGCTTTTCGAACGAGTCATGACTAACGGATTTAGTTGAACATGACATTACCTTCATTAACGATAAACCAGTAAGATCGAAACAATTTCACACGTCACAGAGGCAAACTGAAATACAAAAATAGAGATTCAAAGGATCCTGAAAAGGGAAGTAATCGAAGTAGGCGAATCGGATTATACGTCCCCAATGATTTTAGTGAAAGCACCTGGAAAAGATCCGCGACCATGTATCGTTAACTAAATGAAATAATCAGAACCGGATATTTTCCTCTCCCGAACATAGAACAGCGTCTCCAGAACGTATCCTCAGATAGATACACAACAGTGCTAGATCTGTCCAAGGGATACTGGCAAATTCCATTGAGCCTAAGAGTTTATTGTTATGTCCCGTTCTGTACTGCCTTTGGGACATCCCGACCTCCAAGAATAAGTTTCTGTTTAAAAAATATCGCCACATTTTTAGCAAACTTATGTCGGGGCTACTAAAAGAAGTTGAAACTTTTGTACTGCCATATTTAGATGACGTGAAATACAATGTGACAAGGGTCATCGTTTATGAGTGTGCTTACTTCGAAATTCTTTGAAACTTTTGGCATAGAAATAACTCATAGTTTGATACAACATCCTCTGAGTAACCCGAGTTAACGAAATAATGGAACTTTAAAGCGACTTATGCGGGCGTTATGTCTAGAATCATGTGTAGAATGGGACTAGTTTTTACCTGCAATCTCGTTTGTGCTTCGCACGGTCACTCAGGAAATCAGAGGGCAAAAATAGTTTATGGATAAAATTCACGGACGCATTAAAAATTGGCAATGGAACGTTGGTTAGAACCACCACAAGAAAATGATACAGCAACAGGTTATGTGTTTGCATTTATTATTCGATTAAAACGATGCCGAGCAATTATTCGGATGAAAAAGATGCATGTAAAACGAAAAACGTGGTATGCTAAGAACACCGTAAAGCGCGAATTTATGGGAGGAAATTTAATTTTGGTCTTGGCAACGTCCAGACCTAAGAAATTGTCCGTACAATGGATAGGTCATGGGAAGGTCAGAAACAAAATTTTCGAAACCAAATACGTAGTGGAAATTATGAAAAAAAGAGATAGAACACAAATCTATCATGGCGACATGCTCAAATCGCATTATACGAGACCTGAGCATGTACATTTATACGCCGCCATTTATTTTGTCGCCATATTTTCAGATATTTGGAAAATACTTCTGAAACAAGTAGCATTAGATTTGTAACGTATCGAAAAAGCTAATTTAAAAATCAAACCTTCAAAATGTAAATGTGCTCAAAGTCATTTTAAATATCTTGGTCATGTTGGGGGTAACGGGTCACGTTCACTCCTTGAAGCAAAAATGGAGTGTTTTCGAGAATTTCCAACACTTCCGACCAAAACATAAATACGTGCTTTTGGGGATTGAACGGATACAATAGGCGATATATTGACGGTTTCTCCGTTATAGTAGCACCCTTGACAGATGCGCTAAAGGCAAAGACAAAAAAGGGGGAGATTACATGGAACGCCGAATGCTAGAAAGCTTTCCGCGCATTAAAAAAGAAATAAACCGATAAACCGGTTCTACATGCTCCGAACTTTGACAAACCGATGCCTTTAACTACGTAATGGGTGTCGTACTGCGTCAAAAGAATGAAAAGGATGGAAAACACCGTATTTTGTACTTAATCAAAAAGTTATCAGATGTGGAGAACCGTTATAGCACCAGTGAGAGGGAATATGCAAGCATAATATTTGCTGTAAAAAATTGCATTAATATCTGATTTCATAAATTTAAAGTAATTACAGACTAATACTACTAATAACTACTCTAATTTGTTAACGGTCAAACGCAAGTTCAAACCCGAGGCTTATGCAATGGGCACTCGCCCTTCAACCCTAAGCGTTTGTAATTATTCATAGATCAGGAAAGAATTAAAAAATATATATATACACAGTCTCAGTAGAGTCGCAGTAGGAGAAACAAAATAAAAAAATGAGCCAGGTGTGGAGAAAGTGTACTTGTTTTTGCAATATATATATATATATAGTAACCTTAGTTGATTGTGTCTAAATAGGAAATTTTCATTCAGCTTAATTTTGTTAAACACATTTAACTCCTTAATCGTCGCGCCCGATAAGTGTAGGCTACTTTTTTAAAATTCAGATTGCTTGATTACCACCAGTTTTATTTTAAGTAGAAATATTCGCCTTATTTAATAAGCATAATAATGCGAGAATAAAGCCGATTACACTATTTTTAAAAAACTGGTGGGAATCAAACAATCTGAATTAAACAGGCGCAACCTACGCTGCCCGTGAATGTCTCGGGCACGACGATTAAGGGGTTAAAGTTGTTTTAAAATATATAATCAATTAAAAAGTATAGTAAATACTTTCAGTAAATGTTTAAAATTGTTAATTTAATTCTTAAATTGTGTCTGCAGTATATAGGATGAGGCGAACAGTGGCGCAGCCAGAATTCGGTTCTAGGGGGGGTTTTGAGTTTATAATAAATATGGTCGCCGGTTATATGAATCATCGGTTAATGGAATCAGTCTTTTAAATGAATGAAATCATAATGCTTTTCGCCGCAATTACGTTGGTTATGATTCATTTAAACAGCGTTTACAATATTAGAGTTACAAACTATAAAATGCACCAATGAAATAACACAAAACTAGGTTAGATTTATTTATAAAGTGTTTAAAAATGATGAGGGGAAAACTTAAAGATGGAAGAGCACAGTACAGCAAATAATTTTTACATAGAAAATAATAGAGTTGGAATCCATTTGTTCAATCAAAAATACACAAGGTTTCATTACAAGAGAATCACGAATTCTTATTCCTAACGTTAATAATAATGAAGCAATTTTAACAAAAATTTCAATAGACTTACTTACCTTGCTTTTTGCCAAATGTAACAAGTCATTTAAAACTTTTAGGGCTAGAGTCTTGAAATTTTATATGGATGTTACTTAAAAGACGTAAATGCTCCCCAGAATTTATTTTTTCAATTCGAAATTTAAAAGAATGTAAGAGTAAGAAGCATTCTAAAATTGCGATTTATGTGACACAATTGGTATGAAAACTTGAAATTTGGCATGATGATTACTTTTATGTGGTAAATGCTTCCTTATAACATTTTTAAAAACATTTAAAAATTTAAAAGGACGAAATGAGCTGAAAACTTTCTAAAAGTGTTCTAAATTATGATTTAGCTGAAACTGTTACTGTTAGAAACTTGAAATTTAGTATAGATATTACTTTTAAGATGGAAATGCTTGCATAAAGAATTTATTATAAATCGGAAATTTAAAGGTGTGAAACAGCTGAAAGTATTCTAAATTACGATTTATTTAGACCTCACGTCATATCGGGCCTTTCGAAGACGATCTTTTTTCTATGCTAAAAGTAACTAATCTATTAAAAGCGTCTTGGAAGATCAAAATTACAGCGCCTACAAAAATTCGGAAACGCTCTGATGAAGAAAAGATCTGATTTTAAAAAATCGGAGAATTTTTCGATGACAATTCAAAAAGAAAGTTGGGTATTTTGGCGTGGGTATGCTCGGCGTCGGTTCATGTTTTCAGTATTAAATGTGACTTAATCTTTTTTGACGTGACTGTGTTCTCTTCGACTTTAGTCAAAGACTGAGACTTTTTTCACGGAATTTTAAAGAGGTGTTGGATACAGTTATATTTACAATCGAATAAAATTTCAGAGAGTTCGGACAGTAACTTTTTTGTGTTGTTATTTTAAAGGACACGTCGCAAAAAAAAAAAAAAAAAAAAAAAAAAAAAAAAATTCGCGAGAAGAAAGCATTTCTTTTACAGCTAGATATCAATATTTTTCCACGGTCTGTAAAACCATTATATTTATAACCATGGCTTTACAAATTTGATAAATTCTGGTAGCCAGTAAAAAATTCTAGTTACCAGTAAAAAAATATAACCTGCTCCCCTCCGAAGTCACTAATTTTCAAAAGCACAAAAGTTTTTTATCAATTTATTGAGAAAAATAATAAGCCTATTGTAGGATTATCAGTTACATAGTTTAGAACAGCTACATCATTTAAAAAGATGGTATAAACAAAATTTTCTAATGAAATTTATCAAAATTATTTATCTATGAAAAAAAATGTAAAGGCTGCATTAACCGGTATGTTCAGGAAATGCTGATTGCCGAAGGTTTCAAATGTCTGGATAAGTGAGTGCTGCAAAATCTATATCTGATGAGGGGGGCATGGATGAAACAGTAAAGCAGGAAAACAATTTCTGCCTATTTTCGTGTCGAAGTCAGTTAAATAATTATTTTTTATTAATTTAAAATTTGCATTTGTTAAACTTATTTTTACCTAATTAAAAATGCCGAAAAGGAGAAAAAATGCCATTTATGGTCATTTCTCAGGACAATTTTTGTACAAAAAATTATAATAATAAAAAAAAAATCGGGTTAAATAACTTGGTGGCTAGAAAGAAAAACTAGGTCACCAGTGGCGACCTGGCGACTGCATTTGTCAAGACCTGTTTATAACTGATGAAAAATTTATAGAATTCAGACAACTGGGGTTATTTTTTTTTAAAACTATGAAACGAGAGACCCTTACGAGGAAAAGAAACAAACAAACAAACAAACAAACAAAAAAACCCAACCAAACAAGAAGGTGTCTTTTAAAAATGCTTTTCTGTCAAATAATCAATATTTTTTAGTGAAAATTTCATTTAAAAATATAAAATTGATATAAGATATATAATCATACAAATTTGAGGTAATTATCATGAGCCCAGGCACCGCCGGACGGGTCAGCTAGTATAATTTTAATGACATGCAGATAGCATTCGTTAAAATGTAATAAATGTAAATCAATGCATAACTAATATATTGCTGATCAATTTAAATTAATGCATGGTTAGCGTAAAATTGTGTGTAATTATAGATAGTATTTTTCTAAAAAAAAAATGCATTTAACGCACATTTAACGCCTTTTTTTTTTTTTTTTAATCCATACTCACAGGCAGGGCTTAAATTCTAGGAAAAAAGAGTACCGGAGCTCATACATATACGCTATAAGCAAGAACCCGAAGGCTCTCATCCTGTGAAGAAACATACCGGAGACTTGAGGCTTCCATGGAAAAAAATATTTTATTTGAAGAAAGATAATTGAAAAAATGAGGCGGTCCCCCAGCACTCAGAACGTCTATATCTTCACATCGTGAAAACTCAAAATCGAATGCCTTTTTAACACTTTCCAACCTAGTTGAAAAGTGTTTATGACTTCGGTTTGTCTGGCCGTCTGGCCGTCTGCCGTCTGGCCGTCTGGCCGTCTGCCGTCTGGCCGTCTGGCCGTCTGCCGTCTGGCCGTCTGGCCGTCTGCCGTCTGCCGTCTGTCCGTGCTCTAACTCCCGTAAATATGCTCGGATTGCCCTGCAAATTTTATATGTTATAATCGTTATCTATAGCATGTTCCCTATTTCAACGGAAGTGTGTAGCACTTATAGTTTTTTTACAGGGACACTCAAAAGAATTCCGTTACATTGCGGTCTATGGGGAAAAATCATTTGCGGTTTATTTAAATAATGTTTCAATACTTTAAACGCATTGAAATATATATATCACTAAGGTGCATTAGAAGAAGCTTAATATGGAATAGGGTGTGCATAGCACTTATACTTACTTTACAGGGACAGTCAAAAGAATTCCGTTACATTACGTCTATGGAGAAAAATCGTCTGCGGTTTATTTAAATAATGTTTCACTATTTTAAACGCAGTGAAATTTATATAAGGTTCATTACAAGAGACTTACTACAGAATATTGTGTGTATAGCAGTCATCGTTCATTTACAGGGACACACAAAAGAATTCTCTACTGTATGTTAACAATAATTCCTGGAAGTGCGTTTTAAGTTACTGAATGCGATTTTAATTTTAAATCGCTTTTTGTATATTACGTGGTGTGTATAAATTCAGTAGATCCTATACAGGGAAGTACAAAAGTTCGGGAACACATTTCCGTATTATTTAACTCCAGACGGAGAATTTTAAACTGTGCTACGTGTTTCCTAACTGAACTAAAATTTAGCATCCTATGTAGTATATATACAAATCTATAGATCCTATACAGGGCTGAATAAAGTATTCGGATTACTTAGATGTTATCTTTTAGCTTATAAAAGAGTATGATTCGTAAAATTATTTTGGAAGCGTTGGAAAGTGTTACATAATCTATGCTTGACGCATGATTTTTCGTTCTTGTTTTGAGATGCTACAAATTTATCCGCGTCGACCCATAGGGTACAGAAGAAAATTCGTTAGGGAGAAACACATTCTATTTTTTTTGAACGCAAACGCCAAACCAGATTACCATATCATCATCTTTATAACAACAGAAAACTAACTGTCCGAACTTAACATTTGCAGGAATTTTAGCATGCAGATGTATCGAGAAATAGACGTTGCATTTTATCTTTCTTTATTTATTCTGTGATCCAAAATGTATGCTTTAGGAAGGCACGCAGATGCCCAACTGAAAATGATTTCATTTCTCATATGAAAACCGCAAACACATACGAAAGAAAGAATTTAGACATGTACATTAATTGAAAAAGGATCACTTCAAACTGCGATAAAAGAGTTTAAGAATTATTGAATTTTAAATAGAAAGGAAGGAGATTTTCTTTTCACAGAAGCGCGATAGAATTAAAAATAGCTAAAAGAGGAACCACAACTAATTTATAAAATTTTAACGATAAATATACGAATCTCCATCATAAGCAAGACGTCGTTGCTACATTACCAACAAATGAAATATAGTCTTTAAATTTGTGTACAGACCCCCTACGAAACAAATGATTCAAAAGAAACACCGATTGCAAAAATCTGCTCATAAACGAAAAATAGCTTTTTATAACTTTAAGTACTTTTAATAAATTCTTATTTTTGCAAAGATTTTTTTCCTGGGTACGCACATAGCTTGGCATTAGATATAACTGAGAGCAAAAAAGCTTGAAACTGAGAGAGACTTACAAAGTGTATGTTTTTTTTCTCTGGAATTCGATGATCTGTTATTGTTTCGAACGTGGAACAAAGACAGAAAAGCAATTAAGAAACAGACCACTGTATACTATATAACTCAAAGCGTCTGTGTGAGAGTATATGACCCATCTTTTACTATAAGACGTCTCGACAAAGTGACGCAGTCCAAAAATCAAGTTTTGACATAACCTATGCGTGTAATATGCGCTTTCACAGTTTTAAGTAGAATTTTCGCCGTTTAATTGAATCGCATTGTTGAATAGAATTTGATTTAAGAAAGCGGTGGATTCTGTAAAGGCGGAAAGGCCAAAAAACTTAATTTTAACTTTAGTAGTTTTGATTCATATAAGCGGCAATTATAGTAATTTTTTTAGCTCTGGGGGGTGTTTTAACCCCCAAACCCCCCTCTTGGCTGCGCCACTGGAGGCGAATTTAAATGTTATAACTTGTAAGTGAAATTTTATTGCTTATAAAAAGTTATATATGTTATTCATATGAATCTTTTATTTTTTTTGTAGGTACAAATTTTCTTGCAAGCAAATGCACTAAACTAAATGTACTTACTGTAAAAAAAAACCTAAAGTAAACAGAGAGTCAAAATTAGCGATCTTCTTAGGCTAATTGCCATTGTACTAGCGTAACTCAAGAATTTTATGATGTTATCCTTATCTCTGTTTGTATAATTTTAGCATAAAAAAGTTTTTCGGAGAGGAGAGGACTAGCAAAACTTCTACCTTCTTAATTACTAATTAATTCAAGATTGGTTCATTAAAAAGAAACCCTAATTTCCCCTCCCTCTCAAATAAGTACTGGTCAAAAGAATCGTTCAATTTCTAACAGGGGATTGTATCAAGTGATCGTAATCCTACTTCACACTCTTAAATTGACGTTATAAAGCCATAAACTGTTATAAACTCTAGACTCTGATGTTATAGAGACATTTATATTGTCATAAACGTATCAGTATATTAAAAGCTCTTGAAACCACTTCAAATCTACTACATAAAAATTAAAGCCCCAAGAGTTCACATTTAGGATTTCAACTTTTACAGTTCAAAGAGTGCATTTTCACAGTTCACCTCTTTGAGGTATCTGCATCCGCAGATTTTTTAAACAATCCAGCTTCTGCAAGCCTGGGTTACGGCAAAAAACTTCTCCAAACGACAATTTCAAGACAGAGATATTTCGTTCAACAATGTTTCGTAACACTGCCATCCTGTTTTAAAATTACATCAAAGTATTGAGAAAAGAAAAAAAAAGAGGGACAGAGGCATAAAATTGTGTAAAAGGCAAGGAGAAACTCCCATAATCCAAAAATAACAAACAATAGATTGATTATACAATAATTACTAAGACTATATAGATCCATTTAAACCATAATAAATCATAACTCATAATATTTGAAGAACACGAGAAGTTTCTTGATATAGACTGGTGTTACAGTTTAACAATATTTGAAAAAGAAAAGCATCCCATATTCAAAAAACTCCTAATAATGATATTCTGTAATCATAATTTCAATAGCATAAACTCTTTATTGTACTGTACATAAAGTATTTAAATAACTGGCATTGATGAGAAAGTTCTACAAGTCTTCAAAGCCTATGATAAAATGTTAATGTTGATGAAAATATCATATAAATAACTTTAAAATAGGGAGTTACACTAGATTTAACCTTAAATGTAACATATATAACACCAAGAGGGAGAATAGAAAGGTGCCGAGAGAGAGGGGAGAGACGAGAGAAAGAGGGGGGAGGGAGGGAGAGGGAAAGAGGGGAGAGAGGAGAGAAAGAGGGGAGAGAGAGAGAGGGAGAGAGGAGGGAGAGAGGGAGAGGGAGAGAGGGAGAGAGAGAGGGCAATTTTTTATTAGCACTAAGACATCATCATTATCACAAGATGTTAACATCACACTAATGTATATTAATATTAAGATAAGCATCAAGAAGAGTTCAGAAATTAAATATTAATTATCAAGAATAAAAGGGCGCCATGAAATACCACATCCTAAATCTCAAAATTAACTTTTACATTAACATTAACTCCACAAAAGAGGACTTACTTTTAAGTTGAATGAATTTTCCGCCTGATTTTAACCCTTAACGAAAGAATGCCGCCATATTCGCAACAACCAATTTTTACTGTCCAAATGTGTTGTTTCCAATTATTATCGTTTTGGCACCACTTTTTCTAACAATTTTTTTTGCATTATTTAATTGCTGACATTTTGAGATTAGATAAGGTGAAATTTTCTGTACAAAAATACTCGTATTCAATTGGAAGAAACACATTTGGACAATAAAAATTGTCTGTCATGTTAAGGGTTAAAATAGGAACAAAAAGTACTTGAGAAATAGACTTTAATTCCCTGAAATAGCAAATATAAATTTAACCTCTTTTTCTTTGAAAATGTCTTTGGGCACACTCACTTATACTTATAATATTGCTTGTACTTATAAAATAAAGCTGTTCGCCGAAAATCGAATCTATTCAGGCGATAAAAAATTTCAAAAGTTCTTCAAAGTTATGAAATGAAAAATAAGTGAATTATATATATTACTGGTGCCAAGTTAATGACAATATATTTTATCAAAAATTTTGACATTTGAAACATTTTCTTTTAGGTTTGAAATTTGTTACAGTTGACTTGTTATTATGTGTTTTTGTAAAAAAATATAATTCCAAATTCAGTTAATAGTTTGATAGTTATTAAAAAGTGAAGTAAGACGAAGAAATCAATAAAAGTTGTATCTATAGTATACAATGAGGGTCACATAATGAGGAATACATTAATTTATCTTTCAAACAAAAGTATTTAAGATATAATGTCAATATTGAAAAAAAGAAAAAACTAGGTTACCTTAAAAATAATCACAAAATCATCAAGGGCGCCTTTTGGGATAGGATAGAATAGTGGGGTTCGTCCAAGGAATTTGATATATCCGAATTTATCAGTCATCAGCGGTCAGGTTAAAAAAAAAAAACAGAAAATGCATAAATGCTAAAATAGCTTGTCAGATCTGATTTAAAAAAAAAACATTAATATTAAATAAACATTCTAATCACAGAAATTAATAATTATCAATAATATATGCTAAAGCCTTGCTATTGCAACATTCTCAAAGTGAGACGCATTTATCATTAATGAGTAATTTGTTAATTTTAAAAACATGTGTAAGAATAAAACACTATCAATTGCTTCTAAACTGTGCCCAACAACATCGAAAGAAATCACCTACGATAGAAAATATTGTCCCCCTATCCCCCAAGAAAATTTTGAAATGGCGCTCTTATAAATCATAGCAATAATAAAACATTTTTCTTTTAATTCTTTAAATGTTTCAAATTAATCCAAGCATGTAAACAATACTATTGTTTTATTAAAACTTTTTAAGATCCAAATATTTCAGAAATATAGTTAAATACTGGGTATCAATATCATGTAGTTATTGTTCTACACTATATTGCCAAAGGTGACCGGTCACTTGCGATTTTAGACTTTTTGTTAACTATCTAGAAAAACACATGAGGAATTAACCTGAACCTGCAAATGGTAAACAATATACTATAGGTTATATATTTCCACGAAGATTTTTTTCACGAAACTCCATAGGGGACTGTCAACAAATTGAAAAAGAACGAATATTTTTTGGATAACCCTGTAAAAACTAATGTAGCAAAGGCGTTCAAACTCGAGATTATTAATAAGTGGCTTATTGTAATATACTGTGTTCATTTTTATGAGGATATCATGTATACTCGTAGAGAAATTAAGGTTTTTATAAAAACAGTCCCAAATTTCGCCTAGTTTTTTGCTTATAATTTGCAGAGTTCTTAATATATAAAAAAGTTATTTTCAGAAAATATTACAAACAACATTGTACATAACACTCTGCAATCAGAATTAAAAAATAATAAAAAATGGATGAAAAATGAGCAGGTTTACTAAAAAAGGTTTCACAGCGCATGCGCGAATGCAATCAAAATATAATATGCATAATGTATTAGCTAAGTATATAGAGCAACTTTTATGAAAGTTTCAAAATCATAGCTTGAAAATTCTGAAAATTATTTTCGATAGAATAAGCTCGAAATCCGTTGTTCCCAAAAGGAAGTAAAAATATGAGGGGTTGTATCCAAATATAGTAGTATGTGCAATATTGTGTACGCTATCTTGGCACTAATCAACAGATACTTGATACAACCCCTCATCTTTTTGTCATACGTTGTTTGTCATATTTTCTGAAAAGAACTTTTTTTTATATTAAGAACTCTGGAAACTATAAGTAAAAAACTAGGCTAAATTTGGGACTGTTTTTGTAAAAACCTTAATTTCTCTACGAGTATACATGCTATCCTCATAAAAATAAAGGCAGTATATTACAGCTACTTATTAATAATCTCGAGTTTGAACGCCTTTGCTACATTAGTTTTTACAGGGTTATCCAAAAGATATTCGTTTTTTCAATTTGTTGACAGTTCCTTATGCGGTTTCGTGAAAAAATCTTCGCTGAAACCTATACTATGCTGTTTACACTCCTGCAGTTTCAGGTTAATTCTTCATGTATTTTTCTAGATAGTTAAGAAAACGTCTAAAATCGCAAGTGACCGGTCACCTTTGGCAATATAGTGTATAACCTGAATTTCAAATAATTGGAACGGCAATTATACAATGAGTAACAATCAACACAAGGTGTTTCATAACAAATGGAATAAGTTTCGAGGGGTTAAAGAACTCAATTAAATAAACACTTTATCACAGAATGGGTAGTTGAAACTGAAGTAGGAATAGCTCGTATATTCATAGAGATATAAAAATTTCTTTAAAAAATTGAAGTAATGTCCAGTTGTTTTGCACAGTGAAGTGTGTTTTGTTCAGTTGTCTGCAGGGTTATCAACGACATTCAACGCTATTTTCAGCAAACTTGACAAAGTAGAGTAGGAACAATATACTATGGTTAGATTACAAATATATTAAATATTTGTTGAAATTTGGGCATTTGTATGAAATAATATTTAACTGCTCATGCTCGGACGATAACAAATTATTTTTCCATAATTTAGTAGTCAACTATATAGGGTAACTCATATAAAAAAGCCAGTCGAATATCGTAAAAATTCAGAAAGATATTGACGATATAATGAGCTGAATTTCAGTTGTTTAAGAAATGTTATTTAATGTTGCTATAAATGAAAAGAAGGAAAAAATCGATTTTTTGTTAATATGAAAAATATTAGGCCAAACATGTTCTTTACATACCTGAAGTTCAATAGCAATTCCTCAACTATTTTTCTAGATGTTCGACAAAAAGTCTAAAATCGAAAGTGTCCGGTGACTTTTGGCCATGTAGTGTATTTGATTAAAAAATGTCGAATGAGAAAATTTAATTTAAAAATCTCTTTACATAAAAAAAAATTGGGCGAGTTTTAAGAAATATATTTTCGAGGTATGTTCGAGTATCTCTGGGTCATATATGGCACTGTAGTTTCGAGCCTTTCATCACAACCAGGGGACATATAATACAGACAGAAAACCCTTTTCTCTTTTCTCTTATTGTTGGATCATTTTAAAAATATATATTAAAACATAACAACAAAACAAAAATAATTTTTGCTTTGTTTATTTATTTATTTTTTATTTATTTATTTATTTATTTTAAATAAGATCGTTGTTAAAAAATTTAAAATGATACCCTGATTTTATTAAAGTTTTTTTGTAATTTTTTATTATGTTTCAATAGTTACAAAATTCATAACTTTACGTATCTATTGGACTTTTTTTTTTTTTTTTTCGTAATGTAACTGCTAACAAATGTTTCTACCAAGAAATAATTTTCTCTTTATTTTTCTGACTTGGCTAATGAATATGGATTTTGCTAACGAATGTTTTATCGAATGCGCGCACTAACATAATGTAGATGCGTTGCATTTTAATTGGATGGGAAGTCTCGTTAAGGTAAACGAATATAACGAAATATCTTCGTTATCCGAGTTATCATAGTATAAAAACTAATAAAAAGTACAAAATATTATGAAAAATCACATTTTAATTGAAAAAGAACAAAATAGATTTCGAAATATTTCTAATCCCAGACAATACAGTGTTCAATAAAGAAAAAAAATGAGAACAAAAAAATTATCCTTTTGAATGTAATAAAGTAAAATAAAAATCACATTTTAATTGAAAAAGTCCTTCCGGCCTGTACCGGGAGGAAAAGGTAGCTTTCCTATATCTTCGTTTTAAAATTTTAGCTAATGTTACACGAAAACAGCAAGTTAAAATGCAAAGAAACGTTTATAAAAGATTCGTTAATACTGAATTTGAATAAGAAATTCGCCAAATTATTGAGCAATAGCCAAATTGGCTTCATTTATGAAGACTTATTTTGGTTGCCAAATTTGGCGATATTTCGCCAAATGTCGCCAATTTTGGCGAGAATTTGGCGCTAACGGATATGAATATATAGTTTTAAGCGTATGATTGGGAAAATTATTACAACAATGAAAGAAAATAATTTGCGAGTAATCGCGTTAATGTGCTGTTTTGCTTCAAAATGTCAGCCACCCTAGAATTTCAAACTGCTCTATCTCAGTCATTTTTTAAGATAGAGGTAAACCAAAAAATGCTCTGGAATCCTCGTATCAAGGTCTAACACTTAATTAAAAATAAATTTGAATTTTTAACTTTTTTGTATATTTATTTTAGCTTTAAATTTTTTAGTGGCCGCCATCTTGAAACAAAATGGCGGACCAAGCTGGCCAACGAACTCGGTCGAGACATTGGTAAGCTTAATACACACAATTAGTTTCATCAAAATTGATTTATAAATACGAGCGTTATCTCATGATATAGGTCAGATATATATATGGATATATATATGTATATATCAACATTTGAACGGAGGGTAGTTTTGGGGTCTGGGGGTCATGATCGGTGAAACTATATCGAAATTTTCCGGAACTGCTTTCCTCCGAACGGCTGCAATAGGTAGCTTTATACTTTTTTGTATTGAAAGCTACCTAAAAGAACAAAATAGATTTCGAAATATTTCTAATCCCAGACAATACAGTGTTCAATAACGAAAAAAATGGGAACAAAAAAATTATCCTTTTGAATGTAATAAAATAAACAAAAATCCACATAAACTGAGATAAATGTGTTTAAAGATTTCATTTATTATTACAAATAATCGAAAGTACTTGGAAAACTGCTTCAGCTTGCGTTCTAATGAGAGTAGGACTCTGAAATCTTATTTAAATATATTTTTACATATATGAATTGTTTTATTATAAACGTACCTTCACACGAAAAGAAAGAAATAACCAACAAAAGAATTTTAGAAATAATAGACTAATTTATGTGAATATGCAGCAAAAATATATTTGTTTTTATAACTTTTTTTTTTCTGAATTATATTTTATACTTTTTTTTTCAAGCTGAATTTCAACATAATTCATTTTAAATGTGCGATAAATATTTTAAATTAAATATTTGTGAAATCCATTTATTTTTTTAGTCAAATAATTACTTTAAAAGCCATTTTTTTTTTACTTTTTCTAAAAAAAAAAAAAAAAAAAAAAAAAAAAAAAAAAGCTGCAACAATAATTAAAGAAAATGAATTCTATAATGAATAATTTTCCTCTCACGCAGAAAAAGAAAAATCATTTGTTTAAACCCCCTTCATTTAGTGCAACTCTATTTTCTAATTAGCAATTTGCTAGTTTTAATATAAATAATTTCATTTTTAATTTTGTATATCGCTTTCAGATTTTTTTTTTCCATTTTCTATTGTGATAAACCTTGATTTAATCTAAATTAAATTTGATGCTATCGAATTATTTTCTGGGAAAATTAAATTTTCCTTATCTTTTCTAAAAGAAGTACGATAAAAAAAAAAAAAAATAGAAATTATGTATTTCAATAGGGACTAAAATTATGTGATCACTTAAAAAACATATTAACTTAATCAATATTTTTTTGCCAAAGTGTGAATATCAAATATACAATATTTTTGATAGACGAAGAAGTGGAGGAAGAAATAAAGATAGAAAATATTTATTTATACAACAATTTAAAACGCAAAAATTTAACCAGTGGGTGTTTTTCTATTCTTTTTGTACATTCAGAAGATGCTATTCGTATGTCCATAAAATTTCGACGATGATATTGCAAATGTAAAATACATCAGAAACAACAATAGCAAAAAAGACTAAAATAAGCAATAAAAAAAGCTAATGCTGCAATATATATTAATTATCTCTTTGGAGATTTAATTAGATTGTTACAAGAACTTGATATGTTTTTTGAAATTCAAAGATATTATAATTATATATATATATATATATATATATATACTGGGTGAACCAAAAATTCGTTAAAACTTTAAAAATTCATAAAAAAGGAAGATTTTTATTTCTGCTAAAAAAATTTCAACTACACTGCAAAAAATAATTGTTGATTTTACAGTATAAAACTGGCCCCCAGCTGCCAGTATTATACCGTAAAATTAACAGTATTAAACCGTAAAATGAGCAGTAATACGCTGCCGCGCAAGCAGTAATACGCTACCGCGCATGCGCGGTAGCGTATTACTGCTTGCGCGGCAGCGTATTACTGCTCATTTTACGGTTTAATACTGTTAATTTTACGGTATAATACTGGCAGCTGGGGGCCAGTTTTATACTGTAAAATCAACAATTATTTTTTGCAGTGTACCCTGTGAGCCCTTTCTTGCAAACCGCACTTCTTTATCATAATTTCTTCCTTTTTTATGGATTTTTAAAGTTTTAACGAACTTTTGGTTCACCCGATATATATATATATATATATATAAGATTTTAAGAAAATTATCACTAAGCTTTTGGATCGTTTAAAGGAGTTGTTGTTAACTTTTTCACTTTCACGGGCGCATTTAAAATTTGTAAGCATCTTCGTGCATCTCTCTCACTCCCACACATCTATTTATTATCAGGGAAAACACAATCTTAAATAAATAAATTTTTGGTCTATATAGATTCACACATTTATGAAATTTTTTACGTACTAGAGCAGACAAAGTTTCTTTTAATTACCAAATATATAAAAAATGAAAACAAATGTCCAACAAAATATTCCTTTTACTTACCCATCAAACGTAGTATAGGGTAAGTCTTGTAATCGTTTTGAAAATCGAAAAAAATTTTTTGACGGATTTACACGTTTCAGACACTGGAGATTCCGAAAAACATATTTTTAGAAAAAAAAAATTTGCCGTCCGTCTGTGTGTCTGTGTGTATGTCTGTGTGTCTGTAAACGCTCTATCTCCCGAAAAAATTGAGATAGAGACTTGCAATTTGGTATGTACTTAGTATGTAATAATGGGAAGAAGCCTATTTCATTTCAATAACCTCGATTAACCGGAACTAATTTTTTCGGACTCTCGAAATATTCGTTCTGATAAAAGGTATATAAAAATTTTCGAAATTGGTTATTGTAAGAAATGAATATAAAAGACAATAAAAAACATAAATTTTGCATAAAGCATGAAGTCGATCGGATAATGAGTTGCCGAGATATTGGGAATCCTATTTCCACACTCTTCGATTTTTCATGACCCTGTATTTCATCCAAATTTCACTTCAAAGATATATTTTAATTGGAAATTTTACGCTTAATCAGATTCAATAAACCGCTAGTTAATAGGATTATTATTTTTGGAGTTATAAGGATGTTTCTTTCAAGCAATTCAGTAATCGAGCCTTTAAAGTTTGTGACGTCATCAAGCCTCGATTTTATTTGAATTGCAATGCATTTTATAAGTAGTTTACACATTTTTTATTTTAATATTTTACATTATGCATATCCATGATGGGTAAGTATTATGGTGGCCCCCAACGACTATTTTAATCCGGGCGAGTGAGATTTCCCATTTTTTTTCACAAAATAATTTATCTTAAAAGACCAAAGATTAAAAGCTTTTCTTTCTCTCCATCAAAATCAATAAATATTAAACCTTATTCCGAGTGAAAATATACAGGGTGATTCAGAACTCGTAGTACATGCTTTAAAATGTGATGGAGCGCAATACAGCAAACATTTCTGCAAAGGAAACTAAACCATTTTAGAAAAAAAAAACCTGCCGTACTCAATTGAAATACAGACTTTAGTTCATAACTTTAACAATAATGAAGACATTTAAAGAAAATTTAACAGTTTTTTGTATAAAATAGTATGACATTACGAAACATGAGTGAAAAAAATGGATTGTGACCCCGATTTCCTATACAATAAATGTTTTTTGCTATAATGATTTATCACTCTTTAATGATTGTACCATGAGTTCTGAATCTCCCTGTATATTTATGCGTATAAATTTAAACATACATGGTACGCACATTTGCGTCCGCTTGCGCGTGGTTGACAATTCTTGTTTTTACTTATTTATGTATTTATCTAATAAATGGTTTGATTGTGACTATGTAAAAGGAAGAAACATTGTGGGAAATTTCATAAGATATAAGAGTTTTTGCGAGTTTTAAAAATATGACTAACAAAGTTTTTATATTATCATAAAGATCTGATACTAAATTTAATTCCATCATTACATATTGAACTATTAAAGATTCTATTAAATAATTCTGCTAATTCTTAAATAATACGACATTTTTAAATAAAAATAATCCTATATAGAACAGTATGTTAAATTAAACATAAAATTATAATTAATTTCCTTTTACTCCTAATAAATGAGCGTGACTGTTAAATAAAAAATACTTTTATTATAACACCACTTTAACACGAAAAACAAAGCTTAAAAAATATTTGTTTCTGCCAAACTGTTAAATAACAGTAGATGTAAATGGAGACATCATTAATCTGTAACCTTAAAAAATCTTAGATGAGATTTTATCCTCAGAATATTGGATATGAACACTGCGATGCGAGACTGGATTTGACATATTGTCAAGATGTCATCATTTCCTTTCCATGTTACTTTATTTTACTTAGTTACTTATTTATTTTGTTACGGTAAAAAATTTCACTTTCCTGTTTCAGAAAAGCTGTTATTCAACTACTAGAAGCCTAAAACTAAAAACAGATACACTGCAAAAAAAAAAAAAAAAAAAAAAGTTGCGCGGTAGCGTATTGCTGTTTATTTTACTGTTTATTACTGTTAATTTTACGGTATAATACTGACAGCTGGGATGCCAGTATTATACTGTAAAATCAACAATTTTTTTTTTTTTTTTTTTGCAGTGTAATTTTTTTAAAATCTTGGATGAATTAGTCGGAAGTAATATTTTGAAAGGTCTATTTTAAAAAGATTACGTAAAAAAAAGGAAAGAAAATAGCCTATTTGTTTTTGTAAGCAATAGTATGCTTATAAAGACGTTCAACGATTCGTCCGTATGCAAAGCCCTGATTTTTTCCTGGAGGGCTTTTTGAAGCTTATAAAGCGTATGACAAATGTCTTAATGTACTTGGTACTTATGTGGAAAAATAAAGTTATGTTTTATCTTTAATGTCCCATTACATTTTTTGCCTTTCATACACACCTCTGTCCACAGTCGCCAGGGGAAACTTATTTTCCGACTGACCCTCGTATAAATGCAAGATTCTCAGTTGAGATGGACAGAAACCATACTAAAGGTAAGTAAAGTATTGTAAATAATATTTATTATTTAAACAATTTTGTTTATTTAAATGTTAACTTATTATTTATTTAAATCTTACTTAATATTTTATTACATAATCATATAATATCACAAGAGAAAAACAAGGCTTAATTCATAAGTGAACATAAGAAAAGTCAATGCAGCCATTTACAAATGGAGATAACATACACTTAAATAAGCAAAGCAAGCCTAAACCAGATAGACAATAAATAAATAAACATTTAATATAAAAAGGTACTGTCAAGAAATAATTTAAAAGAATCCTCTTTGGTAATAATGGCATAAAGATTGCATTTATTTCCGGGTGATTCGTAAAAATTTATCGCATATGTACGCTACACGCAGTGATCAGCAAAATAAAAGTGGATGTGTCAGTCTGCAAATGGATTAAACTGAAGTCTGAAACATGTAATGTTTTTTAAGAGCACACGATATCAAAAAATATTTATTACCTAATCCCTAAAACAGTAGAATTTTTGTTTTGAAATTATTTTTTGGCAGTTGAGGATATAATTCAACGTTCCTGAAAACAGATGACAGAAAAAGAAAGATTTTGAAAATGTCTTGGATGAAATATGTTGCAAGAACTTTTAGATTGACATAGAATCCATCACCAAACGATTATTGTACTTTTCACAGTATTGAAAAACAAAATCTAGAAAATTTTCCATAAAATATCGTATTACATTCAATGCAATTCAAAAATTAAAAAAAAAAAAATTTTTTTTAATCTGAGATGGATTTATTGATCTTTCAAAAAATAAAAAAATAATAAAGTCACAAACTTAGAGTTTTTTAAAAAATATATAAATAATATTGAATCATAATAAACTTGTTATAACAGAAAGACGTTGCAATATACTATATATTCAGTGGTGCATCTTTAATGTGAATATTTTTCCTATTCCTCATAATTTTTTAAGGAAATAATATAAATATTGAATAATATTGTATTCAGTAGTTTCTGGTTATTTGATACCTCTTTTAATTGGGACAGCCGTTTGATTGAGACAAAATATTAAGAACAAAAATCCAAAATTATCATTAACTTTACTTTTGATAATTAGTTCAGCCGCTTTATCGGGACAGCACCGTGTCACAATTAATCTGAATCTACTTAAACATTATCTATAGTTATATATAATTTGTTTTCAGAGTTCTATATTCTCAGTCATTTTATTTTATCAATCATACTTAAAGAAAAAAATATAAATTGAAAACTACATAAAATTAACATTATACGAAATGGGCTTTTAGATTTATTAAATGTGCATTTTGCATTTTTTTTTCATTTAATGTTTTTTATTCTATATATCGGGTGTTAGAATTTTTAAATATAATCATATGTAGCTGACAAAAATCTTCGAAATAATTTTATCCAGATTAGTTTTCTTCTGATATTTACTTAATATTATAGCACATCAATTTCCATTAAAAATCTTTTACATATACGTAAAAAAAATTTTTTTCGTATGAAAATAGATTTGCCACGAATTATGTTATAATAATTATACTTTAACAGATAAACATTTAGAAAACAGCATTTTAGAAAAAAAAAGATCTTTTAAATTATTCCTTGTAATTAGACGTTATATAATATCGAATTAATAAATTAAATTTTTAGTTTTCTTTAGAATTTTCGATGCCAAATTTTCATTTCTAATATCCGTTAAAGTATTTTTATCCAAAATTAAAATTTAATTAATGAAACGAGAGAAGAGGTTTTTTATGGGGATTAATGAAAAACGAATATTCAAATAATGCTTCTAAATTCAAATTACTTTTAAACGGTGTCTGTTTCATTAAAATTATCTTTTTAATTAGCTTCTTTCTATATACGTATACAACCAACGATTATTCAATTTTTTTTTCAATAAAAATAAACAGGACCATTTTATATCTCTTACTTCACATTTATAAAAAAAAAAAAAAAAAAAAAAAAAAAACTTTTTTCATATTTTTCTTTCAGATTAGCATCAGAAGCTCATAATTATATGAAATTAAATTGCTGATTTGGAAGGATCTCACATTCCTTGAAAGTAGAGACATCTCAAAGGTATTATTACTATTTTATTTATTTTTTTAACTCAGAAGGAGATTAATTTTATAAATGAGTTTTGGAATGGAGCGAAAACACTTGTAAAAGAAGTTCTTCTATTTTCATACTCAAATACTTTAGAGATTATATAGGCCGGAACCTTTTTTTGTTATTATTTTTTTTTCTGTGAAATAGGACATATACTAAAGCTTTAAGAAAAATTATTATTGTAAAAAACCTTTTTAATACTATGACAAATACTGTATTTTTTGTGTAAGTTTTTTTCCTTTTTAAAAATAAAATTACTTTAAAAATCGCGATTTGCGTGTTACATGAGGATTTGCATTTTAACTACCTGCCTCTGCATTCTGATCGTCACAGTACCGAACTGATACTGCATCATTGGACATCGCTTGAATCCAGGGCCACAACAAGGGTGGTGCGGGCGGTGCCCTTGCACCAGGCGCCATCAGTGAGAATAGGCTGCGGTGTTTTCACATAAAACCTCAGATGGCGATCGGCCAGTTGCTTTTGCTTCTCGCTCCCTTACAAAAGTGGAGTAGAATTACAGTCACATCGAGAAAGAGACTTTAGCCTTAGTTTTTGGAGTGACTCGTTTCAGGAACTACCTGTTAGGACGCCAATTTACTTAATCACAGACCATCGCCCTTTAGTAACCTTATTGTTTGAAGACAAACCAGTACCATCAGTTGCTGCAGCTCTCATACAACGATGGGCCTATAATTACATACCTTACCTTTACTTACCATTACCTTATCTGCATATGCATACAATATTTAGTATCGTAAAGGGAAGTTACATGGAAATGCTCCCCCCACTTAAAATCAAATGTAGAGTGCAGGGACAGCCTATAACTTTTGAAATTGATTCTGGAGCCCCATTTTCTTTGATGCCCTTGAAAATGTTTGAAAAAATTAAAAGGTTTTGCCCTCCTTTAGAACAAACAGGAATTAAGCTCCAGTCCTTTACTAGTCATTCCATTGGCATTCTGAGAGTGACAAACGTAGATGTGATGTTCCAATCAAGAACAGAACATTTGCCTTTACTTGTGGTTTCTGAGGGAAACACAAATTTATCTGGTCGTAACTGTATTGTTCCACTAGGCCTGATGAATGCATTTGACTCAAATATGACAAGCTATTGTGTTTGAAGAATGATTAGAAGTGTAGTTGACAAGTTTAATCAACGCCGATGCTAATCACTATACCCATGCATCTACGATCGATAGAAAAACTAACAAGGGGTTTCGCACCAGGCGCCAAATAGAGTTGTTGCGATGTTGTTTGAATCACAGATATTTTGCATTTAAATTTACAAAATCATGAAGCAGAACTTTTTGAAAATTGTGCTTTCTATATATATATTTTTTTTAATGAGGTATTATGAATCAGGTTGTGTCAATAGCGCACTACAAGTAGCGAAACTACAGTAGTCGCTACTTTTCCCGGTAGTTTGAAGTGTAGGCGATACAATTTGAAAGATAACATGTAGGGAATAGTTTTATACAAAAAATCAGTAGTTTGTAGCAAACACTGACGCTACTTTTAACGCTTACTTTAGGGAGGGGGGATCATGGAACTAGTAATAGAACTGGAAGTAAGATATGGATGTTTTAAACAGGATCTTCCCTGCTGCCTGTTTGTCACCGGATTTTTTTATTTTGTACTTGCTACAGAAACTAATTCCAAGCAGGCAAATAGCAGTCAGGTTGGAAGTTATACAGTTCTTTGAGGGAAATATGCGCACTACAAGTAGCGAAACTACAGTAGTCGCTACTTTTTCCGGTAGTTTGTAGTGTAGGCGCTACAATTTGAAAAAAAGAATATAGTGAATGGTGCGATACAAAAAATCAATAGCTTGTAGCGAACACTGACGCTACTTTTAACACTACTTAAGGGAGTGGGAATCATGGAACTAATACTGGAAATGAGATAAGGATGTTTTAAACAGGATCGTCCCTGCTGCCTGTTTGCCACCGGATTTTTTTTTATCTAGTACTTGTAGATTTTTAGTAGATTTTTTTTATTAAGCAGTATTAGTTGGAAGTTATAAAATTCTATGGGGGAAATATGCTATTCTTCATGTCATATGATTATAACCTGGTTCTTTTTTGTAAAATATGTTCTTCGTAACAATTTTGTGAATGTCAGAAACTCATCTGTAGCGTTTAGCAATGCATTGCATGTCGTCATAGATTTTTCCCTTGACATCATGGATCTGTGAAGATTAATCTGCAGATTACCTGCAATAAATAATATCTTCATAGCTCCATGATTGATACTTGCAAGTAAATCCAAGTGGCAAAGTTAAAATCAAAGAAATTAATTTCTTAATCTTTCTAAAAGTACTTGTCTAATTACTCATTACTATATATCTTCATGTTTTAATGCCGCGTTTTTTTTTTCCCTTGGAAATGCTTTTTTCCAGATTTTATTTATTTATAATTTTTTATATTATTGCAGAGAAAATTAATATTGAATGGCCTTGGTCGGCATACAACGAGTAATATGTGCTTAAACTAACATTTTAGAGAAGAACATAAAACATTTTCTTGGACGTTATCTTTCTTATTTTTTTATAGTCATCAATTTTATCGTATTTATTTAATTGTATCCCGGCAAACGCGATATGACAAGGTGCCACTGTATTACTTAATCCTTGTCAGAAATTTCAAGTGTTGATTGAATCCCTTGACAAAATATGAAAATTGCGAAATATCGACAACTTTTGAAAAGTAGTTTGTAGTTGCTTCTTTTTTAAACAAGTAGTTATAGTTGTAATTAACTACATTTTCGATAAAGTAATTGAGGTTGTAGTTCGCTACAGAAATAAAGTAGTTTTTTCGATCACTGTGTTGTGCGTGTTACACGAAAACTTAACAAACACGGAAAAATACGATATACGATATATATCCTTCTCTGAGTAGTCTCTCATTTTCACAAAAGCTTTCATAGCACATAGGGAAAAAAAGGCATACAATTGTCTTCCTTATATCCACAAAAACACGCGTAGTATATCGCGATGTACGTTATACACGGTCGGTTCATGATGTTTAAAACGTCACATGGAGTGGATCATCTTTACACGGCGATTGGTACTAAGCATCGGGCCCGTCATTTTGTGACAATTGGCGTGTAAAGATTATCCACTCCGTGTGACGTTTTAAAAGTCATGATCTGGCCGTGTATAATGTAGGTCGAGAGCATATACGGACAATACGTATACAATTGTATTACTTATTTCGACAAAAACCTGCAGATTCTACAGCTTGAGAATTTATTTTTCTTACTTTATGCGAGAACTTATCTGGATTTACAAAACATGAAAATGGACGTTTCGTATTTTCATAAATTAGTTATGTTTATAATTGCCCTGTACAGTAGATGAGGAGGTCCTGTGTTATGGTGTACATGGAAACAAAAAATACTCAATATTATTCTAAATTGACTCGTGCCATATAGTTCTTAACAATAAAATTATGAATTTCATAAAGATGTATTTCACGATGCGGATAAAAACGTGATTGTCTCATAAAAAAACATAAAAGACTTAAGAATGAAAAATTGGACAGATTTAACTGTAATTTTAAAGAATTAACTTTAACTGTGACGACTCTTATTTTATTGCGTTCTAGCAAGATATAGATGTTAATTGGAGAAGAAAAAGAATATCCCTGTTTTTGCTTTTTTTGCGTAAGCCTTTGCTTCTTAAATCTGTATTAATCAGCCGCCTTCACCCGTCTGCCATGCAAACAGAAAATAAATAAATAAAATACTTTATTTTAAATTATAACTATTAAAAATATAAAAAAAAAATGTAATTAAAAATATCGCAACATAAATAAAATAAACTTTATTCATGAGCTCCCGGACAAATTTTCTGTGTGTGAGGGCCTCCCAAACTTTCTCTAATAAATAAAATAACAAAAAGAATGAGAATATTACCTGCAGAGCAAAGTAAAGTAATTCAAAAATTTATTTATGGATAAATATTATTAAGAAATATCAGTCGAATTCGCGCCCGCAAAACTCGCCCCCCCCACCCCCCCTCTCCATCTCCCTTTTTGTATCTTCGAAGGTGCTGAAGGAAAAAAATCACCATCGATCTGAAATCTATCTTCAGAAAATATTTTGTTCAACTAGTAAATATTTTTTTTGGAACAAAATATATCGTTATAACCAGGAGAAAACGGATATGGATGTTTAAGACTGCAGAAAAAACGGTGTCCCGTTAATTCGTCGCGCGCAATTAATCGCGGAACAATTAATCGCAGCGTCAATTCGTTGCGCACAATTAATAGCCGAATAATTAATCGCAGCGTCAATTCGTTGCGCACAATTAATCACGGAACAATTCATCGCAGCGAAAACGTTTTTGAAGGTGATGATGATAAAAATAAAGTTAATTTAGTAAAATTATTTAGTGATAATTTGTTTTTCAGATTTTCATTCACAATTACAAACAGAATTTTGTGTTTATATTCTGTCTGTACTTTTTTAGTCTTAATTTTTTGTAGGTTAGGGGGAGCCCACTTGCCCCTTCCCCTTAGTATGTCCATGCTAATTTATATTTTTTTGTAATTTTTCTAACATTATTTCTTGAAATTTCTTTCATGATCTTAGTACTTATATTTTAAATTTCACTCCATTTTTCCGGTAATCAAAAGCAATATATGCGCTATCTGTAATTTAAATAAGAAATCACTTGTTCTAGACCAGTGCATTAAATATGTATTTATTTGATGGGAACTCCCCAAAAACCAAATTTTAAAAAATCCTCTCTATTTTAATGATTGATATTTTTAGTCTAATGAAACAAAAGGAGAAATTTATCTACATAAATATTTTAATCTGCATCCAAAATCGGCTTTTAAAATGTTAGTTAAAATTCTTTATTTCTGAAAAAAAATTATCATTAAATAATTTTACTAAATTAACTTTACATGTATCATCATCGTCTTCAAAAACATTTTCGCTGCGATGAATTTAAGCCTCGGCGAATTAACACCATGACGAATCTACGCTGCGATGAATAGACGGCGCGATGAATGGACGCTGCGACGAATTGTGCTCGATGAATTGTTCGCGACGAATTGACGCAGAACCAGAAAAAACTAAATCCACAAATATGAATAGGAAATCGATCTTAAGAAAAAAAAAATGGCTTTTTTTTTTTTTTTTTTTTTTTTTTTGGTAACTCTACAGGGGATTAAGCGATTGCGACTTTAAAATGCAGAAAAAGCTTCTTGAAAAACAGAGGTATCCACAGACATATGAAGTATAGCAATAGCAAGCATAATGCAAACTGGTTCATCAGCGTTTGATGAATTATTTTCCTATGACAGAGGTCGCTGCAAAATTTATCACTGAAGAACTTGCTTTGCTAATGATTACCTCTATGGTTTTGATTGGTTGATTTTGTTAATAGAAGAACGAATTTCTCGCGGTTAATTCGCTGGAACGCGATATTGGGCTGCTAGCAGAATTTCAACGGAAGATATCTCAAAATATATACATATTTAAATACAACTCACCTCTCTAAAAAAATAAATAATGATCTTTCTAAAAACGTAACAATTATGCAATTTTATTAAAAAAAGAAAAAAAAAAGCCGATTTGCATATGAAACGTGAAGTTGTCACACCCGAATCTGCTTAGGACAGTCACGTGATTTGCGCTATAATACTATTAGAAAATTTGCACATAGTGTAAAATAAACTGTCTTATCTATTTTACGACTAAACTAGCAGATCCGCCCGGCGTTGCCCGGTCCCGTCAAAAACTTATACAAAACGCGAAATCACTCTAAAAATTGCTGCACGAAACCCTTCCTCTGATAACTCTTTGTCTTTCAGAAATCAAATAGAGAGATTTACCCGAAGCAGAAGTAAATTTAATACCACCTCCTGAAATGTCTGGATCATTTTATTCAAAACGGGTCAGTGTTTGGTCAAAATTAAATACCGTCGGATTTTCACAAAATTTGCATTTTTGGAATCAGAAACATAAACTGTGAGTTTCGATTCAAATAATGCAATACTTTCCTTAATACTCGAGGATGAGTGAAATTGAAACTTTTATCGTTTTCTGGGATTATCAAGTCGGTAACTTTCTTTTGTGGTTTCAATAAAAATAGTCATTTTTGGCGCACGCGCAGGAAAATCTTTTAGTTCCACCGCAAGGGGATGCATTTTGTTCTAATTTCTAATCAAATTATCCCATACGTGTCCCAGCTGCCTACGATACCGTGTATAGCAGATGTGCTAGGCACGCGCTGTTTTTCTTTCTGTACTTTAAAGCTTTTACTTCCAGTTTCTACCACCAGATGGAGCATTCTATTCTAAATAAACCTATTTCCGAACGAAACTCCGGCACTCGTTCCTGCTGCTTACGCCCGAAAAATCTGTTAGTTCCACTTTCTACCGCCAGAGAGTACCAAATCTATGTCTTAAATAATTAGCTACATCTTAATTAGTTCATGTTAAGTTGAATGAACCGATTACCGGTGAAATCGGACACACAGAACCCGAGAAAATAAATCATCTCCTGGATATTAATATTCATAAATGGTCGTAACCAAGGGCTGAAAAAATGATGCCGAAGTTTATTTAGTACTTGGGAGACCTCGGAAGAATGTCAGAAAAGATTTCTTTTGAATCGGATCAACTTTAAATGCAAAATCTTTTAGTTACATTGTCCACCGTCAGGGGTGCACTCTGTTCTAAACAAACCTCTTTCCGGTCGAAACTCCGGCACGTGTCCTTGCTGCGTATGACACCGTATAGCAGGCGTGCTGCGCACGCGCTGCAAAATCTTTTAGTTCCATTTTCTACCTCCAGGTGGCGCTAAATCCGTATCTTAATTAGTTAGTTATGTACACCTTAATTAGTTTGTATTAAGTTGAATGAACGACTTCTCATTGAAATTGGGCCGATAGAATCCGAGAAAATACCCCTCCCTGGTAATTAATGCTCAGAAATAGTGGTGTCCAAGGGCTGAAAAAATAATACCGAAGTTTATCTAGTATCTGGAGACCGGAGAAAAGGTCTCGTTTAAATCGGACTAATAATTAAATAGTTCTGATTTCGGAGGCAGGGGGGGGGGAGGAGGGAGTTTCGACCAGAGCATTCACGCGATATTTAAACTACAACCGGATACTCACCACCACAGAATTTAACCAAAGACGTTAAAAAATTAGGAATCATCATTAACTTTCAAATTGAATCAAAATGACTTTTTTTTTACATACAAAAACAGTATATTACCGTTGTTAATTTCTGAAATCAAATACATAAATGACGTATACATGAGAAAACTTTAAAAATCGCAAAAATTCCCAACTCGCTGTTCGAATTGCAATCAGCTGACGACGTTTTCATCTGCTAATCACAACTGCCCGGTTGACTTCCAGCTGTGCATACAATTCTATCAGCTTCCAATCACAACTGCCTTCCAATGATGTTTGACTTATAGCGGGCGATTTGTGACGTCATTTAAAGCAAAAAACGCTGCAAAACATGATTAAAAAAAAAAAAAAACGCATAAAAAATGAAATTAAAAGAAAAAATCTAATAAAAAAATCGGGATAATAAATAATCCGCCCTTCCCTTTTAAAATTATGATTTTTTATCTGTAAAGAATTATAAACTTTCTCCAAGCTAAAAAGAGTAAAAAAAAAATTACGATTCTGAGCGTATCTGAGGCTGAAATGGAAGCAACCACCGAACCAATCAAGCATTCTGGGCAAAATTACTTAGTGTCGAAGAAAAAAATTCGTCAAAAAATCAAAAATCGCTGTACGAATTCCGCATAAACTTTATTGAAAAGAGGATAAAATATTGGGCTAAAAGATTGGAACCGGATTCTGGTTACTAATGTGGGTAAATCGCAGCGAAATGTCAGAAAACACTAAAAATCGCATTTTTAAAATCATGATTTTTTTATATGTAAAGAATTATCAACTTTCTCCAAGCTAAAAAGAGAAAAAAGAAATTACGATTCTGGGCGTATCTGAGGCTGAAATGGAAGCGCAACCACCGAAGAAATCAAGCATTCTGGAAAAATTTCTTAGTGTCGAAGGAAAAAATTCGCCAAAAATTCAAAAATCGCTGTACGAATTTTGAATAAACTTTATTGAAAAGAGGATAAAATTTACTATATTGGTCTAAAAGATTGGGACCGGATTCCCGTTACTAATGTGGAAAAATTGCAGCGAAACGGGAAAAAATACTAAAAATCGCATTAAAAATTTAAAAAAAATCTATTCAAAAATTCCAAAATCTGGCTTTGAGGTGCAAAACTACATACATACAGGTACCTTCCCACCAAATTTTGTAGCTCTGTGTGCAGCGGTCTCTTCAGAACCCAACTGAGAAGCAGACAAACAGACAGACACACAAACTTCCTTCTTGATTTGCATATGAAACGTGAAGTTGTCACACCCGAATCTGCTTAGGACAGTCACGTGATTTGCGCTATAATACTATTAGAAGATTTGCACATAGTGTAAAATAAACTGTCTTATCTATTTTACGACTAAACTAGCAGATCCGCCCGGCGTTGCCCGGTCCCGTCAAAAAGTTATACAAAACGCGAAATCACTCAAAAATTGCTGCACGAAACCCTTCCTTTGATAACTCTTTGTCTTTCAGAAATCAAATAGATAGATTTACCCGAAGCAGAAGTAAATTTAATACCACCTCCTGAAATGTCTGGATCATTTTATTCAAAACGGGTCAGTGTTTGGTCAAAATTAAATACCGTCGGATTTTCACAAAATTTGCATTTTTGGAATCAGAAACATAAACTGTGAGTTTCGATTCAAATAATGCAATACTTTCCTTAATACTCGAGGATGAGTGAAATTGAAACTTTTATCGTTTTCTGGGATTATCAAGTCGGTAACTTTCTTTTGTGGTTTCAATAAAAATAGTCATTTTTGGCGCACGCGCAGGAAAATCTTTTAGTTCCACCGCAAGGGGATGCATTTTGTTCTAATTTCTAATCAAATTATCCCATACGTGTCCCAGCTGCCTACGATACCGTGTATAGCAGATGTGCTAGGCACGCGCTGTTTTTCTTTCTGTACTTTAAAGCTTTTACTTCCAGTTTCTACCACCAGATGGAGCATTCTATTCTAAATAAACCTATTTCCGAACGAAACTCCGGCACTCGTTCCTGCTGCTTACGCCCGAAAAATCTGTTATTTCCACTTTCTACCGCCAGAGAGTACCAAATCTATGTCTTAAATAATTAGCTACATCTTAATTAGTTTATGTTAAGTTGAATGAACCGATTACCGGTGAAATCGGACACACAGAACCCGAGAAAATAAATCATCTCCTGGATATTAATATTCATAAATGGTCGTAACCAAGGGCTGAAAAAATGATGCCGAAGTTTATTTAGTACTTGGGAGACCTCGGAAGAATGTCAGAAAAGATTTCTTTTGAATCGGATCAACTTTAAATGCAAAATCTTTTAGTTACATTGTCCACCGTCAGGGGTGCACTCTGTTCTAAACAAACCTCTTTCCGATCGAAACTCGGGCACGTGTCCTTGCTGCGTATGACACCGTATAGCAGGCGTGCTGCGCACGCGCAGAAAAATCTTTTAGTTCCATTTTCTACCTCCAGGTGGCGCTAAATCCGTATCTTAATTAGTTAGTTATCTACACCTTAATTAGTTTGTATTAAGTTGAATGAACGACTTCTCATTGAAATTGGGCCGATAGAATCCGAGAAAATACCCCTCCCTGGTAATTAATGCTCAGAAATAGTGGTGTCCAAGGGCTGAAAAAATGATACCGAAGTTTATCTAGTATCTGGAGACCGGAGGAAAGGTCTCGTTTAAATCGGACTAATAATTAAATAGTTCTGATTTCGGAGGCAGGGGGGGGGAAGGAGGGAGTTTCGACCAGAGCATTCACGCGATATTTAAACCAGAACCGAATACTCACCCCCACAGAATTTAACCAAAGACGTTAAAAAATTAGGAATCATCATTAACTTTCAAATTGAATCAAAATGACTTTTTTTTACATACAAAAACAGTATATTACCGTTGTTAATTTCTGAAATCAAATACATAAATGACGTATACATGAGAAAACTTTAAAAATCGCAAAAATTCCCAACTCGCTGTTCGAATTGCAATCAGCTGACGACGTTTTCATCTGCTAATCACAACTGCCCGGTTGACTTCCAGCTGTGCATACAATTCTATCAGCTACCAATCACAACTGCCTTCCAATGATGTTTGACTTATAGCGGGCGATTTGTGACGTCATTTAAAGCAAAAAATGCTGCAAAACATGATTTTTTTTTTTAAAAAAAAACGCATAAAAAATGAAATTAAAAGAAAAAATCGGGATAATAAATAATCCACCCCTCCCTTTTAAAATTATGATTTTTTATCTGTAAAGAATTATCAACTTTCTCCAAGCTAAAAAGAGTAAAAAAAAAATACGATTCTGAGCGTATCTGAGGCTGAAATGGAAGCAACCACCGAACAAATCAAGCATTCTGGGCAAAATTACTTAGTGTCGAAGAAAAAAATTCGTCAAAAAATCAAAAATCGCTGTACGAATTCCGCATAAACTTTATTGAAAAGAGGATAAAATATTGGGCTAAAAGATTGGAACCGGATTCTGGTTACTAATGTGGGTAAATCGCAGCGAAATGTCAGAAAACACTAAAAATCGCATTTTTAAAATCATGATTTTTTTATATGTAAAGAATTATCAACTTTCTCCAAGCTAAAAAGAGAAAAAAGAAATTACGATTCTGGGCGTATCTGAGGCTGAAATGGAAGCGCAACCACCGAAGAAATCAAGCATTCTGGAAAAATTTCTTAGTGTCGAAGGAAAAAATTCGCCAAAAATTCAAAAATCGCTGTACGAATTTTGCATAAACTTTATTGAAAAGAGGGATAAAATTTACTATATTGGTCTAAAAGATTGGGACCGGATTCCCGTTACTAATGTGGAAAAATTGCAGCAAAACGTGAAAAAATACTAAAAATCGCATTAAAAATTAAAAAAAAATCTATTCAAAAATTCCAAAATCTGGCTTTGAGGTGCAAAACTACATACATACAGGTACCTTCCCACCAAATTTTGTAGCTCTGTGTGCAGCGGTCTCTTCAGAACCCAACTGAGAAACAGACAAACAGACAGACACACAAACTTCCTTATTTATTACAGTTGGAGAATTTACTATATTGGGATAAAAGATTGGATCCGGTTTTCCGTTACTAATGTTGAAAAATCGCAACAAAATATGAAAAAACATTAAAAATCGCATTTAAAAAAATCTGTTCAAAAATACCAAAATCTGGCTTCGAAGTGCAAAACTACGTGCATAGAGGTACCTTCGCACCAAATTTTGTAGCTCTGTGTGCAGCGGTCTATTCAGAACACAACCGAGAAACAGACAGACAGACAGACAGAAACTTCCTACTTTATTACAGTTGGAGATTGTACTTTTCATCTCTCTTTCTCTCTCTGTATATTTATATATATGTGAAATGAAAAAAATTATATGTTATAAAATTTGATGTTTTAAAATTCATACTCTTACTTTATAAAAGCTTATTGCCCATGATCAAGTTGGAAAGGTCAAACAAAACAGCTAAGGTACGCTCGTATCTCCAATAGAAGATGGCATCCTGGATGTTGAGATTAAATGATTATCACATTCAATAAAATTGGGAGGGAAATTTACAAACTGTCTGATACTTTCATACGTTCGTATTAGAATTGTTATGAAGATTCCCAAGACACGATAAGGTTTTTTAATTCTCATTCCAAATGCATTGTTAATAATTATTTTGAGGATTAAGCTATTTATAAACATACGCTAACAAAGTCTAAAACAGTACTTTATTTGGATTATTTTTTCAAGGTAACAAGTTGTTCAAAAGTGTAGTGGATATTAAAGAACTCTGCGGTTGAGAATTTAATGAAATTTATGTAGGACATCCCACATCGCTTTTTATATATTTTTTCTTACTATGAAAATTTAAAGTAAAATAGACATTTTTAAAGAGCTATTATTAACCCTTTATATCCTGAATTAATTTTGCAGCTACTTTTTAATTGTATTTTTGCATCATTGGATAAGTTTTGGTACAGAATAAACATAGGAAAGAGGAAAATAATTTTTATAGTGTTTTAGTGGTTAATTATGCATCTGTAACCGCCATAAATTTTTTACCTTATGATATAAAATAAAATAGTAAATTTCAAATAGTAAACTTCAAATAAAATATAGGAAATGTTCACCTGTAGAGTATAGAAAACAAATAGTACTAAATAACCGGTAATAAACCACTAAAATTACTCAAATGAAGAACAACATGCATGTCAATTCTATTGCAAAATGGATTTCGAATGTAGCGTGGCAAATGTAAAATCCCTACAATGCAAAGAAAGAGGATATGTGCTTGAATTTGCCATCTCCTGCCTGCTGTCAGAAATACACTCTTTGTGCCATTGTGAATATCGTTAGGAAAAACGGTCATATTACGAATATGTAGGTGTTTTATTAACCCCTTGGGGACGAGCGACACGAATACGTGACGCATAAGATGCTCAAAATCCTCGATTATTCCCACTAGTTATTTTTTTTTGTAAAGTTTTCCTTATCTAATCATAGCACTTTTGCGATTCAATTAGGTGAAAATTTCTCATTTGAAAAACCGGTGGTAACAGATTCTGTAAAAGACGCTCGTCGCGAAGGGGTTGAAGTAGTACTTATAAGTACCGTCAGGATAAAAAGGGTTAAACAGTATGGAATGGAAGTTTGCCATATACGTCTCTATAGACATTACATTTAACGATCTTATACCTATTTTTGCGATATTTGCGTGAGTGCAATGTGCAAGCGTGCACTGAAAGAAAACTTATATCTTGAACGAACATTTTGAACGAACAAGTATTCATTTTATGAATCCTTAAACTAGAAATATAGATTTCCGTGTTATGCGAATAATGCAAACAAATAAACTGAATAGATGAAATGATCGAGAATTTGCAGTCTATAGTTTTCTAGGTGATGAAACGATACATTACGTTATAAATCTTTTGAATTGCGAGAAATTATCACTTGATTTCTGGAAAAAATTCATAAACTATAGAATTACAGTTACTAAAACTAACCTCTCGTGTTCACATTTATTTGCAGAGATATTTAAATAAGTTTGACCACGATAATATAGAAAAATGTTCTGGAATTTGATCAGGGGAGACTAGAATTCTATAGCAATGGGAACTAGAATTTATAAGGATGACATGGAACTATTTTTTCTAAACCCACAATTTATTTTCTAGATGCCAGTGGCAGATTATTTTTCAGTGTGTATAATGAATGCATGTAATTTAACGACTGGATAATCTAGGAAATCTAAAATAAAATTCTATCGAAAGTTTAATATTGGTTGGAATTTCAAATAAATATGGACGGGAGTGAATATGTAATTATTTATGAAAGGGTATTGATTGTGCCAAAAAGATACAAACAAAATTACCTTAATGAAGGTGATTGATAGACTATTTAAGACAGCTTTTCAAAATTCTCAACTACATATAGCAAAATTTGAATCTTTCCGTGATTCTTTTATTTATTTATTTTAATAGATGACCCACTCGGCGTTTCCCGGGTGCATTTTAATAACCTTAAATATGCCTAAAATCGTTGTTGAATGATTTTAAAATTTTAAACGAAAATCTTTCTAAACGAACCTAATGTTGGGGGCCCCACTGCCTTTGTTAGAGTAAATCCCTCGAATTTATATGATTTATATTTTAAAATGAAAATCCATCCAAACAAATTTAGACTTAAGGGCCCCAATGCCTTTGACATGGTACAACGGGAGTGCTATGCACGCCCTGGTCTGTTTAGGTTTTGTATTTTTAAACGAAAGACCGGCGTATCCCGGCCCCGTGTTAATAATCTTAAATATACCTAAAATCAGTGTTGAATGAATTTATATTTTAAACGAAATGTTCGGACCCCTTGCCTTCGACAGCGTACATCCTCGAATTTGTATAATTTTATATTTTTAAATGAAAATCTATACAAATGAACTAAGGGACACTCGATACAGTGATTGTAGATTTTATTTCTGACGTTTAGCTGTATTTTACTTCCAATTCTGACCAAAAGTTCCTGATAAAAGGAAAATAATATACCCCACCCCCACCCTCTTTAAAAACTCAAAATGATATATCTCTCTGTTGAAACTGTAGAGATTTCCCAGCGTATGTGCAAAAACGGAAACATCTCAAAAAATGTTCTAAAGAAGAATGAAAACGGGAAACTATTTTTAAAAGCACTGACAGAGAGAGAGAGGGGGGGGGGGGTCTGAGGTATTCGTCAAAAGAACTCAAGAAAATATTTTTCTTTTTTAAATAAATATTAATATTTTTTTAACGAAGGCATCTTTAGAAAGGGAACGTTACGTAGATTAAGTAGGCACGTAGGTTATGTTTTTTTTCCCTTTCTTTTTTTAAATTTCTAACAGGAAAATGGAAGCCCACTTTTAAAAATTGAAGAGAAAACGAAATCCTGAAACGGCATTAAGAAACTAAATTTTTTGAAAATGTTAACGTTAATATTAGTATTTTTAAACAGATACCACCATTCTAAGAAAAAACTACGATAATTGTGTGGGTATTTTTTATTTTTTTGTATTTCGTTCTGGAAAACGGATGCAGATTTTTAAAAATTGCAGAAAAAACGAAAATTCTGAAAACGGCATTACGAAAAAAAACTTTTTTTGAAAGGTTTAACTTAATATATTTTTTTAAAAATTACGCCGTTGAAATCGGAAACGTACCATCTATAGGTACGTATTTTTTTGTTTTTCCGTATTTTGAAAAGAAGAGCCAATGCGAACTTCTAAAGGGGGAAAAAAAGGAAAAGATATTTCGAAAAGAAGTTTTTGCAAAGGGTTAATATTTATATTTAAAACAAATATTACACTGTTAGAAAGGAAAAAGTATGATAATTGGTTATTTTATGTTTTTCGATATTTTGATTAGTTGAGCCGATGCGCGCTTGAAAAAACGCGAAATAAACGGGGCGTTTTTCTCCTTTACTTTCTTCTGTGCATATGAACTTCGGAATGCTTGGGAAATCACCACGATCAGCGAAAGCGCAGCATTTTGTGACGTTTATCATCGTTTTTAATTAATATTTCTATTAATTAAAAACAATGAAAAATTCGAGCTTTAAGTGCCTTCTCAACTGCTTTGGTTCATCATCCAAATTTACAGATTTCTACGCTTGGTAGATTTTCCTATCCATCGCACGCAAACTCATACAAACTCGCAGACAAACATCTTTCTTTATTAGAATAGTTTATTGTGTTAATTGTATGATACTAGTTTAATAAAGATGCTTGTACTAAGGTTCAATTTTATATACGAATTGACTAAATTAGATTTAAAATGAAAACCTTTGAAATTGAATATGAACTACGGCATGTAATATTGCAAAAAGTGTGCTTATTTTTCCGACAATTCCTACATTCGTACAATCTTATCGCAAAATCTACAAATCGTATTCAAAAGCTCAGTGAAAGCACGTATGATTTCATATAGCAGGTAAAAACATTTCGTGTATGCTGCGTTCACTGTTTTTAAGCGTACCGTTTAAGAAAATAAATTCGCATTACCAGACGTGTAAATACGTGAAATTGTTTTCCTTCATAGACAAAAACTGTTATTATCTCATGCACGTTCCTTCAGTTTGTCATTATAAGTAAAAAATAATGTGATATAGCTCTCTTCTATTTACTTTCTTAAAGATTACTTGTAATAATTCATTCTGTTTTTGGATTGGATTATCACGAATAAAAAAATTACATTCTAACATTATTTCAGTCTCAGGAGGAATTTTGTTTGTATCACCGAGTATTTTCTTTTAGTGTGTGTGAAGCAAAATATATCTAGAAAAAGAAATATGATTAATCTCAAGTAACCCAAATTTCTTTTTCTTTTGATAAGATATATGAGCCATTTTTTTATGTCTTCTTTAGTACGAGATTTGCTTGGTTTGTTTATTTTATATACAGCGACCTCTAACTTATACGCGATGTACGGTAATTATTTTTTAAATGGTAATTTTCATCTTATTTAATGACAGAATATATAACGCGAATACTATTATTCACAAATAGTGGCATACCAAGGATAATTACCGTACACCGTACATGCAACTCATACAACACAAATTTTTAATTATTTTATTTTGCGTTTATGTGTTGAAAAATTATCTTCTCTGACGAAAAAGAGATGTAAAAATATTGATATTTTTTATTTGTCAAATGTCTGTATTGCATGATACGGACTAGTAGCACATCTGTTTCAATATCTTGCACCTCCCTGTGTTTCGTCGACGTGCATGGCATTATGGTATTCAGAGGGAGGGGGAGATTGGCACTTTTGGGACATTGATTAACGGAAAATGTGGAAACTCTAGGGGGTGGGCCTCAGTGTCACCCCTGACTGTAATGCTAAAATAAAAAAAAAATCTGTTTAAATATTTTACATGATAGATAATGCTTCTCTTAGGTGTTTATTTCAGTTATTTGGGGTTTTGAATATATCAATACAAGAAATTGCTGATTTTTCTAACGTAATATATGCTGTTAAATTTATTATATTATAAATTTAGCGAACGAGAGGGTTCTACGGGCTAATTTATAAACGCAATCTGGATATGCAAAAATTCGGATAAATGGAGTAATCCTCCCAAAAAAGATTGTTCTCAAGTAAAACTTTCTGAAACATTGCTTTCGTTTAATATAAAGATATATGCCTAATGTATGTTGAAAATAAGTTAACTTTAACTACAAACAATAAAAAATATATACAGTACTATTGGTCGCTTTTAGAGGTGTTCCGTTGAACATGACATGTCCATAAATTTAACTGCTTGCCATGATGAGAAATTGAATGTATATTTGAATTTTCAGGACAATTTTTTTCGCTTATTCCAATTATATCTGTTAATGATATTCTACATTACCTGCTTTTTTATTTAAAAATCCAGTGATATTTTCCAAATGCAAGTGAATTCTTCAAATTTTCTGAGAGTGCGATTTTCTGAGATATGAGAACAGAGAAAATATAATATCACTAAAATGATCTAAACGTTGACTTACCCAAATATAGAGTTTAAAATTTTTTATGATACATAAATTGTAACATTAGTTTAAATAGACATTTCAAGAATTTTATGTTTTTATGAATGAATACATAAAGTTAAAATGTAGTTTTTTTCCAAATACTCATCCGGATATTTGGCAATTCGGATGTTTGAAGTTCGTATAATTTGTGTTTAACTGTACTTTGAATTTTAGACTTCGATGAACAAACTGAACAAGAAAAAAAAATGCAAATGTCGGTAAAAACAACAACAAAAAAAAAAAAACATGAACGAAAAATTATGTGTTAAATATGAAACACTTTCATACTACACTGATGTACTATTATGTAGTTTTTTCGAACTATTATGAAATACTTCAGAATACTGTAACAAAACTTCACAGTTTAATAAGGTGAAAGGCACTTAGTTGCTTAATTTGTTAAATAGATTTCAAAATATTGTGTAAATTAAACTCGTGATTAGTTAATCTAACAAAACAATTTCTAAATCACATAACACATTTGAAACCACATTTTCAGAAATTTACACAAATAGTCGAAAATATATACGAATTCTTTTGTGCCTCCCTGTATATGATATTTAGATTTGTATATATTGTACATACTATGCCAAAATTAAGCTCAGATAGGAAAGGCATAGCACATTTCAAAGTTCCCCAACAGCAATTTCCGACAGATCATTTGTGAAGCCCTGTATCGGATCTATAGAATTTGTACACATCAAGTTAATATGCAAAAAATTAATTAAATTAAAAAACTTTTTGGAACACCTCGTATATATGATAATATGATTATACGCACCTGTATATACGAATGGTAGGAAAAAGTAACAAATTATCTTGTTTAAAGAGTGAGTCATCGCCAGTATTTGCTCCTAAACCCTTATTTTAAAGAAAATTTATAACGAATCGTGTTGAAGCAGACCTTCTACACTTACTTGAGTGCTCTACTAGTTTAACACATTTCAGTGAATTTATTTCACCTATAAAACATCTTAATCACTTTATTGACAAAATAAGAGTTTCGGATTATGGCACTTTAAGTTAGCTGTCAATTATCTTTAATCGAATGCTATTTGCAACACACTTAAAAGTTGAACGGGAGCAATTCACACTTTATTGGCAAAATATTAGGTTTCTCTTTTGATAACAAAGCCACTTGATAATTTATTGCCGACACTAATGGTGAAAATATCTCTTAATTTCTCATTTTTCGATATATTAAGAGATTAAAAAGTTATTTTTCATTTACAAATATAGAGTAGCATTGAAGTACATACGATGAACAACTTCAATGAATTTGAAAGTTTGCATACTAATTTGTCAGTAAATTATATCTTAATGATATATACGAGAGTCTGTTACTTAATTTGGTAAATAGATTTCAAAATATTGTGTAAATTAAACTCGTGATTAGTTAATCTGATTAGTAATGATTCAGATTAATTAATATTATTAACGATTTGATATGATGCTTTTATGAATAACATTAATGCAATACGGAATAAATTGTTGCATGTGCTTAGGACAGTAATGGCGACTTCTACTAACGAAAAATGTGTACAAGAATATTTATTTTGTGAAGATGAATTATTCTAATAAGGTGGATGTTAGATTGAAAAATTACACATAATTAAGTTTCGAATTACAATAATGTATTGTTAATGTAATTTATAATGCACATCAATAATGTACATTTATGCATATACAGGGTGTTCCTGAACTCATGGGCCAAACTGTAAAGGGTGATACAACAGACCTAGACAAGCTCAAAATACCATACAATGCATGGTCGTAAATCCAGCAGTGAAGCGCTACGGGGTAATTTTTGAGTATTATCCGCCCCAGCCACCCTCTTTGAAACCACAGTAGAAATGAAGATGTGTGTGAAAAACAAACCAGTGCTTTGGGTGTTCAATGATAGAACCATCTAGCGCTTTGCCGTTTGCGATACGCCTATGCATTTTATGGCAAAAATAGCTTCTTTAGGTGGGCCCTATCACCACTTAAAGTTTTGCCCATGAGTTGAAATAAACAAACACCATCTCAAAATACACTGAAAAAAAAAACCTCCAGAATTTTCTTAAATTCCCAATTTATACAGTGATGACATTAAAAAGAAACATCTTCTACAAATGTCTTCTAGTATATAATTTAAATTGTTTTTACATTAATGTAAAACTAGTCGGATGTGCCAATCCCAAAACTTTCTTCTATCTCATACATGTTAATACTTTCAAAATTCGCTATCACAGCTCCTATAAAATCAATATTTTTCGTCATTCTGTTGTATGTGATCTGCTTGCGAATCGCCGGGTTACCTGGATATGAAACACCCTTCGATGCACGAGCGGCCGATGTAGAAAAGAACTACGAAAAATAGAGAAAATCGCATAAGAATCGTTATTACACCCCCCCCCCTTTCCGGTTGAATAGCTCCAAATTCAACTGGGACCTGCCGGCCATAGCCAGAAACATATATATGAAATTTGGTTGAATTATATGCATAACATTACGCACTTTACACTTTTTGAAGATACAATTATGAAAATAGAACTAAAATCGCTATCACAGCTTCCGGCGGAATAGTCTCAAATTCACCTGGGACCTGCAGACCATAGTCAAAAACATATATATGAAATTTGGTTCAATTATATGCATAACTTTACACACTTTACACTTTTTGATGATAGAATTATGCAAATAGAACGAAAATCGCAATCACAGCTTCCGGCGGAATAGTCTCAAATTCACCTGGGACCTGCAGGCCATAGTCAAAAACATATAGATGAAATTTGGTTCAATTCTACGCATAATTTCCCTCACTTCTCGATGATACAATAATGAAAATGTAACAAAAATTGCTATCAGAGCGACCCCTTCCGGCGGAATATTCCCAAATTCTACTGGGAACTGCTGGCCATAGCCAAAAACATGTAAATGAAATTTGGTTCAATTCTATTCATAACTTTATACACTTTTCAATGATACAAAGAGGACACACACACACGCGCGGACACAGACAGACATTTCGTAAAAACATGTTTTTTGCAATCTCTGATCCCTAAAAAGTGTAAATCCATCGAAAACCACAAGTCGAAAAAGGTTTCGATTACAATATTTTCTTCTATTACAGGTAGAAGAAAGTAAAAAATTAACGTTTAAACCTGTCAGTTTACTTGTATCTATGCGCGTAATATAAAATATCCAAGACAGCAAAAGACAATTAACATTACGGCAGATGAAATTAGAAATGCATCCAAAAACATAGTAAGCTTATTGCAATTTTTTTAAAATAGAAATAATAAATATAACTACAATTTTTAATCTGTAGATGACTCCTTATAGAAACGAAGCATCCATAGTCTGAAAAAAAGATGTTTCAAATCTAATGACATTTTGATGTAATTTTATAATAAATAATACACAAACAACGACGTAAAAAATTCATTTAAAAATTTTGAAATGCGAACGAGATATCGCAAATTATTTCCCTCAATAAGATTAACATTATCGAGCAGGTGTTTTCGCTTGAGTGAAGTAGCCTTTGAAGATTCCGGTATGTACAGCCCTCGTGAGCGAAAGATGAACATAGCGCCTTCGAGGGGAAATATCTTATAAGGTATTATAATATACAGAGAAATCGGATATGTTAGACATTCCTAACAGGGCTGTAGCTAGAGGTAAACAATAGGGGGTGCTCAAGAAAATGTAGGGGGGGGGGGGGCTCATACTATTTCTCTCTCTCTGACACATGCACTCACAAACACAGATATATATGATCAAAGTATTATATAGAAAGGTAAATTAGTTCATTTTCATGGTGTAGGTACTACGTTTCTTATTAAATTGTTTTATAATAACTTTATTTGATGCTAAGGAAAGTAAAAGCTACAAACAGGGATGAAATACCTTCTGGATTATTTTAAGGAATACTGTATACCCTCTTCTCAAAAACCCTATAGTATAATATATAATAGAATAATATGTAATATAATAGAATCACTGGCTGCAGAATGAAAATTTTTAGTCTGTAATTATATTAGTGAAATAATAAGTGATGATGTCAACAATAAATAAAAAGCTGTTTCAACTGTTTCAAAAGAGTTGCAACCTTTAATTTTTTTCTGAATATTCCCTGCCCTTCAGGATTCTAAAGTTATGTTATTATACGATAAAAAAAACATTAGAATAATCAAGGGTGTATTTTGCATTTTTAAATTATTTTTGTGTCTAGTCAAAAGCTAACACCACTTGTATTTAAATTGGCTATAACTCATTAGAATAACTTTGTTTTATGCTAATAATGGAAAACGCTGAAAAAGGAAAAATTTCAGTATATAACTAATGCAAAAGTTAATGTTTGGATCAGCAAAAGGTTGCTAATTCTGAGTATGTGCAGGTAGGATGCGCGCCTGTTGAAGCACTTATTTGCAATTTTTAAAGAAATACTACAATTTAGTATTTATGCAAAACTGTAAAGAGCCCAGGAAACTAAGTTCAGTTTTTGAACAGAGTTTCATTTGGATTTTTGAAACAGAATTTCATTTGGCGGTCTTGGCAACTTTCCCATGGGGGGGCTCAAAATTTTTCAGGGGTGCTAACCCCCCCCCTGTCACCCCCCTACCTACGGCCCTGATTCCTAAATTGTATCAAACGACTAATTTAAGATAAAGATTTAGATAGAAAATCTGCCGGTAAGTTGACCGCAAACCTTCTAAACGATTACAGGCATTTTTTGGTCTTGAAACATTTCCATAATAAAAAAAAAATTATAATAGGATATCAAATAAAACGTCTTCCTTTGATTTTATCAAAACATAATATACAATGTCACAAATGACTCTCTTCTACTTTTATGTTTGCTATCTATTCCTATAAATATTTTAAAAATCATATGCTATAGAATTATATTTCAGTTTTATCCATTTAATAGCGGACCTATGAAGGAATAAAAATAAATGGTTCTTTTTAGTAACTGGAATAAATTAAAGTTAAGCTATTACTGTAATTTATTAACCTTAATGTTATCACATGTAACTTTAACAAGTCTTTTATAAATTTAACTCCTGTATCATTTGCTATAAATATATCAGATTTTTAATTTAATTCCTCAAAATGTAATCTGCTATTTTTAAAAACGTGTACAATATACAAGGAGCATTTTTCTGTAAGGCTATTGATAATATAGAAAGTAAAATATACAGAATAAATGTGATGAATAGATGATGAATAAATGTATTTTTGCATTTTTGTATAAGATCAAGTGATTAGATATATAATAGATGAAATATGCAAAAGAGGTAATTTTTAAGTTATAAATCTAAATTTCAAATATAATTTACATTTCATTCTTAATAACAAATTCTGTTAAAAAATGGTCTTTATTCTTAAGCTCCATTTTTTAATAACTTTAAGAATAAAAAAAAACAATGTGCTATGCACTGTATATTTTCATAAAATTACTATTAGAAAGAGATTTTGATTTTTTATCAACTATTTTCCTTTGAGTTCATTTTTCCGTTATTAATTTTTCTCTAAACTTGTCATGTTTGCAAACCAATTTGAATTGTTATAATAAAGGATTTTCAGATGTATGAGATCTATTTTAAGAACATTAAACTCCTGAATCTGAGTATGGTTCCAACTTAACGATAATCATGGGGAAATATACTATCATCATTAAGTCACAGAAATTGCTTAGTCACAGATCATTAAAGGAAGATGCTCTATGCCTATGGTAATTATAAAATTATTTTAAGATATAATTTTTAATAAAAGTAACATTCGTGAGATTAAAAATAAGCATATAATTTTGATCCGAAATGGAAGATCATTAAGGAGGGAATTTTAAAGATTTCTTAAACATAGATATCTCTTGATTAAATGTTTCAGAACTAATTATAATGATTGAATTTGTAGAAGTTAAATAAAAATCAAAAGGATTCAGAAAACCTTGAAGTATAGTACACATATTAAAAATAATTCGCATTATGCAGAAAAATCCTCCTTTTACATTGATTTAGACATACACAGAAAAATATTCTCTTGCACACACCAGGGTACAGTTGATAAAATAAATAAAACAAATTAGCGCCAACCCGCGACCTTTACATAAATTGCGAGTCCTGTTGGAATCTTAAAATCAGGTTACCACATCTCATGCAGGATTTTAATCAACATTCATTTTATAACCAATATGGAGCATTTTGCAACACAGTAAACGATTATATACTAAATGTAACATAAATATATATATATATCATGAGTATGTGTATACAAGATACGATGACGATTTTAAAACATCATGTAGTAATGTACATTTTAACACCATATTCCAAATTATAACAAATGGTCAATTTTTACCTATTAAAGCCTATAAAGTTATACAGTTATACATATATATATATATATATATATATATAATTACGATTATACTTTGATGCAAACCATATTTTACCCAATGTAACCTAATTTAATATTTATTTTATGTTCAACATAAAATGGAAGTTTGTCTTTTCCTTAACAGATTTCAGTTTGTGGTACCTCATGTTTAACCTGTTTTTTTTTTTTTTTTTTTTTTTTTTTTCTTCCCAAATTATTTTGTGCAATTAATTGCCAAATGTGGTAACTTTGCCAAAAATGTTCACTGTTAAGATATATTAAAAGAAAATTGTATACTGTAAAATTCTTTTTAAAAGTCTTAAAATAGCACTAAAATGAGTTAGAATTTTCAAACATATTTCATTTTAAATTCATGTATTTTTCTATTCGATGGTGTAAAATTTAGAGTTATGCGATATTTAGAAGTCGTGTAGAAACAATAAGACATAAACGAAAGCCGAGGAGATGACAAAAAAACTTTGTCATTAATAAATAGAAGAAGGCCAAATACTGTTTTATCACAAAATTATCGCATAGATAAGCTAAAAATGCCATTCCATTAGAAATTTCGTAATTTTTAAATCTGTGTAAATAAATAAAAAATATGTAGGATGCCTCTATATGAGATTGACGACATGCGCACAAGGCGCGTGCCCAGACTGAAGGTTTTGTCCAAACTATGGAAGACTATGGTCTAGAGTTTGGCGATACTCGACTGGACGAATTCGATTAAACGAGTGAGACAAATCAACTAAAATTAGCTTGGTAACACTGGCAAGCTCACCAAGATTCTTGGCGATTTACTTCAGTCGAAAATAGTCTTAACCAATTAAATTTTATTTCCCGCATATCGCCATTCTCATATAGAGGCATTCTAGTTTAAGTGCTGCTTGGTTTTTAAAATAGAAAAAAGGTGTAAAGGTTTCAATTGCAAAATCTGTATTTGACAGCAAGATGTAAAATTGAACTGTCATAATAGTCTAAGTATAAAAATTAATAATAATAGAACAAAAAAAGCAATGTGAAAAAATTAACTATTGCAGAAATTGTGATAAAAAATTATTTAACTCTATGAAACTTAGAATTTCACATCTCAAAATTTCTAAACACCTCCTAACTCATCGCCGTTGAATTAACTTTCATCTATTTTTTATTCTCTGAATATCACACACATTTATCGCATTAATACTGGAATGCTACAAAATAGTGTAAGTAGAATCTACACAATCGTACTTATTCCATCTTAAAGGATAGGAAAATGAGTGTGAGCAACAAAAGACATTTTAAAACAGTAAAAATCTTAAAATGTAGAAAACTGCACGAGATGTAATTTAACAATCTAAGAACTGCCGAATTTCCTCGTGTAATTTTCGCATTCGTTTCTGCTGTTTCTTCGATGACACATTTTTAAAAAGTTAGTTTTCTGTTTGATAATCTTATAGTAATGCATGATTAAATTATATAATAAATGACATTTTAATGCAAGCAGGAGCCTTCGCAATTTCTGTGTATCAATGATTTCCCATTTAAATTACTTTAACCGGTTAACGTTCAGGATCCTATAAGCAGGACAGATTCTTCCTGTCTCTGTACATCCAGTAAATACATCTATGTTGTTTGGTTTGTGCACGTTCGCTTATCCCAGCACTTTTACTCATCCTCCATTCTTCGGAAAAACCGCTAAAAATATCACTGCTAATTTTTTTCTTGCCGTTGGAGCATGAAAGATGCCATTTTCCTGTCTTTGGAATAAATTGTTAATGCTACTTACAAAGCACTACTGTGAAGAATTGAATTATTCTTATTTTCTTTTTATTCATTAAAATAAAGATTGCCGAGTTCTCAAGAACTTCTATATTTTTCCTTCATAAGAGAGCTAACCAGCATATAATATTTTTACCACAAACTCATAAACTCTCTAGCCAATGCTACAAAAACCTTTGATTTGACACTATAAGGATCGTAAGTCTCAGAGCACTTTAAACTTTTGACGTTATCTCGACGTTAAGTGTGAAGTAACTTTCCGAATACTTGAAAACCGTATGTGCTACTTATCTTCTACTTTAGATAGTAATAAAATAGCGCTAGGTATATATGTCGTCGACAAGATGCGACATCAGGGATTCTTACTTCAGATTGGCTCCGTATCTTTCCAGATTCGCCTTTTGAAGCGAAGGTAGGCTGACAAAGGACTTATATATGCATGGGAGATATAGTCTCATGGACAGCTGACGAGGTGTTAGCTTGAAACTTTAAGCCCTCAATCGCAAGACCCACGAACATCCAGTAGCTGTTGACAGGCTAAATTTAATTTAGTCTTTTCATAAAAAGTTCTGTAATATTGTCCAAAATTATATATCTATGTGTCTGTAGCTGTGTTCGTAATAAAAAAGCATAAAAGGCCAGCTGTGTCCTGACATCTCTATTCCCAGTACGCTACACTACAATGTGTGTGCTGTACGTCCTATTTGTACTACATCCTACTACTATGAGAACAGAAATAAGATTTCTTTCTGCTCCCGTAGTGAAAGTATATGTATCTCAGTGATGTAATCGTAAAACAACCAGAGGGTACACACTATAGGCAGAGGGTATACACTAGAGAGTATAAGCTATAACTACGGAGCTTATGCGGAGTTGTCTAGAAAGTATACTCACCCCTACATCACTGATGTTTCTGAGACTGATGAGGAATTTTTGATATTTTCGAAAACGTTGCGATAGCAAATCATGAGGCATTCAACAAGTATTTTTCCTTCGCATTATAGTACAAAACTTCAGAAATTCTAATTTTTTGACGTTCTAAACATATTCTAAAAATAAATCACTTACATTCTAAATTTTAAAATAACTTGGGCATTAACGGGTTGATCAATTTTAAGTTGCGGATTCTTTATAAGTCTCAAAAATTTTGAAGAGTAAATAAAATTAGCTGTCTGAGACAGTTTTCTCTGTTGTGATTGTTCAGTTGCAAGTTTTTATGCAAATATAAAATCTTTGCCTCGTGTATAAAAAGTGGGGGAACTTGTGAAAGTAAGCTGCTGACTGAAAACTGGCAATCAGAAATTAGATAGTCATAGTCATAATTCATTCAGAAATTATATTCTTGTGCCTTCGTAAGTGTATACTTAACCCTTTGAAGGTCGGTGGTACATTATATATATCATTTAATTTTAATTCCAAACTACCACATGACACACAGAATGTTTGAATAAAATTTGGTTTTATAATGTACGTGAAGAAAATAGTAGATTTATATTCAAATCAATTTGTCCGTAAATTCTGATGGCATTCAATCATTTCAACATTTTAGAAGCATAATTAATTTGCTTTCAAAATGGTTAATGCAAAAGCAGGGATTCTTTTTTTAGCTGCGAATTTGATAGTTTTGTGACTGTTGGATATTGTGAACTGGCATTAAAATATTGAACAAGTTGGTGTAATGCAATAAGGACAAAACTTCCTAATAACACCATAAAAATTAGGAAATACGCTTGGCCTTTCAAAAGAACTTTGTATTTCTTCTTTAGGCTCAAAGAACACGTGTTACCAGTTTAAAAACAGGAGCAGAACATCTTTGAAAGTAGTCTTGCTCTTGCTTTCAAAGTGATAGCACGTGTTCTTTGCGCCTGAAGAAGACAGACAACGTTCTTTTGAAACGCGTAGTGCATTTCCTAATTTTAATGTGTTATTAAGATTTTTTTGCCGTTATTGTGAACTTGGTTTAAATACTAAGGTTATATAGTCGTAAATGTGAACACTGCTACCACCATCCCCACTCAAGACTTCAACAAATGACAGTATTGTACTTATTTGTGTGATTTATTGCAACAGATACGCTGTGGAGGAGTAGAATAAATTTTATAACTTCTACAATTAAATATTCATATGATAAAAAACTACATATGATTAGAAAATCTCTTTGGTTTCGTGAGAAATTTTAATTGATGAAAGGGAATATATATATAATATATTGAATTCTGCATAAAATAAAATATATATCTAAAGGTTTTGGTCTTTTCTTTCATATATTTTTTCGAAAATTAAATTAAAATCTTTATTAGTTCTTTTTTTCTATTAAATGAAATAGCTTTTAAGAATAAACAAATACAAATTATGTTTGTGCTTAACACCTCACGGCAGAAGTGAACATTTCTATGACGATCGTAATTGATTCGTAGTAATTTATATATCATATTAAACATATTGATTACCTTTTTCGTTTTCATTTATCGCCGATCTGGCTATTTTGATCCATCATCAAATTTTCAATCTATAAAAGGCAATATTAAAATATTTATACGTGAGTATGTATGTTATTGTGCACGACAGTACACGCATTCATAATATTAAATTATAAAGGGAAACATATTAATTATTTATTATTGAAACTAAAGTAAAATTATTAAAAACTAGCTGACCGGTTATCATAATCTTAAATATACCTAAAATCAGTGTTTAATGATTTTATATTTTTAAACGAAAATCTTTCCAAACGAACCTAATGTCGGGGGGGGGGGGGCACTGCCTTCGACAGAATACACTCTAGTATTTGTATGATTGTATATTTCTAAGTGAAAATCTATCCAAACTAATCTAGAGTTGGAGACCCCATTGCCGTCGGCAGCGTACACCAGGCGTGCTACGCAAGCTCCGGTCTGTTTATGCAAACGAATCTCGAATATGTGTGATTTTATATTTCAAAACGCAAATCTCTCCAAACGAAATAAGGAGACCCCATTATAGGAATTGCTGATTTAATTTCTGGCATTTAGATATATTAATATTCTGACCAAAAGTTCCTGAGAAAACCGATATAATATAAAACGCTCTCTCACCCTTTTCCTTTTAAAATGAAAAATTATATCTGCCAGTGTTGAAAATGTAGATGTTACGCAGAAACGATATTCCTCCCCGTAAATGTTCTAAAGCACAATTACAACGGAAAACAATTTCTTCAAAAACAATGGGAGAAAAAATATCTCTAGCAAATTCGTGAAACGACCTCTAAAAAATAATTTTTTTGAAATAGTAAATATTATTATTTTTTGAAGCCAAAGATATAGTTAGAACCAAAGAATTATAGAAAAGTTTTTTTTTCTTTTTTCCTTTTTGGTCTGCGAAATTTTAAATCTGCAGAAAAAACGAAAAACAGGAAATCGGCATTCAGAAAATATTTTTTGAAACAGTAAATATTAATAATTCTTTAAACAAAAGATACCATTACAATAGGGAATGTACCCGGAATAAGCGGATTTTTTTTTTATTTTTTGTATTGGAAAACAGATGTGGCAGTTTAAAAATGCAAACAAAAAAAAAATGATCGAAAAACAGGAAATTGGCATTTAAAAAACATTTTTTTGAAACAGTAAATATTAATATTTTGTATACAAATTCACCGTTAAGACCGGGAAAGTACCCGGAATAAGTGGGGTATTTTTTGTTTTTCCATTCTTTCTTTCTTTTTGCTTGATTATACCATGGAAAGCCCGTTTTAGTACAGACAACGGCAGCGTCATGTCATTTTGCGATGTTCATCAGAATTTTTAATTAATACTTTGAAAAGTAATGAAAAATATGGTCCTCAAGTGCATTTGAACTGTTATTATCAAAATCGGATTTGAAGGGAAATATCGCCATCTTAGCCAGTTTTCTGCAACTTTGTCATGTTTATAGCAAGTTATTTTTGTTGCCAAATGTTGCTAATATTACGTCTTATATTACGCCAAATATTGCTAAGCTTGGCGACAATTTTGCGCAGGAGTACTCTCGTGCACGTGTGTATGTGATTATATGTCAATACATAAGTCTTACTGTACGTAAATTAAATCTGAAAAAATAGATCAGTTGTTGAAGACACAGGTTTTGTTGCATAAATAAGAGTTTTTCCAAAGAAGTTATAATATGAGTATTTGAACTACTTAGGTTTTACTTACAGCTGTGGTTGATGAGCTTTATTCACTGTGAAATAAAACTATCGGACTGCATTTGTGTTTTGTTGCACAAATAAGTGTTTTACCGCAAATGAGCTTGATTCTCTACCCTGCAAAAAAAGTGTGTCGTGCGCCTATAGCAGGGGTCGAAGCGTCCTATATATTTTTTAAATAATCCCCACCACTATTTTCAAAATATAATATTCACAATATCCTTCTATTGCACATTTTAAAGAAATCTACCATGAAATTTATAGTTTGAAAATAGTTGTATCAAATATATAAAAAAAATATAGAACGCTGCGACCCCTGCTATAGAAATATTCACTTGAAAATAAAGCAAAAACTAAATGTGGCATTAGATTCAATGTGATAAAATCACAATTAACATTCAAAAATTGAATAAAAGAATTCTTAGACTGAATTCAACCAACGATTGTTTTTAAAAAGTTATATTTATGAATTTAAAAAACATGAAAGACGTTCTTAGATAAATTAAAGCAACTGTCGATTACTTTGCTATGTTCAAAGAATTAACTATACGAAAGAACTAGGACTCAAGGAAAGAAATAGTCAAGAGCGATAAACCTTGACACGGAAAAATCATTCAATTTCCATTGTTTATTTTGATGAAGGAATAGAAAAAAAAGCTTTTCCATTGTAATTGTAATTTAAAAGGTAAATGGAAGAAACATTTTGAAAATTTGTTAAATTTTTATTTTTTGTGTCAGCTTTTATCTATTCTTGACTACTCTTTTATTTATTCATTTTCTGTTGTTGTTGCAAGAATTACGGAAGTTGTCTTAACGATAGCTAAATGAGAAAAAAAATATCCAAAATAATAGATTAGAACAATAGGTAGCAATTAATGGGAAAAGTGAAAATTTTAGTTAGTAGTCTATAATCAATAATAAAATCAAATGTTATAGTAGTTATTGTTTACTTTATTTTTTAACAAAAATGTATTCCAAATATACAGAGTGTCACAGAACGTCAGATACAAATTCAGTAGTGAACACTGCGATAAACATAAAATACACTGCGATACACTAGTTCATAAAACTATTTCCTCAGTCAAAAATATGGAGCGTTTCGCTCAATCTGAATAATCTTTTGTTTATAACTTTAACAATAATAAGGCATATTAACAAAATATTCAACACTACATTGTTTCGTGTAAAACGCAATGCCACTGTGAAAAGTTCTGGAAGAATACAGTAGATCCACCAGTAACGCCGTATATAATGTGAACAACATTCTGAAAAAGGCGTGTCTCGTTCAGTACTGTTTGGATGCAGATGGTGGCTTCTCGTGGCTTCTCGTGATGTCTTGGATGCTTCTCGTGATATCGTTACATTTTGCACTAATTATGAACTAAAATCCGAGATCGGATTGAATTAAGGTTTTTATTTTTGACTGAATTAATAAATGGATTCCGACCTCAGTTTTCTATATAAAAAATTGTTTAAAATATAGATAAAATGCTTAAGTAATACAAAGAGGAAACACAAAAGTCTTAAAAAACCTTTTAATGATCAACATATGTTTCAGTGCTCATATACGGCAACATTTTCAAGATATATAACGATAAACAAAAATATTCTCGCAAATTTTTGAAAATAAACTTGAAAACATAAATCATTAGATCATATACGTAAAAAAAAATCCCTGGCGGCTTGGCCTACAGGCACAGGTAGATTTCGAAGACGCAGACCGTGAGGCGTCTGTTTGTTGGGAATTGTGGAAGAAATTACCTTTTTGCCAGGATGCCGCAGTTGGGACCGCCCACTTCGAAATCTAACTTGTTTGCAGGCGGAGCCGGCAACGATTTATTTTATTTTATTTTATTTTATTTTTCTGCAATAAAGGTTAGTCCTATAAAAAACTTGTCAATATAAAAGTTTTAGATAATATTAAGAGGATTTATAATAAATATATGCGGATTTGATATCTTGTGAACTGCCGAAGTTATGAATGTGTTTCTTCTAAACCAACTACCCACCCCCCCCCCCCCCCGCCTTGGGCCCATTTTTAATGATATCAAAAATCTGTCATACATAAATTTTCGGCCCTGTTCCTAGAAGTAATAATAACTTTAAACAGATTCAATACGTATCATAATTAAGGAGTTAAGGGTTTTTTCTATTTTCACGAAAAGTCCCCCATTTCCTCCCTCCTCGGTTCAATTTTACCCATTAACGAACTTGACCGAGATTTTATGCGAGATTATATATATATATATATATATATATATATATATATATATATATATATATATATAAAGTTTTGAATTTGGTGTGGTTTTGGGTTCTGAGAGTCATGATCGGCGTAGATCGGCAAAATTTTTTTAAAAATTCCAACTTAGGGGAGAATGTAATAGGTAGTATTTCTTACGAAATCTACCTAAAAGCATGTGCTTGAAATAGTCAACTGTCAACCTGAAAATAAAATTTTCCTTATTGCTTTTTAAAACAGAAATGCACCTCGTGCCAAATTTTAGGTAATTCAAATGAGGTGGATTCATTGCAAATGTTCACGTTACGCATATAGATTTCTATTGATTCACGGATAATAAATGTGAAATAAAGCCTTGATGGATAAATTATTTTACTAATTTTAAAATCTATTTTTAAAGTCTCTGTTCTATGTACTCTTGCCAGTGCTGTAGTTCTTCTGTCATATTTGATATTTGCCATATGCTCTTTTAATCTTGTTTTAAACTTTCTAGTGGTCATTCCTATATAATATTGTAATGTTCCATCTGCTCTGGTGAACAGGATTTCAAGATAAACTAGTCGTTGGGGGCCACCGTAATACTTACCCATCATGGATATGCATAATGTAAAATATTAAAACAAAAATGTGTAAACTACTTATAAAATGCATAGCAATTCAAATAAAATCGTGGCTTGATGACGTCATAACTTTATAGGCTCGATTACTGAATTGCTTGAAAGAGGTTTTTCCTTATAACTCGAAAAATAATAATCCTATTAACTAGCGGTTTATTGCATCTGATTAAGCGTCAAATTTCCAATTAAAATATATCTTTGAAGTGAAATTTGGATGAAATACAGGGTCATGAAAAATCGAAGAGTGTGGAAAATAGGATTACAAATATCTCAGCAACTAATTATCCGATCGACTTCATGCTTTATGCAAAATTTATGTTTTTTTATTGTCTTTTATATTCATTTCTTAAAATAAACAATTTCGAAAATTTTTATATACCTTTTATCAGAACGAATATTTCGATAGTCCGAAAAAAATAGTTCCGGTTAATCGAGGTTATTGAAATGAAATAGGCTTCTTCCCATTATTACATACTAAGTACATACCAAATTGCAAGTGTCTATCTCAATTTTTTCGGGAGATAGAGCGTTTACAGACACACACACACACAGACACACAGACGGACGGCAAAATTTTTTTTCTAAAAATATGTTTTTTGGAATCTCCAGTGTCTGAAACGTGTAAATCCGTCAAAAATTTTTTTTCGATTTTCAAAACGATTGCAAGACTTACCCTATACTACGTATGATGGGTAAGTAAAAAAATTTTTTTCGATTTTCAAAACGATTACAAGACTTACCCTATACTACGTATGATGGGTAAGTAAAAACAATAAGGAAATATTAATTTTCCCGTTTACAGTTGACTATTTCAAGCACCTGTTTTTTTACATATATGATCTCGTGATTTATATTTTCAAGTTTATTTTCAAAAATTTGCGAGACTATTTTTTTTTATTGTTATATATCTTGAAAATGGCGCCTTATATGAGCGCTGAAACATATGTCGATCATTAAAAGGTTTTTATACGTTTTTTGTGTTTCCTCTTTGTATCACGTAAGCATTTTATCTATATTTTAATTATATTTAATGATCTTATTATGTGATTATGGAAAAAATTGTTTATTATGATATACTCTATCTGCTCTAGTTAGTATGCGGACTTTCTAAAATCTTTGAAACCATGACATTCAAAATTCTACATGTAAACTTCCAAATTCTAACGTCATTGTATAACAGTGTAATTTCTTTTTTCTTCTCTCTGACTGTCCAGCAAAAGGGCAAAATCGTAATGTTGTTTTTTCTGTTTTAAATGCTAAACAAAGAGGATTATTCCAAAATTATATAAAATACTTAATTATATAGATGAATGTAATCATTGAGGATATGAATCATTACCCAATGTATTAAAACTGCATTACATCAGCAGAATTATAAATTTAAATAATGCTTGTATTGCAGTGAAACCTGGAGCTTAGTGAACGTAATTAGCGCGGGCATGTCAGTGAGAGGGTTTTAAAAGCTTCAATAAGCCGAGATTCTTTCCTGGCTAATCCCTCACTGGGTTAGCTGGGAACAGCAGATTCTTCCTCCTGGTCTTTGGTGATATTTCCAATATGTCGGCCAATAGATAGGTGTCTCCTGACTCTTGTACATTTAGTATAAAAATCAGCTATGATGACCTAATAAGAGCGATTTTGTTTGTTTTTACGTACGAAGTTCCACAGCATTACCATCAACGAATCTTCTGATAATTACCTGATGTGATTTTCCATGTAAGTCTGATTACAACCAATTCATAATTAATTATACTCTAATGCATATAAAAATAATTAAATTACTCTTGACTATGGATATAAAAATGTCTAATTATACTGACCTATTTTATGTTAATAGAAAATTGATTTATGCTGCAGAACGTTTTTTCTTTTCCTGAAAATAACTCCTTTATTTTTGTCATGTGTGTCCTTTTTCTTACCGCGGAGGGAAACATTTAATGTAAAATATAAACCGATAAATCGATTTAAAGATTGCAAAGAGTTCCTTGAAAATCATCGTTAAATCGAGGTTATCGTTAAATAGGGGAACGCATTAGATACAGTGACACTGTATAAAAGTTCATTATTAAATTTTGATTAAAGTATTTCACTGTATTTCTTTTTGGCTCATTAAATATACACTTTTAAAAGCAAACAAATATGAATAAATTTTTGCTTTTTCCTGTGTAATAGGTGATAGGGATGTTCCTGTTCCAAAAACGTCCATACATTTCCATAATTCATTAAGAATTTTTTATCTTCATTTGATCTATATATATATATATTTTTAATTGAAGTGATTTTCGCGATTTTATCACGTTCTGTATTAAAATCACAATTATAATTACACGGATTTTTCTTGTTTTCGTTATAAAATTCTTGAATAATATCTAGGAGCACGAGAGTCAAACTCCAGAACCTAAAAACGAAAAATTTTGGCTTCAAATTTCATACCAAACTCATATTCAAATTCCTCTAAATCAAAACTCTTCATCATTCCACATCGTTCAATAGAAGAACAATAAAGAGAAAAAATTGAGAATTCGTGTAACTAATAAATATGTCTAAAACATTTAAAAGTCATCAAAATTATCGTGAAATAAAGGGAAACTATAGTTAAAACGAGTATCATTCAACATATAAATAAATATAGATGTACTAGTGTCATATAAATTTATCGCTTAAGTACGAAAATCGTTAAATCATGGTTAGACTGTATTTTCTGGGCACTGGGATAGCAACTTTTTGTGCAAATCTGGGAAATAAAAATAGCTGTCAAAGTGTCGAGCATAGAAATGATTTTAAGAGATACTTTTAGACATTTAGGGGGTCTACTAATTTTAAAATATAGACAGTAACAAATAACGTTTATTGGATTACATAATAAAATTAGTATAAAAATAAAAATAGTTCTTTTTAAAGCGCTCTTTTATAAGCATTCAAAGTTTATCTTGAAAATCACCCGCTAATTTCATGACAGCAATTCATGATTTATCCAAAAAATTTTCGTTACATACATTAATTTTGCATGGCCACAGATTTCGTGTACGTAAAATTCCCCGCATTTTTTAATGCTTGGTAGAAAGCGCAAGCTAGTGAATTTATGTCTTCTTGTGCCCGAAACCCGTAGGATATAAAGTTTAGTCAAAATAGTCTGAGCCGTTTTTTAGATAAAGTTAGCTTGACACACAGTGACCCAAAATGACCCTATAATCGGATTTTCTCGAGCATATGACCTAGCCCAATGATTTTCTCGTGCTCAAAAACCGTAGGATACAAAATTTAGTTCAAATCGTCTGAGTCGTTTTAAAGATAAAAATAGCTTGGCCCATAATGACCCATGACCAAAATGACCCATTAATCAAATTTTCTCGAACATGTGACCTAGCCCAACAGTCTTCTCGTGCCCGAAAACCATAGGATGCAAAATTTAGTCTAAATAATCTGAGCCGTTTTTAGATAAAATTATCTTGACCCACTAAATCAAAATTTCTCGGACGTGACCTATCCCAAAGATTTTCTCGTGCCCGAAACTCGAAGGATATAAAATTTAATCAAAATCGTTCGACCCGTTTTTTAGATAAAATTAACTTGAACCGCGTTGACCCAAAAAGGACCCACTAATCAAAAGTTCTCGAACATGTGACCCAGCACAATAGTCTTCTCGTGCCCGAAAATGGTAGGATAAAAAATTTAGTCAAAATCATTTGAACCGTTGCACGGTGGGAGATTTATCGATTCTAGCTGGCCAAAATTATTTTCCAATTTATTTCTCTTGAACGCTATGTTTTATTTAAATAAATGATATATTAAACTTATTTAATCAAAATTTATTGCGTTTTAAATCAAAGTTTCTTCGGAGGTGGTTATTTTGAATTGGAAATTGATTAATTTGAGACATTAAAACTCTGAAATATGTATTTGATACATTTTATGTGTCATTCAATTAGGTAAATTACGTTTAAAGCGTTAAGACATTTAATAAATGAGTTAATCTAATTTTTTAATAGGTACGTATTGATAATTTTAATGATACTTTGTTAACAGAATGGGATTTAAAGTGATAAAATTATATTTCTGTAGAATTTTTTTTTTATATATATTTTTTGTTGAAGTATTAAATGCATTAAGAGTCGGAGAGATGGAACAGAGACATATGCGAGTGCTATTGAATAAAATGTGCAACAATGATGATATGAATGGCGAGTTCTCAATTGAAAAGGCACCACGTATCTACCCGACCAACGACCAAGTAACAAAACATAATGATGCAGTATTACAACACTTCAGAAGAAAGGGAATTGCAATATCGGGAATCAAAGCGCAAGACCAGTTGGTAGATGCTACACGCACACGTAACATCGAAGCATTAGATATGAGTAAAATAATACCAACTGACATTAATAAAACTGGTGGTCTTCCTGCAGAATTACAGATATTCGTCGGAGCTAAAGTGATGTTAAGATCAAATATTGATGTGAAGAAAGGTTTAGTTAATGGTGCGATTGGATTCATCACCGATATTCATTGGCATAATTTCCGCCACGCGCAAATGTATGAACAAGACATTCCATCAGTCACTGTGAGCTTTGGAAATAATGGTGTTCACAGATTCGAGCCAATATCAGTGCAATTCCCCGCCAAACGCAGCTACGGTACTGCTGAACGAAGGATGCTACCATTAATACTATAATTGTCATCAACAGTACATAAGATGCAAGGTAGAACTGTAGATTATGCAGTAATATATCTAGGGCGAAAACTCTTCGCAGCAGGTCAAGCATATGTCGCCTTGAGTCGTGTAAAATCATTAGATGGACTATTAATTGAAGAACTGGACTGCTTGAAACTCACTGGAAAGGTTCCTTGCAATAATGAAGCATTACAAGAGATGGATAGAATGAGAAATTATAGACCACCATCAGCTTCAAAAATTAGAAACGAAAAAAATAGAAAGCGAATAAATAGTAACAAACAAAAATAATAGTCCAACACCATATATAGAAAGGAAAATGAAAAATTGCAAGGAAATTTGCTTTCTATTTCGCCACTTAATATTGTGATTCTGTCATATGTATATATATATTTATATTAATTGTAATTATTTAATAGAAAGTATTTAAAATACAATTTTTCTTTGTTGACATAAGTAGGAATTGACTTTTTTTTTTTATATTACTTGTTATAGTAAGCTTAATGGATCTTATGTTAGGTTCAGGCAAAAGATCAGCGAAGACATTTGCTTGGAGAGAGTGCTTGAATTTTGCTAATATTTTGAGGAGAACACCCCCCCCCCTCTTAAATTTAGTGTATTAGTTAAATTTAGTGTTAAGCTTATTTGGACTAAGTAGGGAGATTGTGGTCTAATTTTTTATATGAATTACGATTATAGAAGTTTATCCGAGTAAAATTATTATTATTTCATGAACTGTTTATTTCTAAGTTTAAAGTTTTCATGTCTTTTAAATATTTATCATGCATCATGACTTCTCTACCCTTTGTTTACATTGTTATATAATTTAAATTGATTTATAATACTTAGTTCCAGATCGCTTATTTTTTAAACAATACGAACTTTCAATAATGTAGTAGTACTGATAGCATGCATTTATAACAATGCTTTTTGATTAACAATGTTAATGCGGAATTAATTCATATTCATTTTTTTTGTTCATTGTTTATCTCCTTAAACAATGTGTACTTTCAACAATATAATTATAGAATAGATTTACAACACTGCTTTTTGATCAACAATGAAAATATAGACTTACATCATTCACTCAAATATCGTAACCTATAATTTTGAGAAAAAAAGTATTTTAATAATAATTCGAATAATTTATAAACATTTTCATACAAAATAATTTTTTTTCGCCTTCTATTGCTCTTATACATATTTATATAAAAAAAATGGGTCAATGCATATAAAAAAAGACCCCAAACAAAATGATATATTGACGTCCACGATCGACTATCAAAATGAATTGATTGACTCAGTACTTAAAAAAAAGAAATTTCATATATGCAGTGTAACTGAATTTGGCACTTTTGGACCTACAATAAATATAAAGTTTCCACCTATGAAAAATGAAATAGCAGTAAAGATTTTAAAGCAAGAAAATATCGGGCCAGAAGAACTTGAGTGGTACCATCTGTACAATGATAATACACTGAGCCTCATTCATATAGAATTTGTTGAAGATATCAATGTATTCTTATTTTACACAGAAGACTGGAATTACACTCTGAAAGAAATGATTACTAATAAATTTCTCCAAAATAGTGAGTCAGGAATAAAAAAAGTTATGAAGTGGTTGAAACAAGTTACAGCTGGACTCAATTATATGCATTTGAAGAATTTCTTTCATCTGAATATATCTACTGAAAACATTGTACTTACACATGAAAATAATGCAAAAATAACGAATTTTCATTATGTTTGCTCAAGAAAAGCTTTCCGTGAAAAGCAAGGTAATATTATTCTCTCAATTTTAGTGTTATTTTTAATATAATATGTAAAATTTTAAAGGAAATGCGTTACAAAAATGTAAATAACGAAAAACTGTTAACTTAAATATCAATAAAACTTTCATTTTAATGATAAATAAGGACATCTAATGGAACAGTTACGTTTATTTAACATTTTATATTCATGTGTATAAACATTGATTGTCAGAAAAGCTTTATTTTAAAAAAAATCCCTAAAATTTCAGTTTAACTGGGCCACCATTAACTGTAGTATTATAGCCTTGACTTTTCATTAGGAAATCACTCCTAATTTTTTTTCGGTTATTGTGTATTTTATATACAACGCCTCGTAGTTAAGTGACAGAAGGCTTTCGAAATTGGTTATGCAATGTACAAATGCAAAGTAATCACGTACTTCACTTTTTATTGCTGATTTCTAGTTAGGGAATTAAATTTAGGTACTTTTCTAGTATAGGGGACTTGGCGTGATAAAGAAAATAGCCTTGGCGAGAGAAGGAAATTGTGCAACTTATCTTCTGGCAACCTGTTCACTGTTTCATATACACAAGCAGTTTTTTGTATATTTATACAATATATTTAAAGAAGCCATTTTTATCTATTTTTATATGCAAGCAGATATAAATTGTATATAAAAAGCAATAATAATAATAATAATAATAATAATAATAATAATAATAATAATAATAATAATATATATAATCTGCTGTTTGCTTTTGTTAATTTTATGTATTAACTTAATTGTATTCTGCATACACTTTATGATTACCCATCTTTAAATAGGAGATTAGGTTATTTTTGATGCAAAAGCTTGTTTCATGTATCTTGAAATTCAAAGGTATTACAATTATATATATATATATATATATGTGTGTGTGTGTGTGTGTGGCGTTTTGACGAAGATGAGACACCACGAGAAAATGGCAGTCCGTCAAAGATATAGAAGGCCGCAGTCGATATCAATAATCATGGCGAAGTGGTGAGGCAATAATGAGATTCCACAAGAGTTTCTTCAATAAATACCAGCCAATTTCCAGACAAATCGTTTATTTAGAATGAGAGGGATGCAGTAACAGTTCCCACAGGTATAAACTTATAGCCCTCAGGCTTCACGATGGCTCACTACATTGTTTTAAAGATGTTAAATAGCTGTATGAAAATTCTACGAGACTACAACACCAGATACATATTTGTTTACACTTCCAAACACGTGAAAAATCCTCTCTCCGAAGCATGCCAGCGAGTTTTGTTCACTGAGCGTAGACATACAGAAAAACGACGTCACGTGCGCACAAACCAGTGAGTGAGAGGCGAGATCCAGACCAGCGAATGAGGCGAGAAACACGAAAGAGTTCCTCCCCTGGCCGCGCATCAATTTTGAAGTGAAAAATTCCCAGCGCGCGAAATCAGAGCATGGAATAATAATAATAAAAAGAAAATGGCTTTTTAAAAACATTCGAAATGAGAAAGCGTCTCTCGGAATTTTATAGATTGGGGAGCTGATAAAAGTTACGAATGAACTTAAAATTTTAGATTAAGATTTGGAATAAGATAATTATTAATGTACGGGTATTTACTTTTAAAAGGACATTAAATAGGAATAAATATTATTAAGAATTAAGGAAATACTGACTATGTCAGAAGTTAGATTAATTTAAAGGACTAATGCGAAATAAATGTGAAGGATTTGCGAAGGAAATAATTATTTTATATAACATATATATATATATATATATCTGTGTGTGTGTGTGTGTGTGTGTATATATATGTATCTCATTTTCTGAAGACCGAAATGCGTCAAAATGTTTAAAAAAATAAAAAAAACGACAAGGATGGAAAGTACGAAAATTTGAATGTTTAGCTTCATTTAGATCCGTGATTCATAACTTTTTCTTGGCTTTGCTGTATTCTCACATTTTCTAAAATCATGCCACAATAATAATAATAATAATAATAATGTATTAGAAATTCAGATACGATAGCTTAAATGAAAATTGCTTAGAAATTAAATTCAACACTTCATCATCTGAAAGTTCTTCATTCTGGCTCTCAGAATATAGAGCCTTTTCTTCTATCTTGAAAAATTAACAACGCAATGACTGTCTTTTGAAAAAAAGAGTTGTTTTAATTTTTATTTTGTAATTTTATTAGTTAGGAAAATATTTGAAGTCAACAATATTATATAAATGAATTTACTGGTTAGATGATTTTCTCAAGAACTTTCTTGCATAATTCTCTCTACAGGCACAGAAATGTCTATTCGTTACCTCAGCAGTTTCTTATGATTAATGTCCAAAACGGACAGAAGGGCATTCTATATATATATATATATATATATATATATGAATGTATGTAATTGTATATTTATACTTATCTCTACATAGCAAAACTTTATGTAAATAGTGGGAGTCATAAGACACAATGGAGAAAGTTCTACATAATGTTTTCCATATCCAAAGTGAATTTCGAGAATTTTCTAGGCCAATTTCGATACCACTCGAAATTTTCCCGGTATGTATTATATTTTATATGAATCTGTCATGAGATTGACATACATTTAACAACTTTCGGCCAAATTGGGCCGTACATTTAAACTTTTGCGCTTGCGAAACTTCATGTGTTCTTAATTGTAATTTTCCTGTATAAACAAAACATTTTCAATCGAATTAATTATTTCGGAGCTTGTTGCTGCTGTATAATGGTTCAAAAGTTTATTTGTGTGATTGACTTAAATCCTGGTGACTTTGATTAAAAAAAAATGATACTTGAACTAAAATTTCAAAAAATATTAATTTAGACTTAATAAGGTAAAAACAATTCTAAAACCCAGAGATGCAGATAGATACAGACAAACTAAACTTTATCGAAAAGTTAATAATCTAAACTGTTTAGCCTCAGCACAAGGCCATTGCCGAGATTAGGGATCTGATTAAAACAACAGGAATTGAGGTTCATCTGCATTGGGTCCGGGCCCATGTCCGTCACATCTTTAACGAGAGGGCGGACAAGTTGGCAAAAGAAGCCACTGCTCGACATGACGTCGATGTAGTGATTCCAGTCACGCGCCGCCAAGCCAAAAAATACCTCTTTGGACGTGCCTTGTCCGAGTGGCAAGAGAGATGGGACCGATCTGGGACCGGGCGCAAGACCTATGAATCTTTCCCACGCGTAGGCATCCGTCGACTGCAGGGCGATTTCTTCATTAATCAGGTCTTCACGGGACACGGCACCTTTGGCGATCATCAGGCTCGATTCTTTCACCACGACTCTACATGTTTTTGTGGGGTTGAGGTGTGTGACATCAGCCACGTGCTCTTCCGGTGCGAGCTCTGGAAGTCTGTGCGGGAAAAGTACTTTCCTCGTGACTTTCGGACGCGAACGCCGCGCGATCTCTGCCTGTGTGGCTACGCCAGAAAGGGTGTCAGGTTGATCATTCACCGACTCCTTATGCGTACATTAGATCGCAACCTTGGTCGCCAAAGAGCAGGCCGTAATCACCGAGCTCTTCCACGCCCACACTTGAACGCACTGCGGAATGCCCGTGGTCCCCACGGCGCAGGACGTAGAGGTAGAGGTAATGGTGCAATAAGTACGCAGGCTTGAGACTCGTCTCATAAGCCGGCAGTGTCTGTGATAAAATGGGCTAGTCACAGTTGTGTATATATATGTTGTTGTTGTTGTAGTTAAAGTTTGATATATATATGCATGTTGTTGTTGTTGTTGTAAATTTAGAGTTTATATTTGTTGTAGTACTAATCCCTTCTTTTTCAGGATCCACGGCAAAAGGGAACGTGACAACCTCTGTAGGTTGCCCACACCCCTCGAGCTGTGGTAAAGCAAGAGCCGTCGTGGTAACTCGACATATGACCTAGCGACCGTCTCCCCCTATGGGGTCTCGCGAACGAAGTCGTCGGGGGTTCCACGGCGGTTCATCAAGGTTCCGTCTCTGCGGAAGTTTCCTCCGAGATGTGGGGTTACTGCCGTGACGACTACGTCACCATACCTTGGTAAAATGACCTGGGGGTCCGCAGTGGGGAGCGGCCTCAGGCCGATCGCAGCGCCGGGCGAGACAAAGCCCTGGTGCGTTAAAAGCCCTTCAGAGGCTTGGGTGCGATGGTCGTTTACGCGCGTCGGCGACCCCCGTGGGCGCCTGACGGCGCAGGATAGTTTTATCTTGCTTTTTAATATAACTTTTTCTATTTTAAAAATGACAAATTTTTTAAAAAAATAAAGAGTTTTTTGCGACATTAAATATGAATTAACAATTGATCTGTTGAAAATTTATGCACATAAATCCGATAAAACAAAGTCCGTATTTAGTTCGGAAGCGTCCATAACATAGCACTATTTTTTATTCTACTTGAAATAACAGATTGAACAACTATGCTCAAAAACGTGAATCATTCATAAAATAAGAAACACTATCTTTGCATTAGTCTCTGTTTTATATCAAAATCATTCACAGGGTACAACGCCCCAACTATTAAGCAATATCAGTTAAAAAATAAATTATGCTAGGAATTTTTTTTAAATTGACTTTTGGCCAGCTAGAATCAGTAAATCTCCCACCGTGCGTAGTTTAGATACAATTAGCTTGACCCTGACCTATGATGACCCAAGATGACCCACTAATCGAATTTTCCCGAACATGTGACCTAGCCCAATGTTTTTCTGGTGTACCAAAACTGTAGAATACAAAATTTCGTCAAAATCGTTAAAGCCGTTTTTAAGATTATATATATATACTAGGGGGCCTACTCCCTGCGAGCTACGCTCGCCAACCCCCGCTCAGACTTCGAGGCCTCTAAAAACATGACAGCGTGCTTTGTTTTAAAAATATTGGTAAATCTGTAATTGGGTTGCCATGCTTTTAACGTTTTAATGGGCATTTTTTGATTATCATAGCCTCATACACAGCTGTTACGACAACTGACGACTGTTTTCGGGATTGATAAGTAAAATCAATTACAACTTGAAAACCAGCTTGTATAAAATGGTTAGGTTTAAATTGTGGCTTCCTCTCGGACTTTTATAACAACTATCGGTATTCTATTCTTCCTTTGCGTTTAAGGATGAGAAAAGAAAAATTCCATCTTCTTGTGAGTAACATTAAGAACCACGGTATTGAAAAGTACTATGTTATAGACATTTTCAGTAACAGGTTTTAATTTTCTCTCTATTTTAGTGCATCATTATGCATATTTTCATGTTATTTTAAATATGTAAATTATTTATTTTAATTAATATGTATATACGAATTTTTTAATAATTATTTATCTTACAGAATTAATTAAACATTTTGTGCATGCCTGCCTGCATTTATTCGGCAACAATTGATGATATTTAAACAAATTTGCTATCCGCGATAATTTTTCGCCATGTTATGTCACTTGAATACTGTCCATAAGAAAATAGGGTATTTTTCCAGTATAGGATACTTTGCTTTTAGCTTTGGCGTAATTCGAGCTTCAAAAAGGGATAGATTCGTTAATATACATAGATTTGTTGCCAAAAGTTATGAAAACAAACCCAATGAACTTTTGGTGCTTTTCTATTATAGGGGTCTTGACGCTTTTTTAAGAAGCTTGGCGCAATTCGGGCATCAGAAAGTGAGATTTGGTGCCAAATGACATAAACAGCCATGGAAATAAATTCGGCGATTTTTTTGTTTATATGCGTATTTTAATTATACGTATATTATTATTGTTTTTTCTATACAAATTACTTCTGATTATATATAAAATAGGATAAATGACATTTTGACGCTAAACAAATTGTATAAATATTGAAAAAATGCTTCTGTATACGAAATGACAAAGTGAATAGGTTGACAGAAAGTATGTTGCCAAATTTCCTTTTCCGCCAAGGCTATTTTCTCTGTTTCGTCAAGGTCCCATATACTGGAAAAGCACCGAACTTTTATGCTTGTTTATACATGTATTTATATGTATATATACAATTTATTTATAATTGTCTTTCAATTTACCTCTTTTTGTACATAAAAATAGATAAATGACTTCTTTATATTAAATAAATTGTACAAATATCGAAGTAATTGCTTGTGTATATCAAAAAGCGAATAGATTGTTAGAAAACATGTTGCCGGATTTCAATTCATCGCCAAGGTCACTTAGTGTATCTCGCGAAGGCCCCTAAATTGGAAAAGAAACGAAAATAATTTCAATATATAACGTAATTTACACCTTAAGTGTGTTTCGAGTATGGTAATTTAATTAATTATTTGTAGTTTTTTCTTCTCTTTGTTATTTATGTGTAAACATATAATTCATTATTAAAAAAGTAATGCTACTGAAATATTAATTTGTTTAAACTTTAATAGCATTTCTTTAGTATATAGGGAGCATTTTTTCCTTGCTGCCAATAAAAGAGATAAAGAAGTAAATGTCATTTTACCATAATTGATGTCATATTCTCATTAAAATTGGAAAGAAAACCAAGCAGGATATTTTATTCTCCTTCCGTTCAGTTGGGCAATTATTATTTTATATATTCGTTTCAAATATCCGAATTAGTGATTTTATAAATTCGTTTAATTAAATTTTACAAAAAAATTACAAAATGATAGCAATAAATAATAATTACTATTAATTCCCCCCTTTCTTTTGCGTTTACATAAATGACGTCATTTGGATGAATTTATTCAAAATATTTTCAGTTTATAAATTAAATTAAATGCTGACAGACGATTGAATCTTGACGATAGAAATGTGATTTTTTTCACATTTTCATGAAAAACATAATTTAATCACATCTTGTGTTCATTATTGATTGAAATAAAAGATAAATTGAATTTCAATTTGAAAATGACGAATAAAAAGAAATCAATAATCCCTATCGGGATCCTTTTCAATTTTTCCCCCTTTTTTGTCGCAAAAAAAAAACTGAGTAATTAGTTGCCATCATTACAGAAATGTCATTAAAATTAGAAAGAAATTAATATCTCGAAAACTAATTCCAATTTCAAAATTCTATTACCAGTTTTGACTTCTGCGGATTTTTATGGACAATTGGTATTAATTTCACCATCAAGCGTTTAATATTTTATTAAAAATAGCCCTGAAACATAATCAGTCGTTTAATCAATCGTTTCATAAAATCGTTTCATAAATTCGTTTCGTAAAATCGTTTCACAAATTCGTTTCATTAGGATTTTATATATATAGGGTAGATATATATATATATATATATATATATACACAATTTTCCCTCGTATTAGAATATATGATATAGTACTTCGTGCGAACTTGCATGTAGAAAATAAGGGAATTCCTTTTTTTAATAGATTGAAAATGCTGAAAACATATAAGGCATAACGATCTCAGGCACTGCATATTTAAACCCACGACCACCGGCTATTGGAACCGAGCTTCTAATGATGAATGCGAAATATTTTGTTTTAAAAATCAATTGCTGCAGGTAACAAATTATTTCTCACTATTTGAGCATAACCTATTTTAAAGTTAAAAAGCAAGGTGTTAAGTGAATTGAAAAGCTTGTCTATAAAATATTTATACATAAAATATCGTAAGAAAGAGATTTTCACTATAAAATGCGAATACATTTTTAAATTTTCAAGGCTAGTATCCTAGTTGCCAAGTTTTCCCATTTTTTGAGACCACTATTTTCAAATAGTAATCTTTGTCTTATTTTATAGAAGAATTTAAGCCATTAAATAAAGCAATATCCCTAATCGGAAATAGCGGTACTCAAAAAAACGCAAGGAAAAATAAAGTTCTTCCGACCTGTACCGGGAGGAAAAGGTAACTTTCATAGTCAATAACCACGTTTTTAAAAATTCAACTCATTTTACTCAAACACCCTAAGGTAAATTGCTTGGAAACCGATTATAGAAGTTTCAATCTGTGTTTTCGTTAATACTGAATTTGAATGCGCATTTCTGCATGAGAGTTACAGCATACCAAAAATCAGATTGTTTCCAAATATCAGCCAACCTAGAATTTCAAACTGCCATATCTCTGCCATTTTTTAAGATATAGCAAAAACAAAAAATGTTCCAGAACCCTTGTACCACGTTCTAACACTTAACAGAAACAATTTTTTCAATTTATAAATTTTTTGTACATGTTTTTTAATTAAAAAAAAATTAAAAATATTTCGCTGGCGGCCATTTTGAAACATGACGGCGGATGAAGCTTGCCAATGAACTCGGTCGAGACCTTGATATGTTCTGCACACATAATCAGTCACATTCATATCGGTTCATAAATACGAGAGTTACAGCATAACAAATATCAGATTGTTTTAAAATTTCAGCCACCTAATAATTTCAAACTGTTATATCTCAGCCATTCTTTAAGCTATAGCAAAAACAAAAAATGTTCCAGAATCCTTGTTTCACGTTCTAACACTTAACACAAACAATTTATTCAATTTATAAATTTTTTGTACATGTTTTTGAATTAAAAAAATTAAAAAGTTTTCACTGGAACAAGTGAATTAACAAGATGTTTTGAAACAAAATGGCGGATGCAGCTGTCCAACGAAATCGGTCGAGACCTTAGTATGTCCTATACACATGCTCAGTTATATCCAAATAGGTTCATAAATAAGAGAGTTACGGCATGACACACGTCAGATATATATATATATATATATATATATATATATATATATATATATATATATATATATATATATATATATATATATATGGATATGTATAAATAAACATTTGAACGGAGGGTGGTTTGGGGGTCTTGGGTTCATGATCGGTGAAAATATACCAAAAGTTTTTGGAATTGCTTGCCTCCGAACTGCTGCAATAAGCAGCTTTTTGTATTGAAAGCTACCTAAAGCAGGGAGTGTTGGCAGCTATGTAGCAACTAACTGATACAATCTCTTCAATACAGAGAAGCATAAATTTGAGATACCCAGTTTAAATTGAGTTAGACGTGACTTTTTGATAATATACTATGTATAGTATACCTATGTATGGAAATTTTTATCTAATAATTTTAATTGCACTTTTATAGTAGTTTAAGAAGTATTTTCTACAGTTGTTTCTCCCTTTTTAATTTGTATCTATATTTACATAGCTATGTATGTATTAAACCATGTTTGCATGCATGTAACGAATTACTCACATCATGCTAATTTGAATGTAGGCAGTCGTGGCCATATGACTTTAGTAAAGCACAAAGTGTTAATTCAGTTTGGGGGCCTCATCTTTGTTATCGTTTTAAATACACAGTCTTTGTAATTCAGGCCCATCGTCTAGAGAATAGTGGCTTATTTTAACAACCCATAAATGGCAAAGGGAATGCTCTTCGCTTGTGTTATTTGCCCTATATGTTGAAATTTCAAATTTTCCCAATCGGAGGGCTACGATCGTGAATAAGCGTTAATTTCTTAATGATTGGACCTTTTGACTGATGTCTGAGCAGCTCGTGCATCAAAACCCAGTCAATTTTTGCGCATGGCTTGACTACAAGAAAATGATAACAGCACTTATTCTTTACTTTTTACTTTTGTTTATGCCGAGGCTAACGAAAAAGACAGGCTACCGCGGTGCATTCCACTTATCTCTTTTAACAGACCGCTAGAGTGACGTGATGCTCTTTTCGTACACCTGCATTGGTGGATTCGAGCATCACGTGACTCCCGCGGTCTGTAAAAAGAGATACGCGTAAAGCACCGCGGTAGCCTTTCTTTTTCGTTAGCCTCGTGTTTATGTAGACTTTCCTAATAAAAGTAATAATTGTTGGTCCGAAAAAACAACTTATTAGAGGCAGATTCATAATTCCCATTGAATTTGAAAGTTTAAAACTTTTAGAAAAAGAATTTGGGAATTTTATTTAATATTTGACTTTTAAAATGGGACTTATTTTATTATCTTTCATTAATATATGTATATTGCTTGAAAATATAATATTTTGAGACTTATTATTTGAGTTAAATGTGAGTCTTTCTTTTACCTATAACAGTCGTGAATGTAAAAGTTTTTTTTCTTTAATTTCGTGATAAGTCATATATATATATATATATATATATATATATATATATATATTATATAAAAATTTCATTTCGCATTATTCCTTTAAATTAATCTAAATTCTGACATAGTCATTATTTCCTGAATTCTTAATAATATTTATTCCTATTTAATGTCCTTTTAAAAGTAATAACACGTATATTAATAATTATCTCATTCCAAATCTTAATCTAAAACTTTAAGTTCATTCGTAACTTTTATCAACTCCCCAATCTATAATATTCTGAGGACGCTTATTGTCATTTCGAATGTTTTTAAAAGCCATTTTTTTTATTCCATGCTTCGCTTCGCGCGCTGGGTATTTTTCACGTCAAAATCAATGCGCAGCTATGATAGGGATTCTTTCGTGTTAAATCTTCTCCATCGCACCTCATTCGCTTAGCTTAATTTCGTCTGTCACCCATTGTCTCGTGCATACGTTACGTCGTTTCAGTAACTCTACGCGCGGTTAACAAAACTGGCTTGCAATCTTTTGGAGAGCAGATTTTTTCCGTGTTTTGAATTGCTGACCAAATTGTTATCTGGTGTTCAACTGACTTAGAATTTCACAACAGCCTTTTAAGATCTATTAAATGATGTAGTGAGTTATCATCAAGCCTGAGGGCTATAAGTTTATACCTGATACCGTGGGAACTGTTACTGGCATCGCTCCTGTTCATTAATAAACAATTTATCTGGAAATTGGCTGCTCATTATTGGAGAAATTCTTATGGTGTTTCATCATTGCCTAACCTCCTCGCCAGGATTCTTGATATCGATTGCAATCATTCAACATCTTTAACAAACTGCCATTTTCTCGTGGAATATTAAATTATCTTCGTAAACAGTTTACACACACACACACACACACATATATATATATATATATATTAATAGTGTATTTCTCGATTGTTTCCCTTCTAAATTTTGAGTATTATCATTTCCTATTTTAATGAAAAGCACATAATAAATTATTAATATATCTTTATGTAAGAATATTTGTTGCACTTATCGTAGCAATATAAATCGGTTTTGGTTAATAATGCATTTCTTAGAAAAATAGGTGTTGATAATATGAATAAAACAAATAAACGAAAAGTAATAAAAAAAAACTGTTAACATACTCTTTTTATAAGACTACTTAATAAAATTTCATGTTATAGTTTAATCCAAATCTTATTGAACGCAAAAGTCATATCTTCCACTATAAACTAATGAAAAAAAAATGTTTTAATTAAAAAAAAAGCTTAATGTGATGTCTATAATAGGCAAAAATTATTTAAACTTTACATTTTTTTTTTTCAATTTATTTCTAATTTCTTCTTGTACTTCATGATTTCAAAGGGAAAATGTTATTATGAATTGAAGCAAATAATTTGGAATGATGTTTTTTAAAATTTGGTTTGTTCTTAAGATACAACTTGTTTAATTTCAGCTAATTAATTTGCATTATAATAATTTTGTCAAATGTCTTGTGGTAAATGTTGATGCCGGCTCACGTTCAGTAAATACTTAAGTTAAAATCAGCACAAGGTGCTAACTAAAATTAACTTCAAGTATAAAAATATTCGTTATTTTTACTGTATTTTAACTGTCACTTTACCAAAAGTATTGGATTTGTGAAAATTTTTTATTTCCGGTTTTCGACGGATTTATACGTTTCAGAAGGTCTTGAACACGACTTGAATGTTTTTAGAAAATGTCAATCTGTCTGTCTGTGTCTGTATTTGACAAAAATTTTGTGGGTGCTCTATCGCAAAAACTAATGCACATAATTTAAGAAAACTTTAGATTCTGCTATACCGCATTATATATATAGGTGGTGATTAGACTTTGGCATAAATCGCCTAACAGGTGGCGCTGCTGTGCTGCATTTTTCACGGTTTTTCCTCAAACTTCAGATTCAGTTAGATGTTGACATACATTGTTGCTGATTATGTTTTGGTGTAAATAACCTAAGAGATAGCGATGGCATGCTGCATTTTTCAGGTTATACATGATTTTAGCGATAATCATAACCAAGAACTAATGCACAGAATTTCATCAAACACTGACATACGTTAGTGCTGATTAGGTTTTGGTGTAAATCATATAACAGGTGGCGCTGCAATGCTGCATGTTTCAATTCTAAAATGCATAATTAAAAAAAAAAACGTTTTTTGAAGTATTAACATGTATACGATAGAAAAAAGTTTTGGGAATGGCACATCCGACCAGTTTAAGGCTTAAAATTAAATGTATTTTGTGATTAAGCGTGCGTGAAATTAAATGGCTTAACTTTATTTTTCGTATGAAAAAAACATAATGTTAAAAGATATTAAGTTTTCTCTCTCTCTCTTTGTAAGTAATTGAAATTTTTTTAGACATTTAATGCCCTTCTTATTTATCCAGAAAAATCAGGAAAAGAAACCGACATTCTCCCTAGAGCAATTTAATAAATATAAAAGGAAATACTTCCTTTTAAAAGTGTTTTTATTTCATAAAAATAAAATTCTTTCAAGATTTTTTTTTTCTACTTTTATGTGCATTTCCAAAAGAAATGCCCGTTAAGACAGTGCCTTACCTAAAGATAATGAAAGGTGAGATATGATCAAATTCTAAAGAAGATCTAAAGATGATCAAATTATCACCAAACATAAGTATTTTAATTCCAAAAATAATAGGCTTTTATTTACACTAATCTCACTGGAATTTACAAAACAGTTAAATGAATTTTTAACATTATACATTTTTGTATGAATAAATAAATATAAAATAAATGCGAATTCCTATTGACAGCTTTACTAAACATTGTATACACTGCAAGAAAAAAAAAATGTTGATTTACGGTATAATGCTGGCACCCTAGCTTCCAGTATTATACCATAAAATCAACATTTTTTTTTTTTTTTTTTTTTTTTTTTTTTGCATTGTAGGATAGAAACTACGCAGTAAAAAGTTATGAAAGTGTTTTTTAAGGAGCGCTTTTGTGTTTGAAGTGTTACTCAAATTATTGTGTGTGAAATTAAGAATTGTTATTGGAAATATTTAAGTTTTAAAGTTTACTTCAAATACCATAAATTAAAAAAAAATTATTAAAATAATATTCTTGAGCAGAATTAGTAAACATTTCATGATGTAATTTTAAATAGCTATATATTTAGGAGAGATTTTTTACAAAAAAATTCCAAAAACACAAGTGTCTCAATGTAAATGGGAGGCACTAACGCAAAAGCCATATCTTTATCTATAAACAAAAACCGCTCTGCATTAATCAAAAAACTTTTAATTCTATGTATGTGATCGGCAAAAATAATCCGAAATTTTGTTATATTTATAGTTTCTTGTCCCATTTCTTGATTTCAAGGAAAAACTTTTATTAATCATATTATAAATTGAAGCAAATAATTTAGCATATTTTTTCTCTTTGGGCATGTTGTCGTCTCTTACAATTTGTTTGTATAAAACCAAACAAAAAAAGTAACTTTAAATCATTTACTTTGTGTTATAATAATTTTATTGAGCTTCAAATGTCTTGTGAGTGATGTTTTGATACAGATTAACGATAAGTAAAATACCTAAATAAAATCATTAAAGATGTTTATCAAAGTTAATTCCAAGTCTTAAAAAAATATTTGTCATTTTTAACACTCCTCAACATAGTTGAAAAGTGCTTATGAATTCGGTAAGTCTGTCTGCCGTCTGTCTGTGCTCTAAGTAAATATGCTCGGATTGCCATGAAAGTGATATATGTTATTGAGGAACAATGACTTGTTAGGTATTGTAAATGAAGTGTGCAAATGAAGTGTGTCATATTTCATTTACATGATACTCAAAAGAATTCCGTTACATTACAATCTAACGGAAAAAATCATTGCAGTTTACTTTAATAATGTTACACTATTTCAAACATAGTTAAATTGATATATATCACTGAGGTGCACTACAAGAGGCTTACTATAGAATAAGGTGTACATGTAAGGTGTACAATAGGTGTACATCGTTCATTTATAGTGGACACAAAATAATTCGGTTACAGTACTGTCTATCAATAATAACTGAATAATAATTGCTAGAAGTGCGTTTTCAGTTGTGGTACACGTTTTTAAATTTAAGTCATTTTTTGCATGTGACTTGGTGTATATAAATACTATAGATTCTATACAGGGCTGTACAAAATATCACGAGTAGATTTTCATTTATTGGCGGAATTTGCTGTAGGGCAATTTTCAACTGTGCTACGCGTTTCCTAACTGAAGTATAAATTTTACTATGTATTATATATACAAATATATATATCCTATACATAACTGCAGAAAAGCATTTGGGTACTTTTCCGACTATTAATGGTAATTGCTGACATTTGGTTTTCAAATGTGTTATGCGTTTTTCAAACTGATTATCTACACTGCAAAAAAAAATAGTTGATTTCACAGTATAATACTGGCATCCCAGCTGCCAGTATTATACCGTAAAATTAACAGTTATAAACAGTAAAATAAGCAGTAATAGACTATCGCGCTTGCGCGGCAGTGTATTATTGCTTATTTTACTGTTTATTACTGTTAATTTTACGGTATAATACTGGCAGCTGGGATGTTAGTATTATTCTGTAAAATCAACAATTTTGTTTTTGCAGTGTAGACATCATATTTCACCATATTGCATTGTAAAGTTTGCTACAGTGTTCTGAATGTGTTGGAAAGTGCTTCATAACCTAAGCTTAGCGCATTATTTTTCTTTCTTGTAAATGGAATGTATTATCTTGTCATTTAAGCTTGCATGAAATGAAATGTCTTTGTTTGTTATTTTTGTAGGAAAAAACACAAATATTAAAGGTATTAAAGATCTCTCTGTCTCTTTGAAGTTAGTTGTATTTTTTATTACCTTTTAGAACCTTAAATATATTTTAATCCCTTTCTTGTTAATTAAGAAAAATTATTAAAAAAAACTGACAGTCTCTCTAGAGCAATTTAATGAAGGTAAAATAAATTACTCTCATTTAAAATTGTTTTTATTTCATAAAACTGAAATTATTTTAAGAAATTCATCTACTTTTATGTGCATTATGAGAAAGAAATATCCTCTGAGAAAATGTCTAAAAGATAATGAAAGGTAAGTTATCATTAAAAATAAACATTTTAATTTCGCAAAATAATACCCTTCTACATATATAAATCTCATTCAGAATTTAAAAGGCAGTTGTGTTAAATGGAGTGACTGTTTTAACACTTTTTTTTTTTTATAAACAAAGAAGTAGAAAAAGAAATGTTAATTCCTTTTAACAGATTTATTATAAATTTTATAGAATAGAAACTAGTGAAAATAAACAAATTATGAAAATGTTTTTGAAAAACTCCTTTTGCATTTGAATCATAATTCAAATTACTATGTGGAAAAGTATGAAATGTGGAAAACTTGATTTATTATTCTGAAATACTTATAGAAATCTTTCAGTGTGAACGGATATTTCAGTCATCATATATTATATAAAGTTTTGTTAAAATAATATGCCTGAGAAAATATTTGGAGTGATACGAGTATAAAATTATGAAATAATTTCAAGATTTACTTTTAAAAAGTTATATTGTTAATAGCTATTTTCTACAAAAATGCTCCAAAAACACAAATGTCCTAATATATATATGTAAGCAACAGTATAAACGCAAAATTCATAACTTCTTTTTAAAACTAAATAAAAACCATGCATAAATCAAAACAATTTTAATATAATGTTTATGACAGATAAAAATATTCAGAATTTTAGTTATAGATTTTTGTTATATTTCTTGATTTCAAATAAATGTTTTTTTGATGTTATGAATCAAACGAAATAATTTAGCATATTTTCCGTTTTGAACATGCTGTCAGATCTTAAAACAATTTTTTTTTTTATATCCATGTAATAAAAAAATAAATAAATGATTCAATTTGCGTTATAATCATTTTGATGAAGGCTTGTGGTGAAAATTTGAGGCAAGTTGTTGTTGAGTAAATACTTTAGTAAAAATCAACAAAGGTGATGACTAAGGTTTAAACAAATTTAACTTGAAATAAATGTATTTTCCTGTGATTAAGCATGCCTATAATGAAAGGTCTTAGTTTTTTATTTTCGTATGAGATGACCTTGTGGTTAAAGGTGTTAAATTTATCTCTCATGAGTTAAATACTTCTAATGATGAATATGAGTTTAAAAAAAACGTGCATTTAAATTTCCGATAAAATGACGTCATTTTCACCGATATTTCATTCTAATGTCGTCATTTAACTTGTATTGATATTATAATTCTAAAAATAGAAAAACACATTTCACTATTTCCTGTTTTTTAATTAAATCAAGGATAGCTTTGTAAAAAAAATATGAAAAAATACTTTTCTTGATGAAAAGGATATCACATTTAAAAGAAAATGTACACTTTGTTTTATAGGAGCGAAGCATTTTGTTACAATTATGTCAAAGTGACATAATTTTCAGTCGCTTTAAATTCCAGCGGTATCGAGTTAAAATGCATGAAATGATGGAAAGTATTTTATGAAAAATTGTGGAGAAAATTTTAGTTTTTCGATTTTATTTTCAGAAATACGGCAATAAATCACACAAAAATCGCTTAAATTGTAAAATTGTAGAAATAGCTTAAATTGTAAAATTGCGAATTAAGTTTCATTCTAGTGAAAATCACTTGAAAATCCACGTAGTAGGTTTTTTTCATACTGCTGTAACAACAGACAAACAGACGTACAGTTTTATATAATAGTAGGAGCATCAGGTGACCAGTTTGGTCTCTCTTAAACGCATACTAAGCATTGCAACATGTTACCTTTCATTCATAGTTTAAGTTACTTGCTTGATTCTTCGCCGAATCGGAAGATTCTGATAGAAAAATCAAGAACTTTTTGCGGTCATAGCAACATTTCATATAATTTCTGTTGTAGTTTATTTCATATTCTTTTACAGAAACCAGTTAACTCAGTTAGGCATTTATGCTTCGTCAACGTTTTCTTATCAGTTGAAATAAGTTTGCTAATGCGGAGATATTTGAACCTATTAAGTAATCTTCCGCAATTGGATCCACTTCCAATTGACGTATTTTAGATAATACGATCTAATACAATGAAATTATTTTTGTGAAAAGCCTCTAATGATATCTACATGTCATTAAGCCATATTGTTGTTAATATATTTTTTGTTTCACGCTAACCTTGGCTATTAACTTGATTATAGAAGATTAGAAAATCTATCATTATTCTCATCTAATCGTCTTGGACAATGTGTTATAATCGGGCTGCATAGTAATTGACGTATTTTAGCGAGCATGGTTTGGTGAAACATAGAGCTTTTCGAAGCCACTTATGATAATCACATACCCTTTATCTATATTTGCTACACGTCACATATCGCCCACTTTTGACCTTCGGTGTACAATCTGATTGAAATTCAACGAATTTCTAATATATGCCAATCTCTGCGATGGCAATAAAATTATCATCAAACTTATCACATTAATGTTCGTGTAACGTCACTATTTCAGATTCATTTAAGAGTTATCTATTCTATAATGTCAAAGAAGACCATTAGCTGAAAAGATATAGTATCTTCAAAAGAATTTACTAGTCAGCATCTGAAGAACGTCTTTCAACATTATAGAAGGTGAGGGAGTTTTAAAGAGACTTTTACACTCTTCTTTTAAGTACCAATTAGTCGACTATAATATAATTATATGATTTGTAATTTTCCAACTGGACGAAAAATTACCGGCCAGGATTCTAACCTGGGATCTCTTGGCTGAAGCTGCCAGTGCTCTACCAACTGAGCCATCCCGGTCGAATCTGGAGGATCTAATTCATCCAGTTAACCTTATTGATCATAGCATCTGGTCTGATCTCTGAATCAGCTCAACAGAATAAATCGCATGTAATCTGGAAGTCCAGTAAACGTTGGATACGTAATTACACTAGATTAACTTTAACACAATTATTCAAATTGGTAAAGAAATCATATGAGTTGTAATTTTCCAACTGGACGAAAAATGTCCGGGCCAGTATTCGAACCTAGGATTTCTTGGCTGAAGCTGCTAGTGCTCTATCAACTCAGCTATCCCGGTCGAATCTGGAGGACCTAATTAATCCAGTTAACCGTATTGATCATAGCATCTTTTTCGTCCAGTTGGCAAATTACAACTCATATGATTTCTTTACCAATTTGAATAATTATGTTAAAATTAATTTAGTATAATATAATTAGTAAGAAAATTACAGATAAAACCTTACAATACGATATGAAAGCAAAAACGTATTCAGATTGTTTGCAAACACGGAATTAAAAGCAACACAATTATGTGGATAGCTGATATCTTGAGAAACTGAAAACTCGAGTGTGATTGAATGGGATTTTTTTGAAAAGCAGGAAAACCCATCAGGCGTATAATAGGACTCTCAGACCATTTATGTCTTCACTATAAGTGAAGAATATTCACCAACACTTGCATAATGATACGAAAATTGCCTGCTTGGGCTGACTTGCAACGACATTCATAAATCAGTTCCAATATTAAAACGATTACTGAAGAATATCCTAAACTGACCCAACGAAACTGAAACCTCAAATTATACCAGATAACTTAGAGGAATACTTACAAGAATATACGAGACTTATTTTTAAAGTTAGATCCTTTATAAAATATTTATTTAAATGTCGCGCGCTGTCAAGAAAGTACATGCGCGCAGACACTCGGCATCTCTTGGCTATTTTTGCGCCGGTTGTGCACCTATGGTCTCAGTATGTTCCTTCAGAGTGAATGATAAACATAATAAAGTCGATTGATAATCCCGTCGACTGTGAAAATCGGTCAGTAATCCAGTTTATGAAAGCAAGAATCATGACAGCTGCGGAGGTTCATCGCCAGATCTGTGAGGTGTATGGCTCCAATGCAATGAGTACTCACACACTGCTGCTCAAACACATTCTCTCTTCTAATCGTTTGAGTGAGAGTAATTTGAGCACCCTCCATACAGACCTGACTTTGCGCCGCGTGACTATCACATCTTCCGATACATGAAATAGTTTATAGGCGACCAGCGGTTCAACACTGACGAAGAAGTGGAAACGGCGTAAAGATGTAGTTTTTCTCGCAGGCAGCGGCATTCTACAAGGAAGTGTTACAAAAACTCGTGAGGATTTATGACAAATGTTTCAACAGACATGAAAACTGTGTAAAAAATAGAAACAAAATAGAAAAAAAATCTTATAAAAAAAACATAAAACTTTTTTAATTATGCTTATCATTTTAGGTGCATTCATTCGTAATTATATAAATACATAGCACCTATAGTCGTCGTCTGGTCCGTCCGTCCGCATATAACAGCACGAAAACTACCCAACCCAATGGTTTAAAATTTAACATATATAATCGTTGCAGAATTTTGTTGAATCATTTTTAATTTTATAAAAATCGAATCAAAACTTAAAACGATATTAATAAAAATATTTATTAAGTAATTTGAATTGTTTAAAAATCGGGACTTCCTTGTTATAGCAGCTTCCGAGGATTAATAGTCAAGCGACCGAGATTTATCGCCAAGTTATCTGACTTGTATGATGTTATAGTCATAAATGACGTATATAAGATTTTATAATCTCTATGACCAAGTTATAGTCACATTCTTCATTCTATTAAATCCTATCATACGAAATTAATTCAATGTTATTCCATGATAGGTAATGGTTCTAGATTGACATGGTGATTACGCCATATTTAAGATGGGTCATATTATTTCCGTATTACTGAATTTAAAAACCGAATTTGTATACTAAAATTGTTTAATTATAGCTTTATATAATGTACCGACAGTTTTTTGGATATTTGTTTCAGGAGAAATACATATTAAATGTTAAAAGAGCCTACGTAAATATGGATTTCAAGTCCTGAAATTTTCAAAGCTAAGCTTAAGTTTCCCATTGGAATTTTCAGTGAATGCCAACAAAATATAAAATGTTGCCAACTTAAAATGTACTTAGTTTACTACGGAAATTAATCATATCACAATAACAGACGATATAATTTATATCATTGAAATAATAACAGTACGAGCGCCGCACATCATTTGTCACGTTTGGCGTATAATTTCAAACTTGTAGAAATTGCAAAATGGACCTTACTTTAAAATTACCCTCGTAATTCACTTAGCCACAGGAACAAAGACAAAAGATAAGTTATTTTGGATTAGTTTGTGGTTACAAGGCTGGTCTCGAGGCAATAAAAAAGGCCATACTAGATCTTCACAAGAGATTCACCATCAACTGGAAAAAAATAAATCAATTGCAGAAGATATGTATTCTTCAGTGTATGCCACCACACGTTTGCATTTACCTTGAAATAAGGCAGCAGGCAGGCAAGAGGAAAAACCAAAGAAGGGCTAAAAATATATATCACGAAGAAAAAAATTTTATTTGAAAAGTCAATAATATATTTTTTTAGTTTTAAGAAAGAAAATGCGTTGTTAAAAAATAACTCTATTGTGACAACTTTCAAATACTACAATCTCAGTATATATGAAACAGAAAGTCAATTAAATTTACATCATTTTAACTCATTGGAAGCTATATTTTTAGCATTTATGAATGAAATTTTGCGTTTTAAAAAACGCTAATAATTTTTTAAGGGTGTTGCATATAATTGAACAAACAAGGAGAACTGTGGTCCTTATCAAATTCCAAATCACTGTATTCAATAGATGGTGTGTGGATAGAATTTTATTATACCTCAACCAGTTTGAGATAGCAAAATAACGCTCTGAAACAGGAATTTTGAAGGAAAAGTTGTAGTTTCATATTGTTTTCAATTTTCATGTAAGGAAAATCTTTACATAGCCACCTTGCTCCAACCATGGAGACTACAATGGTCTATCAATGAGCAACCTTTAGTCCAATTAATATTCTACTATTGATATTGTTTCGCAATTATAGAAAATCGCAATCTATAAAATGTACATAAATTATGATTTGTGCTTATATTTATGTCATTCGCGCATTTTCTTGCTCAAGTTTAATAGCACCATATTTAAGTGCAGAATTTAGGAATTATTTTCATTTAAAAAGTCTGTCGTTAGGGCATTTTATTTATGAATGTAGTTTGAATATGATATGTATTGCTGATTTCTCTTTTTATTTCTATTTTGTTATCGCAGAGAAACAATCTCAAAAATAATACATACTCAGGCAAAGTCTTGAAACTTAGAAAATGCTTTCAGTGTTCAGAAAAATAACGGATCTGCCACTGTAGGACATATTCATTGTCGTTGATACTAAACTGAAATTAAATTACTAATTTGAATTATGAAAGTTTTTTAAGCATGTTTGTTTATGAATGCAATTTTAACAACTAGATTTTACCTAATAGCCAAGAGCGCTGGATACCAGAATTAATTAAATTAATTTATCTAACTCTTAAATATTTCTTCAATCACTTTGAAAAAATGTAAAACATTTTAGTTTATAAAATGTAGATTTATTTTTAAATATGTGGTTATACTTTTTAAATTGTTAATGAAACCATATGAAAAACTAGTCGTTGGGGGCCACCGTAATACTTACCCATCATGGATATGCATAATATAAAATAAGAAAATAAAACATGTATAAACTATTTATAAAATGCATTGCAATTCGAATAAAATTTTGGCTTGATGACGTCATAAACTTTAACTGTTCTAATACTGAACTGCGTAAAAGAACCATTCTTATAACTCCAAAATTGATAATCATATTAACTAACGGTTTACTGCGTCGGATTAAGCGTCTCATTTCCAATTAAGATATATCTTTGAATTGAAATTTGAATGAAATACAGGGTCATGAAAAATCGAAGAGTGTGGTAAATAGGATTACAAATATCTCGGCAACTCATTATCCGATCAACTTCATTCTTTATGCAAAATTTATGGTTTTGTATTGTCTGTTATATTCATTCCTTAAAATAAACAATTTCGAAAATTTGTATATACTTTTTATCAGAACGATTATTTCGAGAGTTCGAAAAAAACAGTTCCGGATAATCGAGGTTACTGAAATTCAATAAGCTTCTTCCCATTATTGCATACTCAGTACATACCAAATTTCAATTCTCTATCTCAATTTGTTCGGGAGAGAGAGCGTTTACAGACACACAGACACACACACACAGACGGACGGCAAATTGTTTTTTCTAAAAATATGTTTTTCGGAATCTCCAGTGTCTGAAACATGCAAATCCGTCAAATTTTTTTTTTCGATTTTCAAAACGATTACAAGACTTACCCTATACTACGTATGATGGGTAAGTAATAAAGTATTAGACGCTTTTCTGTATAATATAATTCATTTGCATGTCATAGTGATGATAAATACCCTGATAATTATTTTTATGGGTAAATACCGTAGGTATATATCCAGGTAAATACCCATTTTGGGTATTTACCTGGGAATTTATTATTCAGTTAAAAATAGCTGTGAAAACACCTTATATTTCTATTAGTTATAATAGATTACTGTAAAAGCAAAAAAATTACAACTTTAGACTTCTTACAATTGTTAAATTTTAAAGAAACTCAACATTTTACATTTAAATATTGAATTTAAATATATTTTTTAATTATAATGGAGAATTTAAAAAAGCTAATGTATTTATTTAAAAGATAATTTTAATTAAATTTATGTAACTGGTACACTTAATATGCACGACGCCACTTCAACTAATGAATTAGTCCTACATAGGTTACTCCAATAAAGGGGACATATTCTCTAATCATTCTCACAAGACTTTTCTTTCTCGGATACACACTTTTTCACTGCAACTAACTACATACGTCTTAAATTGTGTGCTATCTGATTTCATATGTATTCTATCAAATTTCATGAGTGCTATCTAATTTTATAAATAAATGTTAAACTATTAAGTAAATCTGGCCGTTTTAATGTGCAGTTGGCTAAAAGAAAAAGGAGAACACTCCCATGCATTTTAATCACAAAACTGTACAAAACAACCAAAATAGCCATTCAATAAGAAAATATATTAAAAACAAGTGTTCATTTGTTAATGTCTATAAATTTACTATTTATTGTCCATTTTACCAATTTTTATTCAGACATTACTTAAAAAAAACATGGTAAAAAATTCCTCATTAAAAACGTCTCCCATTTAAAAAATGTTAAACCAGTTTCCAATATAAAATCTTTACCACTCTACAAAAGCGCTTTCGCCCCAGTTAGGGCATCATCAGTTGTGATATTCAACTCTCTGCTCTCCGTTATATATATGGCTGCTGGTTGAAGAGCTCCCCCTATCGGCGTTCCATACTCTCTCTCTCTCTCTCCCCCTCTTCTAACATTTTTTTTCCAGCGGCAATCAATCAATGAATGGACCATGTCATTGCATGCGTCCTTGGTCGTATTGATTTCTATTGATTCTCTTATTAAAGCGTTATGTAAATTTTCGTAGTTCGCTATTTTCTGTATTTGTAGGGTTTCAAGTTTTATTGGGGTTTTAGTGTTTAGTCTTGCAAGAGCTGTTGACTGTTTATTTAGTTTTATATCTCTGATATGTTCTTTCATCCTTTCTTCTATTTTTCTCTTCGTCATTCCTATGTAAGTAACCTTTTCATCTCTGCTGTTTAGACAATTTATTTTGTATATTCCTGCTGTTCCCTGCTGTTCTGTTATTCCCTGCTTTTGTGGAGTGGTAAAGATTTTTTATTGAAAACTGGTTTTACATTTTTTAAATGGGGGACGTTTTTAGTGAGGAATTTTTTACCATGTTTTTTTAAATAATGTCTGAATAAAAATTGGTAAAATGGACAATAAATAAGAAATTATACATTATTTTAATTTACCTAAAAAATAAGCTTCATGCAGAAATTATACCAAACTCTGAAATTTTCAATGCGAACACCCAATTTTGATATCATATTTGGTTTTTACATTAAATTGTACCATAGGATACCAAACTGGAAGTCATTTAGTCAAGTAGTTCAGGAATTATAAAGATTTAAAATTTGGAACTCCAAATGTTAAATTCATTTTTAATCATTGCAGAACATATTGCAATGTAGTGTTTTAAGCATAACTCCAGAACGACTTTGCGGAATAAGCTATAATTTTACAATTCACATGTTGGAAGCCTTCAGAAATTGATTTTTGCTAACAAAATTCATAAGCTACAATTCATAATTTTTTCCGAGAAATATGTTATTTTAATTAATTTTCGAAAAAATGTAATCTATGATTTTTTTTAACTGAAATCGATTTCTAGAAGCTTCAATTGTGATAATATAGAATTACAACTCATTCCGCTAAGTAGTTCTTCATTTATGCTTAAAGAAATTACCCTCATTGCAATCTGTTTTGCAACGATTACAAATGAAATAAACATTAGGAGTTCCAAATTTTAAACCTTCATAATTCCTAAATTATTTAATCGAATGACTTCTCATTCCCATTTTGTATCCTCAAGTAAAATTTACAAAAAAAGCCAAATATGATGTCAAAATTAGGTGCCTGTATTGGAAATTTAAGAGTTTGTTAAAACTTCCCTATGAAGACAACACTCAACCTCATTTTTTTAAACATAAATTCCAGTGGAATCACTAGTTTCGTTTTTGTCTGTGACAATTTTGGACATCAAATATTTCCTTGTGTTTTGGCTGACTGTACCTCCTTGCAACAGTAGATTTAAAATATATGTTGCAAGATGAAATTTCAGAAGTCCTTATTTCTTTGATGTTCAAAACATATTTAGAAAAAAATCTCGATCAAAAACAAACATTCAAGTAGCTTGAGTGTTTAAAGCAATGAAAAAAAAACCCGTTCCCATTTAGTTTTTACTGGCAAGTTCAAGGAATGAGATTTTTACCTTCTTCGTCTTGAATTCGACTGAAAATTGTATGTAAACGGTTACTTCGTTTGATGGTCCTCTTCCTCACTATATAAATGACATTTATATACATACAGGGTGGTTCAAATTAAAGTATCCTTGTTTGGGACGCCGTGGCGAGAGAAGCAATGGACGTAAAGTCTTCATATTTGAAGGGTATACATATCGGGCCATGGGAAATTGATTGGTGCAAAAACAAGTTCAATCAAAGGCCACTAGGTGAAAATGACGCACTGCGATCGGTTTAAGGTAAGGAAAATGTAACAATAAAGAACATAGTAAAAATTATTCTGTGTAAAAAAATTATTGCATTTTTCTACAAACAAACTGTCGATCCTACAAAATTGTTAGTGACAGTACAAACGAAATACACGCGCGTAGTAACACAACAATACACAAAGCTCTCACAGGTGCGTTTCAATGTGTCCACCTTGCTTCAGGACCAACACGTGAAACAGTGTTACAGCATGATCCACAGCGGCGAGTAACTGATTGGGACCGTTGTTGCGTATGTGCAAGAGGATCTGGTCCTTCAAATCCGCCAGATTTCCTACGTTTTCTCGGTAAACTTTATCTTTGAGGTAACCCCAAAGCCAAAATTTATACGGGGTTAAGTCAGGTGAACGTGTTGTCCATCTTGTAGGAAATGCAAGACTGATAATGCGATTCACTGTAAAATGCCGTAGCAAAAATTTTTTAACCTCACGTCCTGTGGGAGGGTTCGCACCATCTTGTTAGAATGTTGTTGTAGTGAAGCATCCACGCTGCTGGAGTTCTGGAATGACCATATCTTGCAACATGTCCCGATAACGTTCTGTAGTTACGGAACAGATTTTTGGTCCCCGAGGGGGGATTTCCTCATAGAAAAATGGCCTAATCAAACAGATCGCAGTGAATCCGACCGATACAGTAACATGCGGAGAATGCAGGGGCATTTGTTGCGCCTGGTGAGGATTTTCACTGTACCAGATACGGAAGTTTTGTGTGTTCACTTTTCCGCACGTGTAAAAGTGAGCTTCATCGGTCCATAGGATGTTCCACGGCCAATTCTTATCCACCTCCATCTGTGCCGAGAACATTAAAGCGAACGTTTCACGAAGATCGTTTTCGCCAGGTTTTAACTCTTGGAAACGACGAATCTTATACGGATAGGTCTTGAGTGCTATCCACATGCATCTCCATACCGTAGTGTATGGCAAATTCAGTTGCCTTGATATGGCGCGAACACAAGATGTTCCTGCTGTGTTCGTATTGGCCTGCTCAACGACAGCGGTTGCGATATCATCCATCACCTGCAGCATCTGTTTTTTTCGCCCTCGGCCTGCTTAAACTGCAAAGCTACCAGTTTCATCGAAACGTTTGAGCATTCGCCTCAGAGCACATGGCGCTGCGACTGCCTCTATGGAACTCTTTTTTTTTTGCACTAATCAATTTCCCATGGCTTGATATATTATACCCTCCAAATATGAAGACGTTACGTCCACTGCTTTTCTCGCCAGGGCATCCAAAACAGGGATACTTTAATTTGAACCACCCTGTATATAAATGCTTAATTGACTGGCATCTTAAAATATCAGAACATAGTAAACGTAAGAGACAGTCACGGCTACTCAATCGGACGACATGCAGGTATTTTTCTTTAACCAAAATGAAAACTACTATCATACTTTTAAGCATTGTAACCAATGATTTTAAATTTTTTTTTCAAGATTACGATTTTTTACAGTGAAATATTAAAACACCCAATTTTTGGGGTATTTACGCCCGGCTTGGGTAAATATCCAGGCATATACCCAAAAAATAAATACCTACCCTTTCCACATCTCTGGTCATAGTATTTGCTTAGAATAAGGCATTAAATTACAATTATAGTTTAAGAATAGATTATATTTAAAAGGTAATTTGCATTTCATATTAATTTCTCATCATTTCCTCTTAAAATTCGACAATAATATAAGTAATTATTTATACATACATATGAAGCTTTTTATAATATATTTAGATTAAATAAAAAACTAATTTAATAGTTTTGAGGGTTTTTAAAGGGAAAATACTCTAATCCAAAAAAAATTTATTTATATTTAAAAATGTAAACACTTGAAAATTTATTTTTTAAAGCATTATGTTCAATTATTAAAGTTACTATTTCAATTTCTCTTTTCTCAGTTTTATAAAAGTGCTTAAGAATGTCAAAACAATTTTATGTAATTCTTGTTAGCTTATACATATGATTTTTAGATATCTTTTTCTTTTTCCAGAATTATTTTTTTTAATAGTTTAACTTATTCTTTGCATTATTTTTAGAAACTTTTGTAACAGACGGATAAAACTCATGAAATAACAAGATGTCATCTTCTATTAGTATAAAAATATGCATTTGATGTCTCTTTTCTTCCTTGACAATAATGATATTGTCATGTGATATTGTACAGTGAAATATTAAAACACCCAATTTTTGGGGTATTTACGCCCGGCTTGGGTAAATATCCAGGCATATACCCAAAAAATAAATACCTACCCTTTCCACATCTCTGGTCATAGTATTTGCTTAGAATAAGGCATTAAATTACAATTATAGTTTAAGAATAGATTATATTTAAAAGGTAATTTGCATTTCATATTAATTTCTCATCATTTCCTCTTAAAATTCGACAATAATATAAGTAATTATTTATACATACATATGAAGCTTTTTATAATATATTTAGATTAAATAAAAAACTAATTTAATAGTTTTGAGGGTTTTTAAAGGGAAAATACTCTAATCCAAAAAAAATTTATTTATATTTAAAAATGTAAACACTTGAAAATTTATTTTTTAAAGCATTATGTTCAATTATTAAAGTTACTATTTCAATTTCTCTTTTCTCAGTTTTATAAAAGTGCTTAAGAATGTCAAAACAATTTTATGTAATTCTTGTTAGCTTATACATATGATTTTTAGACATCTTTTTCTTTTTCCAGAATTATTTTTTTTAATAGTTTAACTTATTCTTTGCATTATTTTTAGAAACTTTTGTAACAGACGGATAAAACTCATGAAATAACAAGATGTCATCTTCTATTAGTATAAAAATATGCATTTGATGTCTCTTTTCTTCCTTGACAATAATGATATTGTAAAGAAACTGCTTGCAAGTTTTTAAAAATGAAGTTGAATATTTTCCTTAAAAGAATATTCTTAGAAGACTATTTAAAAGAAAAAAAAAGATTTGGTTTTCTTAGAAATGGATTTTTCTGTAAAAAATAATTATTCCTTTAATCATTGAAGATTAAAAATGTGATTGTTTTAAATTCCGAAAACAACCAAGTTTTTCTATATACTAAAGACTGTTAAACAATTTTACTTTAAAATGTTCTGAATTTTATGTTTTAAATTCTAAAGTATTTGAAGATTTGTACAAAAAAATTTGCTGTTAATTTAAATTATTTTTAAATATGTAACAAAGCGGTTGGGCTAGATATATAAAAATTAAAAATATTTTTATTAGAAGCTTAGCGAAATTTGTTTTGATTAAATATGGTCGAAAATTTGGTTAGAAGAAAGATAAGATCTATCAAAGAAAGAGCTATCATTACAGATAGTGCTACCTAATTCTTAAACAAATTCGACACTTTATTAAATGACACAGATACTGAAATTTCAGATCTAAAACAAATTCTAGAACAGTGGAATGAAACGTCGGTAGAATTAGAAAAATCTGATGCAGAAATTAAAAAACTAATACAAGAAGCGCAATTACAAGCAGAGCTTCAAAGCACTAAGAAATATCGAGAAAATATTACTTCTTGGCACTTTAGAGCCAATAGGAATATAAAAGAACTGCCTAATGAATAAAAGTATCAAAACTTGAATCCATCTTGAAAGAAAATATAGAAGTTAAACTCCCGAAGCTAAATATTTCTTAATTTTCAGGAAATATAGCGGAGTGACTTAGTTTTTGGTTTACATTTTAAACATCAGTTCATAAAAATTATTCATTGGATGTTGTTGATAAATTTAATTATTTTCGGATATTTTAGCTCGAAACCCACTTAAGAGTATAAAAGGATTTGCTGTTACGAGCACAGATGGCCGAAGAAGGTCAAGATCACCTCGCCATCACATAGTCACATCGTCATTTTGTCGTCACATCTTTGTTCTGTTAAAAAGGGAATTGATGAGTCGTCATTTTTACTCGGAAGTCATGGATAATGTTCGAAACTGATTCCAATTTTAGCCGAAAGGCTTCTAGGATCAGGATATTCACCATTTGGTGAAACCGTGGTTCAAGTGTCTTTGTAACTTTGGATATTACGTTTGAAATAATCAATGTAATTTTATTCTGTGATTTATAATTTCTTTTCATTTGATCCACTCTAATATATAAGCTCTTAAGATAAAAAAGTGTGAACGAATGGTTATTATTCTTCTAAGGAAATGTACACTGTAAAAAAGAAAAAAAAATGGGTCGATCTACTAAAAATAATTTAGTTTTTCTCACTGATTCTTGCAATTACTAAAAATTGTTTTGTATTCTTACTCTGTTACAAGAAAGTCTGTAAGAATTACCAAAAAACAGTTAGCAACGATTCCGGTTAATAATACCGGTTACTAAAAAATTCTATGGAATTCTATGGAATACAAATTTACTAAGAAACATTTTAGTAACCTCAGGAATTTTTTTACAGTGTAAGGGCAGCCATAAGACGATTTTTCTGTGCAAATTCCATGTAAAACTAAATTAATTGAAATGGTTAAACTTTTCATATTAAATGGCATAAAAGTCGTTTGTTATTTTCACTAGAAATAATCCGAATTTTCAAACACTTCAGGATATGTGAAGTCAAAAGCAGAAAATAAGATAAAAAAAATAATAAATTTGTTGTATAACAGTTATTGCCATCTTCTTTTTTACACTTTTAATCTATAAAACTCTTTTAAAATATTGCAAAGCTTTCTTATTCCCTATCATGTTAACTTTTATTTTAAAATAATTTATGCGCTTTATTTTCTCTTCTTAAGTTCGCTGAAATTTAATTAAACAATTTTCATTTTTAGAAATAAAGATAATTACAATTAAAACTATGACAGTTTCATTTACTTTCTCATTGTTTTGAAAAAGAAAAAAAACATTTTAAATAATCTTGTTATTTTTTTCTTTTACGAGGATGTTTACGAATAAATTTAATAAACAAATTAATTCATTTTGTAAGAAATTAAATTTTTTTTAACACGCAACGTTTGTTTTCCCTTGGGAAAAAGTGAGATATGGACTATTTTACGAAATTTTAGAGAACTATTTTGTTTTCAGAAGACAACAACTTATTTAGTTCTAATGAAGATATGCGTTTTATGTTTAAACGAAATATTAAACAATGTATGTTCTCAAAAATTGTGACTTTAATAAATTTTCAAGTTTTTTTGTAATTTACATATATTTATTGAATAAAAAAAATATTTTAAATTATTTTAAGCATATACGAGGTAGCCAGTGTATGATTAACCACCATTTATTGATATTTTTTTAATGTTAAAAAAATGACGTTTTTTAAACTTACAGTAAGATCTTCTCAAACGAAATTGGAAAAGATTGGGTAAATTCTATTTTAGACACGTTTCCGTCTTTTCAGGTATAATGTCGTTATAATTGTTTTGTATTTTCTTTTCACCATGACTATGCATGAACGTTTCTGTTTAACGCAGGATTCTGTCAAAGACGGTTACCGTTTTACCAGATTTAGCTGCCTTTGAATTTTATTCAAAAAATCATTTTTATTTTGCACTATCACAAATATAGATTATGAGAACATTTAATCCATGAAAATTCACAGCAAAAGAAATTTAAATATATATCTTTGACTGTTTGTCTATTCATCTTTATCTTTATACTTTTTTGCTATCATGTCAGACTATCATATGTGTAAATCTCTTATTTTTAATGACACAGAAAACAGTTTCAATGTAGGATAAAAAACAAATTTTGATACTTTGGCATATTGTAAAGGATTTCCAATAATTGTCACGTTTTCGAAGTATTCTATTCACTAAGAGTAGTTCTTAAGAAAAAATAAAAACTGACTTCTAGAGATTATTTCTTACCCCATTTAACTGATATTTATTTCAGTTTTCGTATTTTAGCGAGAGCGGTTTTGCACATTAAAGTGTTTATAGCAATACTTTATTGTTGTCCATATTCACTTTAAATCCCTATGTTTCCAATATTTTACATTTTGACACGCAATAGGCGATCAAATATTATTTTTTTTATGTGTCCCTTAAAAAAAAGAAAAAAAAAGACTACATATAATCCGACGGCTATCTTAAAAGCTGAAAGGAGTACTGGCTTTCTTAAACAACATATTGAAATTTTGTGGTGATTGGCCAACTTTACAACCTGAATACAATCTAGAATAACTACAAATAAAGAAAGAAAACAGACAAGAAGATAAACGTACTGTTTTTGGTAGGTAAGTTGATTACGGGCGCTATGGTAATTTTTTGTACACGAAGGTTAAACACACCGGGACCTCCGTTATATATATATATATATATATATATATATATACATATACAGCGAACTGGTTTAATACAAGCACAGTTAAAACGAAGGCACGGTTAAAAGAAAAAATTGCACGTTAAGAATGGATTATCATTTAAACTATAGTAAGATTTTGACGCTTTTACGGTCTACAAAAGCAGAATCACGGCTAATACGAACAGAAGATATGGATTTGAAACGAACAATGAATAAAGAAGACATTTTAAAACTTTTAATTTAAACATTTTAAAACTTTTTTTTAACGTCGAATTTCGACGGTGCCTTTTGGGCAGATGCAATGCACATTCGCATAGGAGCTCATTCAGTTGAATTATCACAGGGGGGGGGATGTGTGCTTTATTTACTATGCTCTTTTATTTACTGAATATGAGATGAAAGTAGGGATATAGTATTTATATGATATTTCATAGGTCCATGGAATTTTCTTTCTTGCCGTGGGGAATATGGCTGAAATTTCGAACTGATTTGCATTACACAGTTGTTTACGGATTGTTTGTTTGGAGTTGGCATCGGAAATAATACTGTATTTGACTGGGGGAAAAATATTTAAAATAAAATATTTGAAAGACTGTCTCATAAGCACCCTTTCTTATGTAATAAAGAAGCTTATTTTACTGATGTTGTTATAGTAATTTTTATCCGTCAAGTTTTGACGGATTCCATCTAGTATAGATTAAATTAATTGTAATTTAATATTAATTCAAGTATTGATTCATTTATATAAAAAAAAAAAAAACAAGCTTCTTATTTTCGGCGAAATGGGTACTTTAAACAAATTCTTCAAAAATTCAATAATCGTTGTACGTATTTCGAATAAACTTTAATACAAGAAAAGAACACAAAATTTACTATATTGGGCTAAAACATTGAATTCGAATGTTATGTGTGTGCTAAAATCGGCTTAATGAGATACGCAAATCGTTCTATTCAACTTTAATATATATATATATATATATATATATATATATATAATTACAAAAACTAAAATATGAGCGTTAGATGCATTCGACCCTGTTTTTGTCTATTCAGAACCAAATTTGCAGACCTCTTACAAGCGATAGATTTCCGTAGCGATCGCCAACAAACAAACAGACACACACACACGCATACACACACACACATACATAAACTTTCTTTTATTAATATAGGTATAATGTTTTAAACGTATACTATTTTTCACTCATCAAAAAAGAAGAAAAAAAAGATACATATTTCTTTCTTTCTTCACATTTTAAAATTGTTATACATTGTAAGTTTAAGAATTTAAAGATTCGCAGGAATTTATTAATTACATTACTATCTTTAATATTAATTAAAGTTATTTTCATTCTTATATTTGCTATTTCCTTAATAGCAGTTATCTTTTTTTTATATAAAAGTAAGACTTTTTTAAGCATGAAGATTTTAATTTAATTATTTTTTACCCTCTCAAAAAACGTAACTTAATAATGATAATTATCTTCCTCGACAACCTGATTATAGCCTTCAGAATGTCTATGGTAGGTAAAATTTTCTGAAGATTTATTACGTTTCTGAAAAAGAAAGGATAACATAAAAATGATTATTATCCCTTCATTCAAATGATGAAGAAAAATGTATTTTATAGAATGATGTTTTTTTCCTTTTATTTGAGGAAAGATATTTTTGTGCATCATTTATCTTCTTTATTTAATAAAGAATAATTTTTAAGTGGAGTCATATATTTGCGTTCAATATGAATACATCCAAAAATTCAAGTATGCCGTAAAAAGACTAGTTTGCAAATGTAATACTCGTAACAAAATTTTGTAAAAAGTTAAGCTCTTGTAAATCTGCTATAAATTATGATAAAATGATAATAAGGATATTAATTGATTCATAAAGGTAAAATGCGAAAACATATGTAGTAAAGAAGCAAAAAAAAAGAAAATGACAAGAATTATTTTCATACAAAAATCAAAATATATATTGCAGTTTCAACTTACTTTTAACATTGATATATGCTACATAAGCAAATTTAATAACATTAAATATCATTATAATAATAGTAATATTAATGTCAATTTCGTAAAGATAGGATATTTCTTATAAGGAAATGTTACTCTTAAAATTTTATACAAATAGAAATCCGGAGCTGACTCCAATTTCTAAACAAAGGCAAAATTAGGCTAATCTGGAAGAAAGAAAAATAATAATAATGTGAAAACAGGGATGCTCCTTATAACATGTAATAAAGTGATGAGAAGATTTGAATAGGAAAAAGCCATTTATTCAAAAGTTATATTATGACGGAAGCAGCGGTGCCAGTTTGGCCTCTTTTTTATTCAGAAATTCAGAGTTCATATCGAAAATTTCGAAAATAGAATTTTTATCACAAATAATCACGAAATGTCTGTTATTAAATAAACAAAAAATACTTTTCAGAATTTCTGGTATGAATTTGAAATTTCTGAATTAAAAGGGGGCCAAACTGGCAACACTGGACGGAAGAACAGTTTTCACGCTAATTATCCACATTGTCGGGCGTAATTTGCAGCTTTTCATTCAAAATACACTCCAAAAGCAATTCAAAATGTCCAAATGCAAAGCTAATTCTTTACTCTTTCGATGATTCGCAAAATTTTTAAATATAATGGTTATTTCAAATGGATCTCCCAAAAGTACCCAGCAGGATAATTTGTTTAGGGATCACAGATTACGAGACCGTCTCTGTCGTAGGCTACCCGATACTTCATCATTATCAGTGTCATGTCTGCTTTCATATTTTAATAATAACTCATAATGTTCAGCTGAATTTGTAGGTTTATGCATTTTAGTATTATCTCGTATTACCACATGATGTAAAGGAAATAAAATATCAAGAAGATCTTTGAAATTTAAATCAAGTCCAAGCTTATTTCTCAGTTCCAGTTTCCTCAGAAAAAAAAAATGGACCCTTTATGAAAGACAGCTTGCCGATTACTATAATACAGAGATGAGAAAAACAATTGCAAACAATTGCTGTTAACAGGTTCCATCATTGAAGAACCAGCTTGATAACAGGTTACAATAACCTATTAATTATGTAACTCGTTAACAAAACAAAGACATTTGTTGTAATTTGCCTTTTTGAAGATTTTCTTTTTAATGTAGGGCATTTTTATAAATTTTGGATAAATATTTATATAACATTGAAAAACATATATTTATTTACTTAAAAGATGATGAAATATTAAAAAACACATGCCAAAATGTTAGGTTTACATAATATCTCCCTAGACCTACGCACATGCGCTCATTTTCAAGGGGAAGAAGATTGACTGGAAGAGGATACATACGCAGAAAAACAAAAACCAAACTAAAACTAGTCGTTGGAGGCCACCGTAATACTTACCCATCATGGATATGCATAATATAAAATATGAAAATAAAACATGCGTAAACTGTTTATAAAATTCCTTGCAATTCGAATAAAATCCTGGCTTGATGACATCATAAACTTTAAATGCTCTATTACTGAATTGCGTTAAAGAAACATCCTTGTAACTCCAAAATTGATAATCCTATTAACTAACGGTTTACTGCGTCGGATTAAGCGTCTCATTTCCAATTTAAATATATCTTTGAATTGAAATTTGAATGAAATACAGGGTCAAGAAAAATCGAAGAGTGTGGAAAATAGGATTGCAAATATCTCGGCAACTCATTATCCGACCGACTTCATTCTTTATGCAAAATTTATGTTTTTTCATTGTCTTTTATATTCATTCCTTAAAATAAACAATTTCGAAAATGTTTATATACCTTTTATCAGAACGAATATTTCGAGAGTCCAAAAAAAATAGTTCCGGATAATCGAGGTTACTGAAATTCAATAAGCTTCTTCCCATTATTACATACTAAGTACATACCAAATTTCGAGTCTCTATCTCAATTTTTTCGGGAGATAGAGCGTTTACAGACACACACACAGACAGGCGGACGGCAAATTTGTTTTTCTAAAAATATGCTTTTCGGAATCTCCAGTGTCTGAAACGTGTAAATCCGTCAATTTTTTTTTTCTATTTTCAAAACGATTACAAGACTTACCCTATACTACGTATGATGGGTAAGTAATAACGTTACGCATGTGCAAACATAGTCAGTCTATTTCTCTAAATGAGGGGTGGAAAAAACCTTCTAAGTTGAATTTTCAGGTGCTGATCCTTTTGAAATACCTAGAATATTGAACCAAATCGCGGGAACTCTATAAGACATGACGTCGTTGCATACACTACCATTTTTAATTAAAATCTCAATATATTCACGGATTATGGAAAAAGATTTGATTCATAGAAAAAATGATCCAGCTCCAAATTGTATAAAGCAGGTGTCGACATAATCCCATTTAGCACTGAGCATCAAACAGGTTTATCCTATGTAACGAATTTGTAAATAATTTGTAAATAACTATTATAAAAATATTAATTAAAAAAAACTTTGATAAGATATTAAAAACCAACTTTTGGTATTCTTATGAATATTAGATGATGAATTTGTAAATAATTATTACAAAAATATTAATTAAAAAAAAAAAACTTTGATAGATATTAAAAACCAACTTTTGGTATTCTTAAGAATATTAGATGATGAATTTGTAAATAATTATTACACAAATATTAATTTTAAAAAAAACTTTGATGGATATTAAAAACCAACTTTTGGTATTCTTATGAATATTAGATGATTAATTTGTTACAATTTTCATTTTTATTCTAGTTTTTGTTGAGAAGCACACATAGGTAATTGTAAAAATGATGTCTTATATTTTGAGTATTGTATCTCAAGTGTGCTATAAAACACTATTAGAAGCATACAGGAAATTCATATATGAAAATAAATTTCCTTATTGCAAGCAAGATTGTTCAGGAAAGATTTTCTAACAGAAAGCAACGGCATTATGTTTCATAAAGACGTTTTTACGAGCATTTTACAGATACTAATTCCTTGCATGCATGTCAACGCATTTTTAGTTTTATGGAGAAACAGTAACATTTATTTTAATTATCCGAAAAGAAATATTAATGGTGTGTAACACTCAGCATATTTTATTATGTCTTTTTTCTTAAATATTCACATTTTTAAAACTACAATTTTAATGAAAGAGACTTATTGAACAAGTATATGTATATTTCTTTTTATTGTGAATTAAATGTACCTTTTTTAAAGAAAAGTGTATTTACCTCCAGAGAAATATATACTTAAATTCAAGAGAAAAAGTATCATTAATCAAGGAAGAATGTTCAGAAGTATTTACAAATTTGGAAAAAAATATATATTAATTTCCATATATTTTACTTCAAGATTATTTCAAATGAATATGAATTAATATTTTGTAAAGCCAAAAGAGGAAGATAATTTTTTTTTTAAATGGCGTTACATTCATTGTTAGCGTAACATATTTTAACAATTATTTTAAATATATTTTTATTTTTAAATGTGCTATGTTACTTTACAAATTTACGAAAGGTCTTAATTCTTGAAATTTACACGAACACAAATTTTTCTTAATAAGAATATCATTTTTATTAATACAAAGAATTGTTTGAGCTATTATTTTAAATATATATTTATTTTTATAAAGTGCTATGTTACTTTACAAATTTAAAATAAAAAAAAGTATTAAATCTTGATATTTACATGAACAAAAACCTTTCTTAGTACATATATTATTTTTTAGAACAAATAAAACACATAACTAAACTTCAGATTCAGTGGGTTTAAAACATTTTATTACATACTAAAATATTTTGAGAAACTGCATACTTTGCATTATGATCTATTATTTCTTAATTTTGGAAAATTCGAATCATTATGTTAACTAAGTAAACAATCGCCTTTCTTTCCATTTATCATACTTCGATCAATTTTAGTTATATTACAGTCACTTCCTCCTTGAAGATCAAGAACAAGGAATTTGCAGTTTTAGACGTTGCAGCAGACTCCTCTGTGCGATCCATAATAGGTGATCTTGTACGAAAGACCATTTTCAGTGTTTCAGGAAAATGATTCTATGTGAAATAATTTCCGATTTTAAATATATTTGATATTTTCAATAAGAAGTAAATACTACATGCGTGCGTGCACGTTAATGCTGCGGTTTTCAAAGTGTATAATAGCTTCGTTTTTGTGCATTAAATACAAAGTGGCCTTAGACGTCCTTTACTTAAAAAGTACAGCAATGATTCGCCAGACACGAATGTTGTAAAGAGTAAATTGGACTGGGAAATTGAAGTTGGGCTACATTTTAACAGCTTTAAGTAACATTTGTATTTCAATACATTAAAACTAATATTGTGTATCAACATTGAAGAAACAATGGCAATTCAACATTGAAAAATATCGCAGCAAACGGTAGAGACAGGCTGTGATACTTGAATGACACGTAAACATGAAACACGTGAAAAGCAATTCGTAACTTGGTAGAAACCAGCCTATGTTGATCACGTGCCAGTCAAGATTGGTGGCCGAGGCGCGAGGCCTGTCTCTTTAAATGCTTGGGAAAACATTCTAGTATAAGACTAGAAATATTTTCTGCAAAACATTAATATCTACCCTATATATATAAAATCCTAATGAAACGAATTTGTGAAACGATTTTATGAAACGAATTTATGAAACGATTTTATGAAACGATTTTATGAAACGACTGATTATGTTTCAGGGCTATTTTTAATAAAATATTAAATGCTTGATGGTGAAATTAATACCAATTATCCATAAAAATACGCGGATGTCAAAACTGGTAATAGAATTTTGAAATTGGAATTAGTTTTCGAGATATTAATTTTTTTTCTAATTTTAATGACATTTCTGTAATGATGGCAACTAATTACTCAGTTTTTTTTTGTGACAAAAAAGGGAAAAAAATTGAAAAGGATCCCGATAGGGATTATTGATTTTTTTTATTCGTCATTTTCAAATTGAAATTGAATTTATCTTTTATTTCAATCGATAATGAAGACAAAATTGTGATTAAATTATGTTTTTCAGGAAAATTTGAAAAAAAAAAATCACATTTCTATCGTCAGGATTCAATCGTCTCTCAGCATTTAATTTAATTTATAAACTGAAAATATTTTGAATAAATTCGTCCAAATGACGTCATTTATGTTAAATCCGAGGCTAACGAAAAAGAAAGGCTAGCGCGGTGCTTTACGCGTATCTTTTTTTACAGACCGTCAGAGCCACGTGATGCTCGAATGCACCAGTGCAGGTGCACGAATAGAGCATCACGTCACTCTAGCGGTCTGTAAAAAAAAGATAAGTGGAATGCACCGTGGTAGCCTGTCTTTTTCGTTAGCTTCGTGTAAAAGCAAAAGAAAGGGGGGAAAAGGAATTAATAGTAATTATTATTTATTGATATCATTTTGTTATTTTTTTGTAAAATTTAATTAAACGAATTTATAAAATCACTAATTCGGATATTTGAAACGAATATATAAAATAATAATTGTCCAACTGAACGGAAGGAGAATAAAAAAAAAAAACGTCAAGACCCTTATAATAGAAAAGCACCAAAAGTTCATTGTTTTCTTTTTCATAACTTTTGGCAACAAATCTATGTATATTAACGAATCTATCCCTTTTTGAAACTCGAATTACGCCAAACCTAAAAGCATAGAATCCTATACTGGAAAATAACCCGATTTTCTTATGGACAATATTCAAGTGACATAACACGGTGTAAAATTATCGCGGATAGCAAATTTGTTTAAATATGTCATCAATTAATGCCGAATAAATGCAGGCATGCATTCACAAAATATTTAATTAATTTTGTATGATAAATAATTATTAGAAAATTCGTATATACATATTAATTGAAATAAATAATTTACATATTTAAAATAACATGAAAATATGCATGATGGTGCATTAAAATAGAGAGAAAATTAAAACCTGTTACTGAAAATGTCTATAACATAGTACTTTTCAATACCGTGGTTCTTAATGTTATTCAGAAGCAGATGGAATTTTTCTCATCCTTAAACGCAAAGTAAGAATAGAATACAGATCGTTGTTATAAAAGTCCCAGAGGTAGCCACAATTTAAACCTAACCATTTTATACAACCTGGTTTTCAAGTTGTAATTGATTTTACTTATCAATTCCGAAAACAGTCGTCAGTTGTCGCAACAGCTATGTATGAGGCCATGATAATAAAAAAATGCCCCATTAAAACGTTAAAAGCATGGCAACCCAATTACAGATTTACCAATATTTTTTAAAATAAAGCACGCTGTCATGTTTTTAGAGGCGTCGAAGTCTCAGCGGGGGTTGGCGAGCGTAGCTCGCAGGGGGTAGGCCCCCTAGTTAAAACTATATTTTTTTTCAAATGCAACAGATTGGCAATATAATTCTACAATATGGTATAGCAGCTTAAATAGAAATTAAATGTTTACAAGACAATGCTGTTGTTTCTACAATATTCGTATTTCGTTGTAAATACAGAAAAAAAAAACAAAAAAACAAAAAACATCTACCCTATATATATAAAATCCTAATGAAACGAATTTGTGAAACGATTTTATGAAACGAATTTATGAAACGATTTTATGAAACGACTGATTAAACGACTGATTGTGTTTCAGGGCTATTTTTAATAAAATATTAAACGCTTGATGGTGAAATTAACACCAATTGTCCATAAAAATCCGCGGATGTCAAAACTGGTAATAGAATTTTGAAATTGGAATTAGTTTTCGAGATATTAATTTTTTTCTAATTTTAATGACATTTCTGTAATGATGGCAACTAATTACTCAGTTTTTTGTGACAAAAAAGGGGAAAAAATTGAAAAGGATCCCGATAGGGATTATTGATTTTTTTTATTCGTCATTTTCAAATTGAAAATGAATTTATCTTTTATTTCAATTGATAATGAAGACAAGATTGTGATTAAATTATGTTTTTCAGGAAAATTTGAAAAAAAAATCACATTTCTATCGTCAGGATTCAATCGTCTGTCAGCATTTAATTTAATTTATAAACTGGAAATATTTTGAATAAATTCGTCCAAATGACGTCATTTATGTAAACGCAAAAGAAAGGGAGGGATAGTAATTAATATTTATTGATATCATTTTGTTATTTTTTTTATAAAATTTAATTAAAGGAATTTATAAAATCACTAATTCGGATATTTGAAACGAATATATAAAATAATAATTGCCCATCTGAACGGAGGGAGAATAAAATATCTGCTTGGTTTTCTTTCCAATTTTAATAAGAATATGACATCAATCACCGATTTTTATTGGAGACTGTTTTTACATTTTTTAAATGGAGGATGTTTTTAGTAAAATTTTTTAACCATGCTTTTTTAAATAATGTCTGAAAGAAAAATTGGTAAAATGTACAAATTGGCAACATACTTTCTGTCAACCTATTCAGTTTGTCATTCCGTATACAGAAGCATTTTTTCAATATTTATACAATTTGTTTAGCGTAAAATGTCATTTATCCTATTTTATATATAATCAGAAGTAATTTGTATAGAAAAAACAATAATAATATACGTATAATTAAAATACGCTTATAAACAAAAAAATCGTCGAATTTGTTTTCATGGCTGTTTATGTCATTTGGCACCAAATCTCACTTTCTGATGCCCGAATTGCGCCAAGCTTTTTAAAAAAGCGTCAAGACCCCTGTAATAGAAAAGCACCAAAAGTTCATAGCTTGAATTACGCCAAACCTAAAAGCAAAGGATCCTATACTGGAAAAGTACCCGATTTTCTTATGGACAATATTCAACTGACATAACATGGTGTAAAATTATCGCATAAAATAAAATGCACAAAATATTTAATTAATTTTGTATGATAAATAATTGTTAGAAAATTCGTATATACATATTAATTAAAATAAATAATTTACATATTTAAAATAACATGAAAATATGCATGATGGTGCACTAAAATAGAGAAAAAATTAAAATCTCTTACTGAAAGTGTCTATAACATAGTACTTTTCAATACCGTGGTTCTTAATGTTATTCACAAGCAGATGGAATTTTTCTCATCCTTAAACGCAAAGGAAGAATAGAATACAGATCGTTGTTATAAAAGTACGAGAGATAGCCACAATTTAAACATAACCATTTTATACAAGCTGGTTTTCAAGTTGTAATTGATTTTACTTATTAGTCCCGAAAACAGTCGTCACTTGTCGCAACAGCTATGTATGAGGCCATGATAATCAAAAAATGCCCCATTAAAACGTTAAAAGCATGGCAACCCAATTACAGATTTACTAATATTTTTAAAACAAAGCACGCTGTCATGTTTTCAAATGCCTCGAAGTCTGAGGGGGGGTTGGCGAGCGTAGCTCGCAGGGGGTAGGCCCCCTAGTTAATATAATAAAATACAATATAAGACATACATTTATTTTCCGCTTGATTTTTCTTTAATTCGAAAGGTGTACCACCGATTTCACATTTTTTACTGTGTAACTACTTTCAGAGAGCTGACTAAATTTTGATTTATAAGACATTTCTCTGTGAAACTTAACATTTAAAAGATTACCTCAAATAAATTAAAAATGTAAAGAAAAAAAATCATTTTCACGCTTCAAAAATTTTAATAATATATATGACTATTATCTTTTTCGTATGATTTATCTCGTTCACTTATTTCTCATTTCATAACTTTCGAGTACTTTTCAATCTTTCTTGCGTTTGAATAGATTGAATTTAGCGAACAGTTTTATTTCGTAAGTACAAAAGTACTTAAAAACTTATAGAAGAAAGTGAAGAAAAATGAGGCTTTTCTGTATCACAAGAGGAACGAGTGATTTATATAAAAAAAATTATTAACTTTTTAAAAACTAAAAATGTTATTATAAAATTAAATGTATTTCCTATATGTATTATTTTATTTTCTAATTTATATATTGTTTTGTTCAATATAATTTTTATTTGTTTTTATTTTGGTTAATATTTGGAATAATGTATTTAATTTAATCTACTTGTTTGTGCTTAAATCTTTGTGAGAGAATGATAAATAAATTCTGATTAAAAAATATTATATACTACCTGAATTTCATAATCACATCTGTTCTATAGAAGATGGAATTTCAGCGTTGTCTATTTCGGTCTACCTATTTCTAAAATCCATTTGACGATATCTTTCACAAATTTTAATTGTGATCTTTTATACTTTATGTATTCCTTAAAAATAAATAAATAAATAAATAGCATGAATACATATATATAGATGTGTCTGTGTGTGTGCATTGGGGTTGCTTAATATTCACTCCTTGTTAACTAGGATAAGCCCCTTTCATTGCCTTCGAGATGACTTAAAGGAATCGACAGGGAACAGAGACTTAATGTCCAATCCGTACCTTCTACCGGTGCAGCCTGTTTACCCTTGACTATTGCATGTCGAACGAACATGGAAGGGCTCTAAAACCCACTAAGCCAGCGTGGATGAATTAGCCATCCTTAACTTGTTATATCATGAATTAAAAAATCAAATTATGGTCTTAAATCTTCAGCAGTCTGAGTGTTCCTGGTTACGACAGCGAGCAGAAAGGCATGAAAACAGTGCTAAGAATCACCGGGCTCGGCTTGGCTGTTATAAGTTCATGATGTTGGCTACATATAATGGACGATTCCTATCTTTGAAACACTTTACAGGAATTTCAAGAAGAATTAGAAATAATCAATTGGGACACACTAAAGTTATGTGAAGTAAGACGAAAAGGTGAATACAAGATGGAACTTGTTAGCAGTCATGTACTCTACTACAGAGACACAGAAGATGTAAAAATATGTACTGTAGGATTTTTGATAAATAAAAGGTTGTTAATCATATGTAGTAGAATATGATAGTGCATTGTACACAGTTGCACGGTTAGTTATACAAATGTCAAGAAGATACAAAGTGCAAAATACGTAAGTTTATGCAACAACAATGAGCCATAACTATGACCAATTTGAAAAATTCTATGAATAAGTAAATTCAATGAATCAGAATAGGAAATGTTACATCAAATTGATAATGGGAGGCAGGAATACAAGAACTTCGGAAAAAAGGAAGAAGATTCCTTATAAGGAAATCTATGGTATGGGAAGCCTAACGAAAGATGAAACAGATTGATTGAGTTTGCAGAATGTGAACAGAATTTATTATATATTCTAAAATTCATTTTTCAAGAAGCCACGAAAAATCGACAAATACTTATGCAAATGGAGCAACAACCGAAATCGACTGCAACATAACAGACAGAAAGGATCTAATTCAGGATTGCAGACTTCTCAATAACTCCAATATATGAAATGATCACAGGTTGATTAGATACAAAATGCTGTTAATACAAAAATGGAAAAATGAAGTTCGTTCAATACTCAAAGCAATCAGCCGATATTAAAAGTCTTCAGAAACAAAAAGAATAAATTTATTTGGAGCTTAAAAATCGTTTCAAAGTATTGAAGTCAATTTTGGAAGAGAAGCAAGGTGTTACGGTATTGAATAAGAAATTAAACAATTCTGAACAAGAAATTGAAAAGGTGGTAGCCAGTGTAGCACAAGTAAAACAGATGAAGAAAATTATAGAAGAAACAAGAAGGTTGATGAAAAGATGCACAGAATTAAAAAGGGTTGGGTTGGGTTGATTATTGACGGCCAATTATCGACACTAGGGATATAGGCCCAGGGGGAGTGCCCTTCGTGGGGGTCTTTCTAAGGGAACCTAATCCGTATTATGGACGATGGAACACAGAGGAAGAAAAGCATATAGCCACTGTCCCAAAGTCACAGAAGATTTTTTAATATCACACCGGAATATTTATTTATACACAACAAATCATGGTCCATTCCCGTCATACCTTTATCTTTTTGGGAAAGCACCATCTCCATACTGCACATGTGGCAAACGAGGAGACGCCACTCACTACATTCTTAACTGCCCTCTGACATCCGCTTTCCACATAAAAAAAACCGGCTTCACTGAGAACATCGGTGTGGTTTCATCATGTCCTTAGTACTCCAAACTTAAAACAAAAAATCATAGAATGTGTACACCTATTGGAAAAAAACCAACAACTTTTTCAGATGCCTCCAGCGCATTTATTAGGAAACATCCAGTCCTCAGATGACGAAGAATAAAAATGATTATAACAGTGCTCACAAAAATCAGTGAAAAACTATAAACTCAAAGCTCAAAATACTTCAATTAATCTAGAAACGTTGTAGACTAATAATCACCGAACATCTCAATACATAGACTATGCCTACACCATAAAAAGACTTAAAATCATCTGTAAAAACTTTTAAAATATATTTATAGACTATGTCCGCATCATACAAAGACTTAAAATCATTTGTAAAAACTTTTAAAACATATCTGAATTGTATATATATCATTGTAAACTTTCAATTCAGTACTATGTAAAAGCCTAATGGCCTATTGGCCTCATTTGTATTTTTTTTTTTAATAAACTTGCCAAGCAGGGCTTGTAGAGCTTAAGCCGCATGGTAGGCCACCCTGCTTGGTTGAATCTGAATCTGAATCTGGAGAAAATCCACGGCTCGAAAGAAAACCACGAAAACTCCGAGCGATTAGGCCGACGGGCGCGATTGGGATCGAACCCAGCACCTCCCGTCTACCAGCTTCGAGAGCACAACCTCTCCAGAATTAAAAAAGAAAGAAAACGATCCCAAATCAAGAGTTGAATACGACAAAGATTATGCAAAATTGTAAGGATACAGAAGATATAAGAAAATATAATCTTGTAAAGAAATCTCTAGAAGATAACACAGGTTGAAAATCAAATAAGCGCAAATTGTGTGGTAGAAAAAAGGGCATTTTGCATTGAAGAATATAGATGGAACTCCAGACAACCACAATAATGAAATTGTACGTATTATAGAAAGATTTTATATCTATAAGGGTGTGAAGATGAAAGAAAAAGCAACCTACCTAATAAGAGAGAAAAGAACACAGAAGCTGAAGAGATAATTCCATTGATGAGAAATGAAGATTTAGAAGCCATTAGATGAATGAAGCAAGAAAGAAAAATCATGCGCCAAGCATAGATTATGAAACACTCTAGAACACTTCCAGAATACTAAAACGAAATTTCGCCGTTTAATAAAGTTAAAAAAGACATCTAAGTAAACAAGGTTAAAGTCAGACCGGTCGGGAGGCCTACCTTTCGGCTTAAGCTCAACTATTCCCACTCGACTGGTTTTTTTTTACTATGCGGCAATGCACAAGCCCAGGTAGCGATGACCGGAAGGGGACTACCCGGGAAGGGGACCCCTCACTATTGAAAATTAACTGTCAAAGATTACAATACCAATCACAAAGGCTATTTAATTATACTGGACGAGTCAAGTTAGGTACAATAAAATAATTGAACTAATAACAATAAAATAATTGAACTGGCTAAATGAACAATTGTGATTGTAAATAAATATAAGGAGATGTAGAGCTTTTACAAGATAATAATTAAAGTCGAGAGAAAACAATAAATACAAAACAATACTAATAGCTCACTTATTGAACGATAAAAATTTAATAAATACGATATTGACAAAGATAGTAAGCATAGTTTGAATAGTAGCATCGAGTGTATAAAAAACTTACATGGGGGAAAAACATGAATAATTATCTAGAGTATTTACAGTAAGCAGTTAACACAATTTAAGTACAGCAATAATACCAGAAAGCAAGTCTGAGAATACAAATACTGTGTACTTGTGAATACAAGTACTGTGTAACACAATTTAAGTACAGCAATCTAAGTAAACACGTTAAAAAACACATAACACATTTAAAAACCCAATTTCAACAATTTCCCTTCTTAGTCGGAAAGGTAGTGGAATTCTTTTGTGCAGCCTTCTATATGATCTATACAAATGTATATATTCTACATGCCTAAAATTTACTTCAACTTGAAAACGTATACCATAGTTGAAAATTTACTTTCAGCAATTTATACTAATAGACACAAACATACTGTAACTCTTTTGTACAATATGTTTGTACACAAATTTTAATTGTTTAAAATTCTGTTCTTTATATTTTTATACAGTAAGAGGATCTACCCCTCCGAGCGCGCTCGCCAACCCCGGTTCACACCGCGCGATCTCTAGAAACACGCTAATTTGCTCTGTTGTAGAAACAAGAAAAAAAATTTGCTGCAAATGCAGACATTCGAAGATAAAGATTATTTTCAGAAATGGACTCATTCTGCAAAATAAGCATTGAAAGTGCTTTTCTACATTAATAAAAGTCCACACTGCGATCCGCGTAAGCAACTTTCTTACTCAACGCAAAGTGACAGTTCTGGAACAACATCCATATTCTCCAGATCTGGCGCCTGCAGATTTCTTCTTGTTTCCCCGCATCTGGAAGGCCCATGCATTGCAGACGTTTCAGGAAATCCGACAACGTGTGACAACGGTGCTTCGAGTGATTCTGAAAGAAACGTTTGCTGACAGTTTCCAACAGCTGCACAACCGATGTCCAACATGTGTTGTTGCTAATGGTGACTACTTATTTTGTTTGTAACTATTGTTTCCGTTATTTTATGAGACCATTCGCCGAATTTTCGAACACACCATGTAAATAGAAAAGAACTATTACTACTCTCTTTTGCTGAAATTTCTATTTGGAATTTATTTTATAGAACTGTGACTGAAATTTATTGAAAACGCAGATTAATATTCCATGAAATTTTTACATACATCTGTGGTAAATTAACATTGACAATCAACATCCATTTACCAAATTTAGCTTGCGTATAATAAAAGACTAAGAGAAGCGGGGGTGTGGCTGATATTTTCGGAATGACGCCAAGATGTTACGCCACAGCTATCTGGGAGCACGGCAGTGCGTCCGCCAAGTTCGCACAGGCCGTAAGCTACCTTTTCCCTGACCATTTCGGCCTACTTTTCACCCCCTCATAACTGCGTTTTGGGGAGAGCTAGAGAGTTTTCCTTTTTAACACACATTAATATAATCAAACTGAACTAGGTTCCAAGATTTCTTATTTCTGTATTTAATATTTTTCGAAATATGAGATTCCGAAAAAGGGCTTTTTTGTAACTGACTCACAGGGGATCATCAAATAACTAAAGTTAGTGATCATCAAATAACTAAGGTACTTCTAACAGTCGTAGAATCATAAAATTTGACAAGTAAGTAGATTTTTGTCACACAATTAACCAGAAAAGTCTGAAAACATAGAATTTCTGCCTTTAAACCCTTCAAATATGGGGTTCTGATTTGACTATATACAGTTCGTAACACATTCAATTGGCAAATTAAATTAATTGCATTGTTGCAACCATTTGTGTTTTTTGTTGTACGATAAACATTTAAATAATAATAGTTGCATAGACAATCATTTCCTCACTCATATTTGACGCCAGAGTTGGTCGCCAAAGCCTGATTACAGAAAATTAGCCTGAGTTTGAAGGTGTTACATGGTTTCAAGCAGAATGCATTTTTTATATTCTTTTCCGAAAATGTTGGGAAGGCAAATCTTTTAGTTTATCTGTCCGTTTTTCTATTTTTTACTTCCTTAAAATAAATTTTATTATAAATGTCGGTATTCTAATCGCAATAGCACTCAGTCAATCTGGCAAAATTCCAGTGGGTTGTTAGTTCTTTAAGTGCATTTTAATGATGTTAACAAACTTTATATATATATATATATATATATATATATATATACACACACACACTGGAGTTTATTTGAGATATATTTATATATGCATAGGCATCACATATATAATACATATGCATCATTATGACGTCCACATAAACAGGGTATTTTTGTCGCCAAATTTGGCAATATTTCGTTAAGTGTCGCAAAGCTTGGAGAGAATTTGACGCTAGAGGCTATTTTTCATTGCGAATTTTTAGGGCGAGTAATCATCTATTAATATTCTGCGGTGAAGCAAATGGCATAACGCACAAATGTTAATAAAGTTTCAATCGTTTCGTCACTACACAAGACCTCTGCTCTTGCTATTATATTGTACTGTTATTATACTTATTCTTACTATATTGTTAGTCTTCACTCTCTTAAAAGTTTATTATTGTAAAAGAATATTAAAATTAAAGCATCGAAACTGCCAGTTCTAGATTATTATAATTTTATAACATATATCCAGTTTATCAATATGTACGTTAGAATGAATCTTCTATAATGGGGTTCCTCGCATTTTAGCTTCAGGTTTTCGAGTAAATTTAGCTAAAATATTAAAACCAAGACATATTGACATATTATCTAAGACGATTAGATGAGAATAATGGTAGATTTTCTAATGGAAGAACGGTAGTGCGTCCGTAGATTTTCTAATCTTCCTTAATCGTTCCAATGTTAGAATGAAAGGGGAAAAAATTAGCATCAATATGATTTACTGTAAATATGGATAGCTTATAACAGGCGTTTAATAAGAACCACTTCGCTTCAGTGTAAATTACAGAAGATTACTTAACAGGAATTATAATCACCGTATTAGAGAGTGTAACAATGCAAACGGACATGAAGCGTAAATTCCTAAGTAAATTAAGCTGTAATTCTCAATAAAGATGAAATGGATAACAACACAAAATATAAGATATGCTGCCAATGATCGCAAAGAGAATTTCTCTAACTGAAACTTCCGATTTGGCGAAGGATTGAGCAAGTAAATCTAACATATGAAAATGAAAATCTGTTTGTCTGTCTGCACTTCTATACATATCAACAGTTTGAAAGCCAGAATTGTGAAATGCTACGTGTAGGTGTATTAAAACACGGCCGAGGCCAGGGCCTGATTAACGCACAGGCCAACTAGGCCGCGGCCTTGGGCCCACTGCTGATAAGGGCCCCAAAATGTGTAAAATGATTTAGAAAAAATTTCTTAAAAATGAACTTTTCTGCAATTATTTTCTCAAAAACAGAGTAAAAAGATTTTGTTTAACTTGTCAACTGCATCATAATATCTAATAATAATCCTCGAAAAAAATTCTAGCTACTATTTTAATTTGAGGGGGCCCCAAAAAGTTGCTAGGCCTTGGGCCCCAGACGACCTTAATCGGGCTCTGGCCGAGGCAACTAAAGTAATCGAAATAATGTAGAGTTAATTTTTAAATAATAAAAAACCAAAGATCTAACAGCTTTTCCGGGAAGAGTTCCATATCCTGCGCTGGTTCGCGCGATTGGCAAAAAAATCCAAACTGCTGCCAAAAGGGGTGTGATGTCACGTAGATAAGGTCAATTCCAGTTGTTAAGTTAAAACTCCAAAGACTGAATATCGCAACAACCAAATCAAACATTTATCGCCAAAAACAACTCGCCAAATCTACCAGCACATGATATTGAACTCTTCCCGCCTTTTCCTATTAAATTTGAACATTTTTCGTTATAGCAGTTACCAACAATTAAAAATCCACAATGAAATTCTTTCTACAATAATTAATTTTCTATTGAAAGATTTCCACGTGAAAAATGAAAATAAAAATAAAAAGTTTCAGCAATGGAAAAAAAGATTAATATGACGTCATATTGGCAATATAACGGAAATTTTCAAACATTTCTCAATAATACAAGGAGTATGAGTATGTGTAAATACAGAAAGCAGGTTAATATGACGTCATTCGATAATTAAAAAAAGAAAATTAATATAACGTCACATTGGAAGTTTAACGGACTTTTTGAAATGTTTGGGAATCATACAAAGAGAGTATCAATATGAGTAACTAGGGGGCTCAGCCCCCTACTCGCTAACGCTCGCCAACCCCCGGTGAATTGCAAGGCAATTCACATTGAGACCGCTACGCGGTCACAGCTCGCTTTGCTCGCTCGCCTTATTTTATTTTTCTAGTAATTCTAGCCGGAATAAGCACTACAATAAATCATTTGAATATATAAAATTGACAATTTTTTAATGTAAAAAAGTAATTGAAAACTCCGTTGAAAACACAACTAAAAGTGCATTTAGTTGATGCTACTAATGGACATATAAATAATTTAAATACTATGAAAAGAGGATCTTGGAAGCACCTATAATATTGTACAGCACGGCTTAAATTCATTAAAAAAAAAACTACGTGGTAGGGAGATAGTTTATCATCAATGATTGTTAAAATTTCGTTCAACATTTTATTATTCTAATTGATTATAGATTTCTGCAAAAGAAATTATTTTTACTTCAATAAAACGGTAACAGATGGCAGCAGGGCATTCTAGAAAGTTTATATTTTATTATCTCCGATTTTTTGTGTGAGTGAAATTCGTAAATAAATTCTAAATGAATTCATTTGAAAAAAATGCATTCATTTGAAATTAACACTATTTCTCATAATTAAAATGAGGAATCATTTCAGACGCTTTGTATTACGTTCATATTATTTTATTTTTAATATATGCTAGCTTCAGTTTCACTGCTCTGACACTTTCCGCCATATTGGAGGCGGGGCTAACACAATCTTGCCTGTTCATTGATCTGAGCTCTGGAAACTACGATTGTTGCCAAAGATAAGGTAGAAATTCAGCCCTATTTCCGCGCCACGTAAGACAAATATATATATAGATAGTGAAAGCAAGTAGGTAAGATGTCAGCAGGTGAGTACAACGTCATACGAGTTTGAGGAACGTATTGAATCATGATAAAAACTCGATTATAGAAATATTGGCATATTTTAAAATTTTGAAGTTATCTATAGAACGTTTGAACTGAATGTTTGAACTAATTTTGAAACTGATTTTTCTACACAAACATTTTTTAATTCTCGAACAACACCAGGTACTTTTCGGCTAGTTATGAATAAAAGTAATATGATGAAGTGCTTAGCATACATATAAGAAAGAATATATTGTTTGCCTGAGACGGCTAGTATTTTGATGTAAACTACAAATAAAAATATAGATTTGTAAAGCATAATAAAATAATTTTAAAATTCTTTGACATTTATACATGTATTATATTTATATCCCTTATACATTTGATAAAACCTACAAAAAGCAGTGATATCCCATCAAAAAACTTTCTGTAAAAAAAAAAGCGCGCCAAGTTCTCCTTAATGTTTCGGCCGTAAAAAGTACTGATATCTGATGTTCGCCCAAGTTAAAAGTCAAACATCCAAAATCTTTCATTCAAAATGGCTTCCTGCGACTTGGCCGTTAATGCATTTTAGAAGGTTTTTCAAATTCTAAAAAATGTATAATGATCTACATGTCTACTACATTTTTTTGAACATTTTACGCATTTTGTTGTACAAAGTACTAAAATATTATACACATTTTTAAAAACATAATTTCGAAATCACAGCTGTCGAGAATGGTCCACTCTGGTTCTCAACGTCTCATATAATGTAACACAATGTGAAATTTGATGAAAAAAATATTCATTGAAATTCGTGTTAATGACAATAGACCGTACAAAATGGTCATTAAACCATGGTAAAACTAAATAATGGTTAATCAAAACTAATGTTTCTTGAAACTCAATGGTATGTATCATAAAGCTTTTAATTACAATATCATCATAGGAATTTGCCTATTTGCATTCCGATATTACTTTTAAATGCATAATTTCCAATCATTAATTTTGAAATGATTCATCGACGTAATTATTTATTTCAAATGAAAGATATGGCATGTTCAACATCAATCAGGGTGTTTTATGAATTCTAATTTATTTTTCTCAGTATTACATTCTTCTAATGTTTTTAACCTAGAATGCATTAACGGCCAAGTCGCAGGAAGCCATTTTGAATGAAAGATTTCGGATGTTTGACTTTTAACGTGGCCGAACATCAGATATCAGTACTTTTTACGGCCGAAACATTAAGGAGAACTTGGCGCTTTTTTTTTTTTTACAGAAAGTTTTTTGATGGGATATATTACTTATGTTGTCAACATCCTTTTTATATGCATTTATAAAACGCACACCAATGAATGATGTACTATTCGAAAGTGTTTTGAACCGGCTTCTGGCATAGTACAGTCGCATTTCGTTAAAACATGTTTTTAGATTAAAAATTGCAGTTAGTTAAAAGTTAAATCAGCATTATTTCCTTTAATAAAATAAAAAAATTTTCTCAAATAAATTTTGCCACAAAAATAAAATAGTGCATTATATCATGCTATAAAAAATTATGTCATGAATATGAAAAATAAATAGTACAAAAAAGATAAAGTGTGGGTGTCACCGCAGAGGTTTATTTTATATTTATGATTAAAAAGCAAAATTAAAATGGAAATGTTTAGAAGAAAAATACACCATCGATCGATCGAACGATGGTATTTCACGTGTAACGTAAAATATATGCTTTGTTATACTAGATTAAATTGTATTTTATATGTATTCAATTTATTTTTCTTTGTCCAAGTTTTTTCCGAAGCGGATGACGTGATTCTCTAATGCAGTTAAAATACGATTGTTAATTTTTTTTCTCGCGTGTGCCTTTTGCTATCTTCGATTAGTTTTTACTGTAACTGTGATGGAAAAATGAGTTGATATTCTGGCTTGACTAACGTTGTTGGCATATATTTTCATCCTTATTTTTTTCAGGATTTTGTCAGGAATTCAACATATTTTTCATTTTTTAGATGTTGCTAAAAAAGATTAGACTGCAATGCGAAATCTTCGAGCGGGTCCACTGGTATAGTAATAGTTACAGTTTAATTATGTGAGCGTCGCAGGCTTACACTGTAAAGAAAAGGACAAATGTTTCTGAATCTGGGAAAATATAATATAACCATGTACAGAAATATACAACAACCTCTGCCGAGGCATCCTCGATTCCGAAAACCGCTTTTATCTTCAGAAACCCCAGAAACCATTATATATTTGATATTTAAGGGGATAAAGTGGTCCATCATAAATTTTATAAACATTTTTATTCATTAAATTAGAATTTTCAGTGTTTTTATTTTATTTTATTTTTTTTTTTTGAGTGTGTAATTTTTAACCATATAATTTGCAAACAAAATCAAATTATGAAACTTCTCATACAGTTTTTTTTTTAAAATTAATTTTAAATTGTTTAAAAAAGTGGGGTAATTTAAAATCGTAAAAGTAATAACTCAAAATATTATTCGTCAATTTTTTTGAAAAAAAAAATAATTTAATTAAACAGAAGTATGTAAGTTTTAATTTTGGTTCAGCATTTTTTAAAGTATTAATTTTAAAAAATTAAAATATTTAAAGTGAAAAAAAATCTAACTTGTACTTAAAAAAAATCATATTTTTAGAAGTAAATATATATTTTTTTAATTTTCTGAATCAAAAATTAAGTAAAATAATTGAAAAAGACATGTTCGAAGTTCGAAACATTTATCTTTAACGTTTCTTGACTTATAACAATTTAAGACAAAATTTGTTGTAAAAACCCGTCAGGCAAACGCAAAAACGTTTCTATGACAAGCACTATTTGAAAGCTAGATTTTAAAAACAAAAAATTAATATATCCTGTTCTAATTAGGATAGAAACATGATTTAAACGTCATTTTAAGCGGGGAAAAACAGCGCATTTTGTAATACAATAAAATATTTTCCAAAAAGTTGAAGATTTTTGTGTTCCGGACCCCTTTAAAATATATAATATAAATTTATAAATTAAAGTTTATTTTATTACCAGTGATTTTTTGAAACGTTTCGGAATATATTTGTAGTGCATTAATCATTTTTCTAAAACCCGAATATCGGTTTTTAAGAGGCTATCAATTCTCAATTCAACATTTTGGACTTCTTAAATGAATTTATAGATGCAAGAGCAACAAAATTATATAAATTATAATGTTAATGTAAGTGCTGTGAATTTATCATATTTGCCTATAAAACATGTTGGTTGAAAATGAAAATGTTTACTTGAGAATAGATAGCATCCGAAAAAGTTATATTCTGGCTTGAGAAAACTGATTAATAAGCTAAGTCGAGTTTTCCTGAAATAATTTTGATGGAACTTGTACTGTTAGATAGATAATTTTTCAGGGAAGGTTTTAGAATATAAGATATTGTTCTACGTAGATTAGTTATAGAATTATGATGGAAAGTTCTGTTATTTTGGACGAAAAAGTTACCATTGGTTATTTTTTGGCGACCGTTGTCGTTGATGAAAGAATTGAAACGGCTATATCATTTAGAAAATAATACAAACACCTCGAAAACTAAAAGAAAAACCTATTAGTAATTTTATTTAAAATAAAAAATTAAAAGAAAAAGAGAATTATGAGTGAAGAATGTTATTATAAAACGAAAATAATTCAATTTAAACATGAAAAAGGACTTTCGTAATGCTTAAAAAAATATTCGCTGCGAAAGATTGTAACTGGAATAATATTTGGCGATTTATCTTTTGCGACAGTTTCAGAAATATGCATCTGAAAATTTGATTAGATAAATTGATTAGAATTTTTTTTATTAATTTGTTCTTTAAAAAAAAAAATAATTTTTATTTTTAGCTAACTCTTCCAACATGTGACTTACAGAAGAGACTAGCAGATGTAATTATAAAACTGACTGTACACCTGTGTTAAATGTTATTTGTTTATTTACGATTTTGATTTTACTTTTGTCTCCAAATAATTTGATTTTAAGCCAACAATTTATTTTAAAGGTTTTTAAAATATATTGGACTAATCTTCTGTAATCGCGTCACCCGCCAATTGGCGTATTTACTATATTGTTGAAGTTTCTTTTATATTTGAAGGAGACTGTAGACGGTGAATCATATTGCAGAAAATTACACGAAATTTGTACTTAGCGAGTAAATTTCTGGTTTTTCATTAGGAAGCCAACTGACAAAAGAAGATTTACTATTATACATTTTTTATCTGCAGTTATTTTACTATCAATAAAAACGCAATACTTGCAATGTACGAAAAAACTTTGAAATTTCAATGGTGGCCAGTGGATCAATTCAGCCTAGATTAAAAAAAGTACCAGAATTCAGTTTAGATAAAATTTTGGATCATTATAAAGCAATTTCGGCTGACAACCAGCCTTAGCCACTAAACTTAGTGACAAATTAACGATTATTTTCATTAGAGGGTATATTTAGGTAACAGACTGAAGAATAATGTAATCTTTAAAGTAAAAGAAATCTCATCAAAAAGTCACCTGTAAAAAATGCAGCCAAGTTTCGTAACTCATTTACCGTAAAAAGTACTGAGATCGTATAAAGCCAAGTTTAACTATCTTATTAACTCTGAAATTTTCATTCACAAATCACTCCTAGTCTCTACATCTTTAGTTAATTATTATTTTGTGACTTGGCAATTACGCAGCACAGGGAAGTTATTACACCTTACTATGTCATGGGATGGGATGGGATAATTTAATTAAGGCAAATTATATACGCACAGGGAAGTTATTACAACTTAATATGTTATAGTATTATTTGATTAAGAATAACTATATACATCACATTCTCGTGCTATGTAATTGCCAAGTCACAAAATAATAATTAACTAAAGATGTAGAGACTAGGAGTGATTTGTGAATGAAAATTTCAGAGTTAATAAGATAGTTAAACTTGGCTTTATACGATCTCAGTACTTTTTACGGTAAATGAGTTACGAGACTTGGCTGCATTTTTTACAGGTGACGTTTTTGATGAGATTTCACTTCTTTTTGTAAGTAACCCTCCTTTTCTTGATTTTGGGTTCTTTTTGGAGATCATCCACTGATTTTTGCTAAGCACACACTCTGTCCCTATTATTTACAGGTATCAAAAAATTGAAGCTTTAGTTTCGTTTGCAAAGTACTGTAGATAAAAAGAGATTTCAGGTTCCTAGGCAAGCACTAAATTATGGGAGGGGGAGTGTCAAAAGTACTCTCAATTGCTTCCAAGATAGGCGCTATGCATCTGAGATATAACTCGCAGCCCTAGATACTTGATATTTAACATAAAAGAACTTTTTAGTATAAAAAGAAAGCCAAAATTAAAATTTCCGGAAATTTCCAATAAATCAAACTATATTCTTTTTTTCGATGGTTTTTTTTTCGTTTTTTTTTTAGACTTTTTTTTATTATTTACGGATTTTTTAATTTTTCCTTACTTTGTGTACAAAACCCTGCCTTTCTGCCAAATGTCAATCTTCTAGGACTACAAAATCGAATTATTTTCAAATTTTCGACTTTTTATGAATTTATTGATTTTTCGATTTTAATTCTAAGTTACCTGATTGTCATGCCAATATAGTAATTCTTTGATCCGTCTTCTTAGGATCATTTAGGTTCAATTTAGAGATAAATCAAGCGATTCTTAGAGTCACCATGATTTTATTTAGAAAGGACTATCAAGCCATAACCAGCCAGTAATGTCGGGAGGGTAGGGGGAGCTGTGAAAATTTTTGTGGGGCCAACATCATTTAACAATCCATATTTCATATGTGAAGTAAATAGAGTACAACATGTGAAAGAAAACAAACCTGTCTATAAAGAAATCGCCTATATCGTAGCCAGTCTATAGCGGAACTTTTCTATAACGAAATTCGTAAACGAAAGAAAAGAAAACCATAATCCGGGGGAATTAACATAAAACAATTAGGGGCGTTGTGTAATAGGACAATTATCTTATAACTAATGTTTCTAGCAGTACAAAATCAAATTGTTTTCGAATTTTCGATTTCTTAAACATATTTCGATTTTTCGATTTTATTTTCGAATTTTTTAACTGTTCCTTTTATTGAATAGTAAATACTACCTTTACACCAAGTTTTAAGTTTCTAAGACCAAGATAAAAATATTTTCAATTTTTGATTTTTTCGCAATTTTTTTTTTATAATTTTCTGGATTTTATAATTTTTTCTTATTTTGTATCCTTTATTACAAATTTTAAGTTTCTAGAGCTAAAAAATCGAATTATTTTAAAATTTCCTATCTTTTTCGAGTTTTTTATTCTATTTTCGAATTTATTGTGTTTTAATTTTTCCTTTTTCTGTATCTTAAACAATAAGTTTACGCCGAATTTTAAGTTCTAAAGCTACAAAATCGAATTTTTTTCCATTTTCGAATTTTCGAATTTTTTTTCGAATTTTACAGATTTTTTATTTATTTCTTTTTTTGTATCCTAAATACTAACTTTATTCCAAAATTTTAAGTTTCTAGCTTTACAAAATCGAATTATTTTCAAATTTTCGTTTTTTTTTCGATTTTTTGATTTTATTTTCAATTTTTGTTGTGTTTTTAATTTTTCTTTTTCTGAATCCTAAACACTACCTTTACACCAAATATTCAGTTTCTAAGACTACGAGATCGTATTATTTTCAATTTCTCTCTTTTTCTTTCTTTCTTTCTGTTTCGTTTTTTTAAATTTTCGATTTTTTTTTTTTAATTATCCATATTTTTTAATGTTTCCTTATTTAGTATCTTAAATATTACCTTTATTCCAAATTTCAAGTTTCTAGCGCTATGAAATCAAATTATTTTCAAAATTTCCTTATTTTTCGATTTCTTTCGATTTTTTTATTTTATTTTCGAATTGTATTGCGTTTTTATTTTAACTTATTCTGAATCCTAAACACTATCTTTACCGCGAATTTTAAGTTTCTAAGGCCAAAAGATCAAATTATTTAAATTTTTTTCAAATTTTTTCGAATTTTTCGAATTTTTGATTTTTTTTTCGAGTTTTCTGGATTTTTTAATTTTTCCTTATTTTGCATCCTAAATACTACCTTTATTCCGAATTCCAAGTTTCTAGCGCAACAAAATTGGATTATTTGAAATTTTTCGATTTTTTTCGATTTTATTTTTAATTTTTTTTGTGTGTGTTTTTGATGTTTTCTTTTTCTGAATTCTAAACACTACCTTCACATCAAATTTTAAGTTTTTAAGACTACAAGATCGTGTTATTTTCAAATTTCAATTTTGTTCGATTTTTTTGAATTTTCGAATTTTTTTTTTTTTTTTTTTTTTTTTTTTTTTTTTTAATTTTCCGGATTTTATATTTTTTCCTTTCTTTGTATCCGAAATGCTAGCTTTATTCCAAATTTTCAGTTTCTGTGGCTGTGGGATATACCCAATCTTTTTGATGACGCGAGAGTGAGTGAGTGTGTGAGTGACAAAAAATCGAAACTTTGAGTTCATATATCGTCTGCACTAATTTATGGGTATTTTTGAATTATCCATATTTTTTTAATTTTTCCTTATTTAGTATCTTAAATATTACCTTTATTAAAAATTTCAAGTTTCTAGCGCTATAAAATCAAATTATTTTCAAATTTTCCTTATTTTTCGATTTTTCCGATTTTTTCGATTTTTTTGTTTTTTTTTTTTCGAATTTTATTTGGTTTTTTATTTTAACTTATTCTGAATCCTAAACACTATCTTTACTGCGAATTTTAAGTTTCTAAGGCTAAAAGATCAAATTATTTTAATTTTTTCAATTTTTTTCGAATTTTTGAATTTTTTTTTTTCGAATTTTCCGGAATTTTTAATTTTTCCTTATTTTGCATCCTAAATACTACCTTTATTCCGAATTCCAAGTTTCTAGCGCAACAAAATCGGATTATTTGAAATTTTTCGATTTTTTTCGATTTTTTCAATTTTGCTTTCGATTTTTTTGGTGTTTTTGATGTTTTCTTTTTCTGGATGATAAACACTACCTTCACACCGAATCTTAAGTTCCTAAGACTACAAGATCGTATTATTTTCAATTTTCAATTTTGATGGAATTTGTTGAATTTTCGAATGTTTTTTTTTTCGAATTTTCCGGATTTTATAATTTTTCCTTTCTTTGTATCCTAGACACTAGCTTTTTTCCAAATGTCAAGTTTCTAGGGCTACGGGATCTACCTAATCTTTTTGATGACGCGTGAACGAGTGAGTGAGTGAGTGACAAAAAATCGAATGTTTGAGTTCATATATCGTCTGAACTAGAAAAGATAGAAAGTTTTAATTTTAAATTTTGGTCCTGTGTGCCAAATACTCTAGAAAAACGAAGTTTCAAATTTTTGGGATACTCCAGCGCGGAGATATGAGGGGGGTCAAAAGTGCCCTGAGTTGCTTCGAGAAAAGTATGCTTACGGCTGTCCTCTCTCGACTTGGCGGAGGCACTGCCGTGCCTCCAGATCTAAAACAAACTATCCCCATCCTGTGGGATTTGTTTTTCAATGTTTTACTTTATTTAATGCAAAACATAGATTGCATCCGACAACTCATAAAAAAGTCCTCCGGCCTGTACCGGCAGGAAAAGGTAGCTTTCCTATATCTTCGTTTTAAAATTTTAGCTAATGTTATTCGAAAACAGCAAGTTAAAATGCAAAGAAACCGTTTACAAAAGATTCGTTTACACTGAATTTGAATAAGAAATTCGCCAAATTATTCAGCTATAGCCAAGTTGGCTTCATTTATGAAGACTTATTTTTGTCGCCAAATTTGGCGAGATTTCGCCAATTGTCGCCAAGTTTGGCGAGAATTTGGCGCTAATGGATATGAATATATAGTTTTATGCGTATGATTGGGAAAATGATTACAACAATGAAAGAAAATAATTTGCGAGAAATCGCGTTCACTAAAACTTATAAATTTATATTAAAATCATTAAAATTACAGACATTACAATACACTTTCATAAAACATTAAAAACATATTAAAATTGGACGTTTCGGATTTACATGGAAAATCCCTCTTCAACAACAACATTTCACTTAGCGTAAATCATAGTTCAAAAATATCAACAAATAGAAAATGCAACGTATCAAAATTTCGAAGTCAAAGTTACAGTTATAATAACACGGAGTATTCATTCGGGATTGCACCTGCTTGACCATTATTGACCATAAATTTATCGTTGGTTTTTTGTAATGTGCTGTTTTGTTTCAAAATGTCAGCCACCCTAGAATTTCAAACTGCTCTATCTCAGCCAATTTTTAAGATAGAGGTAAAACAAAAAATGCTCTGGAATCCTTGTATCAAGTCCTAACACCTAATTAAAAAATAAACTTAATTTTTTAACTTTTTTGTATATTTATTTTAGTTTTAAAATTTTCCGTGGCCGCCATCTTGAAACAAGATGGCGGACCAAGCTGGCCAACGAACTCGGTCGAGGCATTGGTGAGCTTAATACACACAATTAGTTTCATCCAAATTAATTTATAAATACGAGCGTTATCGTATCAAATTATTTTCATTTTTTCAATTTTTTTCGAATTTTTTTATTTTTTTTTCGAATTTTCTGGATTTTTTTAATTTTCCTTTTTCTGTATCCTAAATACTACCTTTATTCCTAATTTGAATTTTCTAGCGCAACAAAATCGGATTGTCTTCAAATTTTCGGTTTTTTTCAATTTCTTCGATTTTTTCAATTTTGCTTTCGATTTTTTTGGTGTTTTTGATGTTTTCTTTTTCTGGATGTTAAACACTACCTTCACACCAAATCTTAAGTTTCCAAGACTACAAGATCGTATTATTTTCAATTTTCAATTTTGATGGAATTTGTTGAATTTTCGAATGTTTTTTTTTTTCGAATTTTCTGGATTTTATAATTTTTCCTTTCTTTGTATCCTAAACACTACCTTTTTTCCAAATGTCAAGTTTCTGGGGCTACGGGATCTACCCAATCTTTTTAATGACGCGTGAACGAGTGAGTAAGAAGTGACAAAAAATCGAATGTTTGAGTTCATATATCGCCTGAACTAGAAAAGACAGAAAGTTGTAATTTTAAATTTTGGTCCTGTGGGCCAAATACTCTCTATAATTGAAGTTTAAAATGTTTGGGATAATCCAGCGCGGAGATATGGGGGGGTCAAAAGTGCTCTGAGTTGCTTCCAGAAAAGTATGCTTACGGCTGTCCTCTCTCGACTTGGCGGAGGCACTGCCGTGCCTCCAGATTATTTCTAACTAATTATTTGTCCGTGTTATTATGCTCATTAGAGAAATGCAAAAAAAAATACTTCGATTCAAGTATTCACTACAAAGATTATTACTAAAAATTTTGGGAACGGATGGCGCAGACTCGACGTGGTTGGCGCGATTATTTCATTGCGCCATTCTGGCGAGAAAACACTGTTTTCGAAAACCTATTAGACCTAGCTAGAATCTTAGTTTTCTTTTATTATGAAACAATTTATTTTATTATAAAACACACACATTTATTTTATTAAAAAACATATAAATTTTTATTATAAACATATGCAAATTATCTACCCTATATATATAAAATCCTAATGAAACAAATTTGTGAAACGATTTTATGAAACGAATTTATGAAACGATTTTATGAAACGACTGATTAAACGACTGATTATGTTTCAGGGCTATTTTTAATAAAATATTAAGGCTTGATGGTGAAATTAATACCAATTAGGTTGTTACGGTTGGTTTTAACCTATTTTTTTTAATCTACCTTAAATTCCTTCATTCACTTTAACATTTATTTAAAAGCACTCTTTTTTCTGTTTCTAATAAAAATTTAAATAAATAAAAGTAATTGGAATAATAATAATAATAAAATCGGTTTTTATTTTTTATTTTTCTTTTTGCATAGTAATGTCAACTTTTATAGTCTAGCTTAGCCTCCTGTTTTTCAAATGCGAAAGATAAATAGCAAGGAGGGATGTTTGTCAGTTAAAGACCACACAGGTGGCAATTTTGGAGACAGCCATGCACTTTCCCATGCTTGGAAACAGGGATTGGTGACACTGTGTCTATCTTTGGCTAAAAGAAAGCGAATACACCCCAAGAGGTATTACGTTGTCTGGTGAATAGACTATGGACGCAATTAAGCATTGTGTGTTACAACCTGCAGTAAAAGAAATACTTGTCTATAGCGTCTGGCTGACGCGCATGTAAACATAAGCTCATGGGACCCCCTTCAGCACACGCCATGGGGGTGAGGCACGGTTGTCTTCCCCCATGTAGCGGCCGGCAGGGAATGAGCGACACAGTGCCGCCACCAGGGTTAGTCCATTCCTATTGTTTCCATTCCCGTACCCCCTTTGACAGAGTGGTTCCGGCCAGTTTTTGTAAGCAGCGCGGGAGAGAGAATGTTTACGAATTATCACTTGGCTCGTAAACTGACTTGTTGCTTGGTGCTTGGTTGAGACACTCATTACTTGGTTCGTAAATTTAGTAGGTGTTGCGTAGCGGCGCTCGAAATGATGTATTCTGTGTTACTGAGTTGAAGTAACATTAGCAGAGACATGGTAAAGGTCTAGAGCTATGAATACTCGAGTTTGTGATCGGCATTTTGCTTAAATAGAATGATCGTTGTCTTAGAATAGAGATGAATCTCTTACCGGGACCACTGCTAATACCCTATGGTCTCCAGTGTGAAGGGCGAAGGAAATATTGTTAAAAGCTGAGAAAATTAATAGTCCTGCTCCAAAAATCAGGCTTCAAAAGTCCTCATCATGAGACTATTCTGTCCTTATTAAGACGAAGATTCCAAGTATTGTTCGTTATTAGAAGGCAACTAGATGTACGGAGGCTACCCAACCCGTTGAAATTAGGTGACTTAGCCAAGAACGAAAAGAAACCTGTCAGCTCGCCTGCTCGTATATAGCAATAGTTTTTTTCTCAAAACAAAGAGGAAAGAGAAGCATGTTGTGCAATCGGCTGCAACATTAAAAGAGGAAAGGGGAGTGTAAAAACCTGCCCACTGATTCAACCATTGAATTCTTCGTCCTCTGTAAGTAGACTTTACATAGTTTTTATTTACATGTCTCCCTGATGAGGGAATATATATTTGTGTGACTCAGAGTTGGAGAGTAAAATGCAAAATAAGCAAGAATAACTTGTAAATTCATATATGTACATTTATAGTATGATATGTTAAGAATTACAACGCGTATTTGAAAGGTAATTAATGACTTATCTCAGAAAAGTTGATCATCCTTTAATTTATGATGTTATGTTAGTCTTGAGAACCTTAATATTTGATTTAAAGATATTTAATAATCAATATTGATCAACTTTTATTTGGTGTTATCATAGTAAAATTTTTTTTTGGGAATTACATTGTTTTTATAAATTTTAATTATTCAAATAAAGATTGTTTTTTGTTCATTCTCAAATATGGTATGTTCTTCTTTATATGATCTTTAATTAGTATTCTTATATCTACAGCAATCCTATGAGAGAGGCTTAACCTCTCAATTATTGTGAGTAAGGTTATGAAAGCTATAATCTTACTAAATTAATATTTTTAAATTTCTTAAATTTTAAATTCGTAGTAATAGTTTATTTGAAAATTAATTGAGGTTTACGTAAGGTTATTAGATGTAGTTATTGTTCCTATCTCAGTATTGGATATACTGACAATTGATGCTAAAGTAAAATTAAGTCTAATTTCATAATTGATTAATTTAATTTTTAATTATCCTTTCTTTGAAGTATTATTCAAAACAAACAACAAAATGGTTGTTTTGTAAAAAAAAAAAAAAAAAAAAAAAAAAAAAAAAAATCAACTTTATTAAATTTAATCTTTGAAATTTCTTAAGTTTAAATTCATAAATGAGGGTTTTAATAAACATTAATTGAGGTTTACTGAATATTATCCAATCGTATTTTTGATCTTGATTTGATGATGGATAGATTAATAAGTGAAACAGTAATATTAAATTTAATTTCATAAATGTTAACTTAAGCTTTAACTTTCCTCTCTCAGGTATATTGTTATCGAAAATAAACATCAAAATGTTTATTTTAACAAAGTAAAAAAAAAAAAAAAAAAAAAAAAAAAAAAAAAAAAAAGTATTCAGTTATTTTATACCACTATACGATTTTCGGTTAACCGATCTGATCTGGTTCAAAATCTCCATAGTTGTTCTAAAATTTTGGTATCTCATCATATCTCTATTTTGTTAAACTTTCTTTTTTCCCTTCTGGTCCTCATATTGGAGGAATTTCAGATTCTCTTCATTTTTCTAAATTATATGATGATTAAATTTTGCTAATTTACTGTGTATGGAGATTTAAGCTTGATCGGGTTGGAGTGGAGTTAGGTGTTCTTTGTGCATCTCAGTATGCTACTTGATTTAGAAATCTGTTGCCCCTTACTACATTTAGTATTATTCTAAAATGATGAATTCAAAGATATCATGTTATATTAACTTATAACAGTTTTTCTTTGTTTTGTTATTTTGGTAAATTTATTCTAAATTGCTCCTTCATGTCATGGCATCAGATTTCAGTGGAGTTAATCAAGGCATACTTATTTTTTTTTAAATATTTAATTGTCAAGTGAAGAGTTGTAAATGAGTTTTTTTTTATTTAAGTTAATTGTTTAGAAAGAACACCAAAACACCACAACAAATGGAGCCGTAACAATTCGGTCTCTGGGTTATTTATTATTGTTTACTTGTATGTATTTATATATCAAAGAGCAACTGGGTGTTTTTGCAATTAAAATTTTATTTATATGTTCAAGTGTAAAAAGAGGTCTAGGCTCTCTCTCTGTGCTATTAGTTACAATTCCCAGTCAAAATTATGTTTCGTATGCATAACTTTACCTCATTTACTAAAATCATAATCCTATACTTAAGTTTTATGTATTTGTAAGGGTTTTTTCTTTTCCTCTCTTTTTCTCATTTTTAAGCTGCCCCCCCCCATTTTCCCTTTTTTGTGGTTGGTTGTTTATCAATTTTTTACCCCTAACCATGGCTGATAAGCATTCAGAGGCAATTGCCACTATTCAGAGGAAAAATGCTTTAGTGGATAATTTATCTAATATTCCCCCATTCAAAGGAGAAGCCAGCTCAGTCTGCTTCTCAGATTTTTCTGAGAAATTTGAGAGTTTTTCCAAATTATTCGACTGGACTGAGGAGGAAAAGAAGTTTGTTTTACTTGCTAGACTTTCAGGAGCTGCATCTAGGCGGATAAAAATTCACAAAGCGAAAACATCTGAGGAACTTTTAAAAATATTAAAAGAGAGCTATACTTCACAGGCCACACCAGATGTTGCCCTCAGTCATTTTTTAAATTTTAAACAGCCATCCAATATGAGTGTTCAGGAGTTTTATGACAAGGCATATGATATGTCATTAAGAGCCCTTGTAATTGAAGGTATCCAGGGTGAAGTAGTCGATAAAAGCCGAACGGCTCTACTCCACTCCATGCTTCTGAGCAACCTTACACCAGAAGTGCGAAAGGGGGTAATTGCGAGAAATCCACAATCCCCAGAAGAAGTTCTCAAAATTGCGCTTCTTGAGGAAAAGGCTTATAGGAGCATTAACCCTTTTTACAACCACCGCGAGGAAATTCTCAACCCTAATTTAACCCAAAACCTACCCTGTGCTGCTGTTTTTCAGCAAGACAGCTCACAAAAGAAGGAGATAGACCAACTAAAGTCACAAATTGATGTATTAGCAGCTAAGATAGATAGTTTAGTTGATCTTAGGGCTCGGGATGTAAAGGAGAAAAACCAGGAAGTAAGACCCGTAACCTGCTATAGGTGTTCCGTACAGGGCCACTATGCCAGAGATTGTCCACTAAATTTTGTCGACTATAATTTTAGAAGGGGAGGTGGTCAAAATTTCAGGAGCCGTGGGCAAAATTATAGAAACAGAGGTGAAAATCCTAGAGGGAACCACAATCAGCGAGGCGGATACAGGGGAAGAAGAGGTGGTTATTACCAAAACAGTAGGAATACAGCCGCGAACAGAAATGAAGAGCAGGCGGTAAATAACACCCCAGTAGCTAACAATGAAAGTGAGGCTTTAAACTATTAGTGGCCGGATCAAATGTGGTCAAGTCGATCCCCAACAGGCCCCTGGACCCCCCAGCTGTATATAGCGTTTTTCACCCCCAATCATATACATTACCAACTGCAAGAATTTACATAAATAAAGTTTGCCTGAATGCATTATGTGACACGGGTTCTGCAATTAATCTCCTGAGTGGTAACTGTTGATTGTAACTGTTTAGAGAATTTTGAAATGGAGAATTGCAATATCCCCATTATGACTGTCACCGGTGAGAAAGTTCACCTAAATAAGAAAGTATTTTTAAAATTTGTTTTTGATAATGTTCAATGTCAAGCTGAATTCTATGTAGTGGAAGGTAAATTAGCAGAGGAATTTAATATGATTTTGGGAATGCCATTTTTGAAAGAGTACCGGGCAAGTATAAATTGTGATACAAATGCTGTCGCTCTTAAAGTGCCAGCAACAGGCCAAAGTAAACAAAGCGTAGAAACCCCAAGTAATACTTCAGGGTCTAATACTTGTCTTGCTACTAATTCTGTAAATATTTCTAACTCTGTATATAATGTAAATTCAAATAATAATTGTATAAATAATGATTGTGTTGAAAATAGTTCTGTAAATATAAAATGTGTCAACAAAGTAGGGGAGAATTCAAAAAGTAGTAATGCCAATAGCCCCCCTAAAAGTTTTGCATGTATTAATGTTCATGACTCAGTCAGTGTTGAAAATGGGAATCATAGTAGTGAAGATATGGTAGTTCAGGACCCGCAGTTGAGTAATATGGGAAAAGATGTTGAGATAATCATTCAAACTGAGTCAGATAAGGAAGTTAAAAGTGTTGCGCAGAACTTTTGCATGCAAACAATATCAGGCGGTAGCTCTGAGGGTAATAATACTGCAAATTTTTCAAGTATTCAAAATGTCGACAATAATCTATCAGCAGCGAGTCAGGTAACCCAGGGTAATTTAGCTGAAGATACTACTGAAATTTGTAATATTGATGAAAGTGAAGATTTGGTAAGTATAGAGGATAAGGTACCTGAAGTCGAGGAGGAGAGCAATGAAGATAGCAGTAGTGATAAAACCAATAAAAATAAAAATATAAGTTTCGCTGTGTTATGTAGTAAAATTTCAATTCCCCCGCAGTCAAAAATGTTAGCCCAGGTTAAAAGCTATAAGGAAAATTTTATTAAGGAAAATGATATTGTTATGTTAGAACCTTTGGCGAAAAATTTAAATCAAGGTCTCCTTACCTCCAGAGCCATTTGCACTAAAGAACATGGCCTATATATCTCATTTGCAAATTTTTCAGACAATAGTATTCATTTAAATAAAGGAACCTTTGTTGCCAAAATTCAAAAATGTGTAGACAAGTCAAATGTACCCGTAACTAAAAATAACCTTACTTGTAATGTAAATTTGGCCCCTCCAATTGGTGACTTTGATCACGCTGATCTCACTTGGAGCTCTGAAATTAATTTAGATCATTTAGAACCCCCATTAAAACTTAAAATGCAAAATTTTCTAGACAAAAACAAAGATGTATTTGCAGCATCGGTCTTAGATTTACCCGGCTGTGATATGATACAATCCCGCATGAAATTAACTTAACTTCAAATAAACCAGTTAAAGGCAAAGCTTATAGAGTCCCCTACAAACTACGTCAAGAAATGGAAGACCAACTTAATATTTTATTACAGGCGGACATAATTTCCCCTTCCATGTCTGAATTTGCTTCTCCGGTTATTCTGGTTCGGAAACCAGACGGTTCCTATCGACTTGCTGTTGATTACAGAAGATTAAATAAAAATCTTGTTAAAGATGCTTATCCAATTCCTAACATCACCGACTCTGTTGATGCTTTAAGTGGGGCTAAATTTTTTTCAACGCTAGATTTAACTAGTGGTTTTTTTCAACAGGTTATTCGCCCAGAGGATAGGCATAAAACTGCTATAATCACCCACAAGGGACTTTTTGAGTGGACCCGTAACTGTTTTGGGCTCTCAAATTCCGGTAACAGTTTCCAGAGACTTATGAATGCTATTTTCGGTGATTTAGGCAATCTTGGAATTCTTGTTTATATCGACGACATTGTAATTGCCTCCTGTGATGTAAATTCTCATTTTGAGAAGCTTGACATGGTCTTTGATAGGTTAAGACTGCATAAATTGAAACTTAAGCCCAGTAAATGCACTTTCCTTTCAAATAAAATACAATATCTAGGTTTTGAGATTTGTAGTGGCCAAGTGTCACCTATTAATAAAAATATTGCGGTAATTGAAAATTTTAAACCTCCAACTACCCGAAAAGCTTTAGGTCCTTTATTGGAACTCTATCTTTTTATAGCAGATTTATACCAGATTTTACTAAAAGGGCTAAAAATCTCATCAACTTAACGAAAGAGACAGGAAAATTTTCGTGGAATGAAGATGCACAGAAAGACCTTAAAATGGCTCTTATTTCAAAACCATGTCTTGCACTCCCTGATTTTGAGAAGGAATTCCATTTATATAGTGATGCCAGTGGCGAGGCATTAGGGGCAGTGTTATCACAATTAGACGAAAATAACATGCTCCATCCTGTTGCCTTCGCCAGCAGAAAATTGAAAGATGCTGAGACCCGCTACTCCACCACTGAAAGGGAATTACTAGCTTTAGTTTGGGCAACTGCCCACTTTAAATGTTACATTGCTAATACCCATTTTTTCATCTATACAGACCATGCGCCTCTAACATTTATGTTAAAAATTCACGACCCTACATCACGCATGGCTAAATGGATCTGCACTCTCTCAGACTTTAATTTTACAATCAAGTTTGTTAAAGGTAAGTGTAACAGTGTCGCAGATTTCCTTTCGAGGTATGTCAACAATGATAACTCCAATGATACTGTTAATTGTAATTTTTGTATACAAGTTGAAAAGGAAGTTACTTTTATGCCTCATTCCAATCTACTTGAAAAAATTGGTGAATTGCAAAAATCAGACAAGAAATGCTGCGAGATTGCAAGAAAACTAGACCAAGGTGTAGAAATTGCTCCTAAATACATGAAATTTTTTTTAGAGATGACATTTTAGTTTGTGAGGATACAAGGGAGTCAGCTATTTTGAATAAATCTGTAAAGTTAGTCGTGCCAAAAGAATTGGTTACTCAAGTTTTTGCACTAACACATGAGTCCCTAGCGGCTTGTCATCAAGCCTTTCAAAAGACCATTGATCGCATTCGTGAGCACTTCTATTGGCCAGGAATGTCGTCAGATGTCAAACATCTAGTGGAGTCATGTATTAGTTGCCAGCAGAAGAGAGCTTATAGAGCGAACCAGCTCGCCCCTCTGCAACGTATGCCGACCCCCCAGTTTCCCATGAACAAGGTTCATTTGGATCTCATTGGACCCTTACCGCAAACTTTTTCGGGAAATAAGTATATTTTCGCATATATAGATTCATTTACTAAGTGGCCAGAAGCATATGCGGTTAGTTCAACCACTTCAGATGTCATTGCGGACACTTTAGCTGACTTCATCTCACGCTACGGAGCGCCCTGTTTTATTACGACGGACAACGCGCAGAATCTAATTTCAGATGCGATTGAACACGTGTATAAAATGTTTGGTATTAAACATATTAAGACCTCATCTTATCACCCGGCTGGCAACTCGCAAGTGGAGAGACAGAATCGTACTCTTAAAAATGCACTTTGTCACATAGTCAATCAAAATCAATCTGACTGGGACACTAAACTCAAATTTGCACTACTAGCTATGCGTTCAGCTGTCCACTCTTCAACTAAACTTAGCCCAGCTGCAGTTATGTATGGCAGAAATATGAATCTACCATATAATCTCTTTTCTCAACCACCTTCTTTTAATTATAATGATGCACCCTCTTTTTGCGAACTCTTAATCCCAGCTGTTCAAAAAGTATACACTGAAGTACATAGTAATTTAATTAAAGTTTCTGAACAGCAGGAAAAATACCGTGAAAAGACAGCTGTTGATAAAAATTTTAAAATAGGAGATCTTGTGTGGTTATTTACACCCACAGTCGCCCCTGGTAATACAAAAAAATTAAGCAAGCAAAATAATGGTCCTTTTACTATAATTGAGAAGCTAAATGAAGTTAATTTTAAAATAGCGCTAGTTGCTAATCCAAAAAATTGTAGGGTTGTCCATGTTGACAGGTTATCTTCTTTCAAAGACAGACTCCCCATCTGGTCCAGTAAACCAAAACAAACAATTGGCCTGGGATCGACTGAAAACGTGACCATCGATTCACCACAACAACCGTGCGATTCTCCTCCTATACGCAGGTGTAAACGCAACCGATTCATTCCCTGGGCACCATATGATAACAACCGTGCACCAGCAGTAGTGAACGTCAACAATAACGAAACTCCGGTAACGCCGGAATTGGAGAAAACAGACAGTGACAGAACTGAAATCATAGCTCCCTCTCCCCCACCTCCCGTGTCTCCGGAGGTAGCGACGACGGAAAGCAACGAAAGGTATACTTTAGCAGCGCCAGAAAATAACGAGATGTGTGTAAATAAAAATTCAGCAACGGCAGAAAGCAGCGAAATGCACGTAGGTAAAAATTCAGCCACGGCAGAAATCAGTTCAGCTGCTGAGCACAGCGATTCGCGCAGGTCTCGTTCATCGATTCGTCCAGCTGCTAAATCGAATAGAAGTAGTCGTTCAATATCGATTTCTAGAACCGACTATTCGCTACGGGATAGGAGAGATCGTCCGAGATATAAATACTAAATACCTTTTTTTGTTATTCAGGCATTTTTATTCAATTTTACCTTGTTTATTTGTATTTATTTATAGTTTAGTTAATGTGTATGTATATTTAATTATTTTTTTTTTTGACATTTTTAAAACGGAACTTAGTTTTTCTAGCGTATTAAAGGTTTGTTTTGATTGTGTTTTGATACTTTCATGTAGGCATTTTTAACCCTTTTTATGCTTATACTTAAGGTTTTTGTCTGTTTTATGGTAGATTATGTGGTATATACCCGTCCGCACCCCATTTTCGTAGATTTTGGGTGTATTTTTGCAAAAAACGAGTGTAATTTTCGTTACTTTAACATTTTTTTAGGATGGTATGTTTGGTTACCCTTTTGCTGAAGTTGTTCTGTGTTTTTATTTTTTTTATGCATCTGTGTTCTATACATAACTTTTTAAGTATGTGTTTACTTTAATTTCTGCATTTTAACTAGATAGATTTATTATTTACTATGCAATTTGTGGTCTTATTTGAACTTAAACTTTAAGGAGTGTGGACCCTTTTTCTTTTTTCTTGTACATACGTTCTCATGTACATACCTGGATGTGGTTGTGTATGGCTTAAATTACTAGAATTAAGTATTTTCTTAATTTTACTTCCTATTTTTGGTGGAGTGTGTGTTTTTCCTTCCTGGTGATATATGTCACCACCCCTGTTTTTTATTTTATTTTGTGTAATGTTTTCCCTGTAGTGCCCAAAAGCCCGAAACTGCTTTTGCTATAAGTAGCACAGAGGCAGAGATACTCTTTCCCATGCACATTACTTGTAAGTGCATTTGTAAAATCTGCACAGTGAACCGAATCATTGGACTTTTTTCAAAAACAACATGGCTTCATGTAGAAAAATGTTATAAATGTGTGCGTAACTCTCTACCATGGTCTGTGATACCATGATATGTGTCTTACAGTACGTATATGTATATATTTTTTATTTGTTTCACCAGTTGCTCTTGTGTTTTTTTTATATGGTAGAATTAATGTGTGTTTTCATAGATTAATTGACATTTACAGTGTTGTAACTATAATATTACTAGTACTTATTTACATTAATATATAGTGTTGTAATATACTGTGATGCCAGTTATTGAATTTATGTATGTATGCAATGAGAAACTTAATCAGTGGGCACTTCCTTCTTTTTCGGCTTATTTTTTTTCCCTCAAAATTCAATTTATGTACTGTTTACAGTTCTGTTACCAGAAGTTTCAGGTGAGATGCAGTTATGCGTAGGAATGACAGTAGTAGGGAAGTGAGGTTTCACAGTCCAAGTGGAACTTGTGTTCTTTTACAGGTGCAGAATTTATCTTGGTCATTTTAGTGGTAAAAACAGTTTGTGGTTCCTCCTATGGTTATACTCTTTTTATAGTAATGTTTGAAGTAGTATTTTAGGTAATGGTTGCTACGGATGTGCGAGCTCTGGTTGTATATGTCCGGAATATACTTCTAGGGTGGTGTTTCAGCGGTGAATTATCTGGATCCCGTCCCGGATCGTTGTATGATTTGTGTATGTGGGTCAGTTTTTTCAGTGTTGAGGCCCCAGCATACAATGTGGTAGCCCAGCTGCCTTTCAAAAAAAATTGTTTTTTCAAAAAAAAAAAAAAAAAATTTAACTAGCCGAGGGGAGCAATCTTGTTACGGTTGGTTTTAACCAATTTTTTTTAATCTACCTTAAATTCCTTCATTCACTTTAACATTTATTTAAAAGCACTCTTTTTTCTGTTTCTAATAAAAATTTAAATAAATAAAAGTAATTGGAATAATAATAATAATAAAATCAGTTTTTATTTTTTCTTCTTTCTTTTTCTTTTTGCATAGTAATGTCAACTTTTATAGTCTAGCTTAGCCTCCTGTTTTTCAAATGCGAAAGATAAATAGCAAGGAGGGATGTTTGTCAGTTAAAGACAACACAGGTGGCAATTTTGGAGACAGCCATGCACTTTACCATGCTTGGAAACAGGGATTGGTGACACTGTGTCTATCTTTGGCTAAAAGAAAGCGAATACACCCCAAGAGGTATTACGTTGTCTGGTGAATAGACTATGGACGCAATTAAGCATTGTGTGTTACAACCTGCAGTAAAAGAAATACTTGTCCATAGCGTCTGGCTGACGCGCATGTAAACATAAGCTCATGGGACCCCCTTCAGCACACGCCATGGGGGTGAGGCACGGTTGTCTTCCCCCATGTAGCGGCCGGCAGGGAATGAGCGACACAGTGCCGCCACCAGGGTTAGTCCATTCCTATTGTTTCCATTCCCGTACCCCCTTTGACAGAGTGGTTCCGGCCAGTTTTTGTAAGCAGCGCGGGAGAGAGAATGTTTACGAATTATCACTTGGCTCGTAAACTGACTTGTTGCTTGGTGCTTGGTTGAGGCACTCATTACTTGGTTCGTAAATTTAGTAGGTGTTGCGTAGCGGCGCTCGAAATGATGTATTCTGTGTTACTGAGTGGAAGTAACATTAGCAGAGACATGGTAAAGGTCTAGAGCTATGAATACTGGAGTTTGTGATCGGCATTCTGCTTAAATAGAATGATCGTTGTCTTAGAATAGAGATGAATCTCTTACCGGGACCACTGCTAATACCCTATAGTCTCCAGTGTGAAGGGCGAAGGAAATATTGTTAAAAGCTGAGAAAATTAATAGTCCTGCTCCAAAAATCAGGCTTCAAAAGTCCTCATCATGAGACTATTCTGTCCTTATTAAGACGAAGATTCCAAGTATTGTTCGTTATTAGAAGGCAACAAGATGTACGGAGGCTACCCAACCCGTTGAAATTAGGTGACTTAGCCAAGAACGAAAAGAAACCTGTCAGCTCGCCTGCTGGTATATAGCAATAGTTTTTTTCTCAAAACAAAGAGGAAAGAGAAGCATGTTGTGCAATCGGCTGCAACATTAAAAGAGGAAAGGGGAGTGTAAAAACCTGCCCACTGATTCAACCATTGAATTCTTCGTCCTCTGTAAGTAGACTTTACATAGTTTTTATTTACATGTCTCCCTGATGAGGGAATATATATTTGTGTGACTCAGAGTTGGAGAGTAAAATGCAAAATAAGCAAGAATAACTTGTAAATTCATATATGTATATTTATAGTATGATATGTTAAGAATTACAACGCGTATTTGAAAGGTAATTAATGACTTATCTCAGAAAAGTTGATCATCCTTTAATTTATGATGTTATGTTAGTCTTGAGAACCTTAATATTTGATTTAAAGATATTTAATAATCAATATTGATCAACTTTTATTTGGTGTTATCATAGTAAATTTTTTTTTGGGAATTACATTGTTTTTATAAATTTTAATTATTCAAATAAAGATTGTTTTTTGTTCATTCTCAAATATGGTATGTTCTTCTTTATATGATCTTTAATTAGTATTCTTATATCTACAGCAATCCTATGAGAGAGGCTTAACCTCTCAATTATTGTGAGTAAGGTTATGAAAGCTATAATCTTACTAAATTAATATTTTTAAATTTCTTAAATTTTAAATTCGTAGTAATAGTTTATTCGAAAATTAATTGAGGTTTACGTAAGGTTATTAGATGCAGTTATTGTTCCTATCTCAGTATTGGATATACTGATAATTGATGCTAAAGTAAAATTAAGTCTAATTTCATAATTGATTAATTTAATTTTTAATTATCCTTTCTTTGAAGTATTATTCAAAACAAACAACAAAATGGTTGTTTTGTAAAAAAAGTAAAAAAAAAAAAAAAAAAAAAATTCAACTTTATTAAATTTAATCTTTGAAATTTCTTAAGTTTAAATTCATAAATGAGGGTTTTAATAAACATTAATTGAGGTTTACTCAATATTATCCAATCGTATTTTTGATCTTGATTTAATGATGGATAGATTAATAAGTGAAACAGTAATATTAAATTTAATTTCATAAATGTTAACTTAAGCTTTAACTTTCCTCTCTCAGGTATATTGTTATCGAAAATAAACATCAAAATGTTTATTTTAACAAAGTAAAAAAAAAAAAAAAAAAAAAAAAAAAAAAAGTATTCAGTTATTTTATACCACTATACGATTTTCGGTTAACCGATCTGATCTGGTTCAAAATCTCCATAGTTGTTCTAAAATTTTGGTATCTCATCATATCTCTATTTTGTTAAACTTTCATTTTTCCCTTCTGGTCCTCATATTGGAGGAATTTCAGATTCTCTTCATTTTTCTAAATTATATGATGATTAAATTTTGCTAATTTACTGTGTATGGAGATTTAAGCTTGATCGGGTTGGAGTGGAGTTAGGTGTTCTTTGTGCATCTCAGTATGCTACTTGATTTAGAAATCTGTTGCCCCTTACTACATTTAGTATTATTCTAAAATGATGAATTCAAAAATATCATGTTATATTAACTTATAACAGTTTTTCTTTGTTTTGTTATTTTGGTAAATTTATTCTAAATTGCTCCTTCATTTCATGGCAACAGATTTCAGTGGAGTTAATCAAGGCATACTTATTTTTTTTTAAATATTTAATTGTCAAGTGAAGAGTTGTAAATGAGTTTTTTTTTTTATTTAAGTTAATTGTTTAAAAAGAACACCAAAACGCCACAACAAGGTGAAATTAATACCAATTGTCCATAAAAATCCGCGGATGTCAAAACTGGTAATAGAATTTTGAAATTGAAATTAGTTTTCGAGATATTAATTTTTTTCTAATTTTAATGACATTTGTGTAATGATGGCAACTTTTTATTCGTCTTTTTATTCGTCATTTTCAAATTGAAATTGAATTTATCTTTTATTTCAAGGCTATTTTTAATAAAATATTAAGGCTTGATGGTGAAATTAATACCAATTGTCCATAAAAATCCGCGGATGTCAAAACTGGTAATAGAATTTTGAAATTGGAATTAGTTTTCCAGATATTAATTTTTTTCTAATTTTAATGACATTTGTTAAATGATGGCAATTTTTTATTCGTCTTTTTATTCGTCATTTTCAAATTGAAATTGAATTTATCTTTTATTTCAATCGATAATGAAGACAAGATTGTTATTAAATTATGTTTTTCAGGAAAATTTGAAAAAAAAATCACATTTCTATCGTCAGGATTCAATCGTCTGTCAGCATTTAATTTAATTTATAAACTGAAAATATTTTGAATAAATTCGTCCAAATGACGTCATTTATGTAAACGCAAAAGAAAGGAGCAAAAAATATTTATACAATTTGTTTAGCGTAAAATGTCATTTATCCTATTTTATATATAATCAGAAGTAATTTGTATAGAAAAAACAATAATAATATACGTATAATTAAAATACGCATATAAACAAAAAAATCGTCGAATTTGTTTCCATGGCTGTTTATGTCATTTGGCACCAAATCTCGCTTTCTGATGCCCGAATTGCGCCAAGCATTTTAAAAAAGCGTTAAGACCCCTATAATAGAAAAGCACCAAAAGCTCATTGGGTTTGTTTTCATAACTTTTGGCAACAAATCTATGTATATTAACGAATCTATCCCTTTTCGAAGCTCGAATTACGCCAAACCTAAAAGCAAAGGATCCTATACTGGAAAAGTACCCGATTTTCTTATGGACAATATTCAAGTGACATAACAAGGTGTAAAATTATCGCGGATAGCAAATTTGTTTAAATATGTCATCAATTGATGCCGAATAAATGCAGGCATGCATGCACAAAATATTTAATTAATTTTGTATGATAAATAATTATTAGAAAATTCGTATATACATATTAATTAAAATAAATAATTGAAATATTTAAAATAACATGAAAATATGCATGATGGTGCACTAAAATAGAGAGAAAATTAAAACCTGTTACTGAAAATGTCTATAACAGTACTTTTCAATACCGTGGTTTTTAATGTTATTCACAAGCAGATGGTTTTTTTTCTCATCCTTAAACGCAAAGGAAGAATAGAATACAGATCGTTGTTATAAAATCCGAGAGGTAGCCACAATTTAAACCTAACCATTTTATACAAGCTGGTTTTCAAGTTGTAATTGATTTTACTTATCAATCCCGAAAACAGTCGTCAGTTGTCGCAACAGCTGTGTATGAGGCGATGGTAATCAAAAAATGCCCCATTAAAACGTTAAAAGCATGGCAACCCAATTACAGATTTACCAATATTTTTAAAACAAAGCACGCTGTCATGTGTTTAGAGGCTTCGAAGTCTAGTCTTAGTTGGCGAGCGTAGCTCGCAGGGGGTAGGCCCCTAGTTTTATTATAAAACACACAAAATGCTTAATCTATATTATTATATAAAGAGGAAACGGTGACTTGACTGAATGAGTGACTCATCAACGCCCATCCGAAACTACTAAAGTCAGGGTCACGCAATTTGGACTGTAGATTGCTGTTATGGCCTAGGCAAGCAATAAGAAGGGATTTTTGAAAATCCCCCCCCCCCGAAGGGGGTTAAAAGGGGGTTCGAATGTTTTAGGTCATTTTGCCATATCTCAGCAGCAGGAGCTTGAAATTCCAGAAAACAAATCTACTAAAAAAATGATTAAATACCTATTTCAGCGATTTTAGAAATTCCCCCCAGAAGGGGGTTAAATGGGGGTGGTCGAATGTTTTAGGTCATTTCACCATATCTCAGCAGCAGTTATAGGTAGGAGCTTGAAATTCCAGAAAACAAATCTACTAAAAAAATGATTAAACACCTATTTCAGCGATTTTAGAAATTCCCCCAGAAGGAGATTAAATGGGGGTGGTCGAATGTTTTAGGTCATTTCGCCATATCTCAGCAGCAGTTATAGGTAGGAGCTTGAAATTCCAGAAAACAAATCTACTAAAAAAATGATTAAACACCTATTTCAGCGATTTTAGAAATTCCCCCCAGAAGGGGGTTAAAGGGGGGTGGTCGAATGTTTTAGGTCATTTCGCCATATCTCAGCTGCAGTTATAGGTAGGAGCGCGAAAATCGGGAGAATAAATCTACTAAAAAAATGATTAAACATTTATTTCAACGATTTGAGAAATTCGCCACCCGAGGGTTTAAAGAGGGGGCTGGTCGAATGTTTTAGGTCATTTTGCCATATCTCAGCAGCAGTTATAGGTAGAAGCGCGAAAATCAGGAAAACAAATCTACTAAAACAATGATTAAACACTTATTTCAGTGATTTTAGAAATTCCCCCCAGAATGGGGTTAAAGGGGGGTGGTCGAATGTTTTAGATCATTTCGCCATATCTCAGCTGCAGTTATAGGTAGGAGCGCGAAAATCAGGAAAATAAATCTACTAAAAAAATGATTAAATATTTATTTCAACGATTTTAGAAATTCGCCACCCGAGGGGTTAAAGAGGGGGGGTGGTCGAATGTTTTAGGTCATTTCGCCATATCTCAGCAGCAGTTATAGGTAGAAGCGCGAAAATCAGGAAAACAAATCAACTAAAAAAATGATTAAACACGTATTTCAACGATTTTAGAAATTCCCCCCTGAAGGTGGTTAAAGGGGTGGTCAAATGTTTTAGGTCATTTCCCCATATCTCAGCAGCAGTTTTATGTAGGAGCACGAAATTAAAGAAAACAAATCTACTAAAAAATTGGTTAAATACGTATTTCAGCGAATTTAGAAATTTCCTTCCAAAGGGGGTTAAAAGGAAGGTCGAATGTTTTAGATCATTTCGTCATATCTCTGCAGCAGTTTTAGATAGCAGCGCGAAAATCAGGAAAACAAATCTACTAAAAAATGAATAAAACACATATTTCAACAATTTTGGAAATTCCCCCCAGAAGGGGGTTAAAGGGGGGTGGTCGAATGTTTTAGGTCATTTCGCCATATCTCAGCTGCAGTTATAGGTAGGAGCGCGAAAATCGGGAGAATAAATCTACTAAAAAAATGATTAAACATTTATTTCAACGATTTGAGAAATTCGCCACCCGAGGGGTTAAAGAGGGGGCTGGTCGAATGTTTTAGGTCATTTTGCCATATCTCAGCAGCAGTTATAGGTAGAAGCGCGAAAATCAGGAAAACAAATCTACTAAAACAATGATTAAACACTTATTTCAGTGATTTTAGAAATTCCCCCCAGAATGGGGTTAAAGGGGGGTGGTCGAATATTTTAGATCATTTCGCCATATCTCAGCTGCAGTTATAGGTAGGAGCGCGAAAATCAGGAAAATAAATCTACTAAAAAAATGATTAAATATTTATTTCAACGATTTTAGAAATTCGCCACCCGAGGGGTTAAAGAGGGGGGGGGGGTGGTCGAATGTTTTAGGTCATTTCGCCATATCTCAGCAGCAGTTATAGGTAGAAGCGCGAAAATCAGGAAAACAAATCAACTAAAAAAATGATTAAACACGTATTTCAACGATTTTAGAAATTCCCCCCTGAAGGTGGTTAAAGGGGTGGTCAAATGTTTTAGGTCATTTCCCCATATCTCAGCAGCAGTTTTATGTAGGAGCACGAAATTAAAGAAAACAAATCTACTAAAAAATTGGTTAAATACGTATTTCAGCGAATTTAGAAATTTCCTTCCAAAGGGGGTTAAAAGGAAGGTCGAATGTTTTAGATCATTTCGTCATATCTCTGCAGCAGTTTTAGATAGCAGCGCGAAAATCAGGAAAACAAATCTACTAAAAAATGAATAAAACACATATTTCAACAATTTTGGAAATTCCCCCCAGAAGGGGGTTAAAGGGGGGTGGTCGAATGTTTTAGGTCATTTCGCCATATCTCAGCTGCAGTTATAGGTAGGAGCGCGAAAATCGGGAGAATAAATCTACTAAAAAATGATTAAACATTTATTTCAACGATTTGAGAAATTCGCCACCCGAGGGGTTAAAGAGGGGGCTGGTCGAATGTTTTAGGTCATTTTGCCATATCTCAGCAGCAGTTATAGGTAGAAGCGCGAAAATCAGGAAAACAAATCTACTAAAACAATGATTAAACACTTATTTCAGTGATTTTAGAAATTCCCCCCAGAATGGGGTTAAAGGGGGGTGGTCGAATGTTTTAGATCATTTCGCCATATCTCAGCTGCAGTTATAGGTAGGAGCGCGAAAATCAGGAAAATAAATCTACTAAAAAAATGATTAAATATTTATTTCAACGATTTTAGAAATTCGCCACCCGAGGGGTTAAAGAGGGGGGGGTGGTCGAATGTTTTAGGTCATTTCGCCATATCTCAGCAGCAGTTATAGGTAGAAGCGCGAAAATCAGGAAAACAAATCAACTAAAAAAATGATTAAACACGTATTTCAACGATTTTAGAAATTCCCCCCTGAAGGTGGTTAAAGGGGTGGTCAAATGTTTTAGGTCATTTCCCCATATCTCAGCAGCAGTTTTATGTAGGAGCACGAAATTAAAGAAAACAAATCTACTAAAAAATTGGTTAAATACGTATTTCAGCGAATTTAGAAATTTCCTTCCAAAGGGGGTTAAAAGGAAGGTCGAATGTTTTAGATCATTTCGTCATATCTCTGCAGCAGTTTTAGATAGCAGCGCGAAAATCAGGAAAACAAATCTACTAAAAAATGAATAAAACACATATTTCAACAATTTTGGAAATTCCCCCCAGAAGGTGGTTAAATTGGGGGGAGGGCGAATTTTTTAGGTCATTTCGCCATATCTCAGCTTTTATGTAGGAGGGCGAAATTAATTAAAACAAATCTACTAAAAAATGGTTAAACACGTATTTCGGCGATTTTGGAAACTCCCCCCAGAAGGTGGCTAAAGGGGTATTCAAAAGTTTCGGGTCATTTCGCCATATCTCAGCATCGGATTTAGGTAGGGGCGTGAAATTCAGGAAAACACTCTACTAAAAAATGGATAAACACGCATTTCAGTGATTTTAGAAATTCCCCCAGAAGGGTTTTAAAGGGGGTGGTTTCGAAAATTTTAGGACATTTCGCCATATCTCATCAGCTGTTTTATGTAGGTGCGCGAAATTCAGGAAAACAAATCTACTAAACAAATGATTAAACACGTGTTTCAGTGAATTTAGAAATCTCCCCCCTCGAAGGTGGTTAAAGGGGGATTCGAAAGTTTTAGGTCATTTCGCCATATCTCAGCAACAGTTTTAGGTTGTTGCGCGAAATTCAGGAAAACGAATGTAATAAAAAATTTACATTGTCTACCCGTGCAAAGCCGGGATGGGCCGCTAGTTTATTATAAAACAACACAATGTCAAAAATACAACTGACTCAGCTATTAATACCAGCGAGCTTAAAACTGCTGGGTTGCCACCACATGCAAAAAATCGTCATTTTGGCATCAAAAAGCGACTCCAGTGTATCTGCCATATCTGTACCAAATTTTGCATAACTAATTTTATTTATCATTCTCAAGGAGTTTTGTGGGTTAAAGATCTATAATTCAATCAACAGCAGTTAGACGTTATTTAATGGAACGCAGTTTGGCGCGAAATTAACTTATTTTTGTAGTACATTTGTAACCATATAATTGCAAACACTTTTAATGTTTGACATCAAACTTGGCTGTGGACCCGATTAAGGAATATTAGGGACATTTTATTGGATGCAAACTAGAGGTTTATTTTTCTAAAAGAATCACTTATCGAGGTTTTTTCCAGGTTAATGGATGCAGGATTGTAACAGGTTTTTACGTAAAATGAAAAGGCAGTGATAATGACGTTATTTTAATTTTATTCAAACATTTCAGTTTTAAAATCCATTTTTTTATGATTCGCATTTCTTTTAAATTTGAAAGTTAAACGCTGTTCTTTGTGTGCAAATAATTTATTACATTTTTGACTGTATTTACTCTGCTGTAATCCAAAGAGAGAAACATGTACACTGTAAAATCAACAATTATTTTTTGCAGTGTAGTAGACCTGTCAGAAGAAGATGTATATTACGAAATACAATGTAACGTAGAGTGAGATTGTACTTAACCTACCAGAACTACACATAGCACTAAGATTAGAGTCCTGGAGTTCAAGAACTAACAAAAGAAAATGAATAACCTGAACATTATGCAAGTTCAATGGTCAATCTCTGCAATCATTGCAATGCTGTCTTTTTAGTAGTGTGATGACTAGAGAACATTTTAATTTCTGTTGGTCATAATGGCCACATTTCCCTACCAAATTCTGCTATTAATGATCAACTAAAAGAGTTGCTTCTTAATAGCCTGAATTTTGTCTAACACATAAGATAATACAAGGTGTCCCAAAAGTATCCATACAACTTCAAAAATTTATTACAAGAAGAATAATAGACCTACAGCAAAAATAATTACAACAGTACATAGAGTAACTTAAAAAAATTTTTGTCTGTTCATAGATGGCGCTGCACAAATAAAAGAATTTTCAAAAACGTCATTCATTCAAAATGACTGATCCCGTGAAGAAAGCGCAATGCGTTGCGTGGTTCAGCGAAACGAAATCTGATACTCAAACGCCGAACGAAAGTGAACAGTCTCATGGAATTGGAACAAAAGATCCAAACAGTTGTAACTACTGTTGATGTTAGCATGCTGAAATGCACGTGGATGGAATTGAAATATCGACTTCATATTCTTCGTGCAACGAAAGGATCTCATGTAGAAGTATACTAAGGTAGTAGAAAAAAAACTTTTTAAGTTACTCTATGCACTGTTGTAATTATTTTTGTTGTAGGCCTATTATTTTTTAAAAAATAAATTTTTGAAGTTGTACGGAGACTTTTGGGACACCCTGGATAATAGCGTAATGGTGTTCGCATCATATTCAGAATAAGGAAAGACTTTCCAGGTGAAGTTCCATATTACTTTAAAATACAAAATATAATTCATCATTTCTTTTGATTCAAGTTTAATTTGGAAAATGGACCAGAGCAGCGGGCGTAGCCTGCTACTTATAAAAATAAATATAAAAACTTGAAATCACTATTTGTTAAAATTTTCTGTGAGAAAAATGAAAGCTACAAAATAGCTTATTAATCTAACATTTCAGTTATATGAGCAGTGTATACTTCTATGACTAAATTATTTTGATTTTTTTTATGTTGTCCAGATATTATTTAATTAAAAAAAATATTTTTAGGAAAACTCGAAAATCTAGCAAAATGAACGGAATATAATATATCAAATGATTTTTAAGTAAACGTAAGAGAATATATATTTTCTCCTTTTTCTCGTATTTTCCTCTTTTAAAGTTTATCTAGATTTTGAATTTCACATGGGTATTTGTCTTCGACGGTTTGCATTCTATCGACTGATTTCATCATATTTTCATTCTTTCACCCCCGGGCTGTGAACATTGCGTATGTTTTATAAAACTGGAAAGAAAATTAAACTTGAAAGAATAGTAATTTTTTTCTAATAAATGTAAACTTGCTCAAACAAGATATTATATTTACATAGTATATTATATTTGCATACTTTCAAGTATAAGAACTTTACGATGTCTGTTTGGCAAAGTTAAATAAGAACTTTAGTTATACTTTTTTTTCAGACCTTGAATTTTCAATTATAGTAGGAAATAGATAAAATTTATAAAACTTTATTTTTTTAGTAGTTTTATTCGCATGCATGCTACGAGTATTCACTCTAATTTGAAATGTAAAAGAAATTTTATAGGAAAAGAACAATTTCAATTCCATTGAATTATTTCAAGAACTTAGTATGGAAAGTAGGTTAATTTTAACCAAAAAAAAAGAAAAAAAAGGATGTTTATTATATATAACATTTGTATTATGTAAAACGGAATTATATTATGTTATTTTATATTTTGAGCTAAATAACGATATTATTTTGGCATCAAACCTGCATGTATACTTGTAAAATGTCCTAACTAAAATACGTGCCAAATTTTATATTTTTCTTCTCATATACCTGACTTCTTATAGTTATGGAAAGGAATGCAAAGGTTAAGTTTAAATAAGATCTAACAATAGGATTAAAGTATATTCACGTTCAGATTTAATTATTAACGAGGTGGAATCCGTCGACATTCGACGAAATAAAAAAGTTTAAAAAGTCCTCTTCAATCATTGTTCGTTTCAAATTCATAGCTTATGGAACGCAACCGTTGTTTTAAGCCAATACATTTTTATGTTAAAATGGAGAAATTTTTATACAATAAGAATATAAAGTCTGCATATGAGGGAGGTTTTTAAAGTTTTCATTCTTTGTATGGTTTCTTTTCTCCCCTTCTATAATAGGGATAGCTGTCCCTTTCTCCACGATCGGGGATCATTTTCCTATTTTGAAGTAACATACACAATGGACTTAAAAGAAATAATAAAATAGGTCAAACTGTCCCAAAATGATGTACTTAGGTAAAATGATATACCTCATGTTTCTAAGTATTGTCACTAAAGGCCAACATTTAACGGTACGCATTTATGTTGTGGAATCGATTGACAACGATAACCATTTAATGGCGAAGGTTTAACGTTTGCATTTTTCATTGTTTACAAAGAAACTGTTTACACTTTCATCAGAAATTTCTTGGGACTATTTTTTGTGCTCATTCACGCCTGTTTCATTTCAGTGATTACATATTTGAAGTAAAAGTCGAATGCTTATTTCTTTTTAGATTATTTTCTGTATATGCGAAAATTTATAAATGCATATGTTCTCGAATACTGCCTCTGTATATACAATATGGTGATCGTAGGTAAAATGACATGCCGCGAGACATCTTTTCCGATCATGTTTTCTGTGTTTCAATTGTGACAGAAAGTCCGCTGGAAAATAAGGAAAGCAACGACAGAAGCACAAGCTCTACAGATAACAGCCTTACTAGACCTAATCCGTCAATTTTCACAGTTTCAATGCCACATTCTCCAATTCCAGCACCGACAACATCTGTTTTCGATACTCCGAAGACGTGTATATTTTCAGCCGACAGCATCTTCAAGTTCATCATCAGACAACTTAATGTATCTCCACTTCCTTGTGCACCTCTGTTAGCTCATCCTCTAAAAAGAGGAAGGATGAAGTTGCAAAATTTCTAACTAGGAGTCCTAATATTGCCGAAGCGAAAGTAAAAGCTGCTGATAAACATAATTCACCCTCAAGACGTTCAGCTCTACAGGCTAAGAAGGAAACTCACCTTGTTAAAACCAATGATGACGACAAAGACATGGCTTTTTCTGCAGATGACGATGATGATGAAGCCTGTCTTTATTGCAATGATTTATTCAATCACTTAAAACCGAAGAAGTGAATGAAATGTGTTAAGTATTCAAAGTGGGCACATAGTGAATGTGCCGTTGTTTCTTGGTGTGCAAAAAAATTTATTTGTGAAGTATACAAGTAAAAATAATAGCAATTTATGAATGTGTCGTTTTAGAACGGCACAGTAGATAAAATGACATAGTGCAGCATTTTATATTAATCGTTATTATGACGTTGTGACTTTATTTGTTGCTTTTTAAAAGGTATCACTGCATTTTGTATACTTCGCAATGTTATGTTGTAAAATATAAATGTCATGAAAAGATTGTATGAATAGATGCATTTTTACTTTAGGGTATGTCATTTTATGGCAGTTTCGAATATAATTCCGAGCATATTCTGATATAATATGTATTTCAACCAATTCAATTTAACTTCATATTAATTTTAAGTTCAACATTAAATGAAATTCTGCCTTTTCGTTGCCAAATTTCAATTTAGCGCCAAAGCCAGACTTATGGGTAATTGCCACCTGTGGTACGTTTGCCAGTAACTATTTTACATTACTGAAGCAAACAGATGTTCATTGTTGTAGTAGATTTAAAAAATAATTCATGCTTGAAAATTATTGAAAATGTCACTAAATTGAGCTGCAGTTTTCAAATAAAGTTCATTAGAAAGTACATGTTTCTTATTTAATCGATGATTGCCACAATCGTTATAATATGACTAAAATTAGCAACCGGGTGTTGTCAGGTGCCCAAAATTCATTATCTTTTTTGGGGATGATAGAAAAGTCCGTTTTGAAAGTATCCTAATAAAGCCTCTTAATCTCAGTATAGGAGGAATGAAAAGCCTATGTAAATTCCGTTATTTAGATATATTTTTATAAACACATGTCATTTTTATTAAAATATACGTTTACCATTTGATGCGTTTTACTTTCTTCTATCTTTACAAGAAGAAAGTATTCGATTCATGAAAATTTTCGACTTCCGCTTTTCGACGGATTTAAGGTTTTAGAAGGTCCTGAACACGATTTGACTGTTTTTAGAAAATTTCTATCTGCGAGTCTGTGACTCTGTTTAATTGAGGCTGAGGAATATGAAAGCTAACTTGAATTTTATCTGAATTTTGCATGTAATTCAATGAAGGTTAGTTTTGCGAAAATGTATTATACAAATTAGGTACAGTTTCATTTTCATTTATTTTGTATAAAAGACCATTTGATAGCATTTATTCTAAATTTATGACATCAATAAACGATTCCTTTTTTGTTTTTCCTAACTTTTAAACTGACGATATATTTGTATAGATATATCACCTTTATGAATGGAATTTAAATATTTATTAGAATGCTGATTTTTCAAAGTTTTGGAGAATTTCGTATCTTTAATAAATTTATAACCATAAAAGGACTCCAAATTAGAGAAATTCCTAACAGTATCAAAATTATCTCGTTCCGAGATCAATCCTATAAAATGAAAACAATTCGGTTTTAATGGTTCCTGCATTCAAATAACTAAACACACTCTTTTGAAATAGCAGACGCCCTTCAAAGGCATAATTATTTCTGGTTTTAACAATTAAAAAGATATTCGCATCCAATTAATAAGTTTATTTTACTTGAAATATGAAATGTTGAATCTGCAAGCGTTATTGCTCTAGGAAATTTAATTTGTGAAATATCTAACTGAGCATTAGATGTTTGATGACAATTATTAAAAAAGATAATTTTCAGAAAAATCATCCATTTAATTTGAAATTGTGGGCGTAATTATATTTTTAATGAAATATTTTCACTATTAATTCCTGATATTGAAGCATGAATTCGTTCTTGTTAAAATCCAAGAATATTTGCAGTCTCTGTATTTATGATAATGATGAAATTCCCCGAAACCAGAATATCCTTTCATTTACCCTTATTCGGTTTCCAAATATATCTTCAATGAATAAATTTACAGTACATAATAATTCTACTGAATTGCTGTCTTTTATATTACGTGTGAGCGATGTATCTCTGATACTAATATGGTTTTGATTAGACGATTGTAGCCGTCATGACGCCGTTTCTTCTTTTGAAAGTAAAGCAATATCAGGAGTTTTCATTCGACTTTTTTGGAACATTAAAAGGAATTAAACTATTGTAAAATTTATTGCATACCTAGCAGTTAAAAGTGAATTTGCAAGGAACAGTATGGTGTTTTAAGAAAGTATTAAATAATTTATGTGCTTTGGGAACTTAATTCTTTTATCAATACTCATATTTTGGAACTGAGGGCATTTTCATAAAGGATGCTATTCTTCTTTGCATAAAATCCGATGTTTTAAGAAACTATTGTTTACATTTTCATTAGAATTGACTAACAGGGTACATTGCTTAATTGTTAATCTTTGATTTCCCCTTTGGCATTTAGTAAATGTGGTTTTATTTAATTGTTCTAAAACAATAGATCTTCATTCCAAAATTTCTATAAAATTATACAAGAAAGGAGTTCTTTTAGACGTTAACGATAATTCATATGCCGTTACCGTTTCATTATCTAATTTTTCTAACAGAGTATTAACCAAAATAGCATTGCTAAGATTATCCCATTTTAATCCATGTACCTTTAAATATTTTAAACTTTTATTAACAGTGTCAGTAATCATTCTGGGACCTTTAGATGACTCGAAATGTAATTTCTATTTTTTTTTTTTCCTGACTGAATATGAATATCAATTACTATGCTTTTATTTCCAAATAGGTCTTCACAATCTTTAAATAATGATTCAAAAATATGCTCAATTGTTTCTATTAATCTGGCTTCTGAGCGAAGCGATTTACGCAAGTATAAGGTCCGTCACAAAAGTTTAAGCACAAGCATAAAATGTCGATTTTTAAAGAATAATAAAAAGTTAGAATAAATAGCATTTTTTAATTTGCGGACTTTGCAACTTAATTTAAATAAATTTTATCAAACGTAGAAAAAAAACAAATTACATAATTGTAAAAAATATAATTTAAAATATCTCAGTTCTTCCAAATGGTCCGCTTTTTAAATACTGGTATTTTCTTAGAAAAATTTTATTTTTAGAATTTTCTTGCAAATTTTGCAGAAAACACCTTCGGAGGTAAATATTTGCGGAAATGTTATAGAAACCTACCGTTCTGTTAAAAAAATGTTGGTATTCAGTTCGCGGACCATTTGGAAGCCTTCATATCTTTAAACGAAACTGTCTCAAAAGTTTATGCACAATGGCAAAAACAACTACATTTATCATTTTTACAAAACTGTTACATACAAATTATTTTTCCTTGATTTCGGATGAGTTCAAATAAACATGCGTCCATCGAAAGTATTAGTTTTTGTAGTGTTTCTGGTTGCAAAGAGTACCATGCTTTCTCAATGGCCTCTTGGAGTTCTTCAAGAGAGACATACTGCTTTCCATTGCTGTAATAATGACGGGTTAAAATACTCCACACATTCTCAAATGGATTTATGTCTGGACTTAAAGCTTCTCAGTCAAGAATTTTAACATTTTTCTGTGAAAGCGACTGTTTTGTAGAATGTTATATGTAGATTGAGGCATTATGTTATTGAAAGATCCATTCTGAACTCCCAAAATGTCACAGAATGGAAGCAAATGTAGGTTCGGCGTCTCTGGATATTATTGAGACTTTGTCTTCCTTTTGGAAAAGCTAGAGAGGTCTGGCCGTTGAAGCCGAACGCTAAAAACTTTAAAAACTTTAAATTGTTTTTAAATTTTATAATTTTAAGATAAGTAAATGAAACAATAATTTTTTTTTAATTTGATCTTCTCTTTCTTTTGTAATTCCAGAAGAAAATGTTATTTGCGAAAAAATGCGCTAAATGTACTTTGAAGAGAAGGAAAGTTTTCACGAGATTTGAACCTTAACAGAACTAGAACTGAATGTTTTGGTTCAAAGTTTCCTTCGTACCTTACAAAATCAGCAAAGATTCTTGGAAAAAAATTGTAAACTTTAAAGAAAAATTTCTTAAGACTGATTAAAATCCACTTGTATTAGCCCACTGACACTAAATCGTTATCAGGTAAAGTTTTATCCTATGTTAGTTTTTTTAGGTAGTTTCCATTACGTTAGAAGAATATGTAAAAAATCCCCAACGTAAGAAGAATTACACTATTGCTATATATCTGATTTTTGCCATGCGATAGCACTTTTACTTATGGACCGATTTGAATTTTACCAAGCATGTGTACAGAACGTGTCAAGGTCACGGTATTGTTCGTTGGCCAGCTTCACCGCCGTCTTGTCTCAAAATAGCGTCCACTTAAATATTTCAAATTAAAAAAAATGTACAAAAAATTAGAAATAAAGTTTTTTCCCTTAAATGTTCGTCCTTGATACAAGAATTCCGGAGAACATTTTGTTTCACCTCTATCTTAAACAAGAACGAAAAATCATGCGTCAAGCATAGATTATGTAACACTTTCCAACGCTTCCAAAATAATTTTACAAATCATTACCGTTTAATAGGCAGAAAGATAACATCTAAGTAAACAATTTTAAAAACGCATAACATATTTAAAAACGTAATTTTAGGAATTTCCAATATAAATTTCCAACATATACAATATTCGGAAAAATATCCGAATATTTTTATTCAGCCCTGTATAGGATCTATAGATTTGTATATATACTACATAGGATGCTAAATTTTAATTTAGTTAGGAAACGCGTAGCACAGTTTAAAATTCTCCTTCTGGCGTTTCTGTCAATAAACGGAAATGTGTTCGCGAACTTTTGTGCTGCCCTGTATATGATCTACAGAATTCATACACACCAAGTAATAGACAAAAAGTGAGTTAAATTTAAAATCGCGTTCAGCAACTTAAAATGCACTTCCAGGAATTATTGTTAACAGACAGTAGAGAATTCTTTTGTGTGTCCCTGTATATGAACGATGACTGCTATGCACACAATATTCTGTAGTAAGCCTCTTGTAATGCACCTTAGTGATCTATATAAATTCCAATGCGTTTAAAATAGTGAAACATTATTTATTTAAACCGCAGACGATTTTTCCCCATAGACCGTATTCTTTTGAGTGTCCCTGTAAAAAAACTATGAGTGCTACACACTTCAGTGGAAATAGGGAACATGCTATAGATAACGACAATAACATATAAAAATTGCAGGGCAATCCGAGCATATTTACGGGAGTTAGAGCACGGACAGACGGCAGACAAACCGAAGTCATAAACACTTTTCAACTAGGTTGGAAAGTGTTAAAAATGACTGAGATTATCAGTTTGAAATTCTAGGGTATGGCTGCCAACAAAACGGCTGATTAAGAATAAGCGATTCTTCCGTAAACGGGTCAAATTTATGGGTTTTATTGATTATGCAAGCTTGGCGATACTTAGCGAAATATCGCCAAATTTGGCGATAAATATAGGTCGCCATAAATGAAGCCAACTTCGCGATAGCTGACTAAAATTTTTAAATTCCCATTTAAATTCAATATTGACGAAAACTGAGTATCTTCTATAATCGAGTTCCACGCATTTTAGCTTTGTCTGTTTGAGTAAAATTAGCAGAATTCCTAAACAAAAGGAATATGGAAGCTACCTTCTCCTCTCGGTGCAGGACGGAAAGACGTTTTTCAGAACTATGGCTTTCAAAAGGACGAAACTGTACACAAAATGTCCAGGGAAAAACTACCAATAAGAAAGTTTAATAACTCACTGAATAAACAAGTTTGCAAATACTATCTTTTGAAAATGACGCATAAGTCTTTATAATTTGTATTGGTTATCAATAAATCTCTATGAGTGAGCCTTTTGTTGCACGGCAACGTTCTGACAAGCATCTCTAAAATTCTTGGAACTAAATAGATTGTGCCGCATAGGTTAATTTATCTGTTATTATATGTAATTTCTGTGATTTGTTTAATTTTAAACTTTAAAAAAATCTTGTTCATGCACAATTATTCTTTTTTTCCCTCTAGTGTAAAAAAAAGTTTAATTAGAATTTTCATTTTTATAAGATAATGTGCGATCCCTTTATTAAAGCTCACCACTGAATTCAAGCAATGTTTCAAAATACTAGCATAAATAATTTCTTTTTCGACAATGTAAAATATTTTTGAATTTAAAGGCTGATATTTTTGATAGTCAGCAAATCTTTCTTGATGTTCAGCCCAGAACATTTTGCCTTTTTTATGTAGTATCCAGGCTCATTGAAATTCAAGAAGTTATCTTACAAAGCACGTGTCTACTCAATAAAAAAGAAAGAGGATCGTCGTGGTTAGAACTCTGAGAAGTTTATCATCTTGAATAATGTATCGTATTGGTTGGGAAAGATATGAGAAGCATATAATATTTCATTGATTTTCAGCAATGTACTGAATAAGAAAATGATGAATAAAATAGAAACTTGTATATATAATTTTGGTCTTAACTTCAAATTATAATACAAAGTCTGAAATATAAAATAAAGTCAGGATACGAATAGAATCACTTTTTAAAAAAGCACCTTTTTAAAGGTAATGCAGTGTTTACGTACTATTTAAAATTGAAAAGCTCTGTCGTGATACTGACTAAGTTAAATGTCAATAAATATATAAATAATTGTTCAAATATTCAATTTGTTATGATATTGCTTGATTTTCATTTACAACGGAATCGGCGCTACAAAAAATTAATAAATTCTCGGTTGTCCAGGAAATTGTTCAGTTATCAAGTTGTTAATTCTTACAACTTCTTCGTTTAAAGGGGTTTAAAAGCATCTTTTTGTCAAATTAATAATCATTTACAGGACCAACAAAAGAACTCGATTGTCTTAATGTCTCTGGACAGTAATAGTTTGAAGTGTGTTTCATGAAAATGGTACACGTTATTGAAGTGCGCGATAACGTCTTTCATATCGAAAATATGGGCATGAAACATTTAATGTTCTTTTACAAGCCCACACCAAACAATTCAAAAAACTTATTTTCTACGAGCGATAATTGCAGGAAGACCGTGCTTCAAGATTAACTAAATTTTAATATATTCCGTCGTGTGTATAAATTCTATAAATCATATATAAGATTTCACGAAATAATTCGAATTAACTAATATGGACGAGAATTGCTAAAAATTTGTTTGTGAAAATGATGTATGTTGTTGAGGTGCATGATAACATCTTTCATACTGTTACACAATTTTAGGCTGAACTAAATTTTACTATACTATGTGGTGCGAGTATAATATAAATAAATTCATACACAGGACTGAAAGGATGTGGATACGTCGTCCCATGTCCATTCATGTTAAGTTGTGAAAAAGAATTTTCAGTTCTGTTAGGAATTTTCCAGCTTAATTAAATTTTATAACGCTATGTGGTTTGTATACAAATTTAGAGATAATATGCAGGACTGCACAAAAGTATTCAAATATATTTTAGAATTCAAACAATATGAGTCCAGTTAAATAAAAAAAGTATCCGATAAATTGAACCTTTTTCGATTTCTTACAAATTCCAACATGTTTCAAGGATAACAAGTTATAACGATATCCTCATATCTAATATATAAAAATGAAAATTTGTCAGTCAGTCTGCACTGATAAACAAGAAATTTTTTCTTTGAAAATTTTAACAGATTTAAATAACCATACCTTGGGAATTTAGGAAATATTCCTAAAAAGATGAAGTTGGTTTCCGTTTCGAGATATCTGTGTTTAAGTATATCTCATTATGTTATTTTATTGCCTTTCAAAGTACTTTGTTTCTACAGTCTAATGACCCTGAAAGTGAACAAACACCTGCTACTTATAATACATCTAGGTGCCAATAAGATGTGTCTCGTCAGACATTGTGGTGCCATGAAGATTTTTCTTTGTCCTGTGTAAAAAATTGATCATTGTATCATTTAATTAGCTGACGAACGGGTGCTTTTAAAATGTCTTGTAAGTGTGTTAATTCCAGTGATAGTTTTTTCTATATTTGTGGCGAATTTATGAGAACTAGTCGCAGAAGAAACATTACTTGTTTAATTAAAATTGCCTATAAACATTATTTTGGATGCGAAATTGACGATCAGGATAAGCCATGGGCACCACACTTTTGTTATTTGCGCTGTTCTACACGACTTCGAGAGTGGATTAAGGGAAAGGGGACTTCAATGCCTTTCGCCATACCAATGATCTGGAGAACAACCTAGAGATCATTTCGAAGATTGCCATTTTCCAACAGCAAAAGGAATTAATTCTAAGAAGCAGAAGCATAGTCAGTTTTTCCACATCTATTCTGCTATGAGACCAGTACCTCACAGTGACGTGCTTCCTGTGCCACAGCTGCCTGTAAATTACAGTCTGTCAGTTGATGAATAATACATGCCATCTTGTAGTCATGAAACTGAAGCAGAAATGAATTACATTCCACCTCATAAATATTTGAAGCCTCATATGATAACGCAAGTAAAGTTGAATGACATTGTGCGTGATTTGGGGTTAAACAAGAATAAAGCCGAATTTCTAGCATCATGACTTCAGGAGTGGAATGTGTTGGCTAGTGATGTACGTATTTCTATATACCGTGACAGACATAAAGACTTCATACGTTTTTATGAAAAATATTGTGAAAAATATGGTCAAATATGTATATGCAACGACATTCCAAGCCTTATGGCATATTTAAATCTATGTCATAAATCAGAGGAATGGCGACTTTTTTTTATGCGTCTAAGGTGAGTCTAAAATCAGTACTACTTCACATTGGAAATAAAGGGGACGACTCCATTCCTGTAGGCTTTGCTTCAGGGGGGAAATAAACATATGATATCCTGAAGAAACTGTTACTTGTGTTGAAGTACAATGATTTTAAGTGAAAAATTTGTGCTGACTTGAAAGTTATTTCTATTCTGCTGGGAATGAAACAAGGTTACACAAAATATTCATGCTTTATCTGCGAATGGGACAGTCGTGCAAAAGATAAACATTTTTGCGTACAAACGTGGCCTTCTCGGAAGTCTCCAGAACCTGGTGATAAAAATGTAATTAACCAACCTCTTGTAGCATCAGTGGACATATTACTCCCACTACTCCATATCAAGTTGGAAACAATAAAAATCTTCGTGAAATCTCTTAATTGGGATCGTAAAAGCATTTGCGTTTATCCGAAACTTGTTAATTAGCAATATCGGATGCCAAAATAAAAGAAGGCGTATTTGTAGGTCCAGACATTCGGAAAATTATCAAAAAAAGTAATCCTTACGACGGTAGAAAAAGACGCATGACTTTCACTCACGGTCGTGGTGCATAATTTCTTAGAGAATAACAAAGCTACAAATTACAAGTGTATAGTTCAAAATATGGTAAACAATTTTAAAAAGCTAAATTATCACATGCCATTAAAGCTTCATTTCTTGCACTCTCACATTGACTTTTTACCAGATAATATGGGAGCAATTAGCGACGAGCATGGTGAACTGTTTCATCAACAAGTTTCTGCTATGGAGTCTCGTTATCTATCGCGAGGGAATGCAGCAGTGCTTGCCGATTACTGTTGGTTCATCAAGAGAGAAGATACTGAACATAAATATAAACGCAAAAATAGGTACTAATGTTCTCAAATTGTGTTCAGCTGCGTAAAATGTGTGTAAAATATGTGGAAAATGTGTATAAACAGTGTGCAAATATACTGCTGGTAAATTTAAAATTTATGTATTATTATTATGCATTATTGTACAATCTCCTAATTTGTAGTATATCATAATAACCTATAAATAGATATCCTTCGTTTAAAAAAAATAATATCCTTTTTATTTACTCAAGAGTATATAATTGGAATATTAGCTTTACATTTAAGAAAAAAAAAATACAATTTAGAAACGAGAATTGTGCAATTTCACATACAGACGCATTAAAACACAGCCAAGGCAACTAAACGAATCCGGAATCGAAATAAATTATCGTTAATTTTAATCTCTCTCTCTCTCTCTCTCTCTCTCTCTCTCTCTCTCTATATATATATATATATATATATATATATATATATATATATATATATATATATAGAGAGAGAGAGAGAGAGAAGCGTGTGTTCCTAATATGTCACTTTGCAGCCACAACTACCCAGCACAGACCACTGGTGCTTGTGTGTGGTAGTAGCCTGGAGTCTCCCATCGTGCACTATGGCAATTCGGTAGCTGTGGGAGTGGGGGATATATGGTGGTTGAAAGTGTTCGACCTAGGGTATATTCATATTTCGACCAAAGTGTTCTAAAAAATGTATGGAGTCTTTTTCAACGGGAATTGGCTCATTCAACTTAACATGAACTAATTAAGATATGGTTAACTAAGTAAGATGATTTCGCGCCCCACAGATGTGGAAATTGAAACTAAATGATATAACAGCGCGTGTGCGTAGCATATGCCTGTCATAAAATGCCGTAGGCATCGGAGACGAGTGCCGGAGTTTCGTTCGGAAAGAGGTTTGTTTAGAAATGTATGCGCGCAAAAGAAAGTTACCGCAAAAGAAAGTTACTGATTTCCGAGCAACGCCGAATGGGTTAGCTAGTTAATAAAAAAACAAAACAAGATAACAGCCATTCCGTATAAATTTTAACCATTTTTCGTTATAGTTCGTTGCAGAAAATCAAAACTCGCAATAAAATTCTTTAATAATACAAGGAGCATGAGTACAGAAAGCTAGTAAATATGACGTCATTAAAAGGATTAAAAAGAAAATCAACATGACGTCATATTTGGAGTTTAACGGAATTTTTTAAATATTTGACAATCATACAAGGAGATTATCAATATAAGTAAGCACAAGATGCAAGTAGATATGACGTTAGCAGATGAATATAACGTCATATTTCAAATAAAACGGACACATTTTAAAATATTTGTAAATAATACAAGGAGCATCAAACATGAGTACTCGGGCTCGCAGAAGCTTATTTTAGTGAAAGTTTATTGAAATGAGCGTGGCGCAAACTTATTGTTTTAATCTGTTTTTGTTTTATTTTCTGAAAACGTACAGTGTGAGGAACGTACTGAATCATGATGAAAACCCCATTGCGGAAATTTTAACATTTTGAGGTTCTGTGAATTCGTTTTTGCACTTTTTATATCTATCCCACATGTATATATGTATGTATACGTATATATTAGAATTTACAAACATTTTTTTTTGTTCCTGGAGCTTATTATTACTGACGAACGGAAATTCATTTTCAGAAAAATTTCAGATTTAAAAAAAAATAGAATTCATAAATTTTATGTAGTTTTCATTTTTTAACACTTTCCAATGTAGTTGAAAAGTGTTATGAATTCGGATTGCCTGTCTGTCTGTCTGTCCATGCTCTAACTCTAGCAAATATACTCGGATTGTCATGAAATTTTTACACGTTATTGAATTTTACTATAGAATGTTCAGAATTGAAAATGAAGTGTGTAGCATTAATAGTTCGGTTACAGGGTCACGCAAAAGAATTCCATTACATTATGGTCGATGGGAAAATCCGTTTGTGACGCAATTTATTAATATTACGATATTTCAAACATAATGAAATTTAATATGCATTACTGAGGTGAACTACAGCTTGCTATTACCGGAGTATACAATTGGGAGCACTTATAGTTCAATTACAGAGACGCACAACACAATTCTTTTACAGTATAAACTATGGGGAAAATCGCTTGCGGTGCATTTTGAACATGTTATGACACTTGAAACATAATGAAATTTAAAAGGATAACTAAGGCTCAATACAAATTATTTTCTATAGATTATGGAGTCCTTAAGATTTATCGTTCATTTACAATACAGAGTCGCACAAGAGAATTCGGTTAAAGGACTGACTATGATCGGTATTTTCTAGAAGTGCTCTTTTCGCTGTGATATACAATTTTATGTAATTTTTAGTGTATTACGTGTTGTTTGCAAAGTCTATAGATCATATACAGGGCTGCACGAAGTATTTAGAATATGGACAGCAAATGCTGAAAATGATTTTTTACTGAGTTATGTAGTTTTTAAATCGCTTATTTAGATATCTCATTTCATTGTATGAAATAATTTAATTTCTTAGTAATATTCTCTTAGTGTTGGAAAGTGTTTCATAATCTATGCCGGATGCTTGATCTTTCGTTTTTGTTTTTTTTAATCATGAAAAACTTATTAAAAATAATAAAATACTCGGAAACAACTTTTTAGAGTAAGGTCTTCATCTCGATCTCAATCCGGACCACAGATTATTTACCAAGTAAGTAGATAATCTGTCGCCTGGATTAAAGAAAAAAAGTGAAAATTACGTAAATTAAAATGCAATCGTTATGTTATTTTGAATGACAGCATATGTGCTTTATTTACATGCAAAGTTACATTTGAAGGAATGTTAGCAGTTATGAAATTTCAGCTTTTATTGCTCGAATTATGGATGGAAGGTAGCTGAATTATAACTATAAATCAGCCGAATTCTGATGAGTTTATTTTATAAATTTATATATTTTATATTGGGTTTTCCATTCAATCCAAATTCTGATGAGTTTATTTTATAAATTTATATATTTTATATTGGGTTTTTCTGTGATTCATGCGTATAACATTTCACATGTTTTCTTTTATTACTATGTTTTTTATATGACATGTTTAAATTTGAAATAGATTTTTTTAAAACGAAAATTCTTAAAATCCCGGGCAAAGCCGGTCATACTAACCGTCTTATTAACCGAGTTTAGAAAACTTATTATTTCAATTGTGTGTTTTACGTTGCATATCGAAATTAGCATTCTATAATTAACATTGGTCACTGTTTTGAAGGAAATTTTAGGCATTCTATTGCCTTTGATTTCGTTTTAAATTAAAAAACTTGTTAGCAGTCAAAAAAAAAAAAAAAAAAAAAAAAAAGGTAATTAACTCTGATAAGAAATTTACTCCTGCTTCTTTGGGAGCTAATGGGCGGGTTCCTATTCCAGACGTCGACAATAGACGGAGATATACACGCAATCTGTTTGCAGTTGTATCAGCGTGCCAAAAAAAGTTTTTTACCAATTTAGAACTTTGATTTTAAAGAAAAAAAATTTAAATCAGCGAGATCAAAAATCACTCTATCCCCCAAAAATCCACTGTAACATAAATAAACTAAGTTACTCTAAATGTATTTTCTTAATTATGAATTAGAAATTTCTGAGTTGGGAAATTTTATTTTTCTGGTACGCATAACATTGAAGTAAAAAAATGTTACCGAAGAAAAGAGCTAGATATGGTGAAAATAAAATCAATTCCACAAGAAATAAAATGTTAGCAGCAAATAAACAATCTTCTCGGATAGTGGAATATGAAGAACAAAGAAGTCTGGAACGTGATCGTAAAGCTCATGCAGGCTCTGCAGCTGTTGCGAGAGCTGCAGAATCTGAAGAATAGAGAAATGGAAGGCGAGAATGTAATCGGTTAGCTCATCATTCCGGGAACACGTGCAGATATTATCTTACAGTTACAATATTTTTTGAATAGATACAACAATTATGTACAATGCTTCAAAACTGCCCTGAATACCATGCCGACAGATGATTACAGGTTAGTAATTCAAGCTGACAGGACACCGGCTAGAGAGCACTAGCACCTTTCAATGCCACATTTATAAATGATGCGGCCGTTGTAATTGCAGGGTATGGATTTCATCAGAGGGACATATATTTTCAGAATCGCCTTCAACGTGTATGCGAAAAACACAGATCGTATAAAGCCTTGCAATATCCTCTTACCTTTTGGCAGGGAAAAGAATGATATCATTTTGAAATTTTGAAAATTGATCCAATAACAGGGACACCTTCAGCTAAAAAAAGTTTCTATTATGAATTTTTATTCTTATAGGTTGGTGTTGCGAGAAGGTGATTTCCCTATTATTGTACGTTGTCGCCGATTTCGCTATTGTTTGTCCTTCAATTTGTTATAGACATGTTTAAGACATGTTGTAGACATGACCAAAATAGAAAGTGAACGACTATTATTTGTCAAGCTCAACCAGAAGACGCTCCGTGGCGATATGTACACCCTTCTCCGAGATACTATAAACAACAATGCTAATTCGACAGAATTATGTCAATTGCTTATTTTGCATTCAACTTTTACTGGAAGCCCACGGCACATGCACCAATACGCGCAGGAAACTATGACATATGTGAGGAATTATGGGAAACCTGACTTCTTCCTAACTTTTATTATACTCCAAGTTGGCCAGAACAGGCAGAATTGATGGAAGCACAGAAACACTTTCATCGTTTTTGATCGGCATGATTTGACGGCAAGAGTATTTCGCCAGATAGTCATGCAGTTCGTGAAATCCATTACAAAATTTAACATCTTCGGTCAAGAAGATAAGTTTGCCTCATGCACATATTTTAGTAGGTAACAAAAATAAAAATCATGTCAAGTAATGTTGATAAGATTATAATAGCTGAAATTCCAGATCCTCAAGGAGATCCCAACCTCTTTAAAGTTATTGCCAAAAATATGATTAATGGTCCTTTTGGAATTATCAATATCAATCCTACTTCTCCGTGCATGAAATAATTCAAGTATTCAAAGCATTACCCAAAGCATTATCCAAGGAATCTCATTAAAGAAACTCCGACTGGAATGAATTACTTTCCCCTATGCAGAAAGAGAAGTCCTGAAGACATTGGAAGAGCTACGCAGTTAAAGGTAAAAGTTGGAAGAGAGTTTTCAATTGGCAACATGTGGGTTTCCCCTTACGCTATTTTTCTGTCAAACTTATTTCAAGCACGTACTAATGTTGAATACTTCAGCTCAGTCAAGTCCATCAAATACATCTACAAATATATAAATAAGGGTAGCGATAAGGCAGTTTTTCTTTTCAGCAAGACGAATTTGTAATCAACGAGACATCCACGGAAAACAACGTTGACAGCTTTCTTTGAACTGTGTCAAAATGATGACTTTGGAGGACCCTGCACTATTGCTAGCAGCCAAAATATTACACGTGGCAGGATTCTCAAAAAGTTTTTATGCGCAGAAAACAGGGAGTCGCTGTAGATGTCCATCCTGGTATCGCAGCAGGGTCATTCTCCAAAAAAGGGTCTATTACAGTCCTAGCATCATTGTTAAAATTTTGCTTTATTTATTTGTGATTTTTTTTATTGTTATGAATATTTAATAAATAGAGAATCTTTTTATGCAATTTACTATTGTATAGCTATTTCATTTTATGTCTTAATATTAAGTAGTACATGTGAAACCTCACCTCCGTGGTTTGTCCCCATTCATATTTTAAAAAATTCTTCTGTTACAAAGTGAAATAAATTAAATGTTAAATAGTTTTTATTATGAATTCCTTTTTAAATAAATCTTGGCCAGTCTAAAAATTGGTTTCAATAAATTAAATAATTTTTGCAAATGCATTTTTAAGTTATCCTTTTGTTTGTCGCAAATGAAATTCTCAACTCCATTACTATCAGGTTTTAGCTTCAAACATTCATTCATAAATGGCAGTAATTGTAAATAATTTGAATTAGAACAAAGGAAAAGAAGCCTCTTTGATAGCTTTGTGGGGAAGAATTGCCATTTGCTCTCAGTTTAAGTTTATTTTATACAAATAAATAGAATTTCTGTATTTTGTCTTTTAGGATACTCCACTCCATTACTGCCAGTGAAAGGTAAGCAATGCATAATATTTATTTATTTTACTTTTGAATTTAAAAGATATTGCAACACATACAATTCTGTGTAATTGACATTAATTTTAATTCAAATGTTTAGAAACAGTGCACCATTATATGAAATATCCTCACCTCCATTACCATCACCTCCGTTACCTATACTAACCACGGAGGTGAGAAAGTGAAATAGAGGTGAGATTAAATTAAATATGAGTACTTAAAATTAATAAAAATGAAAGTTAATTGTTTACTTAATAATTATTTAAGTAATATTGTATAATAAATGTTGATCTAGTTTATTTCTGATACTGGATTGATCAACTGTAGCCTAGATTTTTATTTTAGTTGCTGTCAAACATTTCATGGCTTTCACTAGCTATGTTTTAATAATTTACCTCTGTTGATTTAATCCTCAAAATTTCTTTACTCGAAGTAAGCAAAAAAAGTGCAAGACGACTATTATAATTCAGAATTTTTAAAATAATTTATTATAATTTTAAGATTAATTAGAGTCCATAATGATTGTTGATAATTTTGTTCTTGATCATTTTGAAAATATAAAATTTTGAAGCAGTATATGTATTTGTTTTTATTTCAATGTGTTATATTCATTTCTATATCCATAAAATTGTTATTTAACCCTTTCAGGGGCAGTGGTATGTTTATGAAACCACCTAAGTTTAATTACCAAACGCCACAATGACACCAGAATTTTGCTAAAATCTTTCCCATTTAATTTGTATGAGAAATATAGCCTTTTTTCTTATTTTGAAATAAATGTTTTCGTAAATTCCGGTGCCAGTCATTTATTTCAACAGTTTAGTACTAAAAGTACTTTGCCCCTGAAATGATTAAAATATAATAATGGTGTATCCAGTATGGAATGATCATCCTCAAGTGTGAAAAAATATATTCATGTAGATTGTTTTAAGACTTTTTTCTTAAGAATTTATTCAGCCCCTGTTATATACTTAAAAAAATATATAATTCTTCATCTAATACTTTTGTAAACAACTGATTTAAAAACGTCACCCAATTGATTTAACAAACTTATTTAGAAAATGTAGCTCAAGTATGAATACTACATAATTTGTCATCATAGGTGATGCTAAAAATGACTTTGAATACGCTCCAAGTTAAATTTTATTTTTTGAAAATATCAGTATCCATTTTGGCCCATTATAAAAAATCCACCCATATATTACTGCTATACTTACTGTAATAACATTTTCTGTGTTAATTTTAGGAATTGTTAGTTACTTTTAATAAATATATACATTTATAATACTATACATCTCCACTCCGTTACCAAAGGCTCACCTCCGTTACCAGTAAATTTTTAAAATATTTTTTTATTAAATAAACAAAATGAATTGAACAGGACCATATATTTATTAGTGTTCTTCACTTGTTTATAAAACCCAAGAAAAAAAAATTAAGCAAAAAAAAGGAGTTTTTAAAATTGAAAAAAAAAAATTATGAAATATGCCCTTTTTTGAAGAATGACCCAGCAACAGAAGCTCTTGGCCGTGTTTACACTGTACATCCGACTGATTTTTCGAGAGATATACTTCTATCACCGAATTTTGCTTCAAAACCACTTCAGGCCCTACTCCCTTCGAAGACCTTATGACTGTTAATGGGGAAATTTGTTACACTTTTCGTGAGGCCTGCCCAAGGAGAGGTTTATTGGAGGGTAATGCAATTTGAACCACCAATTGGAAGAAGGGAATAAATCCAAAAAATAAGAATAGAGATAATTTAAAAAAAACTTTATAACTTTTTACTTTCAACTTATAGGCTCGTGTGATATCAATGATAATGAAGAAAGTGTTAATTCTGATTTATTTACTAATAGAGCTGGATGAAATGTATATTATTCATTTATACATGTATATGTAAATGTGTTGGATTTATTCCCTTCTTCCAATTTATCATATACTATATACAAAATAATTTGAAATAATAAACAATATAATGACAAAAACTATTTATTTATTAGAAAAAATGTAAGGATACTCTATTATTCATCTATTTCTTTTACTTTCGGATTTTGTAGTTGGCCAGGTCAGAATAATATCGTAAAAATCTTTGAATTCGTCAGGAATATGTTGGATTATTTTTTGTATGTCGTTAATTTTTTTTCTCATTTATGGGTATTTTAGTAACATATGCCGGAGTTTCTGGTATTTTCGGGTTTGTAGAAGGTTTTTGGAGCAAATATTTAGATTTAATGAAACCATCTATAAGTTCGGAACATGTCAAGTAACCTTTATGACTTAAACTATACTCAAAACTTTTATATTGCGAAATCTTGAATGTTGTTGCCTTGTCTAATGACTTACAGCTTTTCTTGAAACATCGCTGCCATGAGTTTTTAAAATCAAGTATGTCGTTAGAAGTAATGGGTTTAATTGAAAAAACCCTGATTTTTGCTGCCAAAATAAGATTATTATATTCATTTGGAACGTAAATTCTGCCCTTTCTCCTAATGAGTCTTTTAGCGGTCCCGAAATTTCTGTCACACTGTAAAAGTGAATGGCCACGCACAGGAAAGCAATGATATATTTTCTCAAAACGATTCATTGCAACAAGAGTGAGAAAGAATCTTATAAGGGTGTTATTTCTATTTTGTCCCCCCGCAAGTATCGCTAAAAACGTGTAGTTCTTTGACAGAGGGATCCATGTTCTGTATAGATTTCCACAATAAACTGCATACTTCACCCGGGCCCCGTTTAGCTTCACCTTCATGGTAAGTGTAGGAATCAGCGGAGTTCGTCTTTAAGTCGTGAACACAAAACACATACAGCCATTGCTTTCTTAAATAAAACATCTCTTGAACTGGGATCTTAGGAATGGGCAGATTTTGCATCTAATCAAATACAGTGGCCCCTACATCTTCTCTTTCCTGACACAAGGCCAAAATTTCTTTCTGTTTATTATAAAACTTTTTAGCACGTTTAAGATGCATCATTTTTTCCGCAACCGCCACTCTTTTCGCATTGTCATTGAGAGATGGACTTTTTATTTTTGCATCGAGTTCTTCGCAAGTCGATCAAACGTCTACTTGTGACCGACCGAATCTGTAGCCATGATTATCAGTAAAATATTTTCTGTAATAGTCGTATTTTACGCATTGGTATTGGGTGCATTTTTTTTTTTAAATTTCATGCATTATTTTGACGTTTAGGTTCTCTTCTAAATATTGTACATTTTTGCTGCTGTAATGAGATTGTTTGAGGGGAGATGACCGGATATGTTCATCAATAGCCGTAATTGCTTCGTTTGTTAAGACATTACCTCAATTACGATGCTGTTTATCGAAAAAAAAATAAAAACAGGCAAAAAGAAACACTATTTCTATACTCGTACAGTTGATAGTTGGAAGAAGGGAATAAAGGAAGGATTTGTTTCCTTCTTCCAACTAACTATTTTTATGGCCGCATGAATCTATACGAAGCGAATGGTTTTTGTTCTTTTCTTCGAACTCACAATTAAGCGATACGTCTAAAGAATTTAAAAGTGTAGAAAAATGAATGTGTCAAAAAGTGGCGTTTATTCCCTTCTTCGAATTGGTAGTTCAATTGGGATGCAACTATGTTGGATGCTGCTGCGACTAAATCGTTAAAAAACCTGAGGAATGTATTTGCAATCATCGTTGTTAGTTGTGAAGTTGCAGATCCTATGAATTTATGGAATTCACACAAATATAGTCTTTCTGAAGAAATACGCGAGCACGCTCAATGATGGTTCTGCTGCAAATGTTGAATTTATCCTTGCAATATTCAATCAATTTATCATCCTTATTGACGACAAGGTTTTAGAAATGATAAGCAAAAGAATCCAGGACATTGGTCTTCCTAATCCTGATAGAAATTATAATACAATAACTACAGAGATGAGTAGAGAGACATTATACAGCATTGAATAATTTAGAAGTTACATATCACAGAATGAACCGCTTTCGACTGGTTATCAAAGAGCTATTTACACTACCATCGTGGAAGAAGTGCCAAAAAAGGGGGGATAATTTTTTTTCCGGATGCAGCGGGAAGAACGCGTAAGACATTTTTCATCAAGTTGTTACTTGCTAAAATTCGAGAGCATTCCAAGATAGCTGTTGCTGTGGCCTCTTCTGGAATTGCTGCAACTTTGCTCCCTTTTGGAAGAAGAGCACATTCAGCTTTTAAGTTATCGCTTAATCTGGCCCGAAGTGAAACTTCCGTCTGCAATATAACTAAACGAACACAGAAAAGCTCAGGTTCTGCAGTAATGTCAAGTCATTGTATCGGATAAATTCACAATGTCAAGCAATAATGCTTTTCAGACACTTCAATTTTTAAGAGGCAATGATTTACTAATGGGTGTAGTCACTGTTGTATTCTCTGGAGATTTCCGACAAATATTGCCGGTCATTCTAAATGGAACAATGTCAGATAAAATTAACGCATGCCTTCAACTGACACATCTTTGGAGGCATGTTCGCACTTTGCGACTAACTACAAATATGACACACATTGGGCGGTAAATTTGCCGATCATTTGTTAAATATTGGGAATGGATTGATACCGCTGCATTAAGTAAGTGATCTGTTAAAAATCAGAGAAGCATTTTGTAATACAGTTGTTTCTGTTGAAGAACTCAAGGCGTAAATATTTCCAAGTATTCGATAACATTTTACGTATCATAAGTGGCTTTGTGAATGTGCGATTCTTGCACTGAAAAATGATAGTGTAAACAACATCAACTTGAAGATTTAAGAAGGGTTAGTTACCTGGATAAGCTGTATCCTACAAATCAATACATACCGTATGTTGAAGAAAATAAGGCTGTGCACTACCTTAACTGATTTCTTATACCCTTTGAACCCTCCTGGAATGGCACCGCATAACTTGATACTGAAGATTGGGTAACCCGTTATGCTTCTCAGAAATTTAAATCCTCCAAGAATTTGCAATGGTACAAGATTAGTAGCTAAGAAGCTCCAGCCTTATGTCATTGAAGCAACAATTTTGACAGGTTGTGCCAAAGGTGAGGATGCTTTCATTCCGCACATAACCCTTATTTTATTTTATATGCCATTTTAATTAAAACGTCTACAATTTCCAGTTCGTGTAACTTTTACCATGTCAATCAATAAGGCCCAGGGACAATCTTTACATGTAGTTGGAGTCAACTTGGAATCCACTTGCTTTTCTCATGCACAGTTTTATGTTGCGTGCTCAAAACATTTGTATGTATCTGCAACGAATCGAGAAACAAGGAATATAGTTTGTGAAACTGGTTTGATGTAATTGTTTTTCACTTCGTTCCCTCATGTTAAGTTCAAAGAGAGTTTGTCATTTTTCTTTTTTAACTTTTATTGCTCCATTGATGAATGGAAGTAAGCTGATTTAAAGCTTAATTCTGATGTGTTTAGTATATAAATTTATATATTTTTGTATTGGGTTTTCATTTGATTCACGTGTATAACATTTCGACTGATTTCTTTTACTATGATTTTTATACTGCATGTTTAATTTTGAAATTGATTTTTCTAAGCAAACATTCTTATAACCCCGGGCAACGCCGGGTACTTCATCTAGTTACGAATAATTTTCACGCTCCTTTCATCTTCGTTATTACGGGTTTCTACGCTATTTCCGTCTGTTCGCGCTAATATTTCACAATCGGTTCTCAATTGTGTTATTTATTTTCTAAATTGTTTATTTGAATATCTGCTTTCCACGTGCGAAAAAATGAAGTTTTGTAACAATAATTAGAGAGTGTTGGGAAGTGTTTCATAATCAATGCATGAAACATGATTTTTCTTTCTTGTGTATCATATAAATAAACTGTTAAATAAGTGGTTATAAATTAACTTTCCCTATTTAGAGATATCTGTAGCTAAAGCTAATGAACGGAATGGGATATTTAGACTCATATTTATTGACATTTAAAGGAGTAGAGAAATAAATTCCATGAAAAACAATTGGGAGATTGTTGGACGATAGGGAAAATTTTAAAGATTATCTGGATATAGATGTCGGAATCGAAAAATGTTAAATTTTTGTTTTAATAATTTGTAAAATGGATTAATCCGGATTTTTTATGAGTACGTTACAGCAGCATTACTAATTAATCTTGAAAATATACTGTGGATATTCAAGCGAGTAATTTATTCAAGTAACTGACGAATTGTGCTAATTATGTATCCAGTTTTTCTGTAATACAGCAAAGCATACATATTAGACTTTTAGTGGTTTATTATTATTATTATTATTATTATTATTATATTTGTAGCGAAATTTGTCTCCCTATAGCTTTAAATGTCTAAATAAAAAATGGAGCCTCGTTCCCTTCATTAGTTTTATCTACAGATGCCTACAATAAACGAATCAAACAAACTTCTCTATACTAAAGGACGCATAAAAAATAGCTCATGCGTCTTATCAGAAGAAAAATAAATTCAGGTTACTTCGGATTAATCATATTTCTTTTTCACCATTCATTTTGCTTTACACACACTAAAATAAAATACTCTGTGGTACAAACAGAATTCCTTCTGAGAATAATGGTTGACTGTAATTTTTTTTATTCGTGACACACCAATCAAACAAAACAAAAAAAGAACGAAAAAGAAAAAGAATTATTACAAGTAATCTTTAAGAAAGTATATAGAGAGAGCAGCATCACATTTTATTTTTACTAATAATAACCAAGAGAAGGAAGTGGATGAGATAATAACAGTTTTTATACATGGAGAGAAATATTTATAAAATGATCTTATTATATGCAATGCTTGCAGTAAAGTAGGCGGCAAACATACATTCCAATTAAATATTGGCTATCTGAAAAAGTATGTTTTATTTATATTTTCGAATAATTAGGAAATAAAAATATGTATGGAAAGCGATCTGAAGTCAAATTTCATTTAATCTAGAAAATATTTTCCATTAAATTTGTTCCTTTTACAAATATAATAAAGAGAAAATCTTGTAATTTATCAGCTATATTTAAAAATAGTCTAATCCTGTTATTGTTACTAATGCTCCAATGGTAGGCTAGGTTCCGAAGGTGCTAAGCAAAGCATCATATATGCAAAAGAATGAATTAAATACAAATATATATATATATACTAGGGGGCCTACCCCCTGCGAGCTACGCTCGCCAACCCCCGCTCAGACTTCGAGGCCTCTAAAAACATGACAGCGTGCTTTGTTTTAAAAATATTGGTAAATCTGTAATTGGGGTTCCATGCTTTTAACGTTTTAATGGGTCATTTTTTGATTATCATGGCCTCATACACAGCTGTTGCGACAACTGACGACTGTTTTCGGAATTGATAAGTAAAATCAATTACAACTTGAAAACCAGCTTGTATAAAATGGTTAGGTTTAAATTGTGGCAACCTGTCGGACTTTTATAACAACGATCTGTATTCTATTCTTCCTTTGCGTTTAAGGATGAGAAAAATTCCATCTGTTTGTGAGTAACATTAAGAACCACGGTATTAAAAAGTACTATGTTATAGACATTTTCAGCAACAGATTTTAATTTTCTCTCTATTTTAATGCACCATCATGCATATTTTCATGTTATTTTAAATATGTAAATTATTTATTTTAATTAATATGTATATACGAATTTTCTAATAATTATTTATCATACAATATTAATTAAATATTTTGTGCATGCATGCCTGCATTTATTCGGCATCAATTGATGAGATATTTAAACAAATTTGCTATCCGCGATAATTTTACACCATGTTATGTCACTTGAATATTGTCCATAAGAAAATCGGGTACTTTTCCAGTATAGGATCCTTTGCTTTTAGGTTTGGCGTATTTCGAGCTTCAAAAAGGGATAGATTCGTTAATATACATAGATTTGTTGCCAAAAGTTATGAAAACAAACCCAATGAACTTTTGGTACTTTTCTATTATAGGGGTCTTGACGCTTTTTTAAAAAGCTTGGCGCAATTCGGGCATCAGAAAGTGAGATTTGCTGCCAAATGACATAAACAGCCATGGAAACAAATTCGACGATTTTTTTGTTTATATTCGTATTTTAATTATACGTATATTATTATTGTTTTTTCTATACAAATTACTTCTGATTATATATAAAATAGGATAAATGACATTCTACGCTAAACAAATTGTATAAATATTGAAAAAATGCTTCTGTATACGAAATGACAAAGTTAATAGGTTGAAAGAAAGTATGTTGCCAAATTTCCTTTTCTGCCAAGGCTATTTTCTCTGTTTCGTCAAGGCTTTGTTATTTATGTGTAAATATATAATTAATTATTAAAAAAGTAATGCTACTGAAATATTCATTTGTTTTAAACTTTAATAGCATTTCTCTAATGTATAGGGAGCATTTTTTTCCTTGCTGCCAATAAAAGAGAGAAAGGAATAAATGTCATTTTACCATAATTGATGTCATATTCTCATTAAAATTGGAATAAATTAAAATTCGAATTTTTATAAATTCGTTTAATTAAATTTTACAAAAAAATATCAAAATGATATCAATAAATAATAAGAAATAAATAAGTATTGCACTGCCACGCAATACTTAAATTACTATGAATTCCTCCCCCCCCCTTTCTTTTGCGTTTACATAAATGACGTCATTTGGACGAATGTGTTCAAAATATTTTCAGTTTATAAATTAAATTAAATGCTGACAGACGATTGAATCCTGACGATAGAAATGTGATTTTTTTTTTCAAATTTTCCTGAAAAACATAATTTAATCACAATCTTGTCTTCATTATCGATTGAAATAAAAGATAAATTCAATTTCAATTTGAAAATGACGAATAAAAAGAAATCAATAATCCCTATCGGGATCCTTTTCAATTTTTTTCCCTTTTTTGTCACAAAAAACTGAGTAATTAGTTGCCATCATTACAGAAATGTCATTAAAATTAGAAAAAAATTAATATCTCGAAAACTAATTCCAATTTCAAAATTCTATTACCAGTTTTGACATCCGCGGATTTTTATGGACAATTGGTATTAATTTCACCATCAAGCGTTTAATATTTTATTAAAAATAGCCCTGAAACATATACAGTCGTTTAATCAGTCGTTTCATAAAATCGTTTCATAAATTCGTTTCATAAAATCGTTTCACAAATTCGTTTCATTAGGATTTTATATATATAGGGTAGATATATATATTGTGTGTTTTTCAGTAGTCAACGATGCCGTGTCAGTTCGTTTCTAATTCACTAACGGGTACTTAAATTACAAATCAACTTTAAAGTGATTTTTTTAGAAAATAACCAAACGATATAAACGATGAAAAGATGGTATTTTCCATGGTATGAAACAACCTTTTATATTAATTATATTTTTAAGGCTTTAGTTTATATCCTAATAGCTGTTAACCGTGACTTCGTTCACGTATAACATTTAAAGCAAATTAATGCATTAATTAAGCAACATATACAATTAACAAACTCTTTATCATATATTTTACAGTAGATAATACTTCTGATAATCACAATTTGAGTAATTTTGTTTTCATATATATGATCATTTAAATTTCTTTCATGAGCTTGAAATTTCATACTTTTCACTAATATTAAGTGTGGACTATATTTTTTTCTTTGTTATTCTATTTTAACAATTCTATTTGTTCTATTTTACATTTATTCCATTCATAGAAATTGATTTAATTTAATTTTTCGTATCAAAGTCAATTTTTCAAAGTGATTATATTAGTAAATATTCTTGAGGAAATTTGTTAATTAACATGTCACTTTAGATATAATTTTTATTTGATTAGAATAATCTAAAAATCAGCATAAAATATGTTTATTTTCCAAAATAGTTTATGATATGATATTATTATATGATATTTAAAGTTATATGATATTTAAAAAAGAAATTAAAGCGTGGTGGAGCATAAAAGTTTAAAAACAAATAAAATCAGTTTAAAAATACCTTTAACCCTCATATATTTATGGTATTTTCATTTCACAGTGCCACACTTTTAACAGCTGTAGATCTACCAATAAAATCAAAATGTTTATCATGCTCCAAAAACTTTCAAAGCCTAAATGCCTTTTTGTTAAGCAACAGAGTTGCTTATTTATTTGAATGGCAAAAACAATCTGAAAAAAGCATCCCAATTTTGAATTATTGTCATATTGATTGTTGTGTTGTAGTTTAGGATTAAGGGAGTTTAAAAATTTGACAGGAATGTATTCCAACGAAAGTCAAAAATTATTCTACAGAGATATTTTTAACTATGAGCTTTAGATATTTTAAAATTATAAGGAATTATATAAGTACCAGAGAAAGATAACTAATAATACCCCGATTTTCAATTGGCTTTTCTCTTGTTCTTTTCAATAATCGTGTTGCCTTTAAAAAATAAGAGGGGGGATTTTCTTGTTTAATTAGTGGCGTCTTCTTTAAATTTCACGTGAACGATGTCAAATGAAAATTACATTCTCCAATGAAATTTGCATATTCTAACAACTTTTACATCGATTTTAATGAATTTATTAAATTTTATCGAAATGTACTATTCTGGAAGATTGTACTGTAAAAGGATGTTAAACTTATGCTTTGGCTACCAATACATTCTATGTATAAAATACTAATATTTTCTGAATGAAAACCGGCACATGATTTAAAATATGACGAGACTTTCACCGGGGATAGATTTTCCTATGAACCGATACTTATTTAGTTAAAAGAAATTCTTTCACTTCATGAATCAAAAATCACATAAAGTGTGTTTAAATTACATTGCAAATATAATCATGTACAAATATGCATTTATATTTATAGATAATGTGATTGGTTATCAACTTAATGTAGGCAAACGTCGAGCTAAATTGCTTGAAGTTTGCTAAGTTTCTCGTAATTTTCTAGTAAGTAAAATACATTATGTTATGTGTAGAAAATAATACATTATGAATTACTAACTTTGGAAGAATTGTAACTTTTCGCCTACAATTTGTTGAGAAAAACACCTTCACTTGAGTGCGTGTATTTAAAACATGAAAGCGATTAAAGAATTCCAATACTACTGTACTCATAGAAAAATTTTAAACATTAATATTATTAAATAATAAATTTAAGTTAGAAATTATATTTATAATGTAATTTAAACAGATTTTGCTAAAGTTGCGTTTGAAATTATCTGATTTTTGACGCAAAACATTTTTTCCCAAAAATATATTGCTCTTTTAAGAACTGGATAATAAATTCGAAGCTGGTGAAATGAAAATGTCGCCACTTTGTCGAACTTATAAAAAATATATTAGTTTTTAAAACAAAAATGAATATGTTACATTAAAAAAAATATGTCATTTTTTTTTTCGATAAACCATTTTACTTTTAATCCCGTTTGTTTTAACGCCCATCTTTAAAGAATAATTAATGGAAAATACTGTATTGTTTTCTTTAAATCCAATTTTTATTAATAGTGGGCAATTATTGAACACCTAAATCCAAGGACCTTAAATATATGCCTCCTTGGTTGAAGATCAAGCTGAAAAAAGTTACGATGCATTGATTTCTAAATTTTAATATTTGACAGACGATTTTTGATTAAGTAGAATAAACTGAATAATGAAGTTTAAATACGCAAAAATATGTTCTTATTTCTTGTAAAATTTACTTTATAACAAACCAGTCGGAACAATTTACCTTTGTAAAATTAGGAGCTAAGTTATTTATTTTTATCTCCAAACACATTTAAACAAATGTACTATATTGTTTAAACGCACTTATAGTAATTTTTGTAATATGCGAAAAAAAATCACTTTAACTTCCCAAAATGACGTCAGTTTTGGATTTCAAACTATAGTGAGAGAACTTGAAATTTTGCTGGTTTATAAAAATATTTTCCATACGCAGTTTCTTTTTATGGAAACGGGTAAGAAATTGCATTAGAAAAAAAAATCGATATCTGTAATGATAAAATATGGGAGATGTTTGAAAAAAAAATGGTAAATAATGGTCTGAGAAAATTTTTAAAGTTGACAGTCATTTTACGCGTGTTTTTAAAACGTATGAACATCAAGTTTCGTTCTAATCGGACAAAAACTGTAGATTTGTATAAGGAACATACATATTAAGAACGGTTTTATGTATATAGATTTCTTTGAAAAAATATAAAATTATTATGGCGTATTTTGACTAAACCATTTTAATATGAAAATGAAATATAATCTTTTTGCAGGTACTTTTGCTCCATTGCAGTAAATTTATTTTAAAAATTACACTTCCTTTACGTTAACTTATATATATATATATATATATATATATATATATATGTGTGTATTAAGAGAGAGAAGTGTCTCGACTTTCAAGTAATGTGAGACATACATCTAAATGAGTATTTTAATTTCGTATAATTATGAGTTTTTAATGCTAATTTGAAAGAAAAATATATAAAATTAGTAACATATAAAATAATTATGACGTAAGAGATGTGAAATGGCTCTGGTTAGTTTTTTGTGAAAAAGAGTAAGATAAATCTGAATATATGTTGATTTTTATATAAGAAAACAAAAGAGAAGCAAATCTAAAAGTAAAACAGTGAAAAAAGACGCAATTTTGAAGGAATCTTAATTTATAAGCATTATTTAAATATAATTTTTTTATTTATCCGCATAAAATTCTATTATCTTGTTTCAGTAATTAAGCTTTAATTTTAAGATAAAAATATTTTTGATGGATGTTAGAGATAAATGTTTGAGATATTATACATAAAAAAACACAAAAATTTTATCTTTCTAATTTAATATTACGTGATAACTAATTATAGTCTTTTTTCTACAAATATAAATTTTTAAATGCGTATTATAAAATATATTGGCTATAACGTACTTCGTAACAAATCAATTTTCAAGTCAAAAACATTTTTTTTCGCGTAAGGATTGTTTCAAAAGAAAATGAAAGTGATATAATTTTAAATAAATGTTATATAAAAACTAACCAAGATAAAATACTTTGACGGATTTCTATCAGTTGCTTAGGATGCTGTGATACATAAATATATTAGAAGAAAAAACTAATCTATGCAAAAGAAAATAGTTTGAAAAATATGTTGCAAAACAGGCATTTACATACATCTAAAAACTGACACAAATATCCATTTTAGTACTATATAATAATTAAAGTTTAATAGTAATTATGTTTTTACAGTTTTTAATTCACCATTTTTTTCTTTTTTCCTTAGTAAGGCTTACACTTAAATTATGGAAAATGTAGAATTTCTTTTTATAATTATAGATGTATTTCATCATAATTCATTGTGAATGATATTTTCTTTAAAATGCATGTGGAATAGAGATCATGAAAATTTGATTAACTTGAAAGTTATATATATGACATTACATCTTTTAAATATGATAATAAAAAAAATAACAAGGTTGTGATGAATCAATATTATATATTTAAAAAAGGTTTAAAAACAAAATGTCTGTCTTATAAAAGAAAGAAGTATGCCAAATTTCGTTTACTTAAAATATCTAAAAATCTGTGTCAGACTAAAATGGGCAAATTTTTTGTGATGATTTTGTTTTTAAGTTTCCAATTACATTAAAAGTAATATTACAACACGATATTTTCTTGACTAGTTCATGAAGCTTTTATTTTTCAACTCTGGAAACAAAAATAGAAAATACACTAATCGTTTAGTGATGGATTCAACTTCCATCTTGCAGTTGTCGCCACATATTTCATCTAAGACATTTTCGAAATCTTTCTGTTCCTGTCATCTGTTTTCCGGTACGTTGAATGATATCCACAGCTGAAAAAAATAATTTCAAAACAAAATTTTACAATTTTCTTGATTAGGATATTCATATTTTTAAACATAATCTGTATTCCTAAAATATACATGTTTGTATGAGATTTTAATTTATTCCATATGCATAATTTCCATATGCAACCATTAGCAAAAATATTTGCTGAATTTCCCTGATTACTATTACTGACTTTATCGTACTCATATATTTATGATCAATTTTCATGTATCACTAAAGAATATAATTTAAAAAATCACAATTAAGTGTAAGTTTAAGTTCTCTCTTTACAGTATTTTATTTTACAATTTTATTTTATTTTATTTTCCTTCTGTCTATCTGATTTATGATCGGATTTTTGAAAAGTGGTTTACTTTGGTTGTCTGCAGTTTTAAGTGGTTAAATTATTTTTATTTGCTCACTTTCCAATTATATTTTTAAAGTATTGCTTCCTCCGATAATTTTTTATATTTATGCAACGAAGCACAACATCTAAATAAATAAATAAAATTGCTAAAAATACATTATTTTTTTAATATACCGGGTGGTTATAATATAAGTATCTCTATTTGGAGTTGTGTGTAGCTTGAAGGAATAACCCGAATGAAACCAAACTCGGTACTCTTACGACTCGAGAAGGGGAAAGAAGAATGGAACAATAAAAAATAGTTGCAATAATCGCCAACAGCTACGGGGCTTTAAAATTTATTGTATATCGTGGAGGTGCCACAAACCTGAATGACTTAAAAGATCGCATATCACAATATGTGTGAAACATCACTCATGATGCGTTACAATCCGCAGTTGAGCACGCCGTGCACCGCCTGGATTGTGTCCTTCAGCACAGTGGCCATGTGGAACCTGAACTTGATCGGCATCGCCATGCGAAAGCGTACCCACATTTACTGTGACATTTTCGAATAAATTAGGTATGCCATCATGTTTTATGCCTTAATTCTTTTTTCTTGTATTACACATTACATTTCACACTCAAAAGCGCCATCTGTCAGCATCTGTGTTCCATTCTCCCTCCCCCCTCTCAAATAGTAAGTGTACCAAATTTCGTTTCATTTGGGTTATTCCTTCAAGCTACAGACAACTCCAAATAGAGATACTTATATTATAACCACTCCGTACTTTAAGATTTAATAAGCAGCATATCATTTACAGTCGTTGGAAATTGCGTCTCTAAAAAAATCTCGTCTATTGTGTTCTGCATTTTTTTTTTGCTGTCATCTGCCGTTATTCGTTTGTAGTGAACATATACCTAAGTCCGCTCACTCTCCAAAAATTCATAAAAAATAAACAAATTGTCGTATCGATGAATTGTTTGCACTGTAATGAATTCTTCATTTAGCCACTAATTGGAGAACGAATTTATGTAATAAAGTTTCTAAAACTTCCCTCCCTTCCCAGATGCATTGAAACGGAGAGCTGCCACATGGTTCTAATCAAACTTACTGGAGTGGTCATTTATTTCAGTCCAGAACCTTCATCTGACGTTACAGGAGTAGCCAGTTCCCATAAAAATCTTAAGTATGACATTACACGGACAGGTATTATACTGTAGCTTTCAGACACTTACGCACACCCAAAGCCTCTCGAAAATCCACTTAGATCTCCCATTCCATATATACGACGGTCTGGAGGCCAGAAATGGGACTTTCTTTTGATCTACTAAGATGAGTATAGATTAGCAATGACTCTGAAATACCAAAGCTTGACGGAGGGCAAAGGATATTGCCGTAAAACTTAGTTCCGTCTCCAAATGAGTCACTGAAAGAGTCTGGGTCTTGTTCCAGGAATGTGTGACCGAAAAACTCACGGGTAGAGAAGTTTAATTCTAACAAAAGTTCGGAGATATTGAGAACAATTAAGAGAATTCTTTATGTGAAGCGTGTAGTACTCCGTTTAAAAATTGTAACGTGTATGTGAATAAATAGATTTTGGTGTACTATAGCCATTCTATTTTAAAGTATGCGTCACAGCACCATAAGCCTTGTCAAAGACTTGGATTCCTTCACTTCTTGATGTGCTAAAATTATAAAAATTATGCTTAAATGCGTGTTTTCGAAGACAACACAACATTTTAATATTTTTAGAAATTTATTTAATTTTTTTAATTAATTTTAAGGGTTTTTTTACGTTTGCCGGCCACGAGTGATAAATCGCCAAATAATCTTTAGGGTTACAACTATTTACGACTTACAAAAAAAATAGAGTTAATTATACGCCGAAGCACGCTTGCCAAAATAGGCCAGCTGGCTATAAAGCTGCAACAAAGAAAAATTTTAAACGCTCAAAAGTAGAAAAAAAGTGTAATAATTAAAAAATGACTCTTTTATAGTTTATTATTTATTAAAATATGATTATACGTTGAGAAAACAGTTTAGAAATCCTGAATAGATAATTTAAATAATACTTTTTTTATTTGCTATTTCCATATCTTAAAAATGAAACAGAGCAAAAATTATATATTTTTAATAAATTAACTTGCTTACTCTTTGTCTCAAACGTAAATCAAAGGCTTTTCAATAATCGGGTCCGAAGCCAAATTAACGTATTGCAATGGAAAGTTTTTGGAACTACATGGATTGCAGTTATGAAATTAGACGGGATTTTAAAGAAATACATCGAATGTTTAATTTTTTTTTAAATCTATTTTTACTTTTATTAACAACACAGAAAACAAAAAACTAAAATTAAAATAAAATCAGAATAGTATATAGTAATCTCTATAATAAAACTGTAAGTCATGTGACTGTCCTCAACAGTACCGGGATGCCGCATCGCTTTTTCATATGCCAAGCGGCCATTTTTATTCAAAATTATTTTTTCGAATAAACTGCATAAAAGTTACATTTTAAGAAAGATCGTTCAAAATAAATTAATATTTGAGAGATGACTTGCGTTCAATTATGTATATATTCTGCAATAACTTCAGTCGAAAGATTCGCAGTTCAAATTCTCTATTCATAAAAGTAAACAAAAAATAGATTGATTCGTCGTGAACATTTAAAATATTAAATCATGGAGGTAATCATTCGCAAAGCAAGTTCTCCGCGAATGAATTTTTGGACCGCTGCCTCGCGTCAAAAAAATAATTCGCACCAGTGAGACAATCAAAGTTTACCATAATTATGTGCTATACAACTCAACTTTCGGACCTTTTCTTGACGTAAATTGAACTCATGTAATAATATTTAATGAATCAGATTTTTAGCATTTTTAAAATCGCTAATACAGCTTTTATTTATCGCGTGTACAAATTAGAAATGATACTTTGATTTTGAAATCAAATGTTTTGATTTATGATATTATTTCTTATTTATTTATTTATTTTCTCTTTTAAATGAAAAGTGTGAAGTATTTTAAATTTATGTAATATAAGCATTTTAGATTAAAGTTAAGTATTTTAAATGAAATGAGTGACAGGTTTATAATTTAAAATTAAATTAATTGTAGTATGAATGACGGTGATGGGAACGATATTTGGCGAATTATCATCTGCTCCCGGCTAACAAAAATACTCATAATTAAAAAAAAGAATAAAAATAAATAAATGATAGTTTGTTGTAAATAAATATTGATATACATATCAAAAATAATTTATAGAATTAAAATAAAAAATAAAAGTAAATAAACAACAATTTCCATAACAAAGTTTTCGCCAAATTGGCGGGGAGGGGGGGGGGGAATCGCGCCAACGTGCGTATGTGACATTTGTGCCCAAAAAATATGCGAAATGCTACCATGATCGCAAAAGTTCATGATTTGTCTATTAGAATCTTCCGATTTGGCGAAGGATTAAGGGAAAATTAAATTATGAATAAATGTAACGTGTTGCAATGTTTAACATACATTTAAGGGAGACCAAACTGGTCGCCAGTGGCGGCTAGTAGTAAAATAATATCTTAAATATATGTTCATACAAAGGTTATAAAAATGTTACTACTTTATTTTACATATTAGCTATTACGTTCGATGGTGGGCCAAAAGTTCCGCATCATAGGAAAAACATATATTGTTACAATATGTTCTCAATATGGTTGCCTCCGTTGTCAAAACAAAACTGCAGGCGATCGTTCATGTTCCCCAGAATGTTGGCCACAAAGATTGGCGTTATGGCATGTTACTCAGTAGCAATTCGCTCACGCATATGGTTTTTTTTTATCCCTGATCTTCTCGCTGTAAACTTTCGATTTAAGGTAACCCCATACAGCAAAATCCATTGGATATAAATCTGGGGATCGGAGAGCCCATTCCCCTTCGGCCAATCCACTGTGGAAGGTTTTCGTCTAATCAATGACGTACTTGTGTGCCGTAATGAGGGGTGCGCATCCTGCATAAACCATTGCGGTCGTGAACCATGACTGTCGAAATCGGGCATTAATGAATTCCCTAACATTTCCAGGTACGTTTCACTGGTGACAGAGCCTTAAAAAAATAAGGGCCGAAGACCTTGTCTTTCCACAGACCACATCAAACAAGGATGCGATCAGCTCCTTGTTCTTTGTTCTCGACAAACCAATGTCGATTCTCTTTGGACCAGTAACGCACATTTTGTTTGTTTACTTCGCCATTAGCATAAAAGTTAGCTTCGTCAGAGAACATAACTTTTGATAAAAACTCTGCGTCATCTTCCAACTGTTCCAGAAACCAATAGCACATTTCAATCCGATAATCCAGATCATCTTCTGTAATGTGGTGCATCACTGGCAACTTAGAGGGGCGAAACTTGTGCTTTTTCAGGATTCGCCGGATAGTTGTCCGAGGAACACCCAGTTGAAAGTTGGTTCGGCGAGTTGATTTCTTTGGACTCGCCAATACCTCTGCCAAGACAGTTTGCTCCATCTCTGCTGATCTGCTTGGCCGTCCAGATCTGGGCGCATCTGTCACACTTCCTGCCACCTTGAACTTATCAGGCAGTCGACTCACGGTGCTTTGTGAGACTGGTTGTCGTTCAGGGTGCCTCTGATTGAATTCTGCTGCAACGTCTCTCTGGGAATATCCTTCTCTCCCACACAGCAGAATAATCTCTACACGCTCTTCAGTAATCAGCATTTTCACCTACAAATTAAAAAATAAAAAATAAAAAATAGAAAACCAAATAAAAATATTAAACTCCTATGATGCGGGACTTTTGGCCCACCCTGTAGATATGGCCGGAAAATCTAGGCTTTTTTCCACTGCGCGTAGCCTTGTTTCTTTTTTTTCCCTCTTAATCTTGTTTATACGTGTTTTCCTCAAAATGGGTCATTTATAGAAACTAATTAATTTAATTTGAGCATTCTGATTAAACATGATGGAATTGATTTTTTAATTTTTTTCATTATAATATTAATTTTAATACATAATATTTTTTTAATATAATCTATACAGTCTTTGTGCAAAATAAAGTTTCAGTTAAAAATTTATGAAAGACGAGTTTTTTTCTCCCACCAATGTTAGCCCCGTGTGACTAAAAGCGTCATCGTGACGCCAATGACGTAAACATATGCATGTCGTGCTTAACTGACAGTACAACTTTGCGTTTAGATGAATTAAAAAAAAAAGAGCAAATTGAGAATTAAAACATTTAAATACTCTGGAGTGGGGAGAATGTGCCGGCGAATGCATCACTGGTAATAAGAATAGAAGTGGCGACAATAATTAAAGGATACTTCGGTTATCAACAGAGCAATAAGTTGAGCAAATAGTAGCAACTTATACGAATTGTAATTTTCCAACTGGACGAAAAATGTCCGGGCCAGGATTCGAACCTGGGATCTCGTGGCTGAAGAAGCCACGCTCTACCAACTGAGCTATCCCGGTTGAATCTGGAGGGCATAATTCATCCAGTTAACCTTATTGATCATAGCATCTGGTTTGATATTTTAATCAGCTCAACAGAATAGATCGCAAGAATGGAAACTCCAGTAAACGCTGGATACGTGATTACACTAGATTAATTTTAACACAATTATTCAAATGGGTTTTGAATAATTGTGTTGTAATAATTGGTTTTGAATCCAATTTGAATAATTGTGTTAAAATTAATCTAGAGTAGTAACTTAGTTCTTAAAAATGAATTCGGAAATGGCAAATTCCGCACCAAACATCTGCTCTCCTATACCACTACAGAGAAATGTAGCTCTGTCCAGAGGTCAGTTTCTCCGGTCACTAAATTTCGCACCGAATGGGGTGTAATCAGTGAAACTAATGAAATTCAACTAATTTACCAAGAGTTGTTTACCATGTATCTGCAACTCGATTCACTCGTTTAAAATTAAGTTTGCATCGTAGTGAACTCTTCAGTTCAATTATGGAAGTGAAATTCCGTGTTTGAGAAAAATATGCGTACATGACAGTATGAATCATTACTCAATCTTTTAAAACTGCATTATATCTGTAGAATTATATTAATTTAAATAATGCTTTTATTGCAGGGTAACCTGCAGCTTAGTGGACGGTTATATCAGTTCACGGCGCTGAGAAGTTTAAAAAGGCTCTAGGATATTTTTCTTTATTTCATACTTTTTAAAATTTGTTTCAGTGTATTTTTTCCTAATATCATTTTTTTTTTTCAAAATGTATATATATTTTTCTAACAAGATTTAAAATATCAAAAACTAGAATATCGTTAGACGTATTAGATTCATACATACAAACCTTCACAAAATATTGATATAAAATTCATGTAGAAAATTTCATTTTTCTAGAAGAATTGTGCCTAATAAATAGCAATGAATCTTTTAACATTTACATGTCAAAAATACTAAAACATAACGTCAAAATATTTAATACTTAAAATGTATATGAAATTGAAAATAAAATTATATTGTATCTAAATGACATTTTTTTTCCCCCACAAATTGCGCATACTTTGGTTTTGAACATAAAATCAGGAAGTATGATCACTCACAACTTAGATTTTAAACTTTAATTATATCTTATGATAATTTCTTTTTAGAATGTTATATAACACTTTGGACACTACGCTGCAAAAGAATAAAAAAATGAATTTGTATCGATAATCGATAACAGCATTTGGGTTAAAATTTTGCTGTTTCGGTTAAACTTTGCAAGCAACCCAACTGCCAGTAAAATTTTTCTATTTTTACGGAAAGTTTTTGCAGTGAACGTCATTAAAATTTGTCGCTTAGTATTTCAGAATTCAGAGTAACATCATTCTATTCCATTGCAATTCCATTGACTTGTTTGTGACTTTTCCACAACAGTGGAGTTTATAAAACACCAATGAATTATTTGGTCATTTGTGACTCAACAACTCCGATTTGAAAAATATTTACTCAGATGTTAGAATACATCACTTTAAGTATGTAAAAAAAAGTATAAAACAATGAGAACATAAAAATATAAAAATATTGCTAAAAGGTGCTTTTAAGAATAGTAATTTTAAGAAGAGTAAAACAATTTATCTATCAAGACTTTATTTTTCATTTATTATCCGTGAATCAATATCGTAACAAGAACATATGCAATGAATCAGCCTCTTTTGAATTACCTAAAATCTGACAGGAGGTGTTTAATTTTAAAAAGCAATAAGGAAATATTAATTTTCACTTTTACAGTTGACTATTTTTAAGCACCTACTTTTATTACACATATGAACTCGTGATTTAAGTTTTTCAAGTTTATTTTCAAATATTTTTGCGAAAATAGTTTGTTTATTGTGTAGATTTTAATAATGACGCTGTTTGTGCGTTCGAAACATGTCTATCATTATATTAAAAGGTTTTTTATAACCCTTTTTGTGTTCTACTTTTATCACTTAAGCATTTAAATCGGTATTTTAAAAGGTGCTTTTTTTACTTCTGCAATAAACAGAAAATTGCATACTTGTCACAAATATTATTTATTTTCTAATACTTTTTTCCCCTCTGCAATAAACAGAAAATTGCAAACTTGTCACAAGTATTATTTATTTTCTAATACTTTTTTTACCTCTGCAATAAACAGAAAATTGCATACTTGTCACAAATATATATTTTTTTTTTTTTTGTAATACAAAATTGTAAAATATACGAACTTACCTTTGTATAAAATCTATTTTTGGACGTTTCCAGCCTTTTTAATTTGACAACATTTGCGATGTTTATTGTAGCAATAACGATGTGAAACTGCTCAAATGATAAATAAAACTTTGGCAGGAAAAATTAACTCAGTATTGCCGTCTGTTGAGAATTCTATGAACAATTTACATTAACTGCTGTGTTGAGAAATAGCAGCAATCAATAAAGTCGTCTTTTAAAGCGCAGTGTATAAGTAACATTGACTTTTGGGTGTTGCAGATATGCAACACGGCGATACAAAGGGTTAAGATTTAAAAGTGTAATAAAAGATAGCGTTGAAAATTTAATATATATTTTTTTCGAATTGTACCTTTTTTAAAAAATCAAAATGCATTAATTAAAATGGGCATAAAATCTCATAGGAAAATTATACATACTATAAATGCATTATTCTGAAATCCATTAATTCAGAAATTATATTACTTTACTCGTATTTTGCATTAATTCAATTCATTTAAATTCGAAAAAAATGTTACATTTGTAGATATGAAAAAGAAATTGCATTAGAATCTTTCACGAAGGATTTTACATTAATTTGTTTTAAAGTAAAAACATACAGTTTGATTCATTTTTCGTTTTAATTTCTAGTTCAATTTAAGGAATTCAAACACATTACTTCCGTGTTTCTCATTTAAAAGTGATTTAAATTCATGAATAGGAATTTTGAAATTATAATATTTTTCGTTAAAAAAAGTAGATTTTTAGTTTAATAATTTATCTTGAACTTTTCAAAGAGATATTATAAACAAGATTTTTTAAACAGATTCTTCCATAAGTTAAGATAGTCACATAACGTTCTCCCTCCTTCGTAAATCCATAAATTACATTAAAAACGCTGGAATATTTTGCACATTGAAAAACTATTTTGCAAGAAAGATAGATGAAAAAGATTTTACATACAAAAATAAGCTTTGTTACTTAAATTGTACATATATAATTAATTTGACATTTTAAAATTAAAATATAAAAACAATATTTTATTTTATTCGAACAAGTGAAAATTAATATGGTTTAGAAATCTTACCGAAAAAAAATTAGCCATTTCTAATTTATTGATTTTTTAATTCGTAGATGTAAAGAATATTTTTTAATATTTATATTTAATAGATAATAAAAATCTTATGGCTTTAAAAACAAATATGATTTTTTTCTTTCTTTCTTTATATTTTTCGAATTTAAAAAATAAATTTTTCGTGATATTTGTGTCGATTAATATATTAAAATGTTTTTCTAAAGTCATCTACTTTTAATTGTATCACACTAGTCAAATAATTATTTTTCTAGGATATAGTTAAAGTCTCGTATAGATTACAGCAGGATCCAAAAACGGTATGTTTGTCTTTCTGTCTGTTTTATTATCTTTGGTTGACTTTAGACTGTAACTTTCGTAAAATGTTACCAATAGTTTCGAGCTTTGAATGTATTGTTAAGGTGCTTTATGTTTTTAAAGTAGTCGTCGTATCATGCATAATTTGTTTCCAGGAATACGTCCAAAAGCTTTGTTGTCAGAGCTTTGTTAATACTTAATTTCAAACAATACACTTTTGTAAACAAGATAGCTCTCAAACTATTACTCGCTGGGACTGGTTGTGATTAACACTAATATACTAATACTGGAATAAAAGTCCTGGGATAAATGTCTTAAAGTTCAGTCAGATAACACAGAATCACAAATGAAAATAAATAAAATGTTCAGATGAGTCTGATAATGCAAAATTTTAAAGTATAATGTGAGGCATATAGTTTGCTTGAAAAGACAACATTAGTGTGGAGTTTTCCACGTTGGTATGATATCTGGGCTTGAAACCGATGCAACGCTAGAGCCCATCGTTGAAGGCGAGCACTTTGAGGTGCACAATCCTTGAGAAATTTTAAAGTATTATCGCCGCTCATCATTGTCACTTGCGAACCATAAATATACTGCTCGAACTTTTTCAGGACGAAGATAACTGCGTAAGCTTCCTTTTCGATAGTAACATAACCCTGTTGACATTTACAGAGCTGTTTATATATAAAAGCAATGGGGTGCGTGTGCTAATTTTCATCCTTTTAAGATAGATATAAGCGCGTATTGCATACGAGGGGGTATCCGCATATATGATAAAGGATCTTTTAAAGTTGGGAGAATAAAAAAATGGGAGATTTGCTGATTGCCTATTTCAATTCATTGAAGGCCTAGTTACATTGTTCGGACCATATGACATCATTAGGGGCACGTTTCTTGGTATGTTCAATCAGTGGACGAGCTATGTCTGATAATGAAGGAGGAACATAGAATCGGTATTAGGATAAAAGACCTAATATACACCTGACATCTTTCTTTGACTTTGTAACTTCTAAATTTGTATCGCTGCTACTTTGTCGGAGTAGGGTGCATGTAAGCAGGATCCTACCACATGACCTAGAAATTTTATCTGAGGCCGTGATAATACACATTCCTTAAAATTCACTTTAAAGTTGGCTTTTTCGAAAGTAGTCAGTATCCCGTCTTGGATCTTAAAGTGATCAAAACAATTATCGGAAAAATTACTACATCGTCGATGTATGTTTCTACATACCTTTTATGCTGGACTAGGGTACGGTTTATTGATCTTTGAAAAGTGGCTGCCGTGTTACGTAATCCGAAAGGCACGACCACAAAAATGCGCTGGCCACAGTTCGTGACGAAGGATGTGAGATGTTTGCAATATTTGTTTAGTCGTATCTGAAAATATCCTTTTAATAAATCCAACAGTCTAATAAATTTCGCTAGAGTATCTTTATATATGAGGTGAGTTTCATTAGTCATCGGAAATGAGTCGATTTCTGTATGAAAATTCAAGTATCTGTAATGGACACAGAGCCTTACTGGTGAATTTTTCTTAGCCATACAAACGATTGGATGCGCATATTCCCTTTCTGAGTGCTCAATGAGGCCTAAATACAGCAATTCTTCGATCTGTCTATCCACTTCATTTTTAAGTGTATCGAGACTTTTATGAGGTTTTTGACGTTTTGGTTGGCTGTCCCGTTTTAATTTAATGCAATGTTCACTGACATTGGTGATTTTCGGGATTCCAGATTAGAGGTTGGAATGTTTGCGTAGAATGTCAGCTAGTTGTTTCTTCTCTTTAGGTGACATGTGATCTGTATTAACTCTTTATAAAGTTTATTAGAATCATTTTTGGTGATTTTGGGGATACTTTCAATTTTACCAAAATCCATATCAGCATCGTATATCATTCCTATATGTGTTGTCTGAACTTTTAATTCTCGGATTTTATTAGCGTGCAAATACTGTTGATATTGTTGTCTGGCAACTGTACTAAATAACTATATGTCTATTTCTTTTTAGTGTGGTAGCTGGTGCCGTCCAGGTTTAAATTCCTTGTGTTTAGATTTCCTGTAATGGAAATAAGCATAAGTTTGCTATTTATCTGCGCAAGCTTTTCCGGCATGTTCGGCTGCATTTTCTAACTTTATTTTCAAGTCATTTAAAAAAATAGTAACTGAGCCTAATTTATCACATGATAAAGGTGTTTCAATGGTTCAAGATGGCTTCAATATGGAGAGAGGACCAGTCGACACCTACTATATAGCATTTGGAATGTTCTAACATCGGTTGTGGCATTCGACACTTCCCTTTATGCCCATAAAAGAAAAGGTGCCAATTGTGCCAATTTCCGGAATTTTTTCTCACTGTATGGTGTATAATTCCTTTAAGAACAGCATTCCATCTTTAGACTAAACCGTTAGATTGTGCATATTCCGGTGCGAAGAAACGTGCAGCAGTTCCGAAACGTTTCATAAATTCTTGCGTGAGAGCGGAAGTAAAATTACTACCCTGATCCCCTGCGATCAATTTTTGAATTTCCGTTCTTCAGAAAATAAGTAAAAGAGCTTCTCATGGAGACAGAGATATTTGTTAAACAGACCGCTTCCAGCTAACAAATACACTGATCTAACGCGCAGAGAAGATACTTCTATCCCCAGCTAGTGCGCTCAATTGGACCGATTATACCAACATTTATAATCTGCCTTGCCCCGTCAGGACGAGTAACCGGAGTTATAGGTTATCAAAGTTATTTGGTTTTCCCTATCGCTGTATATTTTTCTTTTGTCTTTAATGAGCACCCCAAGAGCTTGAGTGTGCGAGTTCTAACAATTGTTTTCTGCGTGGTTTGGGTTCGAGTAACTGGTGTACCGTTTCCCCCATTACTTTATCTCGATGATATAACAAATCCATCACAATATTTATAGAAACTATACAACCACAGATACCTAATTATCATACCATTGCAAAAATATCTTGACAATCAGATTCGCGGAGATTCAGGCATACCTTTCGAAGCTTAAAGAAATGGCAGAATCCATAGCACATTCACGTACAAATGTTAGAATTCAGGCCACCACGATCGCACACAAAATTTCAAAACTCGCTCGATCATAGACTACCTTCATAATAGAGTAGCTAGACACTATGTTACATGATAACAGATAGCAACAACATCTCGCAGGAGATTGAAAAACAAAAACCTTTTTCGATCTAAAAATCAACGAAACGTCGTCGGTCTAAAAAAACCCACAGTATTACATATATTACATATATTATGATATTTTCTCTATCTTTTTTCACTTCTTATTAAATTAAATGTTTTTATTACTCACCTTCCACTTATGTTGATAGAACAATTATGTTTCACCAGAACGTGACTTCATTAAGTAAAAAAAAATTTTCTGTATAGCAAAATATCATACTAATAATTTACAGTGAATTTTATTAGTCTGGTACAAGTTTACAAGTACAAGTTTTCAATACGTAATATCGAGAGTTTCTTTATTTCTCGTTCTAACTATTATTAAACTTCCACCTCTGATAAAAGCGTATGGAAATGTCTGATAAAAACATATTGAAATTTAAATAACGCATTTTGCTCCGGAAGGACGGCGAAAGATGTACATTTAAAAAATCAAAACAAAATATTTTAAATTTTATACCAGCGTTAAGAAATAAAAATAAAACTGACTTTAAGTTTTTGTTTCTCAACTTATTGCGTTGATACAATTAATTTCTAGCACGCCAGTTGGCATATTTTACCGAAAATGGTTTGTCACAACAGAGTGACAATCCTTTTTTGTTATCCCCTTTCACTTTATTACTTTCTTCTATCTATAACCATAGAAAGTATTGTAATCGGCTATTTTTATAATATTTTATTCTAAAATGGCTATTTTTCTTGAAACCGCAAAATAAAATTATCGATTTGATAATCCCAGACAACGAAATATTATCATTTTCATTCATACTCGAATGTTAAGAAAACTATTGAAGGTATCGATTCAAAACTCACAATATATTCCTAATTTATTTCTGTGATCCCGAAAATACAAATTTTGGGAAAATCGGACAGTAACTTTTTTTAATTTTGGCCAAAAACTGACACACCGTAAATCAAATGGCCCAGACATTTGAGGGAGTCGTATTGAATTTACCATCGTTTCGAGGTCCGTGTCTGCATGTATTTTTCGACAGATGAAAGGATTAACAGAGAAAGGGTGCGAGTTTTAGAGTGTTTTGGTTTTTCCTACTATTTTATGACGGCACTGGGCAACGCCGGGCGGATCAGCTAGTTCCAAATAAACCAAAAAGAATAATGTAAAATATAGTTATAATTTTGTGATTCCACTTCATATAGCACTAGTGTTTTCGTAATGTTGACATTATACCTTAAATACTTTTGTTTGTAAGACAAATGAATGCACTCGTTAAATACTTGACAGCTACTATATATTATAGGTACAATATTTGCATATATGATACTGAGATTTTGTCCATTTTTTTTAATTTCTAACTACTATTCAACTATTAACTGAATTTAGATTTATATTTACCTGTAAAAGAAAATTCAATAAAATATCAGCTATAATAAATTTCAAATCCAAAAGGGATCGTTTCAAACGTCAAAAGTTTTGATAAAATACAGCATTATTAACTTAGCACCAATAATCCATGTCATTCACTTATTTTTCATTTCATAACTTTCGAGAACTACCCAATTTTTTTCCCGTTGAACAGATTCGATTTCCAGTGAACAGCTTTATTTCTTAAATGGAGGACCAACGAAATTTTAAAATAAAGAGAAGTAAAAACTATAGTGTTCTATTTTAGTAAAAAGGAGTCCTGTGAATTAAAATTTCTTCTTTTGTTCCTGTTATAGATAATAATAGAACAGAAACTTTAACTCTTATCGGAAATAATGTCTTCAATTTAAACATTTTATTGTTGTTTCATACTTTGCTGTACATTGGCTTTTAAAATGTGGGAAATAGTTTTTCATTAATCCAAAGTTTTGCTTTGCTGTCAATTTCGATTGTTTTGTTAAAATTCGGGCTTTAATAAAAATAAACACGAAATTGAAAAATGAGAGACAATCAGATAATTAGTATTATACATAGTGAAATATTTTAGTCAAAATGAAATGAAAAGCAACTTTAGTGCAATCATAATTTGATAAGTGGCCTTAATGATACTATTTCACATGTTTGTGGATTAAGCATTTTACTGTGAGCACTTTATATTTTAAAATACCGTGATGACGTCAGAAAAGTATATATATATATATATATATATATATATATATATTTTTTTTTTTTTTTTAATTTTTAGCTTAATTAGAATCGTTGAAACTACCCTATAGGATGCCAGTATTTGCGCGGTAGTGTATTACTGCTTATTTTACTGTTTATTGCTGTTTATTTTACGGTATAATACTGGCAGCTGGGATGCCAGTATTATACTGTAAAATCAACAATTTTTTTTCAGTTTAAACCGCAACAATCTGCATATAAGAGCGTTTTTCATAATCTTTTAACTCTTACTTGCTGTTTGCGAACTCACAGACCGCTGCTTTTTTTCCATTTTCAGAGTTTACCTTGTAGTTTCCCATTTTATATGAGATACTGGGGAATTTGGTTTCGTTTGGAGTCCTAGTAATATCGCTAGAAACGTCTGAATATATGAATTTTCATTTTAATAGTCCTTGTGCATAAAGCTTAGTATAGAAACTGTATCCTATGACTTAATCGAGATTTTTTGTTCACCTTTCGAACAAGCTGTCTGAGTCACCTCTCACAGTAGTTATGCGACAATTCCTGTCACATCAGTTAAGGGTTAATATTAATTTTTATTTTATTGTTGGGTTTTCAAAATTATGGTCCCATGAATACTGAGAAACAAAATCGAGATAATAAGGGTATAATATTTGACAAAACAGCAAAAAATAAACACTGGCAAAAGAAATCATCATATAAACAAATTTTCTGCCGTATATTTCGTAAACACTGGTATCACGAAAGGATGTTGTTTCTTTCTGGCCTCATCCTGTGTTTTATTACTTACCCATCATGCGTAGTATAGGGTAAGTCTTGTAATTGTTTTGAAAACCGAAAAAAAAAATGGCGGATTTACACGTTTCAGACACTGGAGATTCCGAAAAACATATTTTTAGAAAAAAAAAAAATCCCGTCCGTCTGTGTGTCTGTAAACGCTCTATCTCCCGAGAAAATTGAGATAGAGACTTGAAATTTGGTATGTACTTAGTATGTATTAATGGGAAGAAGCTTATTGAATTTCAGTAACCTCGATCATCCGGAACTATTTTTTCGGACTCTCGAAATAATCGTTCTGATAAAAGGTATATAAAAATTTTCGAAATTGTTTATTTTAAGGAGTGAATATAAAAGACAATAAAAAAACATAAATTTTGCTTAAAGCATGAAGTCGATCGGATAATTAGTTGCAGAGATATTTGTAACCCTATTTACCACACTCTTCGATTTTTCATGACCCTGTATATCATCCAAATTTCAATTCAAAGATATATTTTAATTGGAAATGAGACGCTTAATCAGATGCAATAAACCGCTAATTAATAGGATTATTGTATTTGGAGTTATAAGGATGTTTTTTAAGCAATTCAGTAATCGAGCATTTAAAGTTTATGACGTCATCAAGTCACGATTTTATTGGAATTGCAATGCATTTATAAGTAATTTACACATATTTTATTTTAATATTTTATATTATGCATATGCATGGTGGGTAAGTATTACAGTGGCCCTCAACGACTAGTTTTCAAATGAGCTCAGATTTTTCCAGAGATAGTGGATAGATCTTAATCCTCAAAAGATAACGATTTTAATCATTCCAAAACTCATCAATCTAGGCAGCACGAAACAACAAAAGACGATCGTCATACATTCGTACAAAAAATATTACCTAACATTTAGGCAAATATATTTTTCTAGCGTCTTCTGAGATATTTTTAATCAGATTCCTAATTTTTTTTATCTACAAGAGTTCTTTTTAACCTTAGATAAAAAGAGATTCCACTGAAAAATTTAATGTGGGAAATATTTTCGAAATCAAAGATAATATTTACTGATGGTCAGCAAGTATTTCTTCATGTTTATCAAGGAACAAACTTTTTATTCTTAAAGCTGGTTCATTGAAATTCAAGAAAGGGTTTTAAGGGTACGTGTTTATTGGATGAATAAATAGTGTTTGTCGTGATTAGACTCAGAACAGATAATTCTCTTGAATAAAAATCTCTTGGATAAAATAGGAATGATATTGTTAGAAAATGTGTTGTTTTATTTGTTTTGAAATAATGTTTAACAAACAGATATCTGAAAGTAAAAATTAGAACATATAAAACTCTGAAAAGACATTATCACAAAATATTTAATCATAAAACCATTGTGATACAAAATATATTGCGCTTCTGCTCGTAAAAGCAAAAAAATTAAAGTAACAATATATTAGTTTACGATTTTGTTTGTGGATTGACTTTGAACCCGAAGTATTACTTTGGCTAGTTCCGGGAAAGACATTTTTAAACACGTAATAGACCATATTCTTTCAATATTTCAAGTTTATTTTATCTATGGACTACATGCATACTATGCTTATTTAGAAAAACAACAAAAAGAAATAGAAAAAATCTAGAGCATGTCTCGCATACAGAAAGTATCTCATAACTGCACCTACAGATTTTCAGTGGAGGTAAAGATTAATAACATTAATCCCATTGGCACGGAAGTGTGGTAAGAAGTTTCACCCGAAGTCGATAGAAGAGATACAAAGATGTTTCAATAACACAGTATAGAGAGCGATTTAGTAGGTGAAACTGAACAATACAGCAATTGGTAGACACAGAAAACGATTTCACGAGAAGTGTGCAATTTTTTAATCATTATTATTGTCTGGAACCAATATCAAAAGGACAGTCCAACATTTCTGGAGACACCTGGAGTTTCTTGGATATTTGCAGCGGTGATAGTATTTTTGTGATATTTTTATGGCTAATATAGTATGGCATTCAATTTAACATTTTATAAAAATGGTCAGTGGTCTTCAGAAATCTAAATCCGCCAGTCGAGTTCATTAATTTCCAATTTCTTAAACTACTGTTATGGCGGTAGGTAATGCTCATGTGGAGTGCACCAGCTCCATACTGATCCATGGAAATGCAGCATCATAGAGTGTAATTCGTCACTTTACACTGAAGGGCCAAAAGTGATGGGATACCTCCTAATAGCGTGTGGGACCTCCTTATGAGTGGCGAAGTGCAGCAACTCGACATGGAATTGATTCCGAAAGTCGTCGAAAGTCCCGTGTAGAAATATTTAGCCATGCTTCCTGTACAGCCGTCCATAATTGCAAAAGAGTTGCCGGTGCAGGATTTTGTGCAAGAACTGACCTATCGATCATGTCCCACACATGTTCGTTTGGATTCCTGTCTGGCGATCAAGGTGGCCAAACATTCGCTGGAATTGTCCAGAATGTTCCGCAAATCAATCGCTAACAATTTTTACCTGGTGACATGGCGCGTTGTATTCCGGGGAAATTACATCGTTGTTTGGGTACATGTAGTCCACGGATGGTAGAAAATAATTTCCAAGTAGCTGAACATAACGATTTCCAGTCAATGATTGGTTCAGTTTGACCAATGGAACCAGTCCTTGCCAAAAATGTAAAAATAGACCCCAGCATTATGGAGCCATCCACCAGCTTCACAGTGTCTTACTGACGACTTGGATGACAACTTCGTGAGGTCTGTGTCGTACTCGAACCTTACCATCAGCTCTTACCAACGGGAATCGTTACTCATCTGACAAAGCAACCTTTTTCAAGTCATCTGGGGTTCAACCCATATGTTCACGAGCCCAGCAGAGGCGCTGCAGCCTATGTCGTGTTGTTAATAAAGGCATTGGAGTAGATCTTCTGCTGCCATATCCCAACAACGCCAAATTTCGCTGCACGGTCCTCATGGATACATCTTTATTACATCCCGCATTGATTGTTGCTGTTATTTGACGCAGTGTTGATTGTCTGTTAACACTGTCTACTCTATGCACATGTCTCGCGCATTAAGTAATAGCGGTCTGCCACTGCGTTGTACATGATGGGAGGTAATGCCTGAAATTATATATTCTCGGCACATTCTTGACACTGTGGATCGAGGAATGTTGAATATCCTAGCAATTTCCGAAATGGAGTGTTCCATGCGTATAGCTCCAACTAGCATTCCGTGTTCAAAGTCTATTAATTCCCGTCCTGCGGCCATAATCACGTTAGAAACCTTTTAAGACGAATCACTTGAGTATAAATAAAAGCCCTGACGATGCACTGCACATTTATATATTTATTATGCAATGCTACTGCCATCTGGATATTTGCATATTGCAATACAATGACTTTTGGCACTTCAATTTACATGATGTACTTCTCTAGTTTGTGAATCCAAAGACTATAATGTTTGCATTATTATAATTCAGTGGCGTATGGTGGGTCATATAAGAGAGGAGTCTGAGATCATTTGCGAAACAAAGACTTCTCCTTCTCGTAACATTAATTTAGTGTTAAACATTCGTAATTTAGCTTTAATGCACATATTATTATTTCAATCATGAATTAATGATAATTAAAATTTCTACGATAGTCTTATGTGAAAGTGTTTTGTTATTTGTACAACATATTTTATTCTTTGTAAAACATTTTAGAAATCTTAAAAAAAATACTTCTGGATAAAGACTCTGATTATACGTTTAAATGCACTATCTATATAAATAAAGTAGATAAAATGTTTTCAGAGTAGGCCATTAGGACGATGCGGCAGGTGCAATAGATCCGCGCCTTGTGATTACAGGGGACCTCAGCAATACAGAAGTACACTTTTATTATTATTATTATTATTATTTTATAAAAGGTTATGATCCCAAAAAGTTTTGCATACGGATGCTATACTTATAAGAGCCAACAGTGAAACTAAAAAAAAATTGTTTTATCTTTGTAAGTAATTTAGGGACTCAACAATTTTTATTGCATCAGGCCCCTTTAAGGTGAAGACCGGCCCCGATGCTTTTTTAAAAAGAAACAGTTTTTGCGATTGATTAAGTAAGATCAATTGCACATTTGGAAATCAGCTTATATAAAATGGTTAAGTAAAAAATGCCGTTGCCTCCTAGACTTTTATAAAGATGCTATAAGAAAATCGTTTCAAATGTACCGCTTTAACCATGACATAATTTTTACCATTGAATGCTTTTCGTACCTAATAGATTAATTATTTTAAAGTTTTCTTTCTTTTTAATAATAACGTGTAAATATATTTTTTCAGTTGAAAACGGTTTGTAATGTTTATTTTCTGGGCTTTTTAAAATCTGGCAACAATATATAAGAATCGGTTCTTTCAAATTATGAATTAAATCTTAATTCAGACATTGAAATTTTTAATAGTAAATTTAAAAAAAAGTAATACATTACAAATGATCGTGCAAAAAATCGTTAAATTGTTATGCATATTTTTTTATCCTATAAAACTTAATTAAATAAACTATCTTCACCGATTTCAACATTAATCGCGCTTAAAATAATTCTTCTATTTAAAAACTGCTTCTTTCAGCGTGTTTATGATACATTTCTCAATAAAGCTGGCAGTTTTCAGGTTTTTTTTTTATATGCAATAGTCTTTACAATATCAGGTGAGAAAGTGAGTGAAAAGGGTCACAATATATTCAATTATGGCAGCAGCAAAATTAATTACTTTTAGGTAGATTTCATTATAAAAAGTCCTTCCGGCCTGTACCGGGAGGAAAAGGTAGCTTTCCTATATCTTCGTTTTAAAATTTTAGCTAATGTTACACGAAAACAGCAAGTTAAAATGCAAAGAAACGTTTACAAAAGATTCCTTAATACTGAATTTGAATAAGAAATTCGCCAAATTATTGAGCAATAGCCAAATTGGCTTCATTTATAAAGACTTATTTTGGTCGCCAAATTTGGCGATATTTCACCAAATGTCACAAATTTTGCTAATTTTGTCGCCAATGTCGCCAATTTTGGCGCTAACGCATATGAATATATAGTTTTATGCGTATGATTGGGAAAATTATTACAACAATGAAAGAAAATAATTTGCGAGTTAATGTGCTATTTTGTTTCAAATGTCAGCCACCCTAGAATTTCAAACAGCTCTATCTCAGCCATTTTTTAAGATACAGGTAAACCAAAAAATGCTCTGGAATCCTTGTATCAAGGCCTAACAAGTAATTAACAAATAAATTTTAATTTTTAATTTTTTTGTATATTTATTTTAGTTTTAAATTTTTAAATGGCCGCCACCTTGAAACAAAATGGCGGACCAAGCTGGCCAACGAACTCTGTCGAGACATGGGTGACCTTAATACACACAATTAGTTTCATCAAAATCGATTTATAAATACGAACGTTATCGTATGACATAGGTCATATATATATATATATATATATATATAATTATAATATCTATGAATTTCAAAAAACATATCAAGTTCTATTATCATTCTACTTAAATCTCCAAAGAGATAATTAATGATATTGTGTATACAGAATACCACATAGCTAATAATTAACATGTGCAAACATAATATTACCATAGCTTGTGCTTCAATGGTAATTGGCCAAATTTTACTCATACCTAAAGAATATTGAAAAAAGAAATAGAGAGAAAGGGAAAAAAAAAATATGTATATATAAATTGGAGTTGCAATTAAGTAAATACAAATGGATTAATAATTTAAATATGAACCATATACAATGGAAAATTGGACCACATGAGAATTAAATATGAATTGGATATGAAAAAACACATGCACATGTACTCATCAGCCTGGATGCACCCACATGTGTTTTAAATAATAATTCAGTGTTTCATAATTCTACTGGCATAATGCTAAGATCAGTAGAATCATCCAGGTACACTGAATTATTACCAGACAACAATTGGAAATATTAAAATTTGGAAATATTTAAATAGGAAATAAAAAACCATTAAGAATATACAATATATTTCACTCACATCGATTATCCCAAAAACTGTATTTAACACCTCACGAAATTACCACGAGATAACAGTTCTGAAATAATAAAATTGGAAATATGAACGCGTAAAGTGTAGATAAAATATTTTACTCACAATAATTATACAGAATCCTTAAAATGTCACAACTTCTGCATAATATTCACATCCACATGGCAATGCATCATACATGTTGACTAAGTCGAGTTGAGAGAAATGATTTGAAAGACAAGTTGAGAGCACACTTTTTTTAAAACACATCCCCATCGATGACACCCAAACACAAAATGATTCAAAAACACACAAAATAATTCTGGTTTTAATACACTTATAACAAAATTATATCCGTGAATATATATTACTCCATCCAATTTTAATTCCTGAAAGTAAAATTAATATACATTCAATAGCTCCCTCTATAGTTAAATTAAATATAATATTAACAATATTATCAACAACTACCTGAAAGGTAAAGTGTCGCCATCTATTGGTATTATAATAATTCATAATTAATATTTAGTTAGATATCCACTTTATTAGTTACATACTCACTTCATTAGATTTAATTATATAAATAAACTTTAAAAAACAATACTAACTTGTAGTTTTACTTTAAATTCAAATAAAATATAATACTACTATATGAATAAATCTACACAGAATTAATTCAACTTGCACAGCATTTCAGATATTCTTAACAAGAATATATTATGTAAAAGAGATATTATTTTAATTCAAATTGTTTTTGCTGCCAGCTGTGTTAATCCACTGATATTATAGACATATTATTAAATAATTAATGTTTTATTTTTACTACTACTTAAATATATATTAGACTTGTTATTAAATAATTAATGTTTAATTTATACTACATTGTAAATATATATTATATTTCATAGATTAATTTAAATATCTAATTAAATAATTCATAAACAATTCAAAATATCTCAAAATTTATAAAATTTGATAATTAATAGTATTACTACTGTTTTTCAATCATATTAATGCAATGCAGTAATTAAAATACTTGTTAAATTTAATTATTCATAGACAAAAATAAAAACTATATATATTTATATTTATATATATTGCAAATAGAAATGTTTATGAGTTATAATCACCTATATATATATATATATATGGATATATCTATATATATAAATCAACATTTGAACGGAGGGTGGTTTTGGGGTCTGGGGCTCATGTTCGGTGAAAATATATCGAAATTTTCCGGAACTGCTTTCCTCCGAACGGCTGCAATAGGTAGCTTTATACATTTTTGTATTGAAAGCTACCTAAAAGCTACATATTGCAGTTACATATTTGGAAAGCAATTCCAAAAAATTTTGGTATATTTTCACCGATCATGACCCTCAGACCCCCAAAGCCACCCTCCGTTCAAATGTTGATATATATATATATATATATATATATATATATATATATATATATATATATATATATATATATATATATATATATATATATATATGACATATGTCATGCTGTAACTCTTTTATTTATAAATCGATTTGGATGTAACTGATTATGTGTATAGGCCATATCAAGGTTTCGACCGAGTTCGTTGGCTAGCTTCATCCGCCATCTTGTTTCAAAATGGCGGCCTGTTATTCTTTTTTATTTTTTTAAAAATTCAAAAAGATGTACGAAAAATATATAAATTGAAAATATTGTTTCTGTTAAGTGTTAGAACGTGATACAAGGATTCTGGAACATTTTTTGTTTGTACTATATCTTTAAAAATGGCTGAGATATGGCAGTTTGAAATTCTAGGGTGGCTGAGATTTTGAAACAATCTGATATTTGTTATGCTGTAACTCTCGTATTTATGAACCGATGTGAATGTAACTGATCATGCGTACAGAATATACCAAGGTCTCGACCGAGTTCATTGGCCAGCTTCATGCGCCATCTTGTTTCAAAATGGCAACAAGTTAAATTTTTAAACATTTTTTTTTAAATTCAGAAAAATGTATAAAAAATTATAAATTGAAAAAGTTGTTTTTGTTAAGTGTTAGATCGTGATACAAGGATTCCGGAACATTTTTTGTTTTGGTTTTATATTAAAAAATGGAAATGATATGGCAGTTTGAAATTCTAGGGTGGCTGACATTTTGTTATGCTGTAACTCTCATGCTGAAATTCGCATTCAAATTCAGTATTAACAAAATTAACCGGGATTGAGTCTTCTATAATCCGGTTCCAAGCAATTTAGCTTCGGGTGTTTGAGTAAAATGGGTTGAATTTTTAAAAACATGGACTATGAAAGATACCTATTCATCCCGGTACAGGCCGGAAGGACATTTTTCTTTCTTTCTTTCTTTCTTTTTTTTTTTTTTTTTTTTTTTTTTTTTTTTTTTTTTTTAATAGAGAGATTATAAGAGTTTGAAATTCAGAATAATTTTTAGTTCGTGTTAAACACTATTAAATTTGCTCATCGCTTTCATTAAAATCCATCATTAAAAACGTAGTTATAATGGAAACAGAACTGAAAGCCAGACTTTAAATTTTATTTTATTAACACTGCATTTTAATGAGCATTTTTGATATACACCTTTTTTTTTTTTTTTTTTTTTTTTTTTTTAATAGAGAGATTATAAGAGTTTGAAATTCAGAATAATTTTTAGTTCGTGTTAAACACTATTAAATTTGCTCATCGCTTTCATTAAAATCCATCATTAAAAACGTAGTTATAATGGAAACAGAACTGAAAGCCAGACTTTAAATTTTATTTTATTAACACTGCATTTTAATGAGCATTTTTGATATACACCTTTTTTTTTTTTTTTTTTTTTTTTTTTCAAGTTACCATGTAAACAAAAAAATAAATAAAATGAAAAAAAAAAAGCATTTAGAAAAAAAAAAATATCAAATATATTTTCGTTTTTGAATAGTTCATTGAATACGATGAAAATATTGTTTCAAACACTAATTGGAATGCGCTTACTTTAAAAATGTTAGGTACGAATTTCTACACTATAAAAAAAGTCAAATATTTCTTAATCTACGAAAATTATGTAACGATGAACGAAAATATACAATAATCTTTTTCGAGTTACTCACGATTCCGAAAAGCGTTCCTTTACCTTTAGAAACTTCAGAAATCAATATGTTTTCAAGATTTAAAAAAGCATTTATACAAACGAAGTTTCTTTTACACTAATCGTCCCAAATTCTTCTGAGTAGTTTTATAGCTTAGTTTTTTTAAACCGGAATATCGATTCTTAAGATGCTATCCATTCTCAATTAAATATTTTCAGTTGCGTAATTACATCTATGCAACAAAGACTGATAAAATTATATTAATTTTAATGTTAATGTTAATATTGTTAATTTATCATGTGTGTTAGTAAAACATGTTTGTTGAACATGAAAATGTTTACTTGGGAATGGACTGAATGAATATCATTCGGAAAACCTATATTCTAATTTAAGAAGACTGATTAATACACTATAAAAACTAGTCAGAAACGTTTCCCAAAATCAGTAGCAGGAAAAGAAACTTCATTTTTATAAATGCTTCTATAAATCAGGAAAATATATTGGTTTTTGAAGTTTCTACACTGAGAAAAATTACACTTTCAAATCTGAGTAAATCGATGTTTTCATTTTGCTATGAAACTTTTTTTTTTCAAATATGACGACCCAATGCTGTCAATTCTAAAATACCAGAAATAATCAGAATATTGAAACATGGACATACTCAAAACTGAACACATAAAGGTCAGTCCATACTCATTTTTGAAACATGGATATACTCAAAAAATATTAGGGTCAGTTCAAACTTATTTTTGAAGCATGGACATACTAAAAAATGAGCACATAGAAGTCAGTTCATACTCATCTTTGAAACATGGACATACTCAAATACATGATGTTTTATTCTTGAGTATGTGTATGCTTTCAGAAATGAGTATATACATATTTCAAACTTGAGTAATTTTGATTCGGAACCATTTTGACTGTGCATCATACTCAGATTTGAGTATTTTTTGCTCAATTTTGAAAATGTTGTTTTTAGAGTGTAAAGATAAAAAACGCTGTTCGGAATCGTGGGTAACTTAGAAGAGGTTATTGTATATTTCCGTTCGTGGTTTTATTATATTTTCCTAGATTAAAAACACTTGTCTTTTTTACAGTGTATGTATAGTTCGTTTTTTACCAGTTAACAGTTTTTAGCAGTATTTAACTTTTTTTTTTTTTTTTTTTTTTTTTAATCAACAATATTTATTGCTTATTTTTCCTTCTTTTAAATGAAATTATCATAAAAATAGTGATTCTAAAATTGATGGAAAATTATTAAATATTTATTTTCTTTGTTCCGAATATCATATTCATTCTAATGATTATCAGTGGGAATGCTATTATTATTGCTATCAATTTTGTATACATTATTGTTTAAAAGCTACCGAATAGATAAATTTATCAGCTTTTTTAAATGCCTTCCTATTCAAAACACATTTAAAATAAATTACTGAGGCACTCCATTTTATTTATATTTCAGATAGCTTATTTCAACAAAAAAAGACTGCATATTAAAGATATGAGCAAATGTTTAATACAAAGAAATCCCCCTTTTTTTACAAAAATAAACAAATCAGAAAGCAATTGTTAAAGACAGATTCTATATAGAAAAAGAACATATTAAAAGCGAGAAAGAATCTAAAACTTTAAATAAAATAAATTTTTCTACAAAGATTTAAAAAAAAGACAACAAGATATTTATAAGATAAAAGCATGGTAAAATAAGATTCTAAGAAAAAAACCAACAAAGAGTTTGAAAATTTAAAAAGAATGACAACAATGCAATTTATTTTTATTTTTATACATTTAAATTTGAAACACAAACAACAAGTTTAGAAACTAAAGCCAGATGTTTGTAAGCTGAAAAGTGGTTATTTCGATTCGTTTTAATGCATTTTTGTATATGCAATTCAATCTGATTTTCGGAAAATTAAATTTTATATGCTGATTGTACTTTTTATTTACGTGGGGTTTTATAAAATCTATCATTGTAAGATTAGAGAGAATATGTATTATTCGGTAAATAAATGTTTTATTTATGTTGATGCAGATTAATATATATATATATATATATATATATATATATATATATATATATATATATAATATTTTACTAATATTCAAGAAATTTAAATAATTGCTTCAAAGTTTAGTTGCTTAAACAGTGAGTTTGGAAATGTATTCTACTTTAAATTTTTTTGATTAGTAGGATAAGAGTTTCCATTGTACTTGATTTACAGTATTTAAAGCAAACTTTTACATCTTACAGAGTGAATGAAAAGTATTAAAAAACTACTTTATTTTAGAAAAGGGAGAACAAAATGAAATATCTCTCTACTTCAGTAAAGAAAGGATAAGGAGACAAACTTTTATATTATAGTTAGGGAGAATGGCAGCAGTCTTGAAATCCAAAATATTAGATCAAAGTAATTTTTTTAAATAGGAAGGTTGTCATGATGCATATCATACAACACCATGATGTTCTCAGAACTCGATTGCCCTAGAAGTGTTTAATTCATTTAATTCTTCTTTCTGAATTTGTAGTTTTTTAGCGCTGAATAGTATTGGAATAAAATGGTGATTCCGGAATAACACGCCGATTGAATGAAAGAAATGTGTATTTTAAATTGAAGTCTTTTCAATCTCTACACACGAATTTTTAGGGTTTCAATCGCATAAAAGCATTGAATAATCTAGTAATCGCGTCTTTTATCTTTGTTTAAATATGCGTGGCTATTATTAGGTCACATGTTTGATTAAACTTTTTAAAGGCATGTATATTTCTATTTTGATCATTTGAAACACATATTTAAGTACTCAACTAAAGAAAAATACCAGTGCATGATCGTGTGAAAAATCCTAATTTATTTATTCAACAAAGCTTAATTCATCACAATTCTTGTTTTAAATATCATTTTAACACAATATATGAAAATACCAAATAAACTTGCCTTCATAATTTTTTTAAAGCTCCTTCGCATTTGAAAGATCCTATTCCTCACTAATAGATCTCTGAAAAAAAATCAGCCACCAAAATGTGTAGAATATTATAGAACAACTCTAATTTAAAAACGTGTCGCATTTTCCCGTTTGCACTTCAGGTAGATAACATAAAAGTTCGAGGCATTGACATCGATAGGGTTATTTAATCTTCAAAGTTTAAAAATCGGAACCGTGATCAAATGTTTCGGGATTACTCGCCGCATGTACGGATTTATGGAGGCGCTTGAAACTGACCGATGTGTATTGTAACGGAAAATGTTTTCAAAGAAAACGTTCTTAAAGCATTGAATTATTTCGCTTTCAGTTACCGAAGTTCGGATGTTTCCTTGTACAGCATTTATATACGATTGTTGCGTTAAGATTTCAAGTACATAGACCTTATCGTATTTATGAGGTCCACTACGAGAGGGAACCATGACTACCTCTGTAGGTTTCCACACCCCTCGAGTTGTGGTAGAGCAACGGCAGTATTCTGCCCTCATCGGAAAGGGTGACTTTCTCGTAATGCACCGACGAAGTGATAATTTCGCATTCTGCCCCCATCGTCTCGGAATTCGTTTCGGTATTTGGGGGTTGTTTTGTGGGAATTTCTCCGACTGCTTTAGGCAGCCGGAAAGCCTTTGCTTTGTCGTTTTAAGATGGCGCGTGTATAAGCAGCGCTTTTGTATATGAGAATACAGTTCCAAAAGACAGTGTTTTAGAATAGGTACATTTTCTAATGAATACAGTTTACACGAAATTTTTAAACAAATTATTTTTCAGTTAAAATTTATTTTAATACTATTTTGAATTGTAAATAATACAGTATTATACACCCGTTAGGAAAATAAAAATAAAAGCCCTAATCCAATAGTACTATTTAAATTATAATTAGTAAAAAGTTCACTAGATTGGAAAAAAGTTTTTTTGCTCACGAAATTATTTTTGCATGTTACGAGAAAACAGTTTTACACTACCGATGGAAATTATATACTAATGAAATTTACCTGATTTGTCTTGCACTGTCTTGCATATGTATGAAATATAGTGTCTGAGTCATAATACATATAAAGATTGAAACATATTCTCTATTGAAAACTAATAAAGGAAAGCATTACTTCTTATTTCGTTGACAGTTTCCAAAATGTAATTAACACATTTCGTTAAAAAATAATTCGTTAAAAAAAAAAAAAAAATCAATTTAATGAAATATTTTGCCAACATTAAAAATTTTTTTAGTTTAAATCATATTTCACAAACAACATTAAAAATGTATATAGATTAATTATTCACTAACAGCATTAAAATTTTCCAACATCTCATAACATAGTTAGCATAATCAGGGGTCTGTCCAGACTTTACTCCCTGGGTCCTGCCTTTGTAAATTATGAACAGCTTTTTACATTAGTGAAAAATCTAGTCATAATTTTGTGAATTTGAAAGGATCGTCCTATTCAGGTTCTTGTTTAAACATTTTTAAGAAGATATGTGTATGTAAAATATGAATACTTTCTATATGTAAAAGTGACAGCCAGATTTTACCTTTAAATTATTAATTTTATGAAAAACTAGCTGTTACCCGTGACTTCGTTCACGTATCAATAAAAGAAGAATAAATGCATTAATTAAGCAAAATATTTCATTCCCGATAATTAGAAACATAAATAATTAACTAACTCTTTATCACATTCCATAGGAGACAATACAGTATTTCTATGTTATAGAGACCTTCACATAACTAAGTTTTAAAAAAGTGAAATTTTGTGGCAAATAACCGCGAAAAGGAAGCTGCAACCAATGAAAAAAGGCGGGCCAAATAAAATCGGGGAAATCGGCGAATTGTGTAAAAACATATGTCAAGTTTACCTGGTAAACCATTTTACTTTTAACACCTTGTGAAACGTTTTAATAGCCATTCTTCAAATATAATGGAAATAGTATATTCTTTTTCATTAAATTAAATTCTTGTGAATAGGGACCAATTATTCTAGACCTAAATGCAAGAAGCTTAAATTTGTATCCTTGATTTAATCTATAACTGAAAAAAAAAATCTTTATTTCTAAATGAAAATATGTTGACAGATGATTTTTGTTCGTTAGAATAAATTGATTCATGAAGTTTGAATGTGTGAAAATACGTTTCTATTTTTCAAAAATTTTACTGTAAGATTTTACTGTCAAGATTTTTTTTTTCTTTCACCATCTATTCAAATTGAAAATAAATTCTTTTATTCAGTTTTAATAAGAAAAAAATATATTAATCCGTTTTATTTCTTCTTTTTTATTCACAAAGGGCGCGTTCACAGACCGAACCCCGAGTTATATAGGGTAACACATGGGTAACCCGAAGCGTTCAGAGAGCGATATCACGTGACTTTTAGCGAGTTACCCGTAGCGTTCAGAGCTGGAAATTACTCAGACTTCGGGTAACCCACATTACCTGGAAAATTTTGTTGGGTAAAGTGATCCCGTGGTTGGAAATCTGATTTGTTTGTTTGCTTTATAGTTAACTGCAACTGTTAACTGTTGTTCTTTATGACTCCTACTGTACACATGAGTCCTGAACATTTGATTGGTCTACCTTTAACAGGACTATGATATAATTGGCCAACATCGGCTAGGATGGTTCCTGAAATGTTCACAATCAAAATGTAATGGTAGGTTGGTTGACGGAAGTGTTTGATTGTAAATATACCCATAACTTTACCCAAAAGCGTTCACAGACGTTTTAACCCAACTTTACCCCTGAGAAAATCAGACGTCGTGATTCCCCAACTATACGAGTAACCCGCGTTTCAGTCTCTGAACGCGTTCAAAATTGGAATAATTTAGTTGCCATTTTTAGATAAACTTCGTTAAAATTTACAAAATAATAATAATGATAATAATAATAATAATATATCGGAATTTAAATCATTTTTTTTTTAATTCTGAGGGTTTATGATATTCTCGGATCAATGATAACCGGTGTTAAGTAAATCGCATTGCGTTCGACAATCTGAAAGGAGTAGTTGCGAAATACAAACAGGCGGTCAGATTTCAATATAATAGATTCGTATTTATTTTTATTTTTCTAATAATCATGATGCGGTTTTTGGCAAACAACTCTCATCTGTATGTAACTGATATTCATGCTTAATAATCTGTATAGATAAAAAAAAAATAATTGTGCGTTTTAATTATGGCGTGAAACTCATCTACTTTCCAAACTTACCGATCCTTGTATTATTAATGTAAGGAATTGATTCCCGCTCCTTGTAAACACATTTGAAAATTCCCGTTTTATTTCAAATATTACGTCACTATTTCTTCAGAGAAATCTCCTTTTAATGGCATAGTTCTTGTTAATTTTTTTTTTCTGGCAATCAGGACGTAAATTTTAGCAGAAAACTCACATTTGTATGTAACTGGTATTCAAGCTAATTATTAATCAGTATCGATAAAAAATATTTTAGTTTTTCATCTTAAATATTACGTCCATTATCTATCTACTTTCGTTATACATTGATATTTATGCTCCTTGTATTATTACGAATATTTGAAAATACATGTATTCAAGCTAATTATTAATCAGTATCGATAAAAAATATTTTAGTTTTTCATCTTAAATATTACGTCCATTATCTATCTACTTTCGTTATACATTGATATTTATGCTCCTTGTATTATTACGAATATTTGAAAATACATGTTTTATTTATGACGTCATATTTGTCCAAGCCGAGGAGGATATTTTTCATATTTCCATGGTCCAAGCGAAATCTATTTTTAATAATATAATTATTGTTCATTTTCCTTCTAATTATAACGCAATTTTTGACAGAAAAAGATCTTTTTAATGTGACCGATATTCATACTTCATGTATAATAACAAATACTCCATATTTGTGTTTCAAATATCACGGAAATTCATCTCCTTTTGAATTATTTTTAATTTTCAGTTTTCACGTGAAAATCGTTCAATTGAAAATTAATTGTTGAGGAAAACGTATTTTTCCGCGTTTTTGTTTATTGGCAACGATCAAAGCCCTAGGAACGATAAATTTAAATGGTTAAATTGTATGGAAAATTTTCCATTTATTCTCTGTGAAAATAATGAAATTTTTAATTATTAAAGAAAATATTTGAATAAAATAAACAAAACCCAGCCTATGTTCATTCGAGGGCTATAACCAACCTATATGCAAAGAAACAGGATCATTCAATGTTCCATTTTGACGCTGGCTCCAGCCTAACATTTGCACACAATGAGATTTATAATATTATTAGGATTCAGTTTTTAGAGGAAAAGTTTTGTGAAAGATTTTTTTAAACACAAAGAATTTTGTCAAGAGTCCGTTTTAAATGTAAAAAGTTTTGTGAAGGGTCCTGTTTTGAGATGAAAGAATTTTGTGAAGGGTTTAATTTAAAATTTAAAAAAATCCCTGACGGCTCGGCCTACAGGCACAGGTAGATTTCGGAGACGCAGACCTTGGGGCACCTGTTTGTTGGAAATTGCGGAAGAAATAACCTTTTTGCCATGATGCCACAGTTGGGACCGCCCACTTCGAAATCTAACTTGTTTGCAGGCGGAGCCGGCAGGGATTTTTTTGTTTTTATTTATTTATTTATTTATTTATTCTGCTATAAGGTTTGGTCCTATAAAAAACTTGTCAATATAAAAGTTTTAGATAATATTAAGAAGAAGAATATATAATAACCTATATTATAACCTATATAATAATCTATATTATAACCTATATTATATAGGTTATAATAATAACCTATAATAAATTTAAGAGGATTTGCTATCTTGTGAATTGGCGAAGTTATGAATTTTTTTCTTCTAACACCCCCCCCCCCTTTTCCCATCCCTTGGGGCCAATTTTAATGATATCAAAAATCTGTCATACATAAATTTTCGGTCATTTCCTAGAAGTAATAATAACTTTAAACGGATTCGATACGTATCATAATTAAGAAGCTACGGGGGTTTTCTGTTTTCACTAGAAGCCCCCATCCCCCCCCCACCCCTGGTTTGATTGTGTCCATTAACGAACTTGACCGAGGTTTTATGCTCCTTGATTTTATGTATCAGTTTGGAAGAGATTTGTTCAGAATTATTGAAGTTATCGTGTCCTTAAAAAAGTGACACATACATATATATATATATATATATATATATATATATATATATATATAAAGTTTTGAACTGGGGGTGGTTTTGGGTTCTGGGAGTCATGAAATTAAAAAAAAAAAAAATCGAACTTAGGAGAGAATGTAATAGGTAGTATTTCTTACGAAATCTACCTAAAAAAAGTGTGAAGGGTTCGGTTTTGAAATTAAAGAATTGTGTGAAGGGTCCTGTTATGAAATAAAAAAAATTGTGTGAAAGGTTCTTTAAAGGACCCAATTTCTTCCTAAACAGATCCCTGATAATTTACTAATAAACATAATAAAAAAAGGAGGGGGTTGGCGATATTTTAATGCAACCGGGCTGTGTGTAATAGATTTAAAACATGTTAATACACAATTAAAAACCTCATCATTATTAATCACCCACTAGAAAAAAAAAAAACTCGCTTCCCGAAAGTTTTTGTTGCATTTCATAAGAAAATATAATATATATATTTAAACAACTCTGTATAGCTATAGAATTTAGATAAACACCTCATAAAAATGTTATTAGTTTTGAAATATATTTACTGCCCTCATACTTATGCAGCATGTAGTTCAAATTGTGGAAATAAAATACATTATTTGCAGTATATACATAATGTAATTCTATTTTTTAAATGAAATGTAAAAGGTGTATTACAAGAGAAAAAAAAGAGGGGTGGGGAAGGGAAAGTGTCATATGAATATGAATATTTCAATTGAAAATATTTATTTAATTTTAAGTCTAAATCACAATAAAAAATGCGCAAGAACAATTCATATTCACTGAATAAATAAAAAAAGGGGGGGGGGGGAGAGAGGGAAGTGTCACATGGCTACGAATATTTAATTTCAATAGAAAATGTTTATTCAATTTCAAGTCTGAATCACAATGAAAAATGGGTTAGAACAATTCAAATTAATTGAACAGTAAAAAATATATATACATAATTTATAAATTAGCAATAAAGCCTTTGCTGTATGTCATCAGAATATGTAGTATTTATTTTAAAAACAATGTGTATTTATGTAATATAGATAGATACCGCATAAAATATTCATAAAATTTGGTGTATTCTCCTTTATTTCATCAAAATATTTAAATCTTTTTCCAAAAAGTCCCATCAGTAATTAGTATTTTAAAATTATTTCTTTATTAATATTTATAAATAAAATTTTTCATTGACTTTTAAATAATTCTCGCAAATTTAACTACGAAAAAAAAATTCCGCCACGCTAGAAGAAAAAAATCAATATCCCGAAAAAAAAAAATTAAAATATTGTATAACTAGGAGCAGATTTTCTATTCTCTATCGGCCTATGATTGGTGATAAAATCAACCATGATTTAAAATTATTGTTCTCTTAGATCTATTTATTATCTGCTGATCCAAGGATTTTTCTTTTTTTTTTTCAAATTAAGTAAACGAGACGAATCTTTTTTTCCCTTTTTAATAGCATCGCAAACACCACAGTAAAACACGCGTTCACATCTCGCGTAAATAAACAAACCAAGCGTGACCTTGTCTTTGATTGGTCGAAACATGTTAATTCGAACGCAGTGAGTTTGAAGATCACTCGCGAATACCGATCGGAGGGCAGAATTGCAAATTCTTGAATCTCGTTATGAATTACGTTAACGTTTGTTTCCCCGTCGGCTTCTTCCGTTGAGGGCAGAATACTGCCACTGGTACGGGTTGGAACATCCCGACTTAAGGCCTAGGGCCTGGTTCCCTTTTGGGTTACCAGCTCCGAAGCTGTTGGAGGACGCCGGCCCGTCTCCAAGTGTCTCACGGTGACTCCCCGTGGTTTCACCGCGTATCGCAACGGCCTACGTCGTCGACAAGTGGGTTCAAGGTTAGAGGGTCCGTATTGGATTGGTCCTCTGACCGGCCGAAGCGCCGCAGTGACACAAACCTGCTGGCGCGATATAAGTCCCTCAGGACTTGGGTTCGGTGGTCGTCTGACGTGCAGGGCGCCTGCGGCGCAGCTTACTTTTATCGTATTTATGAGTCGTGACATTTATACACAATGTCCTTGCATAAATTTAATCGATTCGGTGTGAACTAGTATCAAAATCATGGGGAAAGCATAAATGTTGATATGGACATTTAGTATCAAAAGCTGAATGTCATTTATGCAGTGTATTTTAACAACATACACCTCTTACTTAAGATAAAATCAGAGATAAGTCTTATGAAATGAAATCATTTGACCTGGGTGGCTATTCCACGTGACACGCCAGTTAATCAAATGACCATGAAATTGAACATGGATAAATTCCCAAACAGCTATTCCGTAATGGGAAATACTTATATTCTTTTGAAATAACTACGAAAATTGTCATTTTCAGTAAGCAGGAAATGAAGAACAGTCTCCCGGAATATTTCCTGGTAGTTCTATGAATTTAAGGTAGAACAAAATAATTTGGATGATGAGCGTGCCATACCACACTATTACCTTAATCTCTCCAACCATTTTCAATTGATCCGTCCAATGAGGTTTACTCCAATATTTCTGGTTCTGGTAGTTAACTTTCCTGAATAACATTTGAAAAGCATGATTTTATTTACTTACAGAATTCGCATTTCGAAATGATATATAGAAAAAATCTTGAAACAGGTTTTCCATATAATTGGGCATGTGTGGAAAATATGACTAGGACAATCGATTTCTGAAAACATGACCATGTCATTTGATGTGCAAAATTATGTCATTCCGATTTTAAATATTAACTCTCATAAAATATGGCAGATTTTAAGATCATGATACTCCAAATATAGACTAAAAAAATAGATCCTCTTATTATATTTTCACATAAGTAGTTAGATTATCGTTCAATTTCAGAAATAACAGGGTGTCGGAAAATGTTGACTCACTTGGCATTTTGGAGGTTATGGCGGTTGTTACTACATCATTTAGCTTATTAGTGCTATAGTGTTGTGTTTTCAGACAGCTCAAAATACAATTGGGAATAAAAATTTGACTGTCCAAAACATTTGTTAAGCACCGATAAATATACAAGGATGAAAAAAAAATAAGCTTGGAAAACAAGCACAAAATATTGGTAATGAATAAAACAAGTAACACTTTATTTCATAACTATCAAAGATGTAATTAATTTATAAAAAAACCCTGTAAAATTATGCTCAAGGTACTGTAACCTTTTCTATTTTAGAAGAAGACAGAAAAGTGGTTACGCAAAGGTGTAACATTTTTAACAAATAAAAGTAGAAATTCAAAAAGCTGTATTTTTTTTAATTATTATTTGTCTGTCGAAGTTCCATAGCACGCACAATCTTTTAAAAACGTTCTTTGGAATAACAACTCTATTACATAGCTCTTCAATAGCATTTTAAGTTTATTCTTGTTAGCATAATACTGCTTATTTCCATAAATATTCGTATTAAATTTTGCTCAGAGTTCTGCCTCCGCTCCGATCCGAATCAATTTTGGCATTTTAAATAGAGAACTCTATTTTCTTTCAACCAGGTTTTTAATAAAGACGTCACATGAAGTGAGGAATTGTTTTATTAAAAGAACACCCCCCAAATTGTTAAGAATGGAACAATGCTCATCCAAAAATACACAAATTTAATGTTGACTTAACTAGAAGTTAGAATAGATAAAATAGTGAGAAAAATATATTTTCAACTCTAGCATCTTTTATTTAACCTAAGTCTGTACCTTCATTAAAAAAAATGTTTTTTTTTTCAATTCAAGCATATAAAAACTTAGTTCATTTATAATATTTTAAACAAAATCACACGTGAAAATTCTCATCACAATAAAAGTTATTGCTAAAAGAACTTCAGCTATCACCATATACAGCTTAGGAAACGTTCAATTTTAAAATAATTTTATTCAAAAGGGGTATTTCGAAATTTGCTCGCACTATTTAAAGAAAATGGTTTGCCAGATTGTCATGAACTTTTAACATCCTATACAATTATTGAACGCACATAAAATGAATTAATTAGAATATTTTTATTATTTGTATCCAGTTAATATTTATTAAAATATGTTTTTTTTTCATATTTTGAAAATGTTTCTGAATTGCCGCATTTTACAAAATATTGACATTTTATAATTGAAAGAATACAAATGTTGTTTAGGTTGCAGGTCATTTTAATTAGACACTATTTGTCTAAGTATTAAAAAAAGTATTTCATACGATTGAGATATGTTAATGTTATCCTGTGGGCAGCTCGTAAAATATGTATTAGCATATCGCTTAAAATTAATAAAAGTAAACATATTTAATTTCTTAAAACCAAAACCTAAAAGAGTAGAGTTGTAAAAATAGTCCTTTAAAGTTTTATGCAAGTGGGTCTAATAGTTTTAAAATAGCAAGCTTTAAATTATCAATAAACGTTGACATTTAAAATGTAACAGATCCCCTTAATGTATGATGTCTTAAAGTTATAGCTTTTGGAAATCTTCTCATAAGTGAACGCAAATTTTTAGGTGTTTTTTATTTTTTAATAATCGGATTCTAGTTCAAATGAAGAAAAAATTATCTATTAAACTTCTTCTTAAAATTATCTATTAAACTTCTAAAATATTTATTATATTACGAGGGAAAGTCATTAAGTAAGTCACAAAATATAATTAAATAATAACTTACAATGATATTCACTTCAAAACTATTTTTATTTCTCAACATATTCTCCTATTCTCCACCAATATTTATGCACTTATATCACCGTTTTATCAGTGCGCAACACCAGCTGCATAACATTCTTTAGGTTGCTATCTCAGCCCCATTCGGACTTCAAGTTGAACCTTTTCATCATCTGTGAACATCATCTTGCTTCCAAGATGTTTTTTAGTGGACTAAACAGATGAAAATTGCTTGAGGCTAAGTCAAAGCTGTGTGGTGGATGTTGAAGAAGTTGCAAGATGATGTTCACAGATGATGAAAAGGTTCAACATGAAGTCCTAATGTGGCTCAGACAGCAACCCAAAGAATGTTATGCAGCTGGTGTAGGGCACTGATAAAACTGTGATATAAGTGCATAAATATTGGTGGAGAATATGTTGAGAAATATAAATAGTTTTGAAGTTAATATCATTGTAAGTTATTATTTAATTATCTTTTGTGACTTACTTAAAGACTTTCCTCCGTATTAACAACTAATTAATATTCTGAAAATCATTTGACCTGAATTATACATAAGCATCATATTCAGCTATATTTATGTTATATTTTTTTAGAGAAAGTATCATATAAAATAAATCATAGTGGAATTCATAAATTATCTTCCAGTTATGACTAAATAACTGATCTCTGAAGCATTAATTTTTTTTTTGTTCATTTTTCAATTTTTTCATTTTTCTTTACTAATTAAACATTAAAAATGGGTGAAAATTGTTATTTCTACATTTTTTGGAATATTTAATTGAAATTGGTGCTGAAATTTGGTATTGTTATGCAACTATAAAACTCGGGTTTATTTTATTATGCAAATAATTCTTTATGACAAAAAAAAGGTACGTAGAATCATGGAGGTTTGTGTTCAAAATATACATAATTTCTTATATCAATTAGAACTAAAGTTATACTATACGTTCGAATTATTTTTTTTTTGTATATAGTTAAATATTTATGGATTAAATGACCAAAACTTTGAAAATCTTTCTTAAAATATAATGACAATAAATTTTGTGGTATCTTACTTTATAACAATAAAAAGAAAAAAAATTACAAATATTTAATTTGTTTAAAGGAGGCCAAAACACATAATATATATGGATGTAGTCAAAGGAGTTTTCAAAAATAGTAAAAATATATTTTAAGTATTGGGCATTATTTTGGATGGAACAATGTTTTAAAAACGATAAATTCCAGTTTATCTGTTTTAAAATGGACATTTCAGTTTTTAAAGAATTATTACTAGCAAGTAACAATCTCTTAAATTTATTACACTTATAAAAATCTCCTAATGTCCTAAAAAAAAACACATAAGTGTGTATGTGTGCCTCTATATAAAATACATTTTTTCATTTTTAATATAATACGTTTTTGGCAATATGTTGTATTTCAGATAGAATGCCTCTTGGAATAAATTTTATCCTAAAAAAAAAATACAAACACCAATACAAATAATTGTCAAATATCGAGATTTGTGTTCATAAAAATCTGCTTAGAAAACTATTATAAGTATTATAAAAATAGTGTTTGCAATATAAGGATAATATTTTGTAAAGAGATAGTATACATTTTACTTATTTTGAAAGAAAAACGTATTGACATATTGAATGAATATTTAAAAAAAAAAAAAAAAAAAAAAAAAAAAAAAAAAAAAAAAAAAGAAGTTACAAAAATGTTAATGTATATACAGAGTCAAATATATTCAGATTTATCAGTTCGTATGGTTGGTACGTTATATTAAACTTATCTCTCAAATTATTGAAGGAGGTAGACAATTGAGTACAGGTAATAGTTTGCCTCTTTTATATGAAATATCGTTGAAATTGAAATACAGAAATATGGTGGTTAGTAGATAGATTTTTAAAAACGCATGTAGATTCATGGCAATATAATATTTTTATTAAATATTTTTATGAGATAAAGGTTTGAACATATTTTTATGAAGATCAACGCTATATAATATATTTATTCATAAGATAATTACTGAAAATAATCTTCAAAGTATGATCAGAAGATTTTAATAATAAACTGAAAATAAAATAAAAAGAAGAAATATAAATTATTTTTGAATTAAAAAAAATAATCATCATTCACTGGAATAGCATTAGGATCTATTATTAATCGCGAAGATAACGTCGGAGCTTCGCCAATGGAGCTTCAGCTGCAGAGTTTAGCTGTTTTCTTGCTCTTCGCCATTTTTGCTTTTATCTAACAAATTTTACCTTTCTATCGTAAATAACATATTTTTTTGCTCGCTCTTTTATATTCTCATACATTTGTTTATGTTTTTTTTTTAATTTGCACTGAACATGGAGTTTTAGAAACTTCTAAATTACCGTCTACTGTCTACATTAAAATTAATTTGGGTTTTTTATCACATTGTCTAATTGTATTTTAATTTATTATAAGATCAGTTTAAGCAGTGGTTCCTAATCTTTTCTTGGTTATGTCCCAATCACGATGCTCTGCTTGTAACACGTTATTTTTTTATTATATAATTTAAAAGGGTGAAGATTTATTCATATGGAGAAAGCCTAAAAGATCATTAAATAAATAATAATTAAAAAAACAGGATATCCATGAAAAAAGTGTATAATAATAAAAAAAATAACCTGGTAATTGAAGTTGTTAAGAGTGAAATTATTTTAAAAAAAATAAAAGAAATGTGAAAAGATGTGAAAAGAGCAGTAAGAAAAGTCTCAAAACGTATAACAAGAAACTGAAATGTCTAAAAATGAAATAATGTTCATATTTTCGCACAATTGGCCTCTGGTAGCCGCTATACCTCAATGTGAATGTAATTTTGGCATGGCCTGTATTTTCATCTTTACAAAATTTCTTGAAGAGATATTCGCATACACTGTAAAAAATGACCAATGTTTTTTATTTTATGAAAATATGCTATAACCACGAACGAAAATATAATATAATCTTCTGAGTTATCCGAAATTTCAAGTAGCATGTTACATTGCCTTTTGAATCCCCAGAAACGAATACCATTTTTAAAATTTAAAGAATAATTTATAAAAACAAATTATTTTTAGCTGCCCGAATTTTTCAGAAACGTTTCCGAAGGGTTTTTATAGTGTATTAATTAGTGTCCTCAGCCTGGAATACCTGTTTTTCGAATGCTATCAATTCTGAAGTAAACATTTTCATGCTAAAAAAAATATTTAACAGGCAAACATGCTAAATTAACAGCGTTAACAATAACATTAAAATTAAGATTATTTCTTTACTCTTTCATGTATAAATTAACTTATGCGCCTGAAAACGTGTACTTGACAATGGATAACATTCGAAAAACAGGTATTCCAGCCTGAGGACACTAATTAATACACTATAAAATCCCTTCGGAAACGTTTCTGAAAAATTCGGGCAGCTAAAAATAATTTGTTTTTATAAATTATTCTTTAAATTTTGAAAATGTATTCGTTTCTGGTGATTCAAAAGACAATGTAACACGCTATTCGGAATTTCGGATAAGTCAGAAGATTAAATTATATTTTCGTTCGTGGTTATAGCATATTTTCATAAAATAAGAAACATTGGTCATTTTTTACAGTGTATGGTTTCTAGAGTATTCATTATATTTTATGAATTATTTTTTACCTCATTAACAACTGTAGAAATATTTTTTTTAAATAAGTTTTTTATATGAATAACAGAAGCACTTCTGTAATATCATATCTCTCATCAAGTTTAAACAGCCATTTATTTTTCCTATCACAACAATTATTATTAACTGACAAGTTACTAACGATTCCGAAAAGCATTCTTTATCTTTAAGAACCTCAGAAACCCATATATTTTCGAGATTTAAAGAAACCTTTTTAAAAACAATTTTTCTTTAGCTTCCACTGATTTTCGGAAACTTTTCCGGGTATTTTTATAGTGTATTAATCAGTTTCCTCAATCCCGATTCTATGTTTTTCGAATGCTATGCCATCAATTCCCAAGTAAACATTTTCATGGCTAACAAACATGTTTTACTGACAAACATCGTAAATTATCAGCATTAACATTAACATTAACATTAATATTATTTTGTTACTCTTGCATGTATAAATTAAATTACACAACTGAAAATGTTTAATTGAGAATAAATAGCTTTCTAAAAACCGATATTCCAATTTGAGAAAACTGATTTATTTCATTATAAAAACTACTCGGAAATATTTCTGAAAATCAGTGGCAACAAAAGGAACTTTGTTTTTTTAATTGCTTCTTTAAATCTCGAAAATACGTTGGTTTCGGAGGTTTCTAAAGATAAGGAACTCTTTTCGGAATCGTGTGTAATTCGAAAGAGATCATTGTACATTTTCGTTAGTAGTTATATTAATATCCAACGATTGGAGTATCATAGTTCAGATTTTTTCGAACAGAGTGAAAATATGCCGGGACCAGGACTCGAATCTGGGTACTTTGGTTTGCCGTACCAACGCTCTCCCTACTGAACTATCCCAACGATATCCTGGCTGGCATATTTCACTCTTATTTGTTGGACAAGGCTGCGAACTGCAGCGCTAATTTCATTCATTCGAGCTATAACTATAGCATTTGCATGATGAATCTCGAATTAGCACGGAAACTCCTGTATACCATGTAATTAGGTCGTAATGAACAGACGAAAGTATATTCAATGGCAAACCAAAGTACCCAGGTTCGAGTCCTGGTCCCGGCATATTTTCGCTCTTTTGAAAAAATCTCAACTATGATACTCCAACCACTGGATATAGTTGAATATACTTTCCTCTGTTCATTATAGTTATATTAATTTTCCGCAGAACAAGAAACGTTTGTCTGTTTTGCAGTGTGTGCGTTCCGTTAGGATACAATTTCTGGAGAACATAACTCGTGCAGAATAGTTTTTGACAATTTTATGTAGTATTGCATAAAGCAATATTTCTCAATGCAAACATTTTAATTAGCCATTTGCCCTTTTTTACATTTAGACAATTTAAATTGAAAACCGTTTTATTTGCAATTACAAATTGAAAAGAGAATCATTAAATTGCGTAAAGTTAAATTTTCTGAAATCCTCACTAATTTAAATGAAACATGTGAGAATATAAATTTATTAACATTTAATATCATTTCAAAATAAAACTTCAAATTGCATAAAAACAAGATTTTCCTGATTGTTCAATTTTATAACGCTTTAATAATTGTTTAATTTTACTGAAAAAGAAAATCTTACAAAAGAAAAAAAAACTTATTATAGATTAAGTAAATTTATGGTAAAACTAATTTCGTTGCGTAAGAATAAATTTACTTCCAAACTACTCTTTTTGCACGAAGTTGAATTTGAAGAAATACTTATTCTTAAGAGATGTTCCCGTCTTCAATTTGTTGAAATAGATTTCAAATTCAATAATTTAATTTACTTAATTAGGCGCTTTTCATGTTGCTTTGGAAAAAGGAAGCATAAATGTATTTATTGACTGTTTCGCGGGATAAAATGAAAGTAATCAGACGGAACACCTTAGCGCTTGTAAAATAAAATAAAATAAAATAAACGTGAATATATTTGATTATAATATGAAACGAAAGTAAAACGCACTTTAAAAAGTCTAATTTTATTAAAAACATTTCAGAAATGATTTCACCTTTGAAGTTTCAATTACATTTATCTGCATTTAAAAAACTTTCTTCCATTTCATTAATTAAATTTTAATCTCAGTATAAAAAGACTTGAGTCAATTAGAGGAAATTTTTCACCGAGTACGCTTTAGCAAAGAATGCAAAATGCAGGTTTATTTTTGTTAATTTAATTTTGCACCATGTCAAAAACAGAAACTATTGAAAGATTCTTTTAGTTAACGCTCATTGAAACTGTTTGTCGAAAAAAAACTGAATTGGCTGAAAATGTTTATAGACACATCGATTTCCTTTTAACTCCTTAAAATTGCTGAATTACGTTAAAAGTACAGTATTTGAAAAATAAGTTTTATTGCATTTTAAAATTTAAAAAAAATCCCTGATGGCTCTGCCAACAGGCACAGGTAGATTTCGAAGATGCAGACAGTGGGGAGCCTGTTTGTTGGGAATTGCGGAATAAATGACCTTAATTGCCATGATACGGCAGATGGGAACCGCCCACTTCAAAACCTAACTTGTTTGCAGGCGGAGCCGGCAGGGATTTTTTTCTGTTTTTATTTTTATTTTTATTTTTATTTTTATTTTTTTTGCTATAAGGATTGGTCCTATAAAAAACTTGTCAGTATAAAAGTTTTAGATAATATTAAGAGGATTAATAATAAATTTAAGCAGATTTGATATCTTGTGAATGGACGGAAATATGATTCTTTTTCCTCTAACCCCCCCCCCCCCCCTTTTTTCCCCTTGGGGTCATTTTTAATGATATCAAAAATCTGTCATACATAAATTTTCGGCCCTTTTCCCAGAAGAAATAATAACTTTAAACGCATTCGATACGTATTATAATTAAGAAATAATTGTTTTTTTCTGTTTTCACAAAAAGCCCCCCATTCCCCCCCCCCCCCCCGCCCCGTTGGTTCGATTTTGCCCATTAACGAACTTGACCTAGATTTTCTGCTCCTTGAATTTATGTATCAGTTTGGAAGAGATTTATGCAGAATTTTTCCAGTTATCGTGTCCATAAAAAAGTGACATAGATAGATAGATAGATAGATAGATATAAAGTTTTGGGTTCTGGGAGTCATGTTCGGCGTAGATCTGCAAAAATTTTTTTAAATTCCAACTTAGGTGAGAATGTAAAAGGTAGTATTTCTTACGAAATCTACCTAAAAGCTTTTGCTAATGATAGATTTAAAATTTTAATAAACGACATAATAATAGTTTTAATAAGCGTCAGTTTTGCACAGACACATTGGTTGAGATAGTTTTCTTTTGTACAATTGTCTTATGGCATTTAAAGGAAAATTAAAGGAAAGAATAATTTACTTGAAATATGTACCATCGTATGCAAATTATAAAATAATTTTTTCTCAATTATTAGGTAGATTTCAATACAAAAAGTAAAATGCTACCTATTGCAGCCGTCCGTAAGAAAGCAATTCCGGAAAATTTTGGGATATTTTCACTGATCATGACTACCAGACCCCAAAACCCTCACCGACCTTCGTTCAAATGTTGATTTATATGTATATTCAAGGATCTATTTAATAATATCTTTTTTACAGATTTACACTCTACTATTTATAGAATATTTTTGATCATTACATTTGCTTGACAATTTTTATATTAATTACTTTAAAACTTTAACTATTTTTTACTTTTTCATAACTATATTTTTCAAAATAATGCTATTTTTATTCAGATTCAGGGCATCCCACAAGACGCAGCTGGTTACAGCATGTTATCAGATTTATATATTTATTTCTATGAAAGAAAGTTTATTAACAATAATATATTGCTCTATAGATATATAGATGACATAATTATTTTTTATCTTAATGATATAACCTATATCACTTAATAATTAACCCTTAATAATTAACCTATATTTCTTTCTATAGCATAACATTCTAATCTAGAACGTAGAAAATAACATTATAAATTACCTATTAAAATAACACTATAGTCAACAGTCATTTTGTATCTGATTTGTAATAAACCGTTTTTTATGTGTTTTTGCGTACAGAATCCTAATTTGCTATCATAAACTTTCTATTGCGTAAGGGTTTTGCAAAATTTTAGAATATACATTTTATATACATGGTAAAATACGTGGTGAAATGTAAATTATAATTTACATTTTGTGGTCAAATAATGAGGAAATGAATTATTATGTATGTTAAAACCGTTATTTGGATGCATTCTGACATCAAGAAAGACATCACCCTATTCTGAAAAATAACATTGTTAATATTAAGTTTATGTGTACAGTTTCGAGCTCGTATTAGTTAACAGCTTTTAATTAAGTAATCAATAAAACATTTTTACTGATGAATATTACGTTTTGTTTGTGTTTCAAACGGTGAATTTTTGTCCAAAAACCATCTTATTGGTTAATTAGCTCTCGCATGATGCCCGGGTCTCTGACGACACCAAGTCCTGCACACCTGGTTGCATCAAAAACCACAAGCGACTGCAAAAAGCACAGACTCAGCACTTTTTATTCTTAAAGAGAGATTAAAATTTATGCATGAAAGTAATGAATGTAAGGCTGTAAAACTAAGATAACGGGTGCAGATTAGATTTAAGTACGGATTTAAAAAGTTAGAGAAACGTTTTGGGAATTTAACATTTTAAATGTTGAACTTTTAATTTCAATTTAGCATTTTAAAAAAGTTTAATTTTTTATCCTTTCATATATATATGTCGTACCGTATGCTAATTGCGAAATCTGGGTCTCTGCAAAGAGCCGGACTATTTGGAGAATCATCTCCATAACTCCAATCAGCCTGTTGTTTTTTAGGCTTTTTGCAAAGAGCCCAGAGAGCATTAGGCTAATTTGAATATGGCCATTTATTTCCCAATCAACCTGATATTTTTAGGCTTATTGCAAAGAGCCTAGATAGCGTTAGGGTAATTGAAAAATGACCACTTGTTTCTCAAACAGCCTGCTTTTGAACAACTGTTTATCCAAATATCGTGTTGTACGCGACCCGAATCTGAAAATTCCATCTGAAATCAACCCGGAACCCGATTCGAACATGACATAAAAAAAATCCATCGAACGGTAACCCGATTCGAACACGATAAAATAATTTTCGTCAACCCACAACCCGACCTGAACCTGAAAATTCCACTTGAAGACAACTGGAAACCCGACCCGAACACGACTAAAAATATTTCATCGAGCCGCAACCAGATCCGAACACTACAAAATAACTTTCGTCGACACGCAGACGCAACACGACATTAACATGAAAGCTCCATTTGAAGTCAACCAGAAACCCGACAAAAAACTCTATCGAATGGCAACCCGACACCAACACGGCAAAAAATTTTTATCTAACCGCAACCCGATCCGAACTCGATAAAATAATTTTCGTCGACATGTAACATGACACGAACCCGACATATTTCAAATAGTTCCCAAAATGCTTCCACTACACTAATTGAAAAAGGGACATATCTATTTTCTTTAATATTCAAATACAATAAAATTTCTGAATAGCGGGCATTTCTGCATTGGTTCGGGCTGCATTTTTTTCTTTTCTGTGAGTCGGATTTACTCTATAAATTTTTCTTGCGGATCATATTTAGGTTTTTGCGAGTCGGAACGTTGGGATTTAAGGAACAAATTAATGAAATTAAGCAGAACTATGATTCAGATGAATTAGGTTTTAAATATTAAGTTAAGTATTAAGATATTAAGTGCCCGCCGGTTCTGTATGTATGCACGTAACGCGATAACTCTTGGTAGAAATATCCGTTTTGCTTCAAATTTTGTTTATAGGTTCATTGTGATAAGGCGCTTCCCTGATTAGATTTGGGGTTTCATTGGTTAAGTATAAAGGGGGGGGGGAGAACGGGGGCTATCCCCCTAAATTTAGCTAAATGGATTTTTCATGCAGAATTAACCGATTTTCTTCAAATTTTGTATATAGGTTCATTGTGATAAGGCGCTTCCGTGATTAGTTTTGGGGGTTCATTGGTTAAGTATAAAGGGGGAACGGAGGCTAATCCCCTTCATTTAGATAAATGGGTTTTTCATGCAGAATTATCCGATTTCTTTCAAATTTTGTATATAGGTTCATTTTGTTAAGGCGCTTCCCTGATTAGTTTTGGAGTTCATTGGTTAAGTATCAGGGGGAATGGGAGGCTATCCCCCCCCCCTTAACTCGAAATATACGATGTGTGTATCTCAACCGTAGTTGCAAGCATCCAAGAGGAGTAGCCTACATTTAGTTATTTATGGGACATTACTGATGTCGTTTTTTCCAGTTTCATCTAAATTTATTAGACTACAAATTAAATGCACAAAATTAAACGAATTTTTATGATTTGAATCCTTGAGCTAATCAGATTATAGAAGTAAGTTCTTGGGAACAATATACTAGTCGTCGGAGTTATTGACACTTTTTTTTAAATGTACAGATGAGTTGGTCAATTGAAAATAGTTAACTCCCCCCCCCCCTTCCTGAAATATACACCCACCCACGAAATTTAGATTAAACAAGTTTATCCCTCCGTAAAGTTAGAACTTCAGTAAGTCAAATATAAGAGAATTACCCCCCTCGCCACACACACATAGTTTTAAGTAAACAAATTTAATGTCATTTGTTTTATATACGATATGACCGGTGATATGATGAATAAGATACGACCGGCTTTTTTTAAGGGAGGAAGATAAGTAAACCGCAGATTTTTATGGTAATAAGAGATTAAAAACTCTATTATTATTATTTTTTTTAATACTGCATTTACCGGTTTGAAATTATGCATCTGTGTGTATTTTTTTTAAGGTGAACCCAATCTAATTTTTATAAAGATTGAATTATTATAACCAAAGATGTATTTTATCATAAAATGCGGATTTTTGTGTAGAAAAAAAAGAAATCAAACGCTAATAGACAATGATGCAATTAACTAGGACTTCCCTCAAAGGGATTAGTCCGAGTGATATTGCTGAGAACGTAGGGTCAATAATTACGATATAAAGAAAATACAGTATATGAAAAAGAGTAAATTAAATGACAGAATTGCAAAATATCATATATAAATTCATATGTACTGTTGTGTTTTCATATCTATACTAATATTATAAAGTAGTAAAGATTGTTTTTTTGTTTTTGTTTGTTTGTTTGTTTGTTTGTTTGTAGGGGGTAGTCTCTGGAACTACTGAAGCGAATTCAAAAGTGATGGTGGCAAATTGATGGTGACAATCCCTACTCCAACATAGGCTATATTAGGTAGATTTCGTAAGAAATACTACATATTACATTCTCCCCTAAGTTGGAATTTTTGACAAATTTTTGCAGATCTACACCGATCATGACTCCCAGAACCCCAAAACACCCCCCAGTTCAAAACTTTATCTATCTATCTATCTATCTATCTATCTATCTATCTATGTCACTTTTTTATGGACACGATAATTCCAATAATTCTGCACAAATCTCTTCCAAATTGATACATAAAATCAAGAGGCATAAAATCTCGGTCAAGTTCGTTAACGGGCAAAATCGAACAAGGGGGGGAAATGGGGGGGCTTTTTGTGAAAACAGAAAAAACCCCATAATTTTATAATTATGATATGTATCGAATCCGAAGTTATTATTACTTCTAGGAAAAGGGCCGAAAAATTATGTATGACAGATTTTTTATTTCATTAAAAATGATGTATTTCAAATGGTCCCAAGGGGGGGGGGGGAAAGGGGGGTTTTAGAAAAGAAAAATTCATAGCTTCGTCAATTTCCAAGATATCAAATCCGCTTAAATTTATTGTAAATTTCCTTAAAATTATCTACAATTTTTATATTGACAAGTTTTTTATAGGACCAACTCTTATAGCAAAAAAAAAAAAAAAAAAAAATCCCTGCTAGCTCCGCCTACAAGCAGACGTGAAAAAAGAAAAAACCATAACTTCTTAATTTTAAAATATATCGAATCCGTTTAAAGTTATTATTACTTCTAGGAAAAGGGCCAAAAATTTATGTATGACAGAATTTTGATTTCGCTAAAAATGCCCCCAAGGAGGGGGGGGGTGAATAGGGGTTTCAGAAGAAAAGAATTCATAACTTCGTCAATTCCCAAGATATCAAATCCGCTTAAACTTATTGCAAATCTCCTTAAAATTATCTACAATTTTTATACTGACAAGTTTTTTATAGGACCAACTCTTATAGCAAAAAAAAAAAAAAAAAAAAAAAAAAAAAAAAAAAAAAATTAAAAAAAAAATTCCCTGCTGGCTCCGCCTACAAGCAGACGTGAAAACAGAAAAAAACCATGACTTCTTAATTTTTATACATATCGAATCCGTTTAAAGTTATTATTACTTCTAAAAAAGTCCAAAGATTTATGTTTGACAGATTTTTGATTCCATTAAAAATTCCCCCAAGGAGGGGGGGGGGGAGGGGAAATAGCAGTTTCAGAAGAAAAAAATTCATAACTTCCTCAATTCCCAAGATATCAAATCCGCTTAAATTTATTATAAATCTTCTTAATATTATATACAACGTTTATATTGACAAGTTTTTTATAGAACCAACTTTTAAGGTAAAAACAAAAAAATCCCTGCAGGCTCAACCTACAGGCAAAAGGTATATTTCGAAGTGGGTGGTCCCAACTGCCACATCATGGCAAATAGGTCTTTCTTCTGCAATTTCCAATAAACAGGTGCCCTACGGTCTGCGTCTTCGAAATCTACCCGTGCCTGTAGGCCGAGCCGTCAGGGATTTTTTTATGTCGGTGTCACTACCCCCAGGGGAGTGCAAGAGCGAAAAACGTTCTAAAATATCGATTTTTTTATACTGAAGGAGCTAGAAACATGAAATTTGCCATGGCAATTACTTATAAGATGTAAATGCTCTCTAAGAACAAATAAAAAAAAATTCGAAATTTAAAAGGGTGAGATGAGCGAAAAGCGTTCAAAAAACATTCTAAATTACAATTTTTATGGAATATCTGGAACTACAGAACCATTTTCAAAAGAGATGGTGGCGAATTGATGGTGACAGTCCCTGCTCCAACATAGGCTATATTTTATGTCGGTGCCAATACTCAGAGGGGGGTGCAAGAGCGAAAAACGTTCTAAAATTTCGATTTTTTTTTATACTGAAGGTGTCAGAAACAGGAAATTTAGCATGGTAGTTACTTATAAGATATAAATGCTCTCTAAGAACAAATTCTAAAAAAAATTCGAAATTTAAAAGGGTGAGATGAACGAAAAGCGGTCTAAAAACATTCTAAATTACAATTTCTATGGAATCTCTGGAACTACAGAACCATTTCAAAAGTGATGGTGGCAAATTGATGGTAACATTCTCTGCTGTAACATAGGCTATGTTTTATATCGGTGCCACTACCCCCAGGGGAGGGCAAGAGCAAAAAACATTCTAAAATTTCGATTTTTTGCATACTGAAGGTGTTAGAAACATAAAATTTGGCATGGTAGTTACTTACAAGATGTAAATGCTCTCTAAGAACAAATTCTAAAAAAATCCAAAATTTAAAAGGGTAAGATGCGCAAAAAGCGGTCTAAAAACATTCTAAATTACAATTTCTATAGAATCTCAGGAAATACAGAACCATTTTCAAAAGTGATGGTAACAGTCCCTGCTGTAACATAGGCTATATTTCATATCGGTCGACATTAGTGTGGCTTAATTAGTAATTTCTGAATTATCTGTGGCAGTAAAATTTCCTCTAATGAAAATAGGCCAACGAATACCACTTGGCATTTTTCAAGAATTACGCGAGCAAAGCCGCGGGTTTTGCTAGTATATATATATTTTTTATAAGATTTGGCAAAAAATCTCATTTTCTTAAGCGGGACTTGCTTAAAACTTTTTAAAAAAAACCGCAGGATCTTTTAAAACGCCGAGATTTTTAAAGTCACGTAATCGGATTCGCAGCCAAGAGCGTATTTTAGCAAGCGTAGTTTAACGCAAATTTAATTTCATTGTTGCAACATTTTCTTTGTGACATATATTTACATTTAAATTGAAAAAATTTCCTCCTTGTTTGTTTGTATAACTATTTCTAAAGACTCGTACACTTCAAACCACATTGATAACATACTTTGCTACAAACCTGATTACGAAACTGTAGCCTAAATTCCTAATAAAGTATATAAAAAATCTTTCGATGACTTCTGTAAAAATAAGTTTTACATAAAATTTCGACATCGGCGAAATTAAAAAAATATATATGTTTCAAAGATAATACTTCTTGATTATTTCTAGGAGGCTCTCTCCCCTGCGCCTTTACTACTTCAAACCCCAGACTTTTCTTCGGTCTGTCTCTCTCTCTCTCTCTACAGTCTGTTTGTTTCTCTATCTGTTCTTCCATCCATCTCTCTACCCGATTGACTGTCTCTCTACACGTCTCGCTACATGTCTGTATATTTCTGTACTGGTCTCTCTACCCGCCTATCTGTTTCTCTAACCGTATGTCTACCCGTCTAACTACTCGTAAATCTAACCGTGTCTCTATACCTTGTCTCTCTCCGTACCCACTTGTCTAATGTCTCTCTACTCGTCTGTATAACCATCTCACTATCCGTCTGCCTTACTACCCGACTCTTTAACCGCCTCTCTACCCATCTTTCTATCCGTCTCTCTAACTGTCTCGCTTCCCGTTTCACTACTCGCCTCTTGACATGTCTATTTATATACCCCTCTCTCTACCCGTCTGTCAACTCGTCTCTGTACTCGTCTCTCTATCTACCACCGTCTCGCAACCTTTCCCTTTACATGCCTGTCTAATTATCTTGCTACTCCTCTCGCTACCCGTCTCCCTACCCATCTCGCTACCCCTCTGTCAACCCTAATTTTTACCTGTCTCACTACCCGTCTGTCTATTCGTTTCGCTACCCGTTAGCTTATCTATGTCGCTATTCGTCTCTCTGCCCGTCTCTCTAGCCATCTCACTACCCGCCAAGCTACCCGTATGTCTACTCGTTTGTTTACACGTCTCTCTACCTCTCGCCACCTCTTCCCAATATTTAAACAATATAGTATACTATATTGTCGGAAGCCATTCATCTGTTATTAAATGCAAACAGGAGTAATTTATCTAATAAGTGTGATAAGATTTTTTTAAAATACATACATAAACCAGCATAATAATTCATCAGGTCTATTTTCATAGTAGTTTATGTCATTTGGCAGTAAATCTCAACTTCTTAAACCCGAACTGCGTCAAGCTTTTTGAAAAAGTCCCAAGGTCCTTATAATTGGGAAGGGAAAGTACCCTCAGGGCTATTAGATTACATGTCATTAAGTTAAGTGAAAGTTTCGTAATCGGGTTCGCAGCCAATTGCTTATGTCAAAAAGCGTGGGTTAACGCCATTTTAAATTCATTTCTGTAACTTACTTTTTCTTTTTTGGGGGGTGCAGGGGAAGAGTTTCAAATATTTACACTTAAATTCAAACTTTTGCCCCCATGTTTATATTAGTGTCGTTTGTATTAATTATTGATACTTTGTTGACCGAGCTTCATTCGAAACAAATGTAAAAGACTTCTTCTACAGTTTTTTTTTCTAGGAGAAACTTCCGTAATTGGGCCAAAGCTAATCCGAGAATTTAATATCATTATTGTTTGTAACTCTTATAGAGCTAAAAAAATGTTGTTGCTAGCATTATTTTTATTTGAGACCTACCTGGTTGTCGTAATTGGCGAAAAAATATAAAAATGGTGCTAAAAGTCAGTTTTAGCATCTTACCAAATTTTTCTAGAGAGCGGAAAAACATGTTTGTCAAATATACGTTTATTAAACGATGATTTTGCGCCATCTTAAAAAATTAAGTTACGATGCTAAATAAATTTTTATTGCAATTTTCGATATTTTAAAAAGTAATGAAAATACATAACAAACATAGTTAACAAAACTAAGAGACATTTTTGTGAAAAATAATTGTTATTATCAGGGAGGCAAATTGTAAACAATTAATAAGCGAACTAAAAAATTTCCGGAAATAACTTGTGGGTATGTCAGGAAAGAAATGTCTGATATAAATAGCATTTAAACTCTTTAAATGGAGAAGTGGTCCGTATAAAAATGCAAAACATTATACACCTGATATATGTATTTTTTTAATTTTTTGATATTTCCGAAAGCACATATAAAAGGGTAAAAATAGCGACACAGATGTCATTTACTCACCACGTTGGCGCGATTCCCCCTCCCCCCCCAATTTGGCGAAAACTGTTTGTTGTGTTTATTTACTTTTATTTGTTAAATTAATTCTATAGATTATTTTTATATGTATATCAATATTTATTTATATCAAACCAATTTTTATATATTTTTATTTTTTTTTTTAAATAATAGAAGCTATTTCATTTATTACGCTATTTTATTTTAATATTGAAATAAAAAATGACGTCCTATTATTGCATACTATTTGTAACTAATATTCAAAAATAAAGTTTTTGGCAAATTGGCGGGGGGGGGGGGGAATCTCGCCAACGTGGTGCGTATATGAAATTTGTGCCTTTTGTTTCATTTCACATATGTATTGGTACTTTTATGTTAACTTGGCGCAGTTGATAAATCGCTAAATATTGTTCTCATAACATCTTCATACTGCATTAATTTCATTTAACTATAAAACTTTCACTCATTTCATTAAAAATACATGCATTAAAAATACATGTCTTTCACTCATTTAATTTAAAATACATGCCTTTCACTAATTCCATTTAAAATACTAAAGAGGAAAAGAAAATAAGAAGAAATAATGCCACAAATCAAAACCTTTTATGTAAACATCAATGATTTGTTGCTAATTTACACACGCGAAATAAAAAAGCAGCTATTGGTGAGATTTGCGCCAAATCTCTAATACTAAGTTATTGCGGTTTTTTTCTTTCAAAACGAAAAAAAAAATCCAGATTTTTTCCATTTTTATTAAATGGAAATGTGTTTTATTGTATTGAATATTAGTCTCTGCATATTTGTTTGCTCCATGTACTACATGAACTTTTGAAATCGGAATATTTACGAAAATCTCCGCCGGTGAAAATGATGTATGCACTAGAATTTTTGTAAGCGTATATACTTTAATTGTGCTTTTTTATTTATTTCTTAATATAATTCCCAAACGGCTTGAAATTTATCATTGGTAATAAATAGGTGTCGTTGTCACCTTTATAGGTACTTGCTGTGAAAATCTAAACGAAATCCGTTAAATATATTTTGAGTTATGCTTGACGAAATGTTTTAATATCCATCGTAGCTATATATGGGGCAAAGTAATACTGCGCTGTGTATGAGTCTTCGTTTTCACTCAGACAATAATGCGAATAGGGATTATTAATAAATAAGGGAAGGGGAGGGAAACTACTTTTTATTAAATATCGCATTTAGTCCACATGACAGATATTATTGCTATCGTGCCGGTTCAGATATTCGAAAAAACGAAAAAATAGACCGATAAATTTTTATTTTTTAAAAAACATGACTTTTTTTTTTTGAAAATGAAATTTATTTAGATTTATTAATTAAAGGATAAAGTGTTTTGATAGGAATATTACTTTGTGCGATCTTCGATCACACTTACCCACCTGTTCTGGGGTTAATTTCTGTTTACTTTGCAGTCTTCGCGGGCTCAGTACGTCGCCAAGCACACGGACACGATCGACAGTTCATTTAATAGTACTCTTATTCGATACTTGTACAAGTGTAAATGCACCAGAAAACTTTTTTGCACGATTCGGTACGAGTGAGAGACAAAATAATGCTCAACAACAAATACGCGGTGCACGCGTTCAAAAAACATGGCTAATGACAACAACTTCAAAGCGCATCACACACACAACATGAGTTGAGATGAACGACACTCATCAGCAAGGGCGCCCATATGGGGGGGCAAGGGGGGGCTTGAGCCCCCCCCTAGATTTTGGTTTTGTCAATTTTTTTAATATAAATCAGTTGCAAGAAATGAAAATTTTAACTTTACCTTGTGAAAACAAAGCATAATAAAAATGCCTCGACAACATCAGAAGTCACCGGAAGAAATTTCCGTTTTAGACGGGTTTCCGTCTTAGCAGGTATAGTTGTTAGGAATTCATTTTGTCATAACCATAATTTTTTTTCTTTTAAAGCTGGATTCTGTTTTAGACAGGTTCTATTTTCATAAATTTTAATTAGTCCTTTCGAATAGTCTGCTTCTTACAAAGAGGAAAAGCACAAGATAGGAAACAAATTCCGTTTCAGACGATTTTTATCTTAGCCGGTGTTACTGTGTGGTTTTTTCCCTACAAGACGATAACACTTTTTCTGCATAAGGAAGGATTTTGTAAGGAAGGATTTTTAATTAAAAATTCTTTTTCCCGAATCCAATAAAGATTAGAATCCTGAATGTGTCAGATTGTACGCAGCCCGAACTCAAAAATTCTATCTTAAGTCTACAGAACAAGACAAAATAATTTTCGTCGACCTGAAACTGTATAATTCTTGTAAATCACACTTTCCTGGTCTATGTGAAACAATGTGGCCAGAAAAGTATAAGTCCACACCATATTTTTCTTATCATTTTGCCACTGTTAAAGAAAATCTCTGTAATCTTTCTCAAGACAATAGTACGAACCAAGAAACACGCTCACAAGTCATTCATTTAGATGCTGCAACGTCATCTATAAAGTTTATTGTATATCTCAAAATAATTTCTCGATATTTTTTCTATCTGTAGCCAGTTGTAAACAAATTATAATCTGTAGATTAAGATTTGCATTCGGTTTATCAGAACATAAAAATGGAACTTCTTGAGATTTTTCTTATGCACAGAATGGAATCAGAAGAAGAATTTTCAGAAATGTTCATGGAGCTAATGGAGAATTGTAATTGTAAGAAATCGATATCAAAATGTACAGAACGTCTACTAGATAATCTTACCTTCCTATGGCTACTCCTCTTGAATATTACAGAGCAGCATTTCTAAATCCATATTTAGACTCTTTAATTATATCCCTTCAGTCAACGTTTTTGAATCGAAATGAAACGTCATTCAAAGCAATATGATGATAAATATGGAAAAAAATGTTTTTGTCAAAGAAATCAAGGAGCTATCTCATTTTTATAATATTGAGAATTTGGAGTCAGAAGCAAGAACATGGTTTGATTTGTGGAAAAGCAAAGACTGTGGTGAGAATGTCACGATAAATGATCTCCTCGCAGAAACTACATTTCCCCATTTATTTAAGACAGCCATATTAAATTATAGTCAATTCTGCCAAAAATTTGCACTGTAGGAAGGTCATTTGAGGGGCTCACATCCATAGTATACCAAGACCACTTTGAAAAAAAAATGAGATAGCCCATTTAGAAGGTGCATAAAATCTGTTTTATCCATAACCACACTGAGCCAAATCTGTTTTCACTTTCTCATATATGCAGAGCTGACACAGGCGACAATTTTTTAATTCTACCTCACACCACTTTCTCAAAAAAAAAATTATTGAAATAAAATTCGAGAAAATTTTCAAGAGAAATATACTACAAAATCTGTTTTTTTTTTGTAGTGGTGCGAATAGAATAGAAAAATATTCACCTGTTTACAGACTATGTTTACTGTGAGAGTGGTTAAAACAGATTTTATGCACCTTCTCAATAGACTATTTCATTTTTTTTTTCAAAATGGATTTTGTCTACTATGGTTGTGAGCCCCTTATTCAGTACCCTCAGGTACTTCAAGGCCAGTGGTAAGGGTGATTATGTTCCGAATTGTCTGAAAAGGCATTCGGTTCCAAAAATTCGAACATAAAATATATCACGGAAGAATATCACAAATTTTGACAAATGGCCACAAAAAACACCAATTTCGTGAATCGTTCGCAGAAAAAAATCACCAATTTCGTCAAAGGATCACGGCAAAAAGACGAATTTCGTCAAAAGATTGCGATAAAAACGTAAATTTCGTCAAAGAATCGTTGAGAAAACGCAAATTTCGTCTACAAATCGTGGAAAAAAATGAATATTTTGTCAAAGAATCGCGAAAAAACACAAATTTCGTCAAAGGATCGCGGGAAAAACTCTAATTTCGCCAAAGAATCGAGAAAAAAACGAAATTTCGTCAAAGAATCGTTGGGAAAACGCAAAATTTGTAAAAGAATCGCAGAAAAACGCAAATTTTGTTCAAGGATCACGAGAAAAATGCGAATTTCGTCAAATAGCGTAAAAACGCAAATTTCGTCTAAGAACCGCAGAAAAAAACGCGAATTTCGTTAAAGATTCGTAGAGAAAAACGCAAATTTCGTTAAAGGATCGCGAAAAAACGCAAATTTCATCAAAAGATCGCGAAGAATAAAAACTCGAATTTCGTTTAAGAATCGCGAAAAAAACGAAATTTCGTCAATGAATCGTGGGAAAAACTCAAATTTCGTCAAAGAATCGCGAAAAAAAAACGTAAATTTAGTCAAAGATTCGTGAAAAAACACAAATTTCGCCAAAGGATCGCAAAAAATGCAAATTTCGTCAAAAGATCGCGGGGGGAAAAATCTCAAATTTTGTCAAAAGATAGTAAAAAAAAAACACAAAGTACCTTAAATATTTACTAAAATGTATGATAGCTTTGGTGGAAGTTGAGATTTTTCTCAGCCCCCCCTTAAAATTAATCATATGGGCGCCCTTGCTCATCAGATATGCGTAGCTTGGTCCAGTGTTACTCACCCAGCAGTTAAAAATTCTCTGTTTTACAATTTCTGGTGTTGATTCGTTTTTAAAGTCAGAGTTGCGTCTTAAAAAACTCACCCTGTATTTAAATTCTTGAAATTTAAATAATTTTGCATGCATAAAAATGATGACATTTTCATACCAACAGGTCGAAAATTTTCAAAGAATGAAATGTTTTGACAAATGTTGTCAAAAACCGCCTAAAAGCACTGGAAGTAGTTGAAAAAAATCTTTATGCAAGTTATCATTATAGTTTTAGTTTTTAATTTTTATAATAATATCATTTAAATTTTTTATATTAATAGAATTACTAAAATAAATTAATTTTATTATTAATCATCCGAAATTATAACTATTAACTATTAAGATTTCTATAATAAAATTAATTACTTTTTAATTTTTTTATAATAAAAAAATGTTTAGAAAAATTCAAATTTTAAATTTTAATTTTAATGCTTTGTAACAGTATTTACATTTTTAAATAAACTTTAACTTTTATAAAAGTTAAATTTTAAATTTTTTCACTTTTATAATAATATTTTAATTTTTATTTATTTTTACAATAAAAATTAACTTTTTTATTTTTTATCATATTTTAACTTTTTAACTTTAATTTTAAAACATTTTTATTACATTACAATATTGTGAATTACTAATGGAAATGAACAAAAGTATAACTCATCAGTAATTATAGCTAATAAATTTATGTAAATATTTTTTCTAATTTTTTCAATACTTATAAACATATCAGATCAGATAAAAATATACTGTAAATAGTTACTTATTTTAAAATTTTTAATATGAATGATGAACCAGACATTTTTGACAGTTTTAATCTGTTTTAATATAACACTAACTTTAAAAACCATGCAAGTTAATTACTGTCACATATTAGTTAAGGGAAAAAAAACTTTCAAGCAATATTTTTTATAGAAAAAAAACATAATAATTCTCAAAGAATAGTTAAATTATTAGTTAATGTTAAAATTAGCATTTATATTATTTTATTGTTCCCAGTTTAAATAAGATTAAAACTTAGATATGCGAATAAGATTGTTTTGACTTCTGCTTTTTTTTTTAACGTAGATTTTCTGCTTATGAATTAATAATCTTAAGGAATATCACAAGAAAAATTTTGTGTAAAATGTTTATTCCATAAATTAAATAAATCGTAACATTCTACATCCTCTGTAAAAATAATCTTATTGTTTCAGTCTCTTGTTCCAAACATGTGAAATTAAAGAAATATATATACGTACATATATTTTAATTATTAAGATTGCTTATGTTTTCAAACCTTGTATATATATTTTTTCATTTTAAACCACTAAAATGCAAATAATAAAGTTAAAAAAAGTTTATCTGTAAAAAGATTAATTTTACTCATTTCGAAATATAATAACAACTAGATGTTACCCGTGACTTCGTTCACGTAACATTAAAAAAAGAATAAATGCATTAACTTAGCAAAACATTTCACTTGATAATTAACAACATATATAATTAACCAAAGCTTTATCACATTTTATAGGAGACCATACGGTATTTCTTTGCTATAGGGGCCTTGACATAACCCAGTCTTAAAAAAGGGAAATTTCATGCCAAATAATATATACAATCGCGAAAATGAAACTGCAACAAATGAAAAAAGGAGGACCAAGTAAAATCGTGAAAATCGAGGAATTCCTCTTCGCAAAACGAAAAACAACACTGGCAGAATTCCTCTATACAACAGTGCATTTTAGGTGGTATTTGGTGTACAATTTGTATATGTGTGCATTGCTAAATGGGCATTATTATATTGTTTATTTGCATAGACATGTTATATATTTCTTGCTACATTATCCTGTTTATGTATATATTAATTAAGAGCTTCACGCTAAGTGGTGTAAATAGTGAACAAACTGCTTGTGGATTTTATAAATTGATAGATATTTCACAAAGATATAACAATCTGATGCGATTCTAAAATGTAAATAAAGGTTGCTAGAAAGTACTTTAAATTCTGCCCAATTTAACCTCGATATTTTCTCTATCGCGTCAAGAACACTATAAGCAAATAAATACCGACGACACAAATCTGATAATCTAAATTTACATTTTTTTCTTAGTATATATAGGATTATTTTGATTTATTTCATGCGCTTGAAATTTTTTACGCTTTCTCTAGGGTTAGGTGTCGAATAAATGTACTTTCTTGTTATTTTATTTTGCCATTTCAATTTATTCTATTTTCCATTCATTCCATTTATGGATATTGATTTAATTTACATATTCGTGTCAAAGAATATTCTTTAAAGTTATTATCAGGATTAGGATATGATACGATTAGGGTTAGGATTAGGAATAAAAATTGAACGACAATGGCATGACCGATTCAGGTTTAAAGTATGAACCATCATGAAGCAATAAGAAAATTAGAAAATTATCGGCTAATAGTTTTTAATATGCTTTACATTCATAGTTAGCATCAAAGGTGAGCGGGGAAATGATCATCTAAAATACCATTAGGTGTCTACCACGCAAAAAACAAATCTGGTTACAACAATGTATTTAATTTTGCGCCAAATTTCACTTGATAAAAAAAAAAAAAAAAAAAAAAAAAAAAAAGCAAATTGACTATGGACTTAATTACAGACCCCTAACCTTGTTATTCTCGGAAATTTTCTACGTATATGTAAAAAAAATTCTACTATATAGAACGCGCTTTCACGTTTATAATGTTATGAATTGGCACGATCGGCTTGTTCAAGTTTACACAATTCGGCTGGAAGAAAAGATTCATTACTTTTTGATTTCTTCTTTGCTTATTACGCGAATTTGTTGGTAAAATCGATTTTCTTTTCGATAACATTGTTGTTTTTTAAGTTTAAAAGATATTGTAATTTTACTTAAACATTGCTTTAAAATCTATGCAATTTTTCTTATCCTACAAGACTTTACAAAAATCTATTATGAAACAACTTTAAAAAAAGCTATATTTAAAAACGACAACAAAGTTTTTCCTATTTTAAAACTAAAAGAAATGTAAAATTAAATTCCGGTTCGAAACGACGATTTACAAATGTGTTTCGATTGTGGGAAAATGATAGAGGAAAAATGCTGTTACTTCGACACAATCACATTAAATCTTTAGCTTTTATGAGAAAAGCAACTTTCTTTTAAAAAATAGTTATTTTTAGTAAGATTTTCTGATTTTCTATACGGATAATTTTGCGATGCATATCATTGACATTTGCCATCCAATATATATATATATATATATTTAACTTTTTAAAATTTAAATTAAAAATATAGTATCTTTATGTTAGCTGTGTGCAGACGATAAATCGCCAATCTATCCCATCATTCGTATTGAATTCATTAAAAATATAAATATTTCACTCATTTCATTTAAAACACAGAACTTTAATTTACAACACATACATTTAAAATATATATATTACGTACATTTAAAATAATTCCTTTCATGTCAAAAAGAAAAAAAAAAGAGAAATTAATCACAAATAATTTGATAACCCAAGATCATTTTATTTCAACATCAAAACAAATCTGTTTTATTTTTCTATATATGACATCATATTCGCTTGTTTTCCATACTTACTCGTATTTATGCACTTTGTATTATTATCAAAGATTTGAAAACGCACGTTTTATTTGTAATATGACATCATTTCATATTCTGTTTCATTCTTAAATAATTCATTTCCTTTTCATTTTTCACGTGGAAAATTTTCACTTGAAAATAAATTGTTGATTAAAAATTATTACTCAGGGGTTTTATTTTACATTGGCAACGATAAAATATTAGCAACGGTAAAATAAATTTAACCATTTTTAAAAAAGCTGCAAAACCGGGCCCTTTGGGCCAAACCAACCAAACCAACCAACCATTGTAAAATATACGAAAAAATGTCCATTTATTCTGTATGAAAATAATGAAAATTTTAATTTTTAAGAAAAATATTGAAATAAAATAAACGAAAACCAGCCTATATTCATTTGAGGGTTATAATCAACTTATATGCAAAGATACAGGATAATTAAATGCTTCATTTTGACGCTGGCTTCAGCCTAACATTTGCACACAATCAGATTTATAATATTATTAGGATAGTAAAATATTATTTCAGTAAAAAATACTATAACTTAAATTTCACTTTAATTTGTATATTTCTTTTAAAAACAATTTTTCTTTGAAAGCAAAATTAATTTTAAAGATGATCCTTAGTTTTTCTTTTAATTTCTTACATTAGACAAAAAATGTATGAGACATAAATATATTAAAATAATAAATATGTGGGTTTTAAAAAAAAACAAATTTTATTTTACTTCTTCTGATTTTGATACTAAAAATTCTCCAAGATATCGGATATCAGTTAATAAAATTACCGGGTTTTTCTAAACTAATGGAACAGGGAAGAAAAGACGCATCAAGACAAACAATTTTTGTATAGGAAACTAGGATTACATATTGTATTTCAATTCCATTCCGGAAAAAATTAATAACAATGAAAAATTCATTGGTAAATATATATATATATATATAATTAAGATGAAATCGCATTTGTGAAAATAGAAAATAATAACCCATGAATGTGATGCGGAATGGTAAGAGTAGCCTTGTTCCACTATGCACAGTGAATTGATAAAAGCGTATTTTTTTAAAATATCACATTCTGAATTTTCTATTTATAATTCATGTTCTATTTTTTTAGCCGTTAAAATATTTCCGTTTGCCGTTATGCTGTTCACGTACCGTCATTAACAAGCGAGTTAAAAACTGTTGAACTTAAATTTTTATAATATACATACAATATCTCCTCTTTAATAAAAAGCTATGCGTTGATGACGACTGGAATCCTCTTTAATAAAAAGCTATGCGTTGCTGACGACTGGAATTTTCGATAATCGTTGTCACAGATTAATGTCGGAAAATGAAACATTTGAGTTACTGAAAAAATTAATAGCTCGAAAAGTATTTGTCAGAAAATTGTTAGACAAACTGTGTTAGAAAGGTAAAAAATTGTATTTGTCTTAATATAAATTTCAAATCTAATGATTATGTCGTTTTTCAAATATTGAATTTCAAAAATTACCAAATTTCACAATGGAGTACCATAGCGAAATCTTCACGCATAAAAATATAATGATAATGGTCATGTGTCCTGACGTATACTGGCTATAGCGTGAGTCACAAATTATAGTAGCTTTACTAGTCTGTTAATAGAAAAAAGTGAATTATGATGCCACATATGCGTGATTTTTATTTAATTTTAATCTAATAATCTTAGAAACAAGGTTTTGGGAAAAATTTTCGAATGGGATTAATAAATTGGCCAAAACTGTATATTATTTTGAGTTTAAAAGAGGAAAGGTGGGGGAGCGCTTTATATTATTTAAGTTTCCTCAGGAACTTTTGTTCAGAATTGAAAGTTTAAAATATCAAAACGTCAGAAATTAAATCAACATTAAATCGGCAATAACAATTACAAACTTCAACTATCTAACTATCTGCAAATAATTTTTTAAGACAAAAATTATTTCACGAAATTTCATCCCTTGCAAACAAATAATAATAATAATACACTTATTTTAGGGGTATTGTGCGATAGTCGAGAAATATGGAATAGGGGGTTAAAGATGAAGAAAACCAACAATATTTGTCAAAAAACAGATGTAATGGTATCAAGAGAGAATGATCCAAATATAGTGTCTTAGGTAGTCAGGTAATATACTTCAGTTCATACTTCAGAATTGCAGAAATCACAATGTTATGGATCTGTCTTACGCCACCGTTATCATGGAGTATTATGAGATATTGGTATTCCACATAACCCGACACTGCCGATTTGGGGGAAAAAATCAATGTTTATTGATGTGAATCGCGAGCTTAAAAAAATGTATTGCATCATAAACTGTTAGTATATCGATGTATATTAAGCTTAATTTTAATGTAAAAATATTACTTCTAATAAGGAATAATAAATATTGAAAAATTATCTCCTGAAACTTTCCAAAGACAAAAACAAAATATTTATTCACGCAACGCGCCCTGACGCCAACTGTCGAACTGAGCATTCTGGAGGGCATTCTGGAAACGTTCTTATGTAGTTTATGATATTGACAGTACTTCACGAAACAGAAACTTTGAGGTTCCATATAACCCGAATATTTCATAATACCCGAAATTCCTCTCTATATATAGTATCCGGAAAGTTCTGCGGTGTTTCGAACAGAAGCGTGGTTTCATCTAGTTATTTTGCTACTGTTGATTAAAGGGTGACCTTGAATGACCCAAATACGTCCCAAAATTTGGTCCTTTCTTCTTGTGTTGTGTAATCCTTGCTTCTGATGTGGCATAATTTTTGTTTCAGTGCAGTTTTAAGAATGGAGAACCAAAAAATTCATTTTCGTCAATTATGCTCTTTTATTTCGAGAAAGATAAAAATGCTAGTCAGACTGCTCGTAAAATTGGTGTTAGGACAAAGTGCTGTTTCAGATGACACAGTTCGAAGGTGGTTTAAGAAGTTTAAGCGCAAAAATTTCAGCCTCGCAGATGATACCGCTTTGAACGACCATCATCTGTAAAGAAAAACACCATAAAAGAAGCTATCACTGAACATCCATGTTAGAAAGCTCAGGAGCTATTACACAGACTAAATATTCCAAAAAGTACAGTGTATGATCATTTGATAGCTTCTTTTAAGAGGTCCTCCTTTGCAGATGATGGTAGTCGTCCAGAGCATGAATAATCTTCGAGGCTGAAATATCCGCGCTTAAACTTCTGAAACCATCTTCGAACTGTGTCATCTGAAACAGCACTTTGTCCTAGCACCAATTTTACGAGCAGTCTGACTAGCATTTTACCTTTCTTGAAATAAAAGAGCATAATTGACGAAAATGATTTTGTTTCGTTCTCCATTCTTAGCACTGTACTGAAACAAAAAATATGCCATAACACGTAGCAAGAATTATGCAACACAAGCAGAAAAGACCGAATTTTCATATCTGGGTCTTTCAAGGTCACTCCTTGTCAGCAGTAGCAAAATATAAGCAGACGAAACCGCGTTTCGCTTTGAAAAACCACAGAAATTTACGAATGACCGAATAAATGAAACTCGGGAATCACTCTGATTTAGCGATTAATATTTAATTATATCTATATTAATATTTACAGGGAAACAACACATTGTACTTACAGTAATTTACATTATTTAAATGATTAGTGACAAGAGGAGTTATGCTGAACATATCAGCCTTTAATCATCAACTACGAGAGCACACATCGAACTGCCTACACGATTTGACTTCTAGCTGCACTCTGTCACAGAATTGAAAAATCAGTTATCACGCCTAGCTCATGAAAATTACATATCTTATCTTTTCTATACTGGGTTGCGCGTGTACGTCTTGATTGCGTGTACGTTGACCATGGGGAAGTGCTGTGTCGCTTGCTGCTATGGTATCTGGCGTGGGTAAGACTCCTATTATAGGAGTTCTAGGAGTGGGAATTCTATAATCACATGTATACAAAAGTACATTATATATACAAAAAAATGCAAAGAAAAGAATTTACAGCAATTGTTATTATAATTTTTAGAAACTAGAAATTATATTTTTAATGTAGAAGTGAATAATAAAAATTTGTCTTTAATTAAATAAGTACAGCATATCTAAAAATAGATAATAAAATTTTATCTTTACTCAAATACAATATGAATTTTGAAGAAACTACTGAGCGAGGATTGGTTTACCAGGTACTGATTTTTAAAAACGACAAAGGAATTTACATTAGTAAAAATTTAGATAGAAAAAAAATGAGGATAAAAGAAGGAAAAGGTAAAAAAATGTAATAAAAGAATATATATATATATATTTATTTATTAAATTTCACTTTAATAATTATTTTTCTTTTAGAAACAATTATTCTTAAAAAAAATAGTTTTAAAGAATAAACGTGAATTTTTTAAAAAAGATATTTTAAGTCTGATTAAAAATTTAAGACATAATCATATTAAAACAATAAAGTGTTTTTATGCAATAAAATTCATCTTTCTTATTCTAATATTGCTTCTAAATGACAGCTGACATCAGTTCATAAGTAATATGTAACACATAATGCAATTAAATGTATAAATAAGCTAATGTAATCTTCAAAATAAGGTTATTTGAAGTTAAAGAAGCGTAAAATGCGATTTATCCAACTAGGGAATTCAACAACGATGCCTTGTAACTATCGTAAATACACCTTGGAGAAAAGGTTGTGCAACACATGATGAAATAATTTTTATGCCTATTTAAATTTTAAAAAATTATTTTAATGGTAGAATACTTAAATATGTGAATGTGAAGATAACTTTATACAGAATTTAAATTTTTTTAATATTTAAAATAATAAAGTTCTTGTAAAGGTTGTACATGAATGAATAAAATAAATACCAGTATAATTACTTTTTATCATAACTATTGTAAACTAGAGGAAAGTACTGCGAAATCGGGCAGGCGGATCAAACTGGCTTCCTGTGGTATTCCTTCATAATTCCTAGCTACTAATTGATCTTGTCCCCGATCTAGCTTTTTGATTTCTGCTTTCAATTTTTCCAAATTGTTCAGGGGGACTAATTCTTTTTGTGTATTTTTTTCCGAACCGGATGACATCACCCTCTAATGCAGTTAAAGTACGATTGTTAATTTTTCTTCTCGCGCGTGGCTTTTGCTATCTTCGATTAGTTTTTACTGTAACATTGATGGGATAAGTGACATGGTATTCTGTCTTGACTAATGCTGTTTGCAAATATTTATATCCTTAATTTTTCTTTAGAAGTTTAAACCTGAATCTAAAAAATATTAGTCACAAGTGCAAAATCCTCGCACGTGTCCTTTGGTAACTTTGTAATTAATGTTTTACCCATATCGTGTACCGTTTTCCAGATAGGAAAGCTAATTCTGCAGTTTGTCACTAGGTACTGTTGTAAGCAGTCTGATCACGTAGCGCATAGTCACTTTACTATACCTAGACATCACGTTTATGGCTATCGCTACTGCCATTCTGAAGTTAATAGGAGTGGACAGTGGACAGAACTACAGAGCAGTACAGGAAGTTATAAGAAAAAACTTGATTTTGTAAAATAACATGAAAATTGTGATTGATTTTTCTGGAAGTCCGTAATTTTTCTTTTGGGAGAAAATTCATCATTTACGAATTACATGGACCTAATATAAATCAAAATGAAAATTTCAAACTATAAAGGATACGAAAGGATAAATAAAACACAAAGGACCTTTGATTTTGATTTAGGGTTTTCTGTGACCATCTAGCGTAGGAATTTTAGCAATAATAATGATTTATCATAGATATCTGAATGTTTTAAAGGATGATCAATGCTACTTGGGAGACCATTACATCTTTCAGAAAACTAATGATTCAAAACTTACTGTTCAAGTTGTCTAGATCGTCAAAAAAAAAGAGGCAAAATCTTAAAGCATATATTTGCGAGAGCCCTATTAGAGGAGTAAAAAATAATTATAACCAACTCATATTATGAAAACATTACTGAGCTCAAAGATATTAACAATACAAATAATGATAAAATCCAACAGTTATTGTAGAAATCATTATTTTGGAATTTTTGTGAAATAAAATTTATAAAATTTACTCATTTTCCCATTTTTTAACTGTCAGCATACTTTTATTATATATAATTTCCATGTCTTTTTAAGTTATTCGTGACTCTTAATTTAAATATTTGTGATATTTTTTATTTTAAAATAAAGTTTAAATTTGTTGTTATTGGAATAAATTGTTATTTTGATACTATATTTTCCTTGCAAAAATATTACTACAAATACTCAGCATACTTACTTTTGTAACTAAATGTATATCTCTGAATTTCGCTGACGGTTTAGGGGCAACGAGCACTTTTAAATCGTTATATACATTATAAATAATCTTCAGGTTTTTTTCTAATATCAGGAATCGCTTCCACATAATTTTTTTTAAATGAAAGGAAAATCGGAGAAACTAATATTATAGTCGAACAAAGGACGAAGCTTTCAAATGATCTCAAGTAGAGGGGAGGGGAAAAAGAAGAGCTATCAGTCAGACATGCGGTGTTACCTGTTACTGACCTAAGATAAGAACCAATAGACTGATCTCGGGAAGCCAATTGAAGTTACATACAGTTATGTATATATATATTACAAAAATTAAAATTCCATGTCCTATTAAAATTATTATATAAAAAATTCATTTTATTAATATTCCATTTCATTTACAACCCTAATTTATTAAAATATTCCCTTTCTTAAAAATATTTCATTACTGTCCATATTTAAAACATTTTTTATCCTAATCTACTTAAATTCACTTTTTATTTCCCGACAAACAAGATGTAAAAATCACATTTCATAAGAATATTTCTTCTTAAAAAACCTATTTTCTTAAATTCTTTATTATATTAAATATATCCTAATTATTCCCGCATTTAAATCTTTTTTATTTTTTTTTAATCTGTGTAAATTCACCATTATCCCTTTCCTAATAATCTGCAAACCCAGTCTTTTAAATTGTTTTGTCATCGAGAAATTATATTCTCAATACGCAAAAACCTGAAACTTATTCTATTAATTTCTCGCGTTTTTTAATTTCCACATTTTTTCATAAAATTCATTTCCCGCCAAAAGCATAGGAGAGACTTATTTCTTCAATATTAATTTACCGATAAAAATGAGTGCGAGCTGAAAGTTGAATATGCATTGGTTAATGTAGGTCAATTGTTACGAAATTCTTCTTGCGCACTCTTCGCTTAAAACAAACTGACGGACGCAGCGAGGAAGGGATTTTGTCATCAAAGTGAGTGTTAAAAATAAAATGCTGCTGGATTGGTGTCTAATAAAAAAATATGTTGTTTTTTTAAGATGGAGAGTTGTTAAGATTATCGTTCTGTAAAGATAGCATTTCCTCGGAATCTAAAATTGGTTGTGTTTAAATAAATGAATTCGAGTGTCATCGTGTTTTTCTTTTTTCCTTATATCTGTATTTTTACTCGGCTGCTGATGCGTAAATTTCGAGTACGACTGCATTAAATTTGGATATGTTTGCTATATTTTTACTTCGACTGTTGTATGGAGCTAAAAAAATAGCAGAATACAACATATACATTCAGGGCTTTACAAATTTGATAAAATCTAGTAGCCAGCAAAAAAATGCACACATATATATATATCGTATATATACGCATATGCTATATACAGGGTTTTATAAATTTGATAATATCTAGTAGTCAACAAAAAATTCTAGTTGCTAGTTAAAGATACCCCCCCCCCTTCTCTGTCATTGATTTTAAAAAAGCACAAAAGTTTTTGGTGGTTAATTGAGAAAAAATAATAAGAAGCATAGTTTATGCTTATTAGTTGCATAGTTTAGAATGGTACACAATTTAGAAAGATAATACAAACTAAGTTTTCTAATGAAACTTAACAAAATTATGTATCTCTGAGGAAAAAAATACTGTAAGAACTGAATTAACAAGCATGTTCGAGAAATCCTGATTGTCGAATTTTTCAAATGTCCGGACAGTTGAGTACTACAAACCTATAAGGCTACCTGGGGCAGTTGGGTCATGATTTTATATTGTCACTCTGGAGTTTCTGGCAATTCAGCTTCCAGAAGCTAATGTTTATTTGAATTAAAATCTGAATTTTTGTAAAAGTGTTAAATTAGGTTCGCTCTATCGAACAGAAATATTCAAAAATGCAACTTACAGTCTAAAAATTAAAAAATATATATATTTCATGTTTCCTTCTGCGCGAGTCCAGTTGCCCCATAAAAATGAGACAAGAGGACCAGGTAGGTCTGTGATCTAAACTCGCCCGTTTTTTTTTAAGCTGTGGTATCAGGGCTTGTTTCAAAAAGTTTAAATAGCTTAAATTTTTTTAACTCAGGCAAATCATGTAAATTATTTATCAACTAAAGAGTGTTGTAAGGGAAAATTCTGTCACGGTGTTTTAAAAAAAGCACCAAATTCGTAGTTATTTATTTAAACAAAAAACATATGAATTAAGTAAGTACATATGTACGTTAGTAATACGCTTAAAAGGTACATGGGTATTTTAAGGGGGTGGGAATTGAACAAGAAAAATCTGTGAGCAAACAGGTAAGTAATCTTATTCTCTTTGTTATTTAAAACTCTTGTTTGTCTTCCTAATTTATGTTGGCACCATATCCTGTAATAAAAAAAAAAAAATAATTCAAATTAATTAAGTGTCTAATACCTCATTTAATGCCTACTAAGTAAGTATTATCTACTTACTTAAAAGGTTTTTTTTTAACAAAATCTTAAGCAACACAAACGTGTGTTCAGTTAAAAAACTTTAAGTATTATATAAATTTCTTTATTCCAAACAACAACAACAACAAAAAAAAAGGGAAAAAGTATATTTTCCTGCAGTAAGAGCAACTCCAATTTTTTTTTTTAAATAAGTGTTGGAGTAACTGTGGTCTGTGGGATCTAGTTACTCCTGATACATGTCCCAGTTACTCCATTCCTGAAAAATTTATGGGGTAAGTGGAAAACCGCCTTACATTTTAAACATGAAGTAAATACGTACAGTAATTAAAAGGTTGTATAGTAAATATGTATAATAATTAATACCCAATAATAATATATTTATGCCTAATATCTTTTTTTTTAAAGATTATTTAATAAAATTACCGTATTTTGATAAAAAGCCGCGGAAGTTCAATTAAATCAACGTTGTTTATATTTTAAAAAAAAAAAACCTCTTAAATTTTTGGCAGGCAACCTACCACAGCAAAGAGAGAGTTACGATTGAGCTCACAAGCGTCGTTTTAAGAAGTACAGATCGTGCTGCAATGTTACCAACCACCAAAATTTAAAAGACACCAACGGTTTACTATAAAATAGCCTATGGTTCCAGTTACCTGCTTGGTCTAGTTACCCATGCTTACCTTATATGATGAGTTGGGCAGAGATGAAATAGTGAAGCAGGAAAAAAATTTTCAAGTAAGTCAAGTAATTCTAATTTTATTATTTTAAAATTTGTATGAACTTATTTTTGTCAAATTTACGTATTGTGCAATGCGTGCAATGTACACATGCGCCATGATAATAAAGGCACTAATCATTTTAAGCGAGGAAAGAATACCTAAAAAAATACATAATCTTCTTTAATTTTCTAAAATTAATTATATTTTAATTAAGTTTCACTTCTAATGAATTACTTATAATTACTTATATGTTACAATTCTTTAAAATGAATGTGATAAATGAATGTTTTAATTCTAAACACAAAATTTTATTTTAAACTTCTAAAACATTGAGTATTTGTTTTGCATTGTATTGACTTTTAGATGCCATACTAGAGGTTGTATTGACGCTATTTCTTACTGTTTTATTACCCATTCCCAATACACACATACACATTCTAATCCCGTGACAAGCTAGCTGGTTAGAGTGCAAAATAATGGCGTTTTCTGTGCATGAGATGGAAAATGCCTTTTAAACGCTGTCCTTCCTTCAAAAGTACGAAAGAAGATCTCTGCTTGCCGCGCACGAGAGAAAAAATGTCACTTGTGCTCATTTCCCAGGTAAGTTTTGTAGAAAACAAATCCAACATATTAAATAACTCAGTCGCCAGATAAAGATACTTGATCGCCATTGGAGATCTGGTGACTGCATTTGTCAAGCCCTGTATACATATATATTCGATCTTACATCGGATCCTTAAAGGTATTGCTTGTAGAATCATTAAATCTGACGGAGAATCATTAAATCTTTCATTAGCTTGGTTAGTAATCCATTCTATTGAAATTGTTAATAATTACATTGAATGTCAGTTGATACAAACTGATTAATGTGTAGTTGAAAGGTTGAAGATATATTTCTGTTCAATCAAGATTTCTATACTGACCTACGACAGGAAATAGCCACAAAATTCTTCATAGACAAAATAAAGAAAGGCAAAATGATTGAACCAAAAAGTATGCTTGAGATATTAATGACCCATTTGGGCTGGTATGTTATCATGATAAAAAAATTTACCAAAAATATAATCTAAATTTATTTTTAAATGTGTAAATAAAAATAATGCTTTTAAGGTGTTTCTTACACCAATAACTTCAGTATTTTGAGATTACTGTGTTTGAGTTGTAATTAACGTACATATCGCATATGATTTCACTAATTATTAGCTTGATAAGAAACTAATTTATAATCATATTTGCTATAATTATAATGTACTATGAAATACCACAGTTATATAACTGTTTAATTACAGCGTACTGAGCAGAATGTTAAACATAAATAGTATCACATATACTATAACCTATTATTTGAATGATTATAATTCTTACAAAAGTTATCAAATTTACAAGTTTTCTGAAACTAAAGCAATTATCCGAACGGATATTGCAGAATTACTATTTACTTTAACCAAATTTCCTTTCAATTTAAATCTACCAGCAAATTGTTTACTGCGGTTTAGTAAGATATTTCATTTGAAAAGATTTATTTGTATGTAAACATACTGTTATACGCATTTCTAACTAAAATATAGGGCAGAGTGGTACACAGTCAGAAATATGTTTTAAAAAAACATTAATTAAGTATATCGACTGAAGAAATTTTAGACATGGTGTATATAAATATGCTTAATGGGGAGGGGAGTATCTTGCATATTTAATTTGCTAATACACTTGAATAGATGCAGTAAAAAAATCACTCTGAAATTAATAGAATCTTTGAAATCATTAGAATATTTAGAATAATTAAAATCTTTGGAATCATTCGAATCATTCGAATCATTCGAATCTTTGGAATCATTAAAATACTTGGAATTATTAGAATTTGTCTCATTGCGTAATACACTTAGTACACAGTGAGACAGTGTTATATTTTTATGTCTTTCGTCAATACATTAAGCAATCTGGTATATGGCAGGGTTGTCAAGGCATTTCTGAGCATTCATATACGAACAGAGTTGTATTGTAGACTACTTTAAAGGGTCCAAAAACCGAGAAGTCATGGTACTGTAGTGTATGCTATGCTCTGTGGATGTATGAATGGAATACATTCCATGGCAGTCCAGGTTCTTTGCCCAAAAATGGCTTCAATGCCGGGAAAGATAAATAACGTATAACATATTAAAATCAAACTTTTATTTTCCTTTAAGACATAATAAGGATAAATATTTGATATCCACCAAAATTACCAGAGATTTTGCTAAACGAAGCGAGGTCTTGCGTAGATTATAGTCTGACAGAGAATGATGTCATTCCCTTTTCAGGAATGGTTCACCAACAGCATTTTGCTGTGATCAGTTACATTAAATGGAAAGAGCACAGAATGAAAGAATTTATCAGTTAGACATAAATCCCTGTAATTATTATTTTCTTTTTATAAAGCGAGATAAAATGACTTAGAGGTCAGTTTTTACCAAGAAAGGTGCGTTTGGGGAAAAATGTAGTCATTGTGACTGTTTATAATAAGGAGAGCTATCTGCATTAATCGGATATAAAAATAGATTTGCGACCGTTGAAAGATATTCAGAACAAAGCAACAAACCGAATCATTTAGACTAATGGTGGCTGAATAAAATTTATGGATAGCGATTAAAACAGAACGGCAGAGGTGATTTCGTTCTTTTTATTAACGTTCATTCTTCTCTAAAGGTTACTCTTGGAAAAATGATTTGTTAAAGAAAGAAAGGGAAGAAATTAAGTTGTATACGAAAACATTTAAATTTAGCACACGGGGTAGTAAAAGCAGAAACGAATTAATAATTGTCATGCTTATGAATCATGAATTATTTATTTAAGTCCTCATCACATGATTTAAAATAAAAATTTAATGAAGGTTAAAAATTAAAAGTATCTATTATAAGTATATATCATAGTAAAATGAGAACAGTGCTACCTATCTATAGGCGCTTACGTCTGAAAGGCATATTAAAGTAGCATATAATGCACATTATTCATTACTAAATAAATATTATTGAAATGGTGCATAGTTATATGCTGTTTCACTGTGTACCTATGGTTACCATGTCAATTTGTTGAAAAACATGTTTACATGCCTCTTTCTTCGGTTTTGTTATTGTTAAACCTATGGTATGTAGTAGATAACTACTGCATCATATCTATGATAATCGAACTGGAATACTACATGCTATTAGACTTATGATCTGTAACAGGGGGTTAAGTAAGTAATTTTCTCTGTTTTACTATGTCCTAAAATACATTTTCATTCCGTACCTTCCAAACAACCAAGCATCCGGGCTTGAAATGCAGTCGCCGAACTCTGCAAACAAAGTATCACTGAACAGCCTAAGATCGAGCTGTACAAACATAAACTGATTTATATCTTCTGTGACCTTATTTGCTTCACTGTGCACGACTCGACTCTCCTCTTAGACGTCTGCACGGGCCAACTTTTCCAGGCCCGGGCTCAGCCCAATCCCTACAAAAAAAATTCTACCCGACCAGGTATAAAAGCTAAAATCTAGGCCCGAACCCGGCTCGGTATAAAAATTAAAGTTCGGCCCCAATCTGGCCCAACTGAATTTCTACAAAACATGCCAATATTTCTGACGCAACATTATCCTACAATTAAAATTATTCAAAAAGAACGCTTACTTGTGGATTGATTTTATTTTCAGATTATGTTCAAAATGCATGGAATACAAAATATCAACAATATTAATGACCACTTAGACAAATGCATACATAAATACGCATTAAAAATTTTTGTCCTAGACATACATTCAACTAAAGATTCAGTAAAAAAAGAGAAATCAGGAGAAAAGAAAAATGCGTTAGAGACAGTTTCTACTCTTAATAGGTACATCGTCTGTTGTAAATGCATTATATTCTTTTCGCACGTATTATTATATTAATTTTGCACGGATCAAGATATTTTATATACTATTCTAAAAATGTATGTACTACTCTTTCAAACGAGTTTTAATTGTAGAATAAAGTTTAAAAAAATATGTATTTTTTGCAAAAATGCTTGTGTCGGACATCATTTTACTGATTTTTGCACAGGTCAGACCGGGCCGGGCCAAAGATTTTCTTATAAGCTAGGTCAGTATAGTGCCTGAAAATGTTAGTCCATGTAGACTTATAGGAAGTCCTGTCCCGGTCCGGGTCTCGTGAATGGAAATTGGCACATGCAGACCTCTATCTCCCTATAACAAATAAAATATTTTGTGTATTTTATCGAGTCAGCAGTAGTAGAATGGTGATAAGACTGGTGACTTTCTATATATTTTACATCGATAATTACTAAACTAAACGAAAAGAGTTGAGAGACTGGAGAATGTTTTTGTTTTTAAAATTATTTAAAAATTAGGGAAACATTTTTATATTATTGTTGCCTGTATAGGATTGTTACTGTATGTAAAACCGTATGAATGTTTTGAATAATTGATTTTTTAAACGACAAAAAGATTTAAATGAAATACAGAAAATAAATTTTAAAAGACTTTAGCAAAACGATAAAAGCAACATTTTAATAATTTTGCAACAATTCCATTCATTTATATTGAAAAGACATACAGAATGTTTCAAATTGAATAAATTTACTCTAGAAATTCGATAAAATGAGATTTAATAAAGCAACTTTTAAAATATGCATTTACATTTAGTGACCGTGGTAAAATCTTACAAGATATTGAACATGCTAATGACATATTTTGAATACTATTAAGCTTGAATCAATAAAGTAACTCTTAGTTACGGGAAGCTATAAAGAGAAGTCATTAATGTGGAATGAATACATCCTCCCATGTTTAAACTTCTAAAGTAACCTGTTCAAAAATGGCATTTTCATCGATTGAATTTTAAATGAAGTCAGATGTGTATGAGTTGTTTATCATTTAAAATGTTAAATGAATTTCTCTTCTGTGAAGAAGCTTACATAAATAAGGAAGGAAGCTCAAAAAGAAGAAGTTATTTATTTAATAAATAGAAGATTCAAGTTCAAATAATAATATAAATTAAATGCAACTATAAGTAAATCCATAAATGGTTTTATTTTCAAAAATATTTTAGAGATTAAAATTAAAATGTTGGATGATTTTGAAAATTAATTGATGTTTAGAATATAAGGTAAATATAATTCACTGTTTTACGATTTAAAACTTTAATTCAAAAAATAAAATATTTATTTGGATACTTCCTTTATTTTAGCTTATAGAAAAGTCATTACATATTTCTATATGTTTGCCTTTGTACGCTTATTTACTGAATTTCTTTTATGAATTTATACATTTATCCGGAAATTTGAAATTAAACATAAATAAAGTCTATGTATACAAATTCATTCAAAATAGTAAATGCCAGTTGGTTAAGTAAATGACACCTAAGAATAATTTAGAGAAATTCGCATAAAGAAAAAAAGTGTACATAAAAATAATTCAGTAAAATTATATGACAATTAATTTAGATTAGTGGTTCGAAGGCTGTGAATACAGAAAAAAAGAATTGGAGGAATAGATCCAGCACAGCTTTGCTAATATATAAGCATTATCATTATTGTATTAAATCGAATACATCTTAAATAAATAATTCGCAGAAAAACATTTAAGCATCTTGTTTGATAATCATAGGAAACCGAAATAATGAATATCCATCTACTTATAATAAAATCCGAAGGCAAGAAAGTATCTGTAACGGCTCCAGGCTTGACCACTCTGACCTGCGAATCGAGCATAGTTAAACGCCATGTTAGGCTTAGTGAAAAACCTATCTGATTCTGCTGTTAAAATATTTGTAAAAGCATATTAAAGCTTTTAAATATTTTAATTTTGTTTAAAAACTTCAAAAACTATTTCATATAAAACATGTATATCAACATATCTGTAAACATTTTTTTCCGTAAGCACTTTTTTTTTTTCAGAAATAGCGGTGAATTCTTTTCGTACGGCGGATTTGAGGTGATCATTCCAGTATAATGGCGCCATCTGCAGGTGGATTTTGAAATTTGCTTCCATCATAAATACAGGACAGGAACTATTATCCGGAATACTTGGGACCAAAGGCTTTCCGAGTTTTGGAATTTTCCGGATTTCGGGTCCTTCTGAAATTCACGATTGTTTGATAAAATTCATGTTTTTTTCGTGATTCTTTGACAAAATTTGCATTTTTTTCTGCTATTCTTTGACAAAATTTGCGTTTTTCTACTACGATTCTTTGACGAAATTTAATTTTTTCGTAGTCCTTTGAAGAAAGGGTATAGCCAGGTTTCCTATTAAAATATGCCCTTGAGTCAACCAGATCGAGTCCTACACGAATCGATAGCCCTTCAACAGAGATGCGTTTTTGCCAAGTTTGAAGCATATATCTCAAACCCATGGGCAGTTATGACTTTTTATGTGCGTTTTGGAAAAAAGTGCATTGTGAAGAAAGTAGTGATCGAATTTCCCCGAAAAAAATCAGGGATGTGTAATATTAAAATACAAATAGTAGATATTATTTTCAGATTATTTTCTGCAAAATAGCCAGTTTTATAAAATTTTATTTGTTTTTAATTTAACTTTTTAATTAAGAATATGTCGAAATTTTTCAGTGACCACCTTCATGTTTTTACCAAAAATATTACGAGGTATGATGTATATTTGGTGCGAGTTTCAACTCTCTACGCTGGGTGCATCATAGAAAAAAATTAAAAATGTTTACCAGAGGTGAGGGGAATTGCAAATTGCAGGTGTTATTACAAGTTCATGCGCAGTTCTATGTACAGTTTACGCATGTAGCTATGCTGTTGGTGGCAATCATCTGAAGGAAAGCATTTTGTTTTGTTAGTTGACAGTTGATTGATTTTGTTTTTAGTTTTCGGCGCAGTTTTACTTAACACATTACTTTTCGTCTTTTAAACATGAAGCCCCGCCTATGGGCGTTACATTTGCTTTTTCCATTATTTAAAAAAAATTATCACCATGTGTTTCTATTATAAAAAGTTGTATGTAATAGTGGTATTGTTTCTAATCGAACTATTAATATGTATAGTACTCTAATAGTAAAAATTTGAATTTTGTGTATTTTCTTTGAGAAATAATGTAACATATGAAACACAAAAGCACCGCCCATGGGCTGATTTACAGATCTCCAAAAGACGTGAATTCATGTCTCCCGTTCAGAGCCTGATTACCAACGGAATAATCTTCCACCAGTAAAAATGAAGAGAAATTTCGTTCTTGTTCAAGACAGTAATTTTTCTGCGAGTAGAGCGTTTAAATAAGGCAAAAATGTCTACTAAAATTTACTGGTGGGATGTTTTTTCCAATTGTGTTTTCTTCAGTGTGTTAACGCTGTTTTTGATTAATCAACAACAGTGTTAAGTCAAACTGAGCCGAAAACTATTAAAAAAATCCGTCAACTGTCAACTAACAAAACATAATTGTATCCTTCAAATGATTGCCACCAACAACATAACTACATACGTAAACTGTACATAGAACTGTGTATGAACTTCTAATAACACACGCAATTTGCAACTCCCCCATCCCTGGAACACATTTTTAATTCTTTTTCTATGTTGCACCCATCGTAGAGAGTTGAAACTCACACCAAATATACATCATACCTCGTAGTATATTTGGTAAAAACATGAAGGTGGTCACTGAAAAATTTCGATATATTCTTAATTAAAAAGTTAAATTAAAAACAAGAAACATTTTATAAAACTGGATATTTTTCAAAAAATAATCTGAAAATAATAACCACTATTTGTATTTTAATATTACACATCCTAGATTTTTTTCAAAAAATTCGATCACTACTTTCTTCACAATGCACCTTTTTCCAAAACGCACATAAAGAATCATAACTGTCCATGGGTTTGAGATATATGCTTCAAACTTAGCAAAAACACATCTCTATTGAAGGGCTATAGATTCATGTAGGACTCGATCTGGTTGACTCAAGGGCATATTTTAATAGGAAACATGGCTATACCCTTTGCGTTTTCTTTTTGCGATCCTTTGAAAAAATGTGCATTTTTCTGCGATTCTTTGAGGAAATTTGCGTTTTTTGCTATTCTTTGACGAAATTTGCCTTTTATTCACGATCCTTAGACAAAATTCGAGTTTTTTTCTGAGATTGTTTAACGAAATTAGCTTTTTTTCGCGATCCTTTGACGGAATTCGCATTTTTTCTGTGATCTTTTGACAAAATTTGTGTTTTTTTCTTTGATCCTTTGACGAAATTTCACTTTTTTCGTGATCCCTTAACAAAAATAGAAATTTTTACGCAGTGCTTTGAAGAAATTTGCGTTTTTTTTTACGATCCTTTGAAGAAATTAATGTTTTCCGCGATTATTTGAGGAAATTCGCCTTTTTTTTTTCTTTTAACCAAATTTGTGTTTTTTCTGATCCCTTGATGAAATTTTACATTTTTTCGGAGTCCTTGGAAGAAATTTGCGTTGTCTTCGCAATCCTTTGACGGAAATCACGTTTTTTCTGCGATTTGTTAACAAAATTAGCGTTTTTTTTTCGCAATCCTGCGACGAAATTTGCGTCTTGTTTTCGATCCTTTGACGAAATCCACGTTGTTTCCGCAATCCTTTGAAGAAATTGTCTATTTTTTCTTCGAACGATAGACATAATTGGTTTTTTTTGGTGACGATCGTTCAAAATTCGAGATATTTTTTATGTTTTAATTTTTGGACTGAAGACTAAAATTTTCGAAACCGAATGCCTTAAATTTTTAGGAAAATTCGGAACAGGATCACCCTTGATGAAATAAATATATAACTATTTTTTGTTTCTAACGAATTGTAATATAAATTAATTTTAAACTAAAATTTTAGAGAAAAATTATTAGTTTCTAATTTCGGGTACTGCAAACCTTTCAATAATAAAATCTTCATGCTGTCTGTTTGTATGAAGTCTTATGAAAAAGAAACGCAGATCAAAAATCCGTCATTTTTGACGGGGTTATATACTAGTACTAAATAATTACAGGGTATTTGCAAGTTAAATTAGAAGAAACTATAAAACAAATAAACATTTTTAGAATAAAAGCACTTTAGCCTTCTTATATTAACAAAATTTTGAATTATACGTATAAATGTAAAGTTATTCCTTTCTCGAAAATTTTTGGTAGAATTTAGTGTCCTATTAGATTAATAAAATAAAAGTTTTCTTATTATAGGTGTATCTGAAATAGACGTGAGATTCTTTACATCTAAACGAGAAGTTTTCGGAAGAAAAAATAGTATTTTACAAGTTAATTTGATTTTCAACCTAAATTAAATATCCAAATTGCTATCTTTAAGGATTAGACGAATATGCTTACATTTATTATCATGTAGGTGAACTATAAAACATCTACTTAAATCTTTTTCAACGAAAAAATACCCAATAAAGCCAAAATTATTCTGACTGATTGAAGATTGATAGTAACTAGAAAATTATTATTCCGGATAAGTAATTAACACTTAGAATACAATGAATTGAAACATTGTATATTTTCTTGTTCTATACACATGTCATTAAAGCGTTTCACAGATTACATGTGGTAATATTGGTATTTTTATTAGACATTCTGATTTATTATTGTTTTTAATATTTTGATTAACAAGAAACTAAGCAAAAGAAACAAGGTAATAGTAGTAAACAACGGCTTTCGAATTGCACAATATATTTTATTAACAAGAAACTAAGCAAAGGAAACAGGGTAATAATAGTATACCATGGATTTCGAACTGCACAATATAAAACTTTTTTGAGATAAAAACCTGCTTCATATCTCATGTTGACCTGTAGATGGGAATTGTTTCTCAAGATATGAAGTTATTCTCTATTGATATAGAAATAGCATTCAGGGAATTCTGAATGAATCATGTAAGTAATCTTCATTATTTATGTCTTATTAGCCAATCGCATAAAATTATCTGTGTAAACACTAAAATCAGCATGCCAAAATTTACAACTCGAACGAATTAGGTCTCGGAAATGTACATTTTCAGTGTTAAATTTTCAGAAAAAAAACTTTCAAACTTTATTGCTCGTATGTCGCAATTTTCTTATTTATAAAGGCGCTCCAATTGCTCATCGATTAAAAGTTTGTCCAAAATAGTTTATACCAATCAAATTTTATTTATTTTATGCCAACTCTCTCACATTTATAAAGGCAGTCTACAACTCATCGCTCAGGTTTCAAATGCAATAGACAATCATATATTAAAATATCTAACGTGTCCCTGTAAAAAAAAAAAAAAAAAAATTACATGTTGCGTTTAATTTTTTTTTTAGCTTTTTAGCTTAGAACTTTTGTGAATGATAATTGTCGTTTTCAAGTTACATTAAATTCCATTCATTAGTTGTTGAGGAAACGGAAGACATACATTATGTATGTGTATGTACCATACGCATACATAATGAACAAAAGCATAAGATTCTTTTTTTTAAGTTTCTTAAAATAATTTTAGTAGACGAGATTTTTTCATATGTGCACATTTAAATATATTACCCAAATGTACCTTTCATGTGTAATAACATTGTATAAGAAGAATTATACGATTATAGTGAAATGTTTACGAGGTCTCGAATCTGTAAATATAATTTCCAGCACGTAATGCCAGTTACTTTGTGCGGTTTAAATTAAAACATAATAGATGATTTGAGGCTAGAATTTAATGGAAAACGTGAATCTACAGCTAAATTAGACGTTAATGAACTTGGGAAATTTATTTGAGACAAACGTACAATGCAGGAAAGCTGCAGTTTTTTTGTTATTCAGTGAAAAATAAGTAATTTCTTCGATAAAATGGCAAGAATATAAATAAATATAAATATAGAGAAATCTATTTATACAGGGTGATTAAAAAAATATTAATAAAAAAATTGAGAGATGGTAGTGAACGAATGACCTCTATACTACTATATCTAATACAACGAACAATTTTTGTATGGGAAACTAGGATGACAGTCCATTTATTCAGTAAAAATACAGAGATTCTCTCTCTATCACTTTTCATGATATCATTGCATTTCACACAAATTAGTGTTAAATCTGTTGACAATAACTTTCAAATTCCTTTCTTTTAGTTAAAGTTATGAATGATAGTTATGTCCGGAGTTGAGTGAGATTTCCTGTACCCTTGACCTTGAGTGACAAAATTGATTATATCCCAGGTAGCCTATACAAAAATTGTATGTGGTCGTTGGTAGGCACTATCTCCATTAAAAGTCTATTCAATCTTTTATGAATACCCCTGTATATATAGAACATATATATAGAGACGTATTCAGTTAAATATAACTAATCATTAGAAAAATGTTTCTTTTTAATGTACGTTTATGAAGAAAATCTTATTATAAAAAAAATTAAATTAATTAATTTGAATGTTTTTTAAACTTTGTAATAAAAGCTGTTTTAAAGGAATTTTCTGCATGTGATTTAATACATTGCCTGGTTTTAGTGCAGAAAATGAGCTGTAATACGGCCCAGAATACATGTTGCATGATGACTTTTATAAAATGAAAAATAACTCGCGTTAAATTGTTTTTTCTAGAATTCCGTTATAATTAACCATTTTCTTATAAAACATCGTTGGCATTTTTTTTTATTTATTTAAAGCGAAAGTGGCAAAAAACTCTACTCACTTTTTAACGGATTTTCAACAAAGGAAGTGAAACAATTCGCTTGTATATTTGTCCTTTTAAAACTTTTTTATTCAACCTGGTTTTTGCACCTAAAGATGTAATTTTGTGGTCGATATTCAACCCACTTCTTGATATGCTAAAATTACAAAAATTACGTTCACAGGTGTGTTTCTAATGACTATACAACATTTTAATATATTTAGAACTTGATTAGAAATTAATGCATTAATTTTAAGGTATTTTTCCGTTTACCCGTCTCAGGTGATAAATCGCCAAATATTCTCTGAAACTCGTACAATTGTATACGACTTGAAACAACAGTGCATTTAATTATGCACCAAAACACGCTCGTTAAAATATGCCAAATGGCTGTGAAAGTACAACAATAAAAAAAATTTAAAGGCTAAAAGTAGAAAATAAATTATATAAAAAGAGTGTAATATTTTTAAAAATCACTCTTTCATCAATTAATAGGTTAATATCAATTAATTTACGATTATACGTTGAGAAATTAATTTTGAAATCCTAAACAGATACTTTAAATAAAAGAAAACTGCCCAGTTAAACTGACGGCATTGAGCTCAAAGGCTATTCACACTAACTGTAAATTATATTCTTATTTCAAAGAATTTGAAATAAGCCCTCGAAAAATGAAGAAATCGACAATATATTAAGAGAGGGGAACCATCCCCCGTTTCTCCTTCTTATAATTAACCAATGAACCCATAAAACTAATCAGAGAAGCGCCTTACCACAATGAACCTATATACAAAATTTGAAAAAATCGGATAATTCTGCATGAAAAATCCATTTATCTAAATTAAGGGGGGGGTTAGCCCCCCGTCCCCCTTTATACTTAAACCAAAGAACCCCCAAAACTAATCAGAGAAGCGCCTTATCACAATGAACATATATATAAAATTTGAAGAAAATCGGATAATTCTGCTTAAAAAACCCATTTATCTATATCAAGGGGGGTTAGTCCCCCCCCCGTTTCCCCCTTTATACTTCACCAGTGAACCCCCAAAACTAATCAGGGAAGTGCCTTACCACAATGAGCCTATATACAAAATTTGGAGTAAATTGGATAATTCTGCATGAAAAACCCATTTATCAAAATTAAGGGGGGGGGGGTAGCCCCCGTTTCCCTCCTTTACACTTCACCAATGAACCCCCAAAACTAATCAGGGAAGCCCCTTACCACAATGTGCCCATATAGAAAGTTTGAAGAAAATCGGATAACTCTGCATGAAAAAAATCATTTATCTAAAATAAGGGGGGGGATTAACCCCCCGTTACCCCCTTTATACTTAACCTATGAACCCCCAAAACTAATCAGGAAAGAACCTTATCACAATGAACCTATATACAAAATTTGAAGAAAATCGGATAACTCTGCATGAAAAAAATAATTTATCTAAAATAAGGGGGGAGGATTAACCCCCCCGTTACCCCCTTTATACTTAACCTATGAACCCCCAAAACTAATCAGGAAAGAACCTTATCACAATGAACCTATATACAAAATTTTAAGAAAATTGGATAATTCTGCATGAAAAAACCATTTATCCAAATTAAGGGGGGTTAGCCCCCCGTTTCCCCCCCCCCCTTTATAGTTAACCAATCAATCCCCAAAACTAATCAGGGAAGCGCCTTATCACAAGGAACCTATAAACAAAATTGGAAGAAAATCGGATAACTCTGCATGAAAAATTCATTTATCTAAATTAAGGGGGGGGATTCCCCCCCCCCCGTTAGCCCCTTTATACTTAACCTATGAACACCCAAAACTAATCAGGAAAGAACCTTATCACAATGAACCTATATACAAAATTTGAAGAAAATTGGACAATTCTGCATGAAAAAACCATTTATCTTAATTAAGGGGGGTTAGCCCCCCGTTCCCCCCTGTATAGTTAAACAATCAATCCCCAAAACTAATCAGGGAAGCGCCTTATCTTAAGGAACCTATAAACAAAATTGGAAGCAAAACGGTTATTTCTGTCAAGAGTTATCGCGTTACGTACGTACATACGTTCATACATACATACATACAGAACGGGCGGGCACATAAGCTCTCAGGCTTTGATAGCCTGTGAGCTAAAAATGTTTCATATTTTTCATTCCTGTTAGTCATATCTTTAAAAAGAAACAGAGAAAAAAGAAAGTATATCTTAATAAATTCACTTGCTTGCTCTTTCTACTAAGCATTAAAAAAAAAAACAGTTAATATTTTATAATTGATTTTGGTGCCCACATCAAATTAATGTATTGTAACGGAATTTTTTTGGAAAAATTTGAGAATTGCAGTCAAATTAGGCGTGATTTTCAAGATGAACACTATATGCTTTTAAAAAGAAGTGTTTTTTTTTTTTTTTTTTTTTTTTAACTATTTTTACTAACAGGAAAATTCGAAAAAACGAAATTGAAGTGGAATGAAATATTTTCCTTGTAGTTAAAATCGATAAAATACACATTAAAACATGCTTAAAAGCTGACAAAAAAAGATGTTAAAAGATGTTAAAAGATAATCAAGCAGGGCGGTCGCTCTGCCAAGCCAAGCTTAAAAAAAAAACAAGAACGAAAAATCATGCGTCAAGCATAGATTATGTAACACTTTCCAACGCTTCCAAAATAATTTTACGAATCATACTCTTTTATAAGCTAAAAGATAACATCTAAGTAATCCGAATACTTTATTCAGCCCTGTATAGGATCTATAGATTTGTATATATACTACATAGGATGCTAAATTTTAGTTCAGTTAGGAAACACGTAGCACAGTTTAAAATTCTCCGTCTGGAGTTAAATAATACGGAAATGTGTTCCCGAACTTTTGTACTTCCCTGTATAGGATCTACAGAATTTATACACACCACGTAATATACAAAAAGCGATTTAAAATTAAAATCGCATTCAGTAACTTAAAACGCACTTCCAGGAATTATTGTTAACATACAGTAGAGAATTCTTTTGTGTGTCCCTGTAAATGAACGATGACTGCTATACACACAATATTCTGTAGTAAGTCTCTTGTAATGAACCTTATATAAATTTCAATGCGTTTAAAATAGTGAAACATTATTTAAATAAACCGCAGACGATTTTTCTCCATAGACGTAATGTAACGGAATTCTTTTGACTGTCCCTGTAAAGTAAGTATAAGTGCTATGCACACCCTATTCCATATTAAGCTTCTTCTAATGCACCTTAGTGATATATATAAATTTCAATGCGTTTAAAGTATTGAAACATTATTTAAATAAACCGCAAATGATTTTTCCCCATAGACCGCAATGTAACGGAATTCTTTTGAGTGTCCCTGTAAAAAAACTATAAGTGCTACACACTTCCGTTGAAATAGGGAACATGCTATAGATAACGATTATAACATATAAAATTTGCAGGGCAATCCGAGCATATTTACGGGAGTTAGAGCACGGACAGACGGCAGACGGCAGACGGCAGACGGCCAGACGGCCAGACGGCAGACGGCCAGACGGCCAGACAAACCGAAGTCATAAACACTTTTCAACTAGGTTGGAAAGTGTTAAAAAAGCCACACAAACAACGCCAAGAACTGGAATAAAGACCGCTAATGCTTATATACAGAAAGCAACTTCGCAATGTTAAATCGACAAAACATGCCAGATTAAAATATCAGATATCAAACAAACCAAGCGTCGTAGAAAAAAAAAACGAAAACTAGAAGAATCTAAGGAAGAATTTCTTCAATTTAAGACCAAACTCATCTTCATAAGTGATTTATAAACAGAGATATAGCTTTTTTTAAAAAACGTCGAGTTACTTAAAATGATCACTATTTTCTTCGTCAAACTTTTTTTTTTCAAACAAGCTACAGGCCTTAATATTGGGCAGAATAAAAAAAGGATTGCATTTTTGGACAAGTAATTACGTAATCTATGTGCTTTTATAAAATTCAGTGTAAAAAAAAAATATTTTCTATCCTTAATTAGCAAAAAACTGTTAATTAACTTGGCGATTAAAAAATTATGCCAAAACAGAGATAAAACCCGCCAACGACCATGTACCATCTGTATTAAAATAGCACAAATCAGTTACAGGTTATAATATAACCACATCAAATTTCATCTGCAAGTCAGCCATTTTCTTCTGAAGATATTTTTTTTAAATAAAACTTCACAATTATAAGAACACATATTTTATCAAATAATTAAATATGACTGCAAACTGTGGCAGATGATTGTTTCTAACATGAATAAGTATGAGAAATTGCCGGTTACGGATATGGATCTGGGTAGCTCAGTCGCAGAGCGTCGGCATGGTACGCATAAGGTCCCGGGTTCGAGTCCAGGACCAGGTCAATTTTTCACTCATGTTTGTTTAGTGCATTTAATTGTCTGATAAAATGCGTGTTCTTATAAATATTGTAAAATAAAGTAATCAGACGTAGTGTGTTTATGCTTTAAAAATATTTTAAATATATAATTTACGTTTTTAGAAAGATCTTTAAAAATAAATTAGTTTTTGAGGGAAGATGTACCTTCTAAAATGTATACATTAAGAGTTATCGCCATTTAAATTTTCTTTCCAAACGTAAACAAAAATTTTGAAATGAATTAAATGTGATTCATTTATTTCTAAAAATAAAAAAACACGGTAAAGGACAGGCATTTCGTTCGCAGGAATACCTTTCACGTCATCTACTATATATACGAGGCTAGCGAAAAAGAAAGGCTATCGCGGTGCTTTACGCGTATCTTTTTTTACAGACCGCGGGAATCACGTGAGGCTCGAATCCACCAATGCAGGTGTACGAGAAGAGCATCACCTCACTCTAGCGGTCTGTAAAAAAAGATAAGTGGAACGCACCGCGGTAGCCTGTCTTTTTCGTTAGCCTCGCTATATATATAAAACACAAACGGAAATTTCGTTCCGTTCATTTATAACTCGAGATCTGCTGAATGGAATTTGATGGAACTTGCACTGTTCGAGAGATAATTTTTCAGGGAAGGTTTTAGTATGTAACACAACGTTCTACGTATATTAGCTATCGAATTATGATAGAAAGTTCTGTTATTTTGACCGAAAAGGGTACCATTGCTAATTTTTTGGCGATCATTACTGTTGCAGAAAGAAATGAAAAGGCTATACATCTCGAAAATAAAAGAAAAACTGTTACTAATTTTATTTTTTAAAAAAAAAAAAGAAAGAAAAAGAAAGAAAGAAAGAAAGAAAAAAAAAGAGTTTTGATGAGAGAATATTATAAAACGAAAATATTTAATTTAAACATGATTAGAAATGTTCATAATGCTTAAAAAATTATTCAAGGGGCAAGATTTCTATTGAAACAAATTTGGCGATTTATCTTTTGTTTTTGGCGATTTTGATTTTACTTTTGACCCCAAACAATTTGATTTTAAGCCAAAAAGTGTCTTCTTTTGTTGCAGAAAGAATTAAAATAGCTATACATCTGGAAAAATAAAAGAAAAAACTGTTACTAATTTTATTTTTTTTAAAAAGAAAGAAAAGAAAAAAAAGAAAAACAGTTTTGATGAGAGATTTTAGGCCAAAAGGTGTTTTTTTTTTCAAGTGTACGACTGCATTTTCGCAGTATTTTTTTTTTTTTTTTGGTGCTTTTTGGTTAGCCGGGCGCCAGTGATATATATATATATACATGTATATACATACACACACATATATACACATATATCTACACAAATACATGTATATACATATATATATATATATATACACTTATATGTATGAATATATATATATATATGTGTGTGTGTGTGTGTGTGTTCATATATCACTGGCGCCCGGCTAACCGAAAAGTACCTTTTTTTATTCAAATGCAAACTATATTAATGGCAATATACTTCTATTTACTTCTACATATATGAAATTTCGTTCCGGCTGCTTATAACTCGAGTTCTGCTGAATGCATTTTCGTAGAACTTAAACTAAGAAAATTTTTAAGGGAAGGTTTATTGTATAACATATCGTTCTACGTAGCTTAGTTATATAATTATTCTGGGAAGTTCTATAATCAGATCAATCCGATTATGAAAGATTAGCCTTTTTAAAAGATTTTGCCGAATGTATTTCGATGGAACCTATACTGTTAAATAATTTTCTAGGGAACGTTTTATTATATAACGTTGCTTAGTTCTAGAATTATAGGGGGAAATTCGAAAATCGGGTGACCATTTTTTTTATCAAATATTAGCCTTTTCAATATTTGATTCCGATTATGAAAGATTAGCCTTCTAAAAAAGTTCTACTGAACGGATTTTGATAAGAATTGTATTGTTAGTTAGATGCTATTTCAGAAATGGTTTTAATGTACTATATATTGTCCTACGTTGCTTAGTCCAACAGTTATGTGTGAAGGTTATATAGTCAAGTGAACCCGATTCCGAAATATTAGCCTTTTTGATAGTTTTTACTGGGCGTATTTTTTGCGACTTGCATTGTTAAGTAGATAATTTGTAAGGATTGTTTTAGTATATTTTATATCGTTTTGTTGTTTTAGAATTATGTGGGAAAGTTCAATAATCAGATTATCAAAGATTAGCCTTTATAAAAACTTCTTCTGAATGGATTTTGTTAGTTAATTTGTTTGCATTGTTATTTCGATAATTTTTAGTGATGGTTTTAGTATATTGCATATAGTTTTATCATTCTTTAGCAAACCCTAACTGTAAATGACCAAATAAAAGAGTTGGTCCTTAACAGCTAAAATTTTGACTGCACATTAGAAAAAAAAATAGCGCAATCGCGTCATTTTTCAGTAATGTGGAAGGATATTCCACGTAAATAAACAGATTGCTTTCAAATACAAGGTCAAATTAAACGATATATTTCGTTTGATTCAGGGTTCATTTGTAGAAACCGACCAGCGCAGCGGGCGTAGCTTGCTAGTTTTCCTATAAATTAATGAAATCCAGTTGTTAAATTATTTTTGTTTTAGAAGTGAAGTTTCCATTTAAATTTATTGTAACAGTACAATGTTTAATTGAATAAAATAAGGTAAATCTAAGAAATTGCTAAGAAATTCCAAACATGCACAGGGCAACGCAAAAAAATAAAATAATAATAAAGAAAAAATAAAAAATAGATAAATAAATAAATAAATAAATAAAAATCAGCTTTCAGAAATTCTAAAAATTGTTCCGCTATTCATATTATGTATCTTCGGGGTCCATCCTCCCACTTTCAGCCCTCCCACCCAAAGGGGGCACTTTTCTAAATTTTGCCGACACCTCTCATGTGATATATCGTTGGAAAAGTCTGTGAACGCTTAATCATAATATCCATAATCCTATATCTGTTCCTACGAGTCGGATCACGACCGGGTATGGCTCATTCGACTCGACATCAATAGAGCTTTCCGATTTTAGCTCGTTTTTTCACCACCAGGGGGCACTTTTCTATCTCTGGTTCTATGGGCTAGATCACGACGGGGTATATCTCATTCAACTCGACATCTCTAGCCTTAACGATTTCAGTGCCCGGGGTTCATACAGAACAGATTGCGCTACCTGGTGGTGGAAGATGGAACTTGCAGCACGACTGCTATACGGTGCCGAAGGCAGCGGGGACCCGTGTCAGAAGTTAGTTTGGTTAGAGTTTTATACTATTCGATGTGCAAATTAAGGGATTATCCGGTGCCGAAGGCAGCGGAGAACCAGGTCGGAGGTTCGTTCGGTTCGAGGTTTATCTTATTCGAGGTTTTACAAGATTCGAGGCCCCGATATAAATTAGGGGTCCGCTAGCGGGCGAAGCCAGCTAGTGCTAATAATAAAAGAGCGTGATATCACGTTTGATTTCAAATGCAGCGCTGACACGCTATGTACGTATTGCATTTTTATTCATTTCATCGATAAGTCAGTGATATTTTTTAACGGGGGATAACAAGTATTATAACAAGCCACATTTAGTATGTTGTTATTAGTTTAATTTAAAAATCTACTGGTATTTCTAGTTAACCTTTTAAACAATGACTGAAAGTAAAATGTAATTTTAAATTATTTCTCATGTTTAGATTATTTAAATTATGTTTATTCTGTTTAAAAAAAAAAGAAGTGATATCTACAAAAACAACTTTTCAAAAGTAAAAAAAAAGCCAAGCGTAAAAAAAAAAGTTGTGGCTAAAAAATGGTGTGATATCAAATTTCCAAGTTATTATATTACTTTTTTAACTTTTTTCCATTAAATAAGTTATCATATATATAAGTCGAGTGCCTACGTATATGTTAATAGAAATCGTTTTCTCCTGTACTAAATACATCCTAACGAGTTTCTGAAAATTCAATTTTTTTCAAATTATGCATGATGGGCTTGGCGGCCATCTTTTCATATTTCTAAGCACCCAAATTTCTAAAGTAAAAGCGTAATATGTTTGCAATGTAATATGTTTATAACAATTTCGAACTTCAGATTTTAACTACGGACAGATAAATTAGATAAGACTGATATTTTGAGAAATTGATTTTTACTAGTTTGAAATTATTAATTACTGTAAAAAATAAATCATAAGATGAATCTTTAAGATAAGTCATCATTATCTTAAGACACAATTTTCAGATCATACAAATCTATAAATGAAACGCTTAAAATATTTGCTTAAATAACAATTTTGAACTTCGGATTTTAACTACGGATTTGGATGCTTAGAATTTGGTGAATAATTATTGCATCAGATATGCAAGATGGCCGCCAAGCCCATCATGCATAATTTGAAAAAAATTGAATTTTCAGAAACTCGTTAGGATGTATTTAGTACAGGAGAAAACGATTTCTATTAACATATACGTAGGCACTCGACTTATATATATGATAACTTATTTAATGGAAAAAAGTTAAAAAAGTAATATAATAGCTTGGAAATTTGATATCACACCATTTTTTAGCCACAACTTTTTTTTTACGCTTGGCTTTTTTTTTACTTTTGAAAAGTTGCTTTTGTAGATTATTTATACCCGAGACCTTTCGATCGCAAACGCGATCATCATCAAGGGGAACTTTTGACAGAACTGATCATACAAAATATTTGTATGATCAGTTCAGTCAAAAGTTCCCTTTGATGATGATCGCGTTTGCGATCGAAAGGTCTCGTGTATTTTGTTTTGGGTATTTTATCGACTATTTTTACTTTTATACTTATTTATAGGTACCTATCTCCATGCCTAACTTTTCAACGGATGCTCCGATTTTCATCAATTTTATTTTGTTGGAAATGTCTCGTTCTACTAGGTGTGCTATTTGAATTTCATTATAATCTGAATTTTGTTTCTTTGTCTGTCTGTCCTTTGCTGACTTTACAGGCCATCATTTCGTGAATATTGACCAATCGTCCTGTATTTTGATTATGGTGTTAAGATACACAGTAATACATTACGTTTTCAAAATAACAGTTGTATAGTGTTTAATATGTTTTTAATAAGGACAGTTCAAAATTTTCAGTTTATCAACGTCCACTGCACGTCAAAATGAGTGATATATACAGCAATGGGATTTAAAAGGGTTGGGATTGAATTTTGGATTAGTTTCAAAGAGGTAAGAAAAAAGTCATTTTTTCCCCTTAAAAATTACTTGTCTTCGTTCTTCTTCTTTTCGTCTATAATTTGATTCAGAATTAAAGAAAAAAAATAATAATGGTATGCAGAAAATAATTCTTTTAATACTAAAGCACCGATTCTGAGACAAATAAAATGATAATACTATATGTACTGACAGTTGTTTCAGCTTTTAAACAAGAATATTAAAATGTGTAATAATGAATTATTTATTAATTAAATATCGGTTTGAGCCGAAAGCAATTTTTAATACATATTTTTCTTCTCAAAAGACTTTTTAAATTAAGTACATCTGCTTATAACAGTCTAATAAATGATGTCTTATTATACTACGCGAAAAAGAAATTCTGTGTGATTTATTATTCTTTTCCCAGAAGGAAGTAAAAGAATGCAAACGGCAATTGATGGGCATCTTGACATTTGTCAGAATCACTCCCACCACATGCTTAGAATTCTACCATTTGGATGTCATGGAATTCTTGCTTAGTTATTCTTATTTAATTCCTTTCTTCGAATCGAAATAAATGAAATTTATTTTTAATTTTATTATAATTAGTACATGTTCAACTAAAATATTGTAATAATGTATGTTGTTTTTAATAAATAAAAAAAAAATCTACAATTTGTTTAATTTTTCTGTTAAAAAATATGCATCCAATTTTTCTAAATGTTTATATAAAGTCATTATCATATATTTTATTATTATAATTTAAAATATTTATAATTGTAACTGAAGTCGATAATCTACACTGGAATTTTTTTTTTTTTTTTTTTTTTTTTTTTTTTTTTTTTTTTTTGATTTTATGGTATAATACTGGCAGCTGGGGTTCAAGTATTTCACGGTAAAATCAACATTTCTTTTCTCTTGCAGTGTACAAAATCAGGTTTTCACTGAATATATCTAAGTCTCTACTCAGATATGCACAAAAAACGATTGTTTGGTAGGACTCAAATTCTCCCACTCACATGAAGACAAAGTCACACGACTTGTTCCAAGCAACAGTTTTTTTTTTTTTTTTTTTTTTTTGTCTTTAATGTTTGGTAGCTCAACTCTGAGGAAAAAATTCTGTACATAAAGAAGTAAAAAAAAAATCATTAGTTATATTTCAAACAATTAAATTTGCACATCACATGCCTCAATACCAACTCAGCATGCTCCATTTTTATTACTTTCTTCTATCTTTACAAGGAGAAAGTATCGGATTCGAGAAAAAATTCAACTTCCGGTTTTCGGCGGATTCATACGTTTTAGAGGGTTCTAAACAGGATTTGACTGTTTTTAGAAAATGTTTGTCTGTGAATCTGTGAGTGTCTGTTTTTCTGTCTGTATGTGACAAAAATTTTGTGGGCTCTCTGTCTCAAGAACTAATGCACAGAATTTAATAAAACTTTTGGATTCAGTTAGTCCCTTGATATAAATTGCTACGGATTAGTTTTTGGTGTAAATTGCCCAACAGGTGGCGCTGCTATGCTATATTTTTCACGATTTTCATGATAGTTCTATCTCAAGAACTAATGCATAGAATTTCATCAAACTTCAGATTCAGTTAGACTTTGAAATAAATTGGTGCTGATTAGCTTTTGGTGTAAATAACCCAGCAGGTAGCGCTGATAAGCTGCTATTTTCAGGATTTACACGATTTTAACTATAGTCATATCTCAAGAACAAATGCACAAAATTTCCCCAACCTTCAGATTCAGTTAGACGTTGACATAAGTTGTTGTTGATTAGGATTTGTTGTAAATCTCCCAACAGATGGTGCTGCTATACTGCATTTTTCAGGATTTACACGATTTTAGGGATAGTCATATCTCAAGAACAAGTGAACGGAATTTAATAAAACTTTAGATTCAGTTAGACCTTGACATAGATTGGTGCTGAGATTCGTTTTTGGTGTATGTGAAACTTGTATGAGATAGAAGAAAGTTTTGGAATTGGAACATCCGACTAGTTTTGAAATTATGTTAATATTTGTTGAGAACACCATTAAAACCCCTTCGAGACCATGGGTGGATATATGCATTTTCAAAATGTGCGTTCAGCATTTGTTTGTAGTATGACTAATTCAGAAAAGTAATATTTTCCTTTTTTAATTTGGGAATTTCTTCGTGATTAAATAAGTAAAGGTAATTTTTTATGAAAAAAGTGGTGACAACCCATTACAACGCGTGTACTCGGTTACAATTTGTACCCTCCTCTCGGAGGGATTAAAAAGTAATAAACTAAGCACAAAGCGCCGCACCGTTTTGGATCATGTAAAATTGATCCTTCGTCAGATGTAAAACCAACAAATGGTTGGAAAGTTAAATGCCAAGGCGAAATGTACAGGAAAAAACGACGAGCCTGGCGGGGGGGGGGGGGGGGGGGGGAAGGAGAAGAAAGAACAAAGATATGGAAGAAGAAAAGAGTACAACACAGAATAAAGAAAAGAGTGCAGGTATTTACAAGGAAATTAGAGAATATAGAGAAGAAAAATAAATGTGAATAAAAAACATAATTATTAAGGCCGTTTTAGGAACATTTTCCAAGAGTTCGACATGAATGGGGGACGAAGAGATATAATTAAAACGGTTTGTAGATTTTTTAAAGATGAAAAAAAGTTTTATCCAAGTGAGAAAAAGAGATAAGAGAGAAATATTATTATCCTTTAAACTAGTCAGATGTACCAATCCCAAAACTTTCTTCTATCTCAATCATGTTAATACTTCTAATTTCGTCCTCACATCGCCAATAAAATCAATATTCTTCGTCATTCTGTTGTACGTCAGCTGCTTTCGAATCATCGGGTTACCGGGATGCAATCAACTGATGTATACTAAACTACGAAAAGTTCTTTTGGCCTGAACCGTCCGGAACAGATAGCCTCCCAATTCCTTGGTTTTACGATTTTAGCTAATTTTACTGGAAAACACGAAGCTAAAATGCGTGGAACCTAATAAAGAAGATTCATTCCCAGTTCTCGTCAATATTGAATTTGAATGAGAATATCGCCAAATTAGTCTTCTACAGCCAAGTTGGCTTCATTTGTGGCAACCTATTTTTGTCGCCAAATTTGGCGATATTTCGTCAATTGCCGCCAAGCTTGGCGAGAATTTGACGTTGGCGAATATATAAATATATAGTGTTAAGCATTTATGAATAGGAACAATGGTTACAACAATGAAAGAAAATTTGCTTAAACCCTGTTAACTAAAACTCATAAATTAAACCCGTTTATGGATGAATTCTGCTGTCTTGTTTGAAAATGTCAACCACCCTAAAATTTCAAACCTGCTATATCTCCGCCATTTTTTAATATAGAGACAAAACAAAAACTGCTCCGGATTCTCCGGATCAAGGCCGAACATTTAACGGAAAAACCTTTAGGATTTCTAATTTTTTTATACATCTTTTTGAATTTGAAATCTTTAAATGGCTATCACAGCGCCCCCTTCCGGCGGAATATCCCCATATTCTAGTAGGACCTGCTGGCTGCAGCCAAAAACATATTAAAAAATTTTGGTTTAATTATCTGCATAACATCATACACTTTTCGATGATACAATAGTGAAAATCGAACAAAAATCGCGATGGCAGTGACCCCTTTCGTCGAAATATCCCCGAATTCAACCTGGACCTGCAGGCTATGGTCAAAAACATAGAACAAAATTGGTTCAATTATCTGCATAACTTCATACACTTTTCGATGATACAATAGTGAAAATGGAACAAAAATATCGATCACAGTGCCCCCTTTCATCGAAATATCCCCAAATTCTGATAGAATCTGCTTTCCATAGCCAAAAACATAGAAAAAAAATAGGATCAATTTGAAGCATAACTTCATACACTTTTAGATGGTACAATAGTGAAAATGGAACAAAAATATTGAGCACAGCGCCCCCTTTTGTCGAAATATCTCCAAATTCTGATAGAATCTGCTCGCCATAGCCAAAAACATAGAAAAAAAATTTGGTTCAATTTGAAGCATAACTTCATACACTTTTAGATGGTACAATAGTGAAAATGGATCAAAAATATCGATCACAGCGCCCCCTTTCATCGAAATATCCCCAAATTCTGATAGAATCTGCTTGCCATAGCCAAAAACATAGAAAAAAAATTTGGTTCAATTTGAAGCATAACTTCATACACTTTTCGATGATACAATGAAGACACACAGACGGACAGACAGACATTTTGTAAAAACGTGTTTTTCGGAATCTCTGACCCTTAAAACGTGTAAATCCGTTGAAAACCGGAAGTCGAAAAAAATTTCGATTACAATACTTTCTTCTATTATAGATAGAAAAAAGTAAAAATCAAAACAGTGATTAGATGTCCAACAATGGGAAAAAATTGTAGATTTTGAAAAATCTTGACTACATATGTACATATCATTGACATCTCGTACAAACAGCATATCATCTCATACAAATGAGAAACCCTTTTTTGAAGAAAACATGTCCCTTCCCACCAGCACCTGCTGGTGGGAGAATATTATGCCAAACAGGTTTTTTTCCGCCAAACTGTCACTGGAATTTCACCGTTTGTTTCTTTTACTACGAGAACGGAAATAGAAAGTTGCCAAGAAAGGGTTTACCGCCAGAAAGCGGCACCCTTTCGCCGTTTTTTGGCGATGAAAGGTAAAAGATGTTTTCTTCAACTCTCTCGGGAGAGAAGAAAAAAGGGAACCGGTGTCCATTTATATTCGAAGTCAATGGTACATATGAACGGGCTCCTTTAATCTATATTTTAGAGTTCTCTGAGTCGGGCCAATATAACCGCGACTGCAATTACGAGGGTTGAAAACAAAGAGATGAACAAGAGGTAAATTCTCACCGGTTCTAAATAGGAATAGGATCTTCAAGCGAAGTGAATTTAATTTTGTTTATAAGTTCAAAGATGACTTTAAATCAAAACGTGAAAGGATTGTAGATGTTTTCGCTTCAAAGTTATCTTTAAATTTATGAACAAAATAAAATTATCTTCGCTTAATTTTATTGGGTGTGTTTATTAGTCACTTAACTAATGTTTTTATTTCGTGAAATACTGGAGAATTAAATTAGTATTAATATTTATTTGCTCTAGTTTTAGAGGTGTTGTAAGTTTGAGAATATAGACCTTTATAATAAGACCTTTATGTAAAAATAGTTAAAACTCTAAGGTCCAAATTTCAGCAAACTGTAAAATATACAGCAATGTTTTATTTTAATTTATTTAGAATATTTATTGATATTTTCGAATAGTTCAGAATTTATCTAAACACAGCAGTTTCTTAAATAGCTCAAGAAAATATATAGGCATTTCATTAAGATCTGCTGCTTCTTATCTGTTTTCGTTCACTCTATCTGATGATGTTGCATCATAAACAATATTTAGTTAACGGAACATAAAAGCTGAACATCCAATTTTAGACAAATAGATTTCAGCAAATCCTATTACTTTTGTCATTGCTTTCCTATTTAAGGATGGCCGTATCTTACAAAATAAATCATTTCATCTAATTTCCTCCAAAGGATACATCAAGTTTTGTAATTCAAATGTTGCACCGAATCTTTTGATATTGTTTATACTCAATTTATTTCACGGACTGAAAAAATTGAATGAAATATTTTAACTGTCTAATTCGGACATACATAATTCAATCTTTCATGGGTGCCGGCAGAGCAGAATAAAAGAGAGGGGCAAGCTTCTGGAATTGATGTGAATGTAGTACGCATTTTTGACTGCGTTTTCAAATTATTCTATATATAAGAAGAAAATATTGAATTTGTGAAAATTTTGGACGTCTGGTTTTCGAGGGATTTATAAGTTTTAGAAGTTAGACACTATTTAGATACGTTAGAAACGATTTGGCTATTTTTAGAAAATGTCTATCTGTGTGTCTGTAAGTATGTGACACAAATTTTGTGGGCACTCTAAGTCACGAAGTACTGAACGGAATTTATTAAAACTTGAGCCCATTTAGACTTTGCATAAATTGGTGCTGATTCGATTTTGATATGTATCGCCCAACAGGAGACGCTGCTATTCTGCATTTTTAAAATTTTCCAAAATAGCTATATCTCAAAAACTAATGCACGTAAATTCATTAAACTTCATATTATGTTAGACCTGGACATAAATAGATGAGGATAAGCTTTAGGTGTGTATAACTAAACAGATAGCGTTGCTATGCTGTGTTTTTCATGATTTCTGCGATGGCTATATCACGAAAACTATTTCACGGAGTTTCGTGTTCTGTTAGACCTTGACATAAATAGATGCTGGTTCAATTTTGACTTTGATCAATCAACAGGGAGCGCTTGTATCCTGTGCTTTGGAAAAAAATCCTAATCTTGTCCACAATTAATTGATGCAATTTAGCGAGCGTGATTTTTTTCGATTATTATTCACTGATCACTGTAATTGTATGCTACATTTTAAGAAAGTCATTATATTTCATATCCATAATTGTTACTGTGTGAGTATGTTATTTAAATTGACGTATCATAATGATATAGAAGAAAGTTTCGTGATAGTAACAACACACTAATTGAAATAAAAAATATAACTGTGAAATAAGTTTAACTGAAAATTTTTTGTTAGAACCTCTCATGGTAGACAGTTTTCATAACATATCTAATACATAAAAAACAATACAGAAATTTAACAGTTAGGAATATAAAATATTCCACAATAAATTTTTACCAGAATTTTTGAAAAAGGAGAGTTGAAAAAATATTTTTTTTCCGTCAAGTGTTGGGGAAGCTCTGTTCCCTGAATCCCCCGTTTAAGGCAAATTTTAAACACACGAAAGTAAAAGGAAAACAAAACTAAAAATTGACTTCCATGAGCGGATTACTTCTGGGAGGCGGCGAAAAGTTTTCTCTCTCTTAGTGTTTCATTATTTTAAGTCGCTTTAAGTAAGAATAAATCTTAGTTCTTTTTATATATATATTCAAAGAAAAAGAAACTTTCGTTAATTAAATTTCGAAATCTAGGGAGGAACAATGGCCCTCCTGGGCCACCCCCTCTTCTTTGGCGGCACCAGTACCATCTTTAGAATGCTTTTTTACTGATTATAAATTATGGTTCTAAAATGCGATGAATAAGTGCAAGTTTGGTAAATGATTTTTTTTTTCAAAAGTGATAAAAATTAAGTGGATTTTTGTTTTTTTTTACTTTATTAACTGCTTTTAAAAATATTTTTTTTCCCTTTATTCATAATTAAAGCCTAAATCTTCCATTATGGAGATTATTACAGAAAGTTCCTTATACAAAATAAAAATACATTTATTATACTTTAAAATCCGTCAGAAAGTTATTTATTTTGTGGTTAATAATTTATAATTAAAAGTAGTTTCAGTGTGGTTATAAAAAAATAATTAAACATTGCTTATTCTTTTTTTAACGATAAATCGTTGAATAAAGCATATTGTGGTAAAATACCTTAAAATAAAATTTTATTTTGTTCACATGTTCTATTAAGTGTAAAAATAATTGACTGTTGAAATTAACATGTAAAAAAGATTTAATGTCAGATATTATTAAAATTTTACTTAGCACTTCTGAAGGAGAGGAAGCTAATTACTTCTCAAATGGACATTTTGTCTATTAACAAGTACGATGCAATATGAAAGAAAGAAATAACAAAGAAAATAACTTAAAATGCAAATAATATCATCTTTCAGTAGAGTACGTGCAAAATTATAAGTCAAAGTTAATATTTTAGAAACTATTTTAGTGGTTCTAAAATAGTTTTTAGAAATTCATTTTTAATTTAAATTATTTGAAATCTATTATACAAAATTCAAATAACCTTTATCAGCATTTTATAAACAAAATGTTATGAAGCAAAATGTTTAGCTATCATATAATATTATTAAATTATTTTGTTAAAGTTCTGTTTTCTGTCTTTTAATGAAAATTTTGTCTTCTAATGTAATCAAAAGTTAAATATTACTAAATTACCTAATTATGTCTCTTCAGCCTTTCCTTAATCAATGGTAAGTTTTATAAAATTTGAAATGTTCCCATTACGAAAGATTCGTTTTTATCAAACAATAGTATTTTATCTGCGTTATTATGAAGAAATATTTTGTAACTGAAAATATAGTTTATAATTGCAATTGACATTTATTACAATAGACATTTTCATCTCAGTTTCAATATTCTTTGCTGCGTTAAAACATTTAACTTTTCTGAGCTTTGTAATAAGTTTAGTCAAAGCTATAAAAAAGTATGCTCTTATCTGTAGGTTACGATATAAATGATTATGTTAGAAATAGTTTTATCTAAAATATTTCTTTGTTAATTTTTCATATTAATTTTTATTGCTTCAATGTAATCTTTAAAGCAATTCTGAGTTCTGGAGTTGCACTCTAATATGTTTATTATGTATTCAGGTTGAGTAAAGCCTCATGTTATAAAAGTGAAAATAGTTTACATTGTATAACATGATATTTAATTCAAAGGAAAGTTATCTGAATCTTCTCATTTAACATAGGGAAATGCTAATTAAAGTCCTACATAATATTACAGATTATGTAAATACTTTACAATAATTCTATTTCTAATCAACATTCATTAACGCTCTTTTTTTAGACAATAGTTGGTAAATTGTATTGGATGACTTCATATCCTGAAACTGCTGTTATAAGTTTCGTTAATGAACTGTATCTTAATCTTTTGATATTAACTATGATATATCGATATTTATTTAATTCTGTTGCATAGTTAGAATCTTAAAACTCATACACTGAAAAAAAAGAAGAAAAAAATCTGTTGATTTTACAGTATAATACTGGCACCCCAGCTGCCAGTATTATACCGTAAAATGAACAGTAATAACAGTAAAATAAACAGCAATACACTGAGCGGTAGTTTATTACTGTTCATTTTACCGTTTATTACTGTTCATTTTACGGTATAATACTGGCAGCTGGGAGGCTAGTATTATACTGTAAAATCAACAAATTTTTTTGCAGTGATATAATGCAGATCTTCTTCTAATTTATACATGTTTGATAAAAATAAAGTTTTCCAACAGTATCTTTGCTAAGTATAGTTAAATATATACGTATATATGTATATAGTTTACTTTGATATTCTCCGCAAATATATACACCGCAGAAAAATATGTGAATTCATGAGTATTTTCTGTATAATTTTACGGGAAATGCCACTTTTTTTTAAAGATAAACTGTAAAATCTCCTAAATTTGCGTCGTGAAAATATCATTTTGGAATTCTTGCATATTTTTACGGACGAAACCTATTTTTTTTGCATTTTGTAATTTACTAGGAATTGTTGGGCTTTACCCGTAACTTTATTTGGATATTATTTTTTACAGAGTAATTTACGTATGAATTAAAATTAAGGATTTATAATTAGCATAAAGTTTAAAATTAATATTAAATCGAAATATTAATTTTATTAATAATCATCTCAATGCTGATAAAAACATGCTGAAAAAATATGCCTAAATAAAAATACATTTTAAAGTATTAAATTTTTGGTTCAAGCATTTTAAAAAAAAATCTATAACTATGTCATAGAGTACATTTATGTATTATGAAAGTTTCAGGGCATATAAAATTAATAATTTAGTAATGAAGATCTTATTATTTTTTAATTGAGTTGTTTAAACTTTTTTTTTTATAAATTGCATATCGTAACTCAAACCAAGATTTCTTTTGTAGTAATGAAATATTATTTAATTTTTTAATTTGAATAACATTCATTTCGTTATTGTTGAATTTAAACAAATTAAAATGTCTGAATATAATGAGAATTATTTTTTATTCACCCTCTTATTATTCTCTAAATAGATTTCTTTTGTTCTAAAAGATATACCATTTGAAGAACAGCCTTTTTAAATCCAATTTCTATTCTTTAGAAATATAGAATATTTATAATGATGATTATCACATAAAGTGCACTTCCTGATTACATTTTTGAAGATGATTATGGCTTTGAAATTTTTTGCAAAAAGAAAATCTTTCAAAAAACTGGTGATTATTTCTTTGGGTTGGGCTCTTTGTATAATTTGAAAGAAAACTTTTTTCTTTTATTTCTTTTTTTTTTTCTAATTTAATCTTTTTTGGACTAAAATTAATATAATATATAAAAAGAATTTTGATTACAATAATTTGCCTTACTTTTGAAATTAATTTTTTTTAATAATTTGTTTGAATTAAAGATGTAAGAAGTTTTAATAGTAGATGCTTATCATAAAAAAATTATAATAAGAAAGAAAAGTTATAGTTTGCAATTATATTTCAGACTATTACAAAAATATATTAGATTATGAAGCATTTATCAACATTACAAGAATATTGTTATGTAATCTTTTGTTTTATTTTGCTAGCACGAACTCTAATTCAACAATGAATAAAGTGTCACTTAATGTATTAGAAAACAAAATATGTATGTAAAGCAATGTATAGGAAAACTATTTCTATCTTTAATTTGGCAAGAAAGTCTTGTGATTTCATCACAAATAACATTGATCACTCTCGACAATACAGATCCTATTATTGGAAGAATGTGTTTCCTGCAACTTCTCAATCGGCTTTTGGGGCCAAACGTTGTTGATAATTTCTCCAATATAGTCGTCAAGTTGGGCCTCTATACTAGCCAATACTTTATACTTCTTATTCACATATGCCCATAACATTATTTTTACACTAACATAGTGCGTATAAGACGAAACCATTTATAGCATTTCGTATTAAAAATTAAATTTCGTTAAGTTAAAAAACGTATAAAATGACTGAAAACCACATCGAACTATAACTACACATATACCAGATTGTATTCAAATATTTTTGCGTGGCTGCTTGCAAAAAGAATATTGTACTACCCATAGTATACACAGAATGCTTTTAACTGAAACACGCTCAACAGAAATGAAAACGTACTTTCAGCAATTACCATCCATAGGTGGTGGTAACTCATTCATTTTTTTCGAGTGGCCCTATAGAGGAAATTTGATAATTTTTTCAAGTATTTCAAGAATATATATCTTTGGAATCTCATTTTCCATGGGGATATACTATAGTATAACTCAGCAACATATATCGGTTACATTTTCCTCTTAATAGAATAACATCGTTAAAACTCACTTCAAGTAATTACAGTCAATAGATCGTATTGTATTCGAATTCGTTTGATAATTTTCTGGCATTATGACAGCATAATTAGTTCCTCATTATAAAGGTTTCTAGTAGTCGAATGAGTTTTATGAATGTAATCGCATTGTCTTGCGATACTAAGATTCGAGCGAGAATCGGAATTTTATCCTGTCTCTTTTTAAATTTCACAAAATGTGAAAGATTTTCTGTAATTGGCTGTCACTGGAATTTATTGCCAACAGTGCTACTTTTTTAATTAAAGAAATTTCAAATATTACCAGGACTTCTGTATAGTATTTTTTTTTAATTAATGAGATATATTCCGTGATTAACCCCTTAATCGTCGCACCCGATACATTCACGGGCAGGGTAGGTTACTTTTTTAAAATTCAGATTGTTTGATTCCCACGAGTTTTTTAAAATTGTGTAATTGGCTTTATGCTCGCATTATTGTATCTGTCATTAAGTAATCCGAATATTTCTACTTAAAAAATTGGTGGCAATCAAGCAATCTGAATTTTAAACAAGTAGCCTACGCTTATCGGGTGCAACGATTAAGTGGTTAAATAAAACAAAAGCTACTATACAGGAATTCTGGTAGGATTTTAGTTTTTTTTTAATATAAAAGAGGCTAAGTTGGCAACATTGGAAGTTATGTTAAGTAGGTGATTCTGATTGCCTGGGTAAAAGTATCTTTTTATAAAGGATAAACGTGTCCATGCGTAACTCTGACGTCATTTTGCGAATGGCAACACTTGACGATGAAATTTCGATTTTGCGATTTTTTCCACTGCAATTTTTTTTTATTTCTAAACATCGCACATTTTAATTTTTCAGACCGTCGAATAGAAAGGGAAATGTACCTTCAAACGCCATTTGTTTCAAAACTGTATCGCAATATATTCATTTTTGATGGGTTTCTTAAAATAATTTTCAAGCATGACTTTTTTTTTATCTATCTCTATCGCGTGCAGCCGATTACGAAAGATAAATCCGTTTGCACTTAAAATGAGATAAGTAGTTTAGAATTTGCTTCCGACTTATATTCCACGTAATAATACATTTTGAAACTTTATTTGAATAGATGATTGATGTTTTTCACATAAAAAGGATTTTTGGTGTTGTTAGCGGGAAATCTAAAAAAATATATTAAATGTAAAAAATCTATTAGAGTTTTAAAAAAATAATAATAATAGTTTTTACCTATAATTTGCAACCCGGTAAGCCCGGGCTGGATCCCCTTGTGTATATAGTAGTTAGGTCACATACAATGAAGATTTAGCAAGAGACATATGATTTTTATTGGATCTTATCTAGTATAGCTGCTTTCAGAGGTAACTTTTCAAAGAATCCATCCTTAGAGTTTTAGAAGCCAGTGCTGCTGTGAGTTGCAATCTTTTGGTATGAAATTTACTTTTGTGCTACCGATAAAGGAATATTGAGGTGGATTTGATTTGATTTGATAGCCTGAGAGGGACAGCTCAGACGAGGAAACCAAGTCCGTAGAGCATAATGTCCCTCCCGGATTCCTTTCTAAAGGTACATTATAAATAAATAAATAAATAAATACAACTTTCAAACACATGCCCTGCCTGGGGAGAGCCCACACGCGACATGGGGCAGGGTGGCTTTGAATGACATAAAACTAAGAAGTATACAGATATATTCTTCACTGCCGGAAATCGGATTTCCTACGCGACATTGGGAGTGCAATTGGCGGTAGATTTAGTTGGTTCACGGAACCTCATTGAAAGTTAATTTATCATTTTAGTGGTCTTCATCTATCTGGTGAAAGAAACTTTTAGTATGCAGAATCTTTTTGCCAACTAGTACACATTTATGAATGAGTTAGTTTAAAAGTTGGGAAAAGTTGCTTCTGTAGTTCATCTTATTATTGGAATTAATTGGGGTCTTCTTATTAAATTATCTCTATTCACTGATTATCCATTTTGAGTTTGTTAAATAAATTTGTTATTTCTTTGTTAATCTGGTCTGACTATTGATATTATTACAGCAAATATGCAAATCGGCGGACCCAAGTGTTTGCCGCAATTCCTGTAAACGTGTAAACGAATGATAAGTGTAACGCAAATCTTATTCTACAGTGTACATGTTTCTGCGTATCTCAATAACATTTAAGAATATTGTTATTAGTCGAAAATTATAATTGATATGCACTTTAAAATGTTATGGAACACAGACCATAATGTATCCGAATTGTTTTTCCTTTTGCTGAAAATGGCGATGCTGTAAAAAAGATGTTATGAAAATAAATGCTACACTCTTCATTTTTAATAGGAAATGTGATGACGCGAACCTAATTAACATAATATCCATTTGGTAGCAATCAAGACATATTTACAAAAGTTAAAGCGTAGAAGAACCGACAGATAAACATGTAGACAAACCGATAACATAAACACATTTCAATTATGTTAGAAAGTATTAAATATTTTTTTCTAAAAATGTCATCAATCAAATTTCAAGATGTACATCCCCCCAGAAATGTTATCAAGTGGAGAAGATAGTATGAGGAAATGTTATTTTGCCGTGGTTTACATTTAATACATTTCTATAAAACAAAGAGCGTTTTTATATTTAAATGCTTTTAATTTCACAATACATATAAGGTAAAGCCAGGAGAGATGACGCAGTCGGAGAGATTGCGCACATAGAGGTTCGGAGGGAAGGAGTAGAGTGAGCGCGCAGCGACTACAGGTAGTTGTACAACAGCAGTAGTGGAGTGTCTACTTGAAAGTGCACATTGATTGTTTGGGCGTCTAAGATAAAGCATTGCTATTTTGTTCTGTTTTCCTAAAGTAAGTGCTTGAATTTTCATAGCTATTGGTCAGAATATCTATACAATGTCAGTAGTACAATATATTTTAAACTTAATCGATTTCTCATAAGCTACTAATCTAGACTAATAGTGTGAACATCAATGGTTCGTTTTAGTAGCAGCCATATGTTTAAATAAAAGGCCGCGCAATCTCTCCTACCGAAATTGGAGAGTTTGCGCATCTGCTACTTAAGAGAGATGGCGCATTGTTCCCATTAGTTTTCATGCTAGGAGAGATTACGCAGAATATTGGTAGATTTGCATAAAAAGAAAGTAAAAATGAAAATGGACTAATTTTAAGTTAAACGTGTTATCAAGTAACTTAATGGTATTTTGTAATCTTATCTGGACTTGCTTTTTCTGATTCTTTAATTATTTTTCCTTTAATTAAACATTTTTAATCGTTTTTAAAATTATTTCCTTTTTCTGATTCTTCAATCATTAGGTTGAAATATTCACTTCTAATACAATAATATTTGTTCAGAAAAAACCTTACTACAATGTCATTTAAGTGTAATAGTCATTGTTAAGAATTTAACTGTAGTTATTATTAGTAACAATCTCTCCTACCCATGTGCGCAATCACACCAACCCTGTAAGGACAGATTGCGCAAAATAACTTTCTTAGTTTTATTATAACTGTTCTATTAAATTACAACATAACAACAAAATAGCAATGGAAATGCATAAAAAACAAATGAAGTAAAATTATTCATGGATAATTTAGCAAAAAAATAATATTTAGATTTTTCGTTGTTATTCTTTTGAATTGTGCGCAGACTCTCCTAGCTTTACCTTAATTCAAACTTAAATAAGTTTTTTTTTCTTCTTCCGTTTCTCTTCTTCACCAGCATACAAAGTTTAAAAATTGTTCTTAGTTATCTTATTTTTTATTTTCAAGTAACAATAGATAATCATTCTAAATTTCTCCCCCCCCCCCACACACACAGAGGCTATTTGGTCAGCCATTATTTCACATTCAAGTTCAGATCAAAACAAAAAGCATGGACAATGATTGGCGATAGAGCTGGCTGCGCTTTCTCTCTTTCGCCAAGCTTGTGCTGAAAATGTGAGGCTTTCTGAAAAAGCATGCCGGTCTGTTTTACTATCATCAAACTGGGGTTGACTGTGTTCTTCCTCGGAGTCAAAAGGCTGATTTTTAGTAGCTCTCTTTGCGCACTTGTATTTTGCCCATTTTTTTTTTCGAGTTTTGAAGATTACTCAAACATTCTATAATCAATCTCTTCTTAGTTTTGTTTATTGCTGAATTGCACAAGGACCGATTCAACTCGTTCCGGTAGTGCGAGCCCGTCACAAGACATACCTTTGAAAACGTGCGACCTCGAGTGGTCTCTTTCTTGGAAACAGTTGGCACTATAGAGATGCACTGGAAAATGGGCTCAGTTGTGAAGATGACCCAGCAATGTTCTCAGTTGTGAAGATAACACACCGGATTGATTGGAAGTTTAAGTCTAGCCCGTTGAAAGCAAGCCCATTTTTAGACAAATATTATGTTAAACATTTACTGAAAGGCAACCATTGCTAGTTAAAGATATTCTTTTATGAACGATCTCAAAACTCAGATTACTATCTTATCACTGACTTGGTAATAACAAAACAAGCAATAGTTTTCAATTAAAAAATACAGAAATTTGAATTTATTTACCTGATAAAGTTTCGAGATCTGAAAATATGTGATTTAAAAAAATTGGCGACTGTGAACAGCAGCAATAAATCAACTCTTTCTTCTTTCTCATGCATTATTCCTTGCCAAAATGTGACAGTTTCATGCCCTCGCCCTAATCTTCTAATATCTTAATTAACAGCTAACTCGTTTATAGACCCTAGCCTATATTTGGAATTCCTCCTCTATATTGTCGAAATTAATTTTCGGAATAAATAAGAATTGTGACCTATGATTTTTTTAAAACAGAAATAGATTTCTAGAAGCTTTAAATATGGAAATACAAAAATACTCTCAAAATTGGGTGATCGTAGGGAAAATTTCCGAGCACAATTTCAGTATGGAGATGACTCCCTAAGCTTAATTTTTAACGTAAATTGAAAGAAGACATAATTTCGAGTCGAATTCCTTCGGTGTTTTCTTTGACAATTTGGTGTTTAAAATGTATGGGGTATTCTCTCTCTTTTTTTTTTTTTTTTTTTTTGGCTGACTGTACATTGAAATTTCAATCCTTGAAATTCAATTAACTTCCAAAATCTATCTGTTTTGTTGTTTCGACGCGATGTAATTCATCACAGTTTGAGGTGAAAAAGTTAACATTAAAAATAATTTACTGAAGCAGATGAGTTTTTTTTTTTTTTTTAATACTAATAGCTTCTTTAAGGTATTTTGTTATTAAATAATAATAAAAAAAATTAAATGTGAAAATTCTGATTAAACTGATTGTTTCAAGATGGAAATAAACCTAATTATTAAATGCTATTGCTTATTAATCTATGATCAAAAGATGCCAGTTTAAAAAACATTCTTCTGCCATACTTTCTGCTTGAAAAATATAAACAAACATATATATAATCATATAAATATAAACATGTTATGGAATAAATTATTGTTTTAGTGTGCGATAAAATATAGCAAATTACAATTAAAACATACATAAATACAATTAAAACATATAAGGACAATAATTAAGATGATTGAGCATTATTTACACTTTATATAGTTACTGTGATTGTGCGTTAGCCGATCACCTTTATTTTAAGTGATACTAATGATCAGTTTTTAAAACATATATAAATACAATTAAAACATATAAGGACAATACTTAAGATGGTTGAACATTATTTACACTTTATATAGTTAATGTGATTGTGCGTTTAGTCGATCGCCTTTATATTAAGTGATTCTAATGATCAGTTATAAAAGTCTATAAAATATGCATTGTATAAAAATAACTGTAAAAATAACTTATACAAAAACACATAAAGTATATATGGATAACATTCCATTTTTCTCTATATATATTTTTTTGAAGATATTAAAACTAATAAATAGAAGTATAAAATCTTAATTATTTTCGGTAAATACCATTTGATATATAAGTAGATAGAAGGTACAATATGTATTATATAAGAATTCATTAACTTATTAGTAGAAGTATAAAAAATTAATTATTTTATGTAAATTCTATAATATATATAAGTAGATTACCCTAGATGGCAGCACCAGCACTATGTATTAAAAGAATATATTTTTTACATAATATCTACTCTTGGTAAGAATCTTTGAAATACTATGTAAGATTAATTTAATTCTGGTTAAATTTAGTTCATATAATAGTATTTTGTACGATGTTAATGTAAAACTACGATGATATTATTATTTTTTACTATTTATATATATTATTAAATCTAATATAATAAATATGTAAATCAAACTTAATTTTGAATAATTATTATTTCAATAGAGGGCAGCACATTACTTGACAAATTAATGTTAATAATATTTTTAATTTACCTATAGAGGGCGCTTATCGCTCGTGTATTTACATTTTACTTTTAAAGATTAAAATTAAATGGAAAATTTGTATATTCACAAATATAGATTTGTTTTTGAGTGTATTTATCACAAAAATATATTTGTTTGTTTTAAATCAATTTGTGTTAAGGTGTAATAATTAAGGTGTTATTTCAAAATATGTTCTCTAAACTTAACTTTCAAATAATTTCTCTCAACTTGACTATATCATCAAGTATTTGATATGTGCGCCATGTGGTCGTATTTCCAACTGTTATCTGGTAAAAATTCAGTATAGTGTTGTATACGGATTTTTGGATAATTATTGTGAGTAAAATATTTTATCTATTCTTTACAAGTTTTTTATTTCCAATTTTGTTATTTCGAATTGTTTTCTGGTAATAATTCAGTATACCTGGATGATTATACTGATCTTAGCATTTATGCCAGTATAATTATGAAATACTGAATTATTTTTTAAAACACGTGTGGGTACATCTAGGCTGAAGATTATACATGCACCTGTTTTTTCTTATCCAATTATAATTTAAATTTCTTGTTATCCAATTTTCCATTATATTTAGTTCATATTTCATTTCTTCATCCATTTGTATTCACTTAATATCAACTCCAAATTATTAACATTTTATGGTTTATTATATATACATATATATTTTTTTTTTTTTCACTCTCTCTCTTTTTAAATAACCTTCACATTTTCAGTATTTTTGGCCAATTACCATTGAAGCACAAGCTATGGTAAAATTATGATTGCACTTGTTAATTTATTAACTATGTGGTATTTTGTCAACACATTATTATTAATTATAGCTTTGGAGATTTATTTAATTAGAATGTTACAAGAACTTGATATGTTTTTTGAAATTCAAAGATATATATTAAAACTATTATAACTATATATTATACCTATATATTATTATAACTATATATTATAAACTATATATTATTATAACCTATATATTAAAACTAAAAGGTATTTTCGTCAAATCAATTTTTCAAATGAAAATGAACCATTTGCGCATGCGTCGAATTAAATCTACAACCTAACCAGATTTAAGAGTAAACAGGAAGGAGAAAACGTTGGCCGATTGGTATAATGCGTGGTGCTTTTCTGTTCCGATCATAGTGTCGGTTCGAAACCCACTTTGAACAGAATGATTTTTCTTATTTTATTGGCATTAATTCATTTTAATAATGCATTATTTAATTCAGGAGGAAAAGTTATATAGTTTGTATTATTTTTATTCGAATGCTTTGTAATTAAGTAAAATTTAATTCCCAGGAATAATTTGTTTTAATTACTAAATTTATATTAAAGTATTTAAATTAAAAGATCGTGCATGTAATTATCAATTAAATAAATTGAACTGGTCTACAATTTTTATTATATTCGGCATGACCATTATCAAGATTTCATATATATAATAAGATAAGTATATGATTATTTTTTGTAAAAAAGGAAAAATAAAAGGCGAGAAAACAAAAAGAAGGAAAAAATATTCATACAAAAACTCTAAATTATCTTGATATCCATGATTTAACAACTAAACAATGTGTGAAAATTGAAAATATAAATTGAAGTAGTTAAAAAATATGTATTATAAATCGTTAGCTGCAAATAGCAAAGTTTAAATTCGGGGTTTTAGAATCAGACTCATAAAAATTAATTTAATGAAAAAATTTAAAAGTCGTGTAGTTTAAGAAACAGAAATACTAAATATTGTTATTTTTTCAAATATTGAGACTGTGGTAAATAAAATTTCACAACCGACATTATTTGTTTAATTACTTATTTTTTGTTATAAATATTTAAATTAAAAGACTTTTCATGTAGTTATCGATCTACAAAAACAACTTTTCAAAAGTAAAAAAAGGCAAACGTAAAAAAAAAAAAAAATCCGTAGTTAAAATCCGAAGTTCAAAATTGTTATTTAAGCAAATATTTAAGAGTGTCATTTATAGACTTGTATGCTCTGAAAATTGTGTCTTAAGATAATGATGACTTATCTTAAAGATTCATCTTATGATTTCTTTTTTAGAGTAATTATTAATTTCAAACTAGTAAAAATCAATTTATCAAACTATCAGTCTTATCTAATTTATCTGTCCGTAGTTAGAATCTGAAGTTTGAGATTTTTATAAACATATTACATTGCAAACATATTACGCTTTTACTTTAGAAATTTGGGTGCTTAGAAATATGGAAAGATGGCCGCCAAGCCCATCATGCATAATTTGAAAAAAATTTAATTTTCAGGAACTCGTTAGGATGTATTTAGTACAGGAGAAAACGATTTCTATTAACATATACGTAGGCACTCGACTTATATATATGATAACTTATTTGATGGAAAAAAGTTAAATAAGCAATATAATACCTTGGAAATTTGAGATCACACCATTTTTCAGCCACAACTTTTTTTTTTTTTTTTTTTTTTTTTTACTTTTGAAAAGTTGTTTTTGTAGATATCATTTCTTTTTTTTTTAAATATATTGAACATAATTTAAATAATCTAAACATGAGAAATAATTTAAAATTACATTTTACTTTCAGTCATTGTTTAAAGGGTTAACTAGAAATACCAGTAGATTTTTCAATTAAACTAATTACACTCTTAAAAATAACATACTAAATGTGGCTTGTTATAATACTTGTTATCCTCCGTTAAAAAATATCACTGACTAATCCATTAAATGAATAAAAATGGAATACGTACATAGCGTGTCAGCGCTGCATTTAAAATCAAACGTGATATCGCTCTCTTTTATTATTAGCACTAGCTGGCTTCGCCCGCTAGCGGGCCCCTAATTTACACCGGGGCCTCAAATCTTGTAAAACCTCGAATAAGATAAACCACGAACCTCCGATCTGGTTCCCCGCTGCCTTCGGCACCGGATAATCCCTTAATTTGCACATCGAATTGTATAAACCTCTAAACAAACGAACTTCCGACACGGGTCCCCGCTGCCTTCGGCACCGTATAGCAGGCGAAGCATTAAAGTGGGAGGATGGACCCCGAAGATACATACTATGAATAAGCGGTCACAGGCCTTTCGAACAATATATCACATGAGTAGTGTCGGGGGGCGCAAAATGTGGGGGTTTCACCTGTGGTGCATAACAAGAATAATTGGTCACAGCCCTTTGTAACGATATGTGACATGACGGATATCGTAAAATTTAGAAAAGTGTCACCCCCCCCCCCTTGTGTAGGCAAAACGCGCTCCGCCCCTCCCTATAATTTTTGACGCAGCTTTATTTTTAAAATTTATGTTATGTGTTATAAAATATCGTAAAGTTTCAAACAGATAGCCTTATTATACTTCCTAATTTTGTTCACGCTCCTCCCCATCCCCTCCCCGAACTGTGACGCGCCATTCTTTTTTATAATTTTTTTATCATGTGTTATAAACTATCTTAAAGTTTAAAACAGATCGCATTGGAATTTAATATAGTTGCTGAAATTACTATTATATGCAGAATAATATAGAAATAAACCCTCCTTTAGATTGTAATTAAGATATATGAACAATTTTTAGAATTTCTGAAAGCTGATTTTTATTTATTTATTTATTTATTTATTTATCTATTTATTTATTGTTTATTTATTTATTTATTTATTTATTTTTTTTTTTTTTTTGTATTGCCCTGTGCATGTTTGGAATTTCTTAACAATTTCTTAGATTTACATTATTTTATTCAATTAAACATTGTACTGTTACAATAAATTTAAATGGAAACTTCATTTCTAAAACAAAGATAATTTAACAACTGGATTTCATTAATTTATAGAAAAATGACGTGAAAGGTATTCCTGCGTACGAAATGCCTGTCCTTTACCGTTTATTTTATTTTATTTTTTTTTTTTTTGAAAGAAATTTTAAATCACGATAACTCATAATGTATATATTTTAGAAGGTACATCTTCCCTCAAAAACTAATTTATTTTTAAAGATATTTCTAAAAACGTAAATTATATATTTAAAATATTTTTTACAGCATAAACACTACGCCTTATTACTTTATTTTACAATATTATAAGAACACGCATTTTATCAGACAATTAAATGCACTAAACAAACATGAGCGAAAAATTGATCATGGCCAGGACTCGAACCTGGGACCTTACGCATACCGTGCCGACGCTCTGCAACTGGGCCACCCAGATCAATACGCTTGACGGGAATTTCTCATACTTATTCTTGTTGCAAACAGTCATCTGCCACAGTTTGCAGTCATATTTAATATTGTTTGATAAAATGTGTGTTCTTATAATTATGAAGTTTTATTTTTATAAAAAATATCTTCAGAAGAAAATGGCTGACTTGCAGATGAAATTTGATGTTGTTATAACTTGTAACTGATTTGTGCTATTACAATGCAGATGGTACATGGTCGTTGGCATGTTTTATCTCTGTTTTGGCATAATTTTTTAATCGCCAAGTTAATTAACAGTTTTTTGCTAATTAAGGATAGAAAATAATTTTTTTTACACTGGATTTTATAAAAGCACATAGATTACGTAATTACTTGTCCAAAAATGCAATCTTTTTTTTTATTCTGCCGAATATTAAGGTCTGTAGGTTGTTTGAAAAAAAAAAGTTTGACGAAGAAAAAGTGATCATTTTAAGTAACTCGATGTTTTTTTTAAAAAATCTATATCTCTGTTTATAAATCATTTATGAAGATGAGTTTGGTCTTAAATTGAAGAAATTCTTCATTAGATTCTTCTAGTTTTCGTGGTTTTTTTCTGCGACGCTTGGTTTATTTGATATCTGATATTTTAATCTGGCATGTTTTGCCGATTTAACATTGCGAAGTTGATTTCTGTAAGTAAGCAGTAGCGGTCTAGCTCAGTTCTTGACGTTGTTTGTGTGGCGTTTTTTTAAAGCTTGTCTTGGCAGAGCGACCGCCCTGCTTGATTAAATAAAGTAATCTAAACATTTATCTATATTTTGTATAACCATTATCAATAAGATATATGTGTATAACTAAGCAAAGTATATGATTATTTTCTTTGGAAAAAAAAATAAAAGAAAAAAAGAAAGCAGCAAAAATATCCATATAAGAATTATAAAAGAAATCACCTTGATATCCATGGTTTTTCTGGGTTTTAAGATCAGGCTGATAAAAATAAAATTAAAGATTATTTTGTCGTGATGATTAGATTTTTCAATTAAACTAATTACACTCTTAAAAATAACATACTAAATGTGGCTTGTTATAATACTTGTTATCCTCCGTTAAAAAATATCACTGACTAATCCATTAAATGAATAAAAATTGAATACGTACATAGCGTGTCAGCTCTGCATTTGAAATCAAACGTGATATCACTCTCTTCTATTATTAGCACTAGCTGGCTTCGCCCGCTAGCGGGCCCCTAATTTACACCGGGGCCTCAAATCTTGTAAAACCTCGAATAAGATAAACCACGAACCTCCGACCTGGTTCCCCACTGCCTTCGGCACCGGATAATCCCTTAATTTGCACATCGAATTGTATAAACCTCTAAACAAACGAACTTCCGACACGGGTCCCCGCTGCCTTCGGCACCGTATAGCAGGCGAAGCATTAAAGTGGGAGGATGGACCCCGAAGATACATACTATGAATAAGCGGTAACAGGCCTTTCGAACAATATATCACATGAGTAGTGTCGGGGGGGGGGGCGCAAAATGTGGGGGTTTCACCTGTGGTGCATAACAAGAATAATTGATCACAGCCCTTTGTAACGATATGTGACATGACGGATATCGTAAAATTTAGAAAAGTGTCACCCCCCCTTGTGTAGGCAAAACGCGCTCCGCCCCTCCCTATAATTTTTGACGCAGCATTATTTTTAAAATTTATGTTATGTGTTATAAAATATCGTAAAGTTTCAAACAGATAGCCTTATTATACTTCCTAATTTTGTTCACGCTCCTCCCCATCCCCTCCCCGAACTGTGACGCGCCATTCTTTTTTATAATTTTTTTATCATGTGTTATAAACTATCTTAAAGTTTAAAACAGATCGCATTGGAATTTAATATAGTTGCTGAAATTACTATTATATGCAGAATAATATAGAAATAAACCCTCCTTTAGATTGTAATTAAGATATATGAACAATTTTTAGAATTTCTGAAAGCTGATTTTTATTTATTTATTTATTTATTTATTTATCTATTTATTTTTTGTTTATTTATTTATTTATTTATTTATTTAAATTTTTGCATTGCCCTGTGCATGTTTGGAATTTCTTAACAATTTCTTAGATTTACATTATTTTATTCAATTAAACATTGTACTGTTACAATAAATTTAAATGGAAACTTCATTTCTAAAACAAAGATAATTTAACAACTGGATTTCATTAATTTATAGAAAAATGACGTGAAAGGTATTCCTGCGTACGAAATGCCTGTCCTTTACCGTTTTTTTTTTTTTTTTTTTTTTTTTTTTTGAAAGAAATTTTAAATCACGATAACTCATAATGTATATATTTTAGAAGGTACATCTTCCCTCAAAAACTAATTTATTTTTAAAGATATTTCTAAAAACGTAAATTATATATTTAAAATATTTTTTACAGCATAAACACTACGCCTGATTACTTTATTTTACAATATTATAAAAACACGCATTTTATCAGACAATTAAATGCACTAAACAAACACGAGCGAAAAATTGATCATGGCCACGACTCGAACCTGGGACCTTACGCATACCGTGCCGACGCTCTGCAACTGGGCCACCCAGATCGATACGCTTGACGGGAATTTCTCATACTTATTCTTGTTGCAAACAGTCATCTGCCACAGTTTGCAGTCATATTTAATATTGTTTGATAAAATGTGTGTTCTTATAATTATGAAGTTTTATTTATATAAAAAATATCTTCAGAAGAAAATGGCTGACTTGCAGATGAAATTTGATGTTGTTATAACTTGTAACTGATTTGTGCTATTACAATGCAGATGGTACATGGTCGTTGGCATGTTTTATCTCTGTTTTGGCATAATTTTTTAATCGCCAAGTTAATTAACAGTTTTTTGCTAATTAAGGATAGAAAATAATTTTTTTTACACTGGATTTTATAAAAGCACATAGATTACGTAATTACTTGTCCAAAAATGCAATCTTTTTTTTTATTCTGCCGAATATTAAGGTCTGTAGGTTGTTTGAAAAAAAAAAGTTTGACGAAGAAAAAGTGATCATTTTAAGTAACTCGATGTTTTTTTAAAAAATCTATATCTCTGTTTATAAATCATTTATGAAGATGAGTTTGGTCTTAAATTGAAGAAATTCTTCATTAGATTCTACTAGTTTTCGGGGTTTTTTTCTGCGACGCTTGGTTTATTTGATATCTGATATTTTAATCTGGCATGTTTTGCCGATTTAACATTGCGAAGTTGATTTCTGTAAGTAAGCAGTAGCGGTCTAGCTCAGTTCTTGACGTTGTTTGTGTGGCGTTTTTTTAAAGCTTGTCTTGGCAGAGCGACCGCCCTGCTTGATTAAATAAAGTAATCTAAACATTTATCTTTATTTTGTATAACCATTATCAATAAGATATATGTGTATAACTAAGCAAAGTATATGATTATTTTCTTTGGAAAAAAAATAAAAGAAAAAAAGAAAGCAGCAAAAATATCCATATAAGAATTATAAAAGAAATCACCTTGATATCCATGGTTTTTCTGGGTTTTAAGATCAGGCTGATAAAAATAAAATTAAAGATTATTTTGTCGTGATGATTAGATTTTTCAATTAAACTAATTACACTCTTAAAAATAACATACTAAATGTGGCTTGTTATAATACTTGTTATCCTCCGTTATAAAATATCACTGACTAATCCATTAAATGAATAAAAATTGAATACGTACATAGCGTGTCAGCACTGCATTTGAAATCAAACGTGATATCACTCTCTTCTATTATTAGCACTAGCTGGCTTCGCCCGCTAGCGGGCCCCTAATTTACACCGGGGCCTCAAATCTTGTAAAACCTCGAATAAGATAAACCACGAACCTCCGACCTGGTTCCCCACTGCCTTCGGCACCGGATAATCCCTTAATTTGCACATCGAATTGTATAAACCTCTAAACAAACGAACTTCCGACACGGGTCCCCGCTGCCTTCGGCACCGTATAGCAGTCGTGCTCGCACTCTCAAGTTCTATCTTCCACCACCAGGTAGCACACTGAAATCGTTAAGGCTATAGATGTCGAGTTGAATGAGCTATACCCCGTCGTGATCTAGCCCATAGAACCAGAGATACGAAAGTGCCCCCTGGTGGTGAAAAAACGAACTAAAATCGGAAAGCTCTATAGATGTCGAGTCGAATGAGCCATACCCCGTCGTGATCCGACCCATAGAAGCAGAGATAGGAAAGCGCCCACTGGTGGTGAAAGCTAATCGCGTTTGGGGGGCAAAGTGGGGGGATGAACACCGGAGATGCATAATAAGATTAGGCGGTCACAGACTTTTCCAACGATGTATCACATGAGGGATTTGTGCAAAATTCAGAAAATACCTCCCCCCCGCCCCTGCATAATTTGATTAAGCGTTCAGAGACCTTTCCAACGATGTATCACATAAGAGGTGTCGGCAAAATTTAGAAAAGTGCCCCCTTGGGGGGGGGTGCATTTGAAATCAAACGTGATATCACGCTCTTTTATTATTAGCACTAGCTGGCTTCGCCCGCTAGCGGGCCCCTAATTTACACCGGGGCCTCAAATCTTGTAAAACCTCGAATAAGATAAACCACGAACCTCCGACCTGGTTCCCCACTGCCTTCGGCACCGAATAATCCCTTAATTTGCACATCGAATTGTATAAACCTCTAAACAAACGAACTTCCGACGCGGGTCCCCGCTGCCTTCGGCACCGTATAGCAGGCGAAGCATTAAAGTGGGAGGATGGACCCCGAAGATACATACTATGAATAAGCGGTCACAGGCCTTTCGAACAATATATCACATGAGTAGTGTTGGGGGGGCGCAAAATGTGGGGGTTTCACCTGTGGTGCATAACAAGAATAATTGGTCACAGCCCTTTGTAACGATATGTGACATGACGGATATCGTAAAATTTAGAAAAGTGTCACCCCCCCCTTGTGTAGGCAAAACGCGCTCCGCCCCTCCCTATAATTTTTGACGCAGCTTTATTTTTAAAATTTATGTTATGTGTTATAAAATATCGTAAAGTTTCAAACAGATAGCCTTATTATACTTCCTAATTTTGTTCACGCTCCTCCCCATCCCCTCCCCGAACTGTGACGCGCCATTCTTTTTTATAATTTTTTTATCATGTGCTATAAACTATCTTAAAGTTTAAAACAGATCGCATTGGAATTTAATATAGTTGCTGAAATTACTATTATATGCAGAATAATATAGAAATAAACCCTCCTTTAGATTGTAATTAAGATATATGAACAATTTTTAGAATTTCTGAAAGCTGATTTTTATTTATTTATTTATTTATTTATTTATCTATTTATTTTTTGTTTATTTATTTATTTATTTATTTATTTATTTTTTTGCATTGCCCTGTGCATGTTTGGAATTTCTTAACAATTTCTTAGATTTACATTATTTTATTCAATTAAACATTGTACTGTTACAATAAATTTAAATGGAAACTTCATTTCTAAAACAAAGATAATTTAACAACTGGATTTCATTAATTTATAGAAAAATGACGTGAAAGGTATTCCTGCGTACGAAATGCCTGTCCTTTACCGTTTTTTTTTTTTTTTTTTTTTTTTTTTTTTGAAAGAAATTTTAAATGACGATAACTCTTAATGTATATATTTTAGAAGGTACATCTTCCCTCAAAAACTAATTTATTTTTAAACATATTTCTAAAAACGTAAATTATATATTTAAAATATTTTTTACAGCATAAACACTACGCCTGATTACTTTATTTTACAATATTATAAGAACACGCATTTTATCAGACAATTAAATGCACTAAACAAACACGAGCGAAAAATTGATCATGGCCAGGACTCGAACCTGGGACCTTACGCATACCGTGCCGACGCTCTGCAACTGGGCCACCCAGATCGATACGCTTGACGGGAATTTCTCATACTTATTCTTGTTGCAAACAGTCATCTGCCACAGTTTGCAGTCATATTTAATATTGTTTGATAAAATGTGTGTTCTTATAATTATGAAGTTTTATTTTTATAAAAAATATCTTCAGAAGAAAATGGCTGACTTGCAGATGAAATTTGATGTTGTTATAACTTGTAACTGATTTGTGCTATTACAATACAGATGGTACATGGTCGTTGGCATGTTTTATCTCTGTTTTGGCATAATTTTTTAATCGCCAAGTTAATTAACAGTTTTTTGCTAATTAAGGATAGAAAATAATTTTTTTTACACTGGATTTTATAAAAGCACATAGATTACGTAATTACTTGTCCAAAAATGCAATCTTTTTTTTTATTCTGCCGAATATTAAGGTCTGTAGGTTGTTTGAAAAAAAAAAGTTTGACGAAGAAAAAGTGATCATTTTAAGTAACTCGATGTTTTTTAAAAAAATCTATATCTCTGTTTATAAATCATTTATGAAGATGAGTTTGGTCTTAAATTGAAGAAATTCTTCATTAGATTCTTCTAGTTTTCGGGGTTTTTTTCTGCGACGCTTGGTTTATTTGATATCTGATATTTTAATCTGGCATGTTTTGCCGATTTAACATTGCGAAGTTGATTTCTGTAAGTAAGCAGTAGCGGTCTAGCTCAGTTCTTGACGTTGTTTGTGTGGCGTTTTTTTAAAGCTTGGCTTGGCAGAGCGACCGCCCTGCTTGATCAAATAAAGTAATCTAAACATTTATCTATATTTTGTATAACCATTATCAATAAGATATATGTGTATAACTAAGCAAAGTATATGATTATTTTCTTTGGAAAAAAAATAAAAGAAAAAAAGAAAGCAGCAAAAATATCCATATAAGAATTATAAAAGAAATCACCTTGATATCCATGGTTTTTCTGGGTTTTAAGATCAGGCTGATAAAAATAAAATTAATGAAAAAATTTAAAAATCGCGTAGTTGAAAAAAAGGAGAAAATACTAAATATTGATATATTTTTTTAAAAAATTGGGACTGTTGTAAGTAAAAATAAATCATTCAATTAATATTTTTAGTTCTCGCTAAATTAAATCAAATATAATAGAATGTAAATTACAAGCTTAAAATTATTTCACTTCATTAGTTGAGTTTGATGGACTGACACCACCATCTATCGTCTTATATCTTTAGGAATTGCTTACACAGTATAACAATTCATAAAATTTTCAATACTTAATTAATTTAAAAGCATCTAATTAAAAAATAAAAGCATATTTCTAAAGGAACTTTCAAGTTATTTACCGTCAAATCTTGACGGGTACTATCTAGTATATATTATATATATAGTATAATTTTAAATAAATTTCATCTAGGCTAGAAAAATGGGAAAATATCTTTTGAAAAATTAAAGAAAAACTTTTTTGTGAAGTAAATGACATTATCTCAAAACGAAATTTATTGGATTTCTTCAAAATTTTTACGACCATTTCAAGAAAAGTAATTTAAGGAAAGAATGTTAGCACATTTCTAGTTTTGGTGAAAAACACCAGCATTTGTTTTAATTTTTCTGAACAATAATCTGAAAGGAACATAAATTTTAGATATTTTTTCTTATTCTAAACGTATTTTCTCAAAAATTCTTCATAGGTTATATTTAAAAGACACTCATTTTTCTATAGAGACATTTCAATAAAAGCGATTTTTCATTTGGCTAATTTCTTAATTCTTAAGCGAAAATTGTTGAAAATGAACTGTGAAGTCATGAAGTACAGATGTTACTTAACCATTTTCTCTCAACATCCCAGTGTGCCATTAGAATGTCCTAAGTTCGTCACGACTAATTCCAGGGATATAAAAATGTTTCTGAAATTTTAATATAAACCATGTTAAAATTGTGTTAACGTGGTCTCCTCCATATCTTTTATCTTTAATGAAATATGTAAATACTTTTATGAAAAATATGAGTAAGTATAGACTACGAACTAGAAATTGTCGGACAAATTAAAAAAAAAAAAACGTTTGAAGAAATTCTTATTTGATTCAGTACGAAGCAGCCCGCAGCAAAGCCGAAAATATTACAGTGCCCTATAAACATTCCATTTACTTCTGAAAGTCACCTGATTGGTGTATCTTTATGTAGCTGATCAAATAAAACTTTAAAACCTCCAGACTTCGCTACCTAGTTCCATATGCATCTAAAGAATCTTTTAAAGATGCATTGATTAAAAGTAGAAATATTCCTTTTTAAATGTTATTATTAATATTAATGTTATATTAAAGAAAAAATCACGTTTTAAAATTATAATACTAGCACCGTCTTTAACCAACATAAACTTAAACATACTAATTACTTTTTGTATTCTACAAGATGTTTTTGAATTATTCTCATGGTTTCAATATTGAGTTACTTAGAAAAAAACGAAAAAAATCCGGTTTTTTACAGGTTTTTTGTAAAAAAAAAACAAATTTGCCGAAAGAAATTTTGTTGGACAACATCAGATTCGCATTCAGCACCCCCAAAAAATAAAATAATCCACTAAAAACAATTACACCAGAATTTTCCACCTCAAACTACAATTTGACTACGCTATATAGCCTATGTTACAGCTGAGACTGTTAACATGAATTTGCCACCATCACGTTTGAAAATGGTTCTGTAGTTCCAGAGATTTCATGGAAATTGTAATTTAGAATGTTTTTTAGAACGCTTTTCGCTCATCTCACCCTTTTAAATTTCGAGTTTTTTTTTTAAATTTGTTCTTAGAGAACATTTACATATTATAAGTAACAATCATGCCAAATTTCATGTTTCTAGCTCCTTCAGTATAAAGAAATCGATATTTTATAACGTTTTTCACTCCTGCACCCCCCCCCTGGGGGTAGTGGCACCGACATAAAACACAGCCTATGTTGGAGCGGCGATTGTCCCCATGAATTTGCCACCATCAAACAATCGTTACTTCTTTATTATATTAGTATAGATACATACAAATATTAGAAGTTAACACACGTGCCACCGCATGTTTATCGATTCTTTAAAAAAAGAGGATAATTTTACTAGTTTTGAGTGCGACGACCTGGGTCCACTTCTCATTTGGTGAGAAATTGGATATCATTTTGAAAATAAAAAACCGCAAAGTTTAAGCGCACACTTTTGCGCAGAACATTTTCGCAGATTTAGATAGATTAGGAGTCTAGCTTTATAATTGTGATACAATTTGCTCGATATATGCCGATACAATATGTTAATACCTTATGTGAATTTATGAATAATAATAAAGCACAAATTACCTTATTATGTTCATAAAATTTGGAAACAAATGCACTACACTATTAAAAATGTTGTGGTTTATCGAACCAACTTTTGGTGCTGCAGTAGCTGCAACCATAAAATAGTGAAACCTCCTTCCAACATTTGAACTGGAGCTCCAAATGTTGGAACGAGATTTCAGCATCTCGCAGCACCAAAAGTTGGTTCGGCAAAGCACAATTTTTTTAACAGCGTACCGAAAGTTGTCATCGCTATTCGTGTAACTTTGTATTAAAATTGTTAGTGACGTAAACCACGACGACGCACCACGCGATTTCTCCTGTCAGACACTGAACCAATCGGCCACTTTCAGCGCCTAGCAGGTAAAATAGGTTTTTTTTAAACAACTGATGACCATTCCTCAAAATTTAGGAAGAACTTCGTTTTTGCACTACAATTGAAGATCCGATGGCGTCCCCCCAAAATAAAATTGTTTTAACCTGTTTTTTTGGGGGGGTGGAGGGGAAAAGGGGGAAACTACTCTGGGATGGGGGAATCTTTTTTTTAAATAGGTCAATTGGGGTATCGTTAGTTATGCATTTTTCAATTCTGAATCGAACGAGGTAAACAAACCTAGTTGAGATTAAGCCGAAAGGTAAGCTTCCCCGCCCAGTTTGACTTTGACTTTGTTTAGGTGGGGCAAAGGTGGTCATTTTAACTCACGTGGAGATAATTCATCCTTTTTAAAATAGGTGTAGAAGGGTATCGTTTACTATGTATTTTTTAATTCTGACTCGAACGACAGCACCCGCAAGTTGATACGATGATTCGTTGAAAAGTTACGCCAGGTTATATAAATACAAAGTCGACTATTTTATTTCAATGCAGTTAATATAGGTTTTTACAGAAACAACTGATAGGCTTTCACGAAAATTTCGGAACAACTTTATTTTGGCACTTGAAATGAAGATCCGATGAGTATCCCAAAATTAAAGTTGTTTTACCGTGTTTTTTTTCTTCTTCTTTTTTTTTTTGGAGGGGGGGGTAAAGGGGGCATTTTAATTCTTGGAGGTTTAAATAAAAACTTGGACTTCGTATTTATAAAATCTTACATAACTTTGTAACAAATGATTTCATCGACTTTGGAATCGTTTCATTCGATTCAAATTAAAAAATACATAACAAACGATACCCCACTTGACCTATTTAAAAAATTGAATTATCCCCCCCTCAGTTAAAATGCCTACCTTTCCCCCTTCCCCTAAATACCGTAAAATAACTTTATTTCAACGGATCTTCTTTCCTAGTGCCAAAACGAAGTTCTTCCCAAATTTTCGTGAATGCATCACTTGTTTCTGTAACAACCTATATTAACTGCACTGAGGTAAATCGTCGACTTTGTATTTGTAAAACCTGACGTAACTTTGTAACGAATCATTGTATCGATTTGCGGATAATGTCGTTCAATTCAGAATTTAAAAATGCATAACTAACGATACCCCACTTGACCTACTTAAAAAAATTGACCACCTCCCCCCCTCCCTGAGTTAAAATTCCCCCCTTCCCTCCAAAAAAAAAACCGTGTAAAACAACTTTACTTTGGGGGGGGGGACTCATTGGATCTTCATTTCTAGTGCCAAAACGAAGTTCTTCCCAAATTTTCTGAATGGCCATCAGTTTAATTTACTCAATTTTTGATCTAATTTACCTGTGCTATAATGTTATGCGCAGTAACTGACAGTTAATTGTGACCCAAATTAATATCATGATGCGTAAATTTTAACTTTTGATATAAAGTTTGGGAGTTTTGTCTTCTGAGGTTAACAGAATAGATACTAATTTCTGCAAGATCTGATCCATGTAGTTTTTCCCTATGGACAATTGTTTCTATATTCTTTTTACTTACGCTTTAGACCAAATACATTTTTCCTTTTTCTCAAAGGGAATGCATTGAAATCCATTTTACTTACTACTAGAAGTCAAAGTCTGTATTCTGTGAACCGTTAGCAGCTTAAATCTTTTCGGATCAACAAAAAATCTGGTGTGCGCTTTTATTCCCTGTAAGCAAAAAAGAAGGTTTATTCAATGTTATATTTCTTATGTCTTTGCAAATACATGATAAAGAATTTTATGGCATTTCTTTGAAAGATTCCATAAAAGGTATTTTTGAGCGGAACTTTCACATAAAAGCTGTTGGTTTTATAGGAGCATTCACTTTCTTTTTCAAGCTTATTTTTATTTCATATTTCGATATTAAACCTTCAAATAATAGTCACTTTATCGCAACTGTTTTTTTTTCACCATTTCATTTTTGCAATATTGCTTAATATATTTCTCTAACGTACACATCGTTTAAAAATGCTATGGTAACAATAAAGGAGTGTATATTGAATCTAAAAAGTTATCGCAAAGACTTATTATAAATTATTAAACAGCTTCCATTACAAAAAGTAAAAATATTTATATTATAGCCGTCCGGAGGCAAGCAAGTCCGGCAAATTTCGATATACGAGGGCTAACCAGTAAGTAGATTACGTTTTGGAATAAAAAATAAACAAAGTATAGGAAACAAATTTTATTATATACAGATGAAAGCCACACTCAAATACTACTTTTCTACATAGTCACCATACAAATTAAGGCATTTATCGTAGCGATGTACGAGCTTGGAAATGCCTTCGTCGAAAAATTCGGCCGCCTGCGCCTTCAACCAACAGTTCACGTGTTTCACCCATGTTTCGTCACCAGTAACGATGCGATCGAGTAAAGAGTCACCATCCTCATGGTAAGCGTCCAAAAAGTTCAACGCTGCAGCCATTCGCTGATTTTTGTGGTCCTCTGTCAAGATTTTTGGAATCCATCTTGCACAAAACTTGTGGTAACCAAGCTTTTCGCTGATGATTTCGCGCAACAAACTTCGCGAAATTTGTGGAAAACTCAAAGAAAGTTCCGTTATTGTGAACTTATTACTGCACGCACCTCGCAGCTCGCGGGATTTTCAATTAACGCAGACATTTCAAACCGTCACAGTATCTGAACGGAGCACAGCACGAACCTCTCACTAGCACGGCTAGATGCCGACTGAGCTGCGCAACGCTCTGACCCCAAGATGGCCGCGCTAGCCCCGCCCCTAGCGGACACAGACGAAAACGTAATCTACTTTCTGGATAGCCCTCGTATTTTCATCGATCCTGACCCCCAGATCCTAAAGCCTCTTCAGTCCAATCCAAATGCTGATTTATATATACATTTATATCCCATTTTTATGTCATGCCATAGCACCCAATATTTACGAACCGATATGGATGTGTCTGAACATGTGTACAGAACATAATACCAAACTAACAACCGAATGTGTTGGCCAGACTCATCCGCCATGTTGTTTCAAAATGGCTGATACTTATAGATTTCAAAAAAAAAAAGAAAGAAAAAAAGAAGAAAAAAAAAAAAAAAGGAAAAAAAAATTTCACCCTTATGTGTTCGGCCTTGATACAAGTATTCCAGAGCATTTTTTTTTTTTTTTTTTTTTTTGGCCTCGGTCTTAAAAAATGACTGAGATATAGCAGTTTTAAATTCTATGGTGGCAGATTTTGGAAAATCGGGTTTCATTTATGAGCTTTAGCAAATGTTGTTAATCCCAAATTTACTTTAATTGTTTTAACCATTGTTGCTACTCTAATACGCCTAAAACTACACAGTCATATCCGCCTGCATCAAATTCGCGCCAAGTATGGCGATACTTAGCGAAACATCGCCAAATTTGGTAAAAAATAGGTCGCCACAAATGAAGCTAATTTGGCGATAGCTGACTAATTTGGCGAAATTCTGATTCAAATTCAGTATTGACGAAAACTGCGATTGAATCTCTTATGTAATGAGTTCCACGCATTTTAGCTTCGTGTGTTCGAATAAAATTAACTGAATACATAAATTACAAGTAATCTGGAAGATAACTTTTCCTGCCGGTACAGGCCGGATGGACTTTTTATTGTTATTATTGTGAGGTAATTAGACAACATATTACTCAATAATTTAATCACAATATATATGAAATGATGACGCTGAATTTTAATCGATCAGAAAGGAGCATTTAATAAAAGAAAAAATCGTTACATGTTCGGGTCTAACAGAATTTGTAGTTTGATGAAATTCTGTGAATTAGTTCTTGAGATATAGCTATCATGAAAATCATGAAAAATGTAGCATAGCAGCGCTACCTGTTGTGCGATTTACAAAAAAAATCTAATCTGCACCAGTTTATATTAGGGGTTAACTGAATCTAAAGTTTTATTAAATTAATTAGTTATTGAGATAGAGCGCCCGCAGAATTTTTGTCACATACAGACAGACAGACATTTTCCAAAAACAGTCAAATTGTGCTCAGGACCCTCTACAACGTGTAAATCCGCCGAAAACCGGAAGTCAAATTTTTTCACGAATCCAATATTTTCTTGTAAAGATAGAAGAAAGTGAAAATGACGCTGACGTTGTTCTCATTCTCCAAAACAGCATTCACATGCTTTACTAAACTTTGAATTGTAATTCAAATTATACAGTTAAAATTTATGTTTTCGTTATAATAAATACACAACGGCATATATGGGTATTATTTCAAACAAAACTTATTGTTTTTGTTTAACAAAAAATTCTACTTTGAGTCTTTGAATCGAAACTGGACATTGAAACACAAAATTATTGTTTTTAAATGATTGAAAAAACAAAACATTACTTAAAAATTACTTAAAGTTTCGAAATTTAAAATATTAAGGTATCTTTCAAATAGCATTTTCCTTTTTCTTATATTTTTTGCTTGAAGTTAGTGACAAAAAACAATCAAAATAACATTCGATCCAATAGAGCAGCCAAATTTGTTCCATTTTGGCTTAATCGCACTTAACAGTTTCCCTTCAATTTTTGATTTCGCTACCGAAAATAAAGAATTTCACGGATTTGTAGGCGTTTTCCACTTACAAACCTTCCAAAAACAGGACTTTTCATACCAAAGACTTTACGTGCACACATGGCGTATACACGACAAGCTAATAGCACGTGATCTTATCAGGTGAGCACCTCCCAAGCACTAACCGAACATCAGGACGTTTCATTTTGGTAAATTGGAGAGAACCGATGTTTTGCAGCATTGCTTGGCCATTGACTCAGCAATCAAAAACAAATTTTAACGCACTATACAAAATCCGGTATGATATTAAAATTTAAGAACTCTGAGACTCACATGTGATGAATACTAAGCAGTTTCTAAATTTTACTCAGATGCGAAGGAATGTGATAGTGAGCCACTTAATAGCAATTTTAAAAATTATGTATCGAATTTTGGCGTTTTATAACAATTCTGTAATGTGAATCCTTTACTATTTGTAGAAATTCTTTCCTTTTAAAATGGATCGTATTTTCACAAATTTGGTCGCTTTTCTCAATGGTATTTTCTGAAGTTAAAATACGCAAAACAATCTGTTGCTGCAATTATATTTTAGACTTAAAATATAATGAAAATACACATGGAAATTGCTATACTTTATTGATAAGCAACCAATAAGAAAATTAAGACTGATATTTGCAGATAGGAAACGAGAGCTTAAAATAACATCGCTACTAAGGAGAACATTAAAATTTTGTATGATGGAAGTTATTGCACGCATGTTAAACTTTTTAGCATGCGCGCAGTAATTACGTTTTAATCCTGAGCCTTAATATAGCCGTAAATTTTAAAATCTCATTTAGATTATATAATTTTGTAGTGAACTTTAAAAAGGACGTACTTGATATTTTTTATTTTGTTTCAAAGTTATTTCAAGATTTTGCTTCGTAATATTTAATGCTTACATTTTTTTTAAAATTTGAGAGCACTATACAGGGTGATTCATAAAAGATGGGCAGAACTTTAAGGGGTTATAGTACACTTAAAGACAAATAATATTAAATAGGAGACTAAGGGTCCCAGACGTATTCCCAAGGAGATAGGGGGCATTAAAGTTTAGGGTCCGAAATTTCAAATGATTATAAAACATGGAAAAATTGGTCGATTCGTTTGCGGTTTTTGCAAAAAATTTTCTTTATGCCAGTATTTTCTTGAAATAAAATTTTAAAGTTCAATTTCAAAAAATGCCGATAGGGGGCGCTTTAGACTTTGGAGTAACAAACAACTATTTTTTAACGTTATTTTTTGTATTTCTTTAAATGATTTCGAAAGCTTAGACTTAAACTTAAATTTTGATCTAAAAATCTGAGTCCTAACGAGTAGTTAAGTAGCGTAAACTGAAATTTGAAATTTGAAACCCTTCTCCCCCCAGAACAAAAATCAGTTATTCCCGATCTTTGTGTCGTAGATTAGGCTCTAACTACTGCCGCGTTTTGCTAAAATTATTCTTTATGTCAGTATTTTCTTGAAAATAAATTTTAAAGAAAATTTTCAAAAAATTCCGATAGAGGGCGCTTTAGACTTTGGAGTAACGAACAACTATTTTATACCGTTATTTTTTGTGTCTCATTAAATGCTTTCTAAAGCTTAGACTTAAACTTAAATTTTCAGCTCAAAATCTGAATCGCTGAGCGTGGTTCAGTAGCGAGGGGAGGGGGTTCAAATTTCAACTTCTGAACATAGTTCAGTTTGCACTACTTAACCATGCCCAACGATTCTGTGCTGTGATACGAGGCAAAAATACAACTTTCGTCAAGGACTGCATAGTCGGAATTCACTCATAAAGGCACTGGCACAGTTGGAAACGTCGCTCATGCAAACGTTAAAGCTCCATTCCTGACGCTAGTCACCGGGTGAAGAAGGAAACAGAAAGTATGCAAATGTCAAATGGGGAAGAAGAAGAACACGTATGCAAAATTTCGACACGATTCAGGCATAAAAACCACTGAACGGTGAGTCAAGTGTAAGTCGCTGTAGTAATGAATCGGAAGATGGTGCCCTTCACGAATAAGGAAAAGGCTGAGATGCATTTAATTTACGGAGCGGCAGATGGAAATGGTGCAGAGGCACAACGAATGTACGGAGAGCGATTTCCTAACAGGCGGTTGCCTAACCGCAAAACTTTCGAGCGCTTGCACAGACAGTTGTGTGAGACGGGATCATTTCTCGCTTCCCGGTCGAATGCAGGTCGTGCAAAAAAGGACGAATCAGTAGTTGTTGCAGAAGCCATTCTGGATGTAGTAGCGGCGCAGCCAAGTACAAGTACACGAACAGTGGCTAGCCAGGTGGATACCTCACAGTCCACGACTTGGAGGGTACTGAAGGATGAACATTTGCTCCCGTTTCATGTGCAACGAGTCCAGAAACTGTCTCCAGGGGATTATCCAAATCGTATTGAATTCGCCCGCTGGTTTCTGCAGCAGAACGCGCTAAATCCACATTTTGGACGAACTGTGCTTTTCACCGATGAATGTACCTTCACACGTGAAGGTACATTTAACACACACAATGCACATGTATGGGCGGATGTCAATCCACATGCTCATCAGAGACGCTTTTCCATTAATGTTTGGGCAGGAATCCTCGGAGACCACCTAATCGGACCGTACCTTCTTCCTGAACGCCTCAACGGTAAAACATACCTCACATTTCTGCAACATGTGCTGACAGACCTGTTAAACGTTGTTCCTCCACGCATCCGGCGGGTCATGTGGTTCCAGCACGATGGAGCGCCAGCCCATTACGTACGAGACGTCCGCAACTATCTGGACATCACATTTCCGAACAGATGGATTGGTCGAGGTGGTCCTGTTGCTTGGCCTGCTCGCTCGCCAGATCTTTCACCCCTCGATTTCTTTTTTTGGGGACGATTGAAGGCTCTTATGTATGAGACACCCATTGAATCCCCCGAGGAACTGGTCGCCAGACTTTCCGCCGCTGTAGGGGAAGTGCTCGAAAAGCCTGATGTTTTCGCGAATGTTCGCCGTTCCATTCGTCGCCGTTGTTCTGCGTGCATAACCTCTGGTGGTCACAATTTTGAACATTTATTGTGATTACATGTTAATAAATATGCTTTGGTAACATAATCCTAATTTGTGTCTTTTTACCTCGTATCACAGCACACAATGTGTGGACATGGTAAACTGAACTGTGCTCAGGAGTAGAAATTTCAAACCCCTCTCCCCAGAAACTTAACCACGTCTAACGATTCAGATTTTGGGCTGAAAATTTAAGTCTAAGCTTTAGAAAGCATTTAATGAGACACAAAAAATAACGGTATAAAATAGTTGTTCGTTACTCCAAAGTCTAAAGCGCCCTCTATCGGAATTTTTTGAAAATTTTCTTTAAAATTTATTTTCAAGAAAATACTGACATAAAGAATAATTTTAGCAAAACGCGGCAGTAGTTAGAGCCTAATCTACGACACAAAGATCGGGAATAACTGATTTTTGTTCTGGGGGGAGAAGGGTTTCAAATTTCAAATTTCAGTTTACGCTACTTAACTACTCGTTAGGACTCAGATTTTTAGATCAAAATTTAAGTTTAAGTCTAAGCTTTCGAAATCCTTTAAAGAAATACAAAAAATAACGTTAAAAAATAGTTGTTTGTTACTCCAAAGTCTAAAGCGCCCCCTATCGGCATTTTTTGAAATTGAACTTTAAAATTTTATTTCAAGAAAATACTGGCATAAAGAAAATTTTTTGCAAAAACCGCAAACGAATCGACCAATTTTTCCATGTTTTATAATCATTTGAAATTTCGGACCCTAAACTTTAATGCCCCCTATCTCCTTGGGAATACGTCTGGGACCCTTAGTCTCCTATTTAATATTATTTGTCTTTAAGTGTACTATAACCCCTTAAAGTTCTGCCCATCTTTTATGAATCACCCTGTATATGTATATATATACATTTTTTTAGTATAGGTTTGCAATTATGTTTTTTTTTTTACCAAAAATGCATTATGGAGATTTTTTTTCGGGAAAGGATTTTTTTAATACTAGCTTTTTTTATAGCTTAATTAATTCGAGCATAAAAATTAGAAAGAATAATTTTGTACATTTTCTTATTATGCAAGGGAATAAAAAAATGCTCTAATAAGGAAATATGAAAATCTATTTCTTCCATGTACCACACAAATTGCTTTTTTTTCATGGAAAGAGAAAAAAATAACAACTCGAAAATTGTGAAATCGTTAAAGAGGATGCATTAAGAAATACATTAAATCTAAGGAACCAAATAAAACATTCCATTAAAAAAATTAGGTATGAGCAATACAATTTTAGAAATTGAGGGAAGTAGCATGATAAATACCTTAAGACAACCATTAAAAATGACATTATTATTATACATTAATTATTAGATTTAGTGGGTTTTAATAGTTTTGAAACAATATAATAACATTTTATTTGTCGTTGTAATAATCATGATAATTATCGAAAGACATAATTAAAAACCTTATTATATCATCAAAGAATATAGTATAATTAATACTGCATAGCGTTTTACACAAGGGATGGGCGTTATTTAACGTATTAGGATAAATTTATTTGACCAAATAAATTTCAATGAAAGTAAAATAATATTTCCCTCCAGTCTATACTATCCATCCATAATAAGAGAAACCATAGAGATACTCACGCGCAAAAATACAATATGTAACGATGCGGCATCTTTTAATTTACCGAAACTGTGGCTAGAATTACTCCATGGTCAAATATATGAAAATAAACAATCAAGTAAAAAATAATAGATAACGTGCGTAATTTTTAAAAAAGTACATGAAAATAATAACCTCAAAGCCCGTGCAGCTTTAGAATATTCTCATTTTGTTTTTTAAAATGACTCGGAAAGAGTCGAAACATGTAAAACAACTAATAAAAGTTATTTTAATTTATATTATAGTTGTTAATTTTACACCTTTAGCATTTAAAAGTAATATAACATATGACTTTTAAAAGACATATTCTTCGTTCACTTGCCTTAATCAAGACTTCAATTATGTACCACTAAAATAGAACAGTATTCACTAAAAGAACACTCAATTTTGGTTTGAGACCTACGTTCCTAATTTGCCTTTATTCTCACCACCGGTCAATTCTCTTAGACGTGTAGTGCTAAAAATTTATTTTTTATTTACTATCAATCACAAATGCACAAGTAGTAATAACTTACAGCGCTAATTAAATGCCTTTGCGGCTTGGCGCCTGGTGCTAGGTCACTGCCATCGGCACACTTTCTCCGATTCTGATGGCGCTATGTAGAGCATAAACGAAACACTGGAACAATTAGTAGATCAGGGAAACATCTGAAAATTTGTAAAACAAGAGCTCATGCATTATTGCGACATTTTAAAATTTTATTCTCAATTTTCGGCAGAATTTTTTCAAAAATAACGAAACATTATTTTGCTACATTCAAATAAAATGCACGAATTCATAATTTTTTAATTAATCAGCACATTTAAAACGTCTATATTTGAACTCAGATTGATTTGAATTGAAAGGAGCGCAGTTATTCCCTAAAACAACCTTTATACATTCATTACGGGTGTTCAATAAATTTATTTCATAACAGGTGTTCAAGTTCTACGAATCAAAATATACCAAGTGAATATTTTATCTTTGGCTAAGCCGTAGGAATAATTCTGTTGCTGGCACAATATAGGGTCTTAAGTAATATAGTTATCTGTTTGAGTTTCTGAGGTTAATTTAACTATGTTTATTTTCAAAGATTTCTGGATCCAAAAGATGCATTTTTAACAAAAAACTTGCTGAGCAATAAATACAACTGGATGTTTGGATGAATGACATTTGATTAAAAGCGTTTAAATAACTGCTTTTATGTTTTGTGAAAGAAGAAAGAAAGTGTTTGCGTTGAACATAATGGTGCTTTGGAAAATATGGATGAAAAATGAATTCATAAATAGAAGCATTAAAAGAATTAAAGACATTTACAGTTTGGTTGACTGATTATAAAATAATCAGTAAATTGAATGTGTAGCAGTTAATCTATTTACAGTGAGTTTTACATTTTGCGGTGAACTGGAAGTTTAAAAATTTTTTTTAACATTTTGCGGAAATAATTCTCATATTTTTTTTTTTTTAAATATGGTTAAGCAAGAACTAGCATTTTCTGGAAATATTTTTTTTTAAATCGTGGAATTTGCTCGCATATCTCTCTCGCTCTCTCTTTTTTTTTTTTTTTTTTTTTACTTTGAAAAAATATTTTTTATTCCTAATTCATTGGTATTACAGTAAAATATTGCTATCATATTTCATTATCCTACAAATCATGTTTTTAGAAATGTGATTTATTTTTAGATAAGTTGCCCCTTCTTAGCGTTCACCAATAGCTAATTCCTAAACTGTTCGTTTTAGAGGCATAGTTCCAAAAAATGAAATTTCTTAATAATATTCTTTTAGTGTAGGAAAGTGTTTCATAATCTATGCCTGATGCATGATTTTTCGTTCATGTTTAAATGCTTTTAATTGGGTATTAAAGAGTTAATAATTGCTCTTCGATATACCTTAAAATTAACATGAATTCGCAGAGGCTGCTTTTAAATCCTCATTGATCCCTCATCCAATAGACTTTTTTTGAAAAATATTCGCCTTATAATATTTTAACTTTTACATCTTAAGGAAGCAGCTTTCTAAATATGGTCAAAAGTCCTTATCCTCATGTCGCTGTCTGACATATTAAGAAACATGGATCGGGATGGTCTCTGACATGTAATAGAAAAAAGAAACATTGTCGGGGACGAAATTTGAAAGGAAAAGAAGTGAAATACTTTTGAAAAAAGTTCGTATCTTTCTTATCAGACGTCAAATCAAACCTCCAAGGAAATATTAAATCTTTGCGTACAGAGAAGTGTCAAAAGTAGTGTTGGCATGTTCACTGTCACAAAAAAAGCGGGACAGGAAGACAAAACAAATGTAGGACAGCGGTTTCTACATCGGGACATAAAAATACAGTAAATCCTATGAAAGCGAAAACTGTTTATAATGTAAAGTTGTCTTAAACGTAAAAAATTCAAGGTCTCTGTAGATGGGATGCCATATAATTAGACTGTTAAGACGGAAATCTGTCTAAAACGGAATCTTTCTCCTATCACTTGACTTTCCATCTTAGTATGTTTTTTACGGTACTAAATAATCACAATATTCTTATGTTGTAAAATCTCTGAAAGCGGTATCGCTAGGGAGCAAAAAAAAAAAATGTTCCGTTTTGGAGAAGTTTTCGATTGAGCAGTTATGATTGTACACTGTAAAAAATGACGAATGTTTCTGAATCTACAAAAATATAATATAATGACGAATAAATTTATAATATAAACTCATCCTTGTTAACCATGGTTCTGAACAGTGTTTCTTTATCTTTAGAAACCTCAGACATCAATGGTATTTCGAGATTTAAAGAATCATTTAGGAAAATAAAAATTTTCTAGCTGCCCGTAATTTTCGGAAACGTTTACGAGTAGCTTTTAAAGTGCATTAATCAGTTGTCTAAGCCCGGAATATAGTTTTTTTCCGTTGCTATCCATTCTTAAGTAAACATTTTCATGTTCAACAAATATGTTTAACAGACTAACCTACAAAATTAACAACGTTAACATTAACATTAAAATTAAGATTATTTCTTTACTCTTTCATGTATAAATTAACTTATGCAGCTGAAAACATTTACTTGAGAATGGATGACATTCGATAAATAGGTATTCCAGGCTGAGGAAACTGTTTAATACACTATAAAAACTATTCGGAAACGTTTCCGAAAAATACGGGCAGCTAGATAAATTTTGTTTTTATAAATAATTCTTTAAATTTTGGAAATGTATTAGTTTCTGGGGATTCAAAAGACAATGGAACATTCTTTTCGGAATTTCGGATAACTCAGAAGATTATGTTATATTTTCGTTCGTGATTATAGTATATTTTCATAAAATAAGAAACATTGATCATTTTTTACAGTGTATGGTAATCCTTTAGTAGTCACTGTGAAATTTTTACGTTTAACACAGGTTTCTGTTATAAACAGGTTCCGTTTCACAATTTTTTTCTGAACCAAGTACAGTAAATTTCGTAAAAACAGAATAGCTAGGGACCTGAAAAATATTTATCTTAGCAGGTAGACTTTTACTGTATTCCTTTCGACAGAATCTTAAAAAAATTTCGTTAGAGATAGGATCTGTATTTATTAGTTTTACTGTATTAAGATCCATTCGATTCTGATTAATGAATAGCATAGCATTAAAAGAAATTTAAAATGATTTGTGCATAATCAAAAATCGGGATCTATGGCGTCCTGTGCAGTGGTTCTGCGGGACAGGTCTTGGAACCCTTGAAAATCGGATCGTCTCGTGAAGTTCGGAACAACTGGTAAAACAGATGGTAAACATGATTCTTTCAGCATTATAAATAAAACTTAATTACAAATATGAAAATAACCCTTGAGAGTATTAATCATTCTTCACTGTTTTGAAAATTCATTAAATCTACATTGCAAAAAATAATTGTTGATTTTACAGTATAAAACTGGCACGCTACCGCGCATGCGCGGTAGCGTATTACTGCTTATTTTACTGTTTAATACTGTTAATTTTACGGTATAATACTGGCAGCTGGGGTGCCAGTTTTATACTGTAAAATCAACAATTATTTTTTGCAGTGTATAGAATTATATTATCTTAAACATTGCATATATTGCAGTGAAACCTGGAGCTTAGTGAACGGAATATTACGTTCCACACGCTTAGAGGGTTAAAACTTTGTTAATTATAAATATCTGAATGTTTCGGTATCAAAGTCTAAAACTTTAAGAGATGGTCGATCACGCAACTATAAAAAAATTCTGCTCAGAAAACTGCAACCAAAATCTAATTATACAGTTAAAAATACAACGTTTCTCTTTCCAGTCCAAACCCAGAGTTTTTATTCATAGCTTTACGTTACAATGATAAAGATATTTTAACGAAATATGCAATTAACTTTTCCCAGCCTTGTGTGAAATGTAACGAATTAATGAGAAATGATGGAAGGGACCATCATCTGCATTCAAAGAGTGTTAGTCGTTCCATACTTTAGAATGAATTCAACATTATATAAACTGTCACTGACATTTCATACTTCCAGCACTTTTTGTGATAACGTCGCATTTCGTACAAACCAAAGCAAGTCTTTTTTTTTTCGTAAGTTTTATAAAGTAGTTTCATTACTTTTAAAGCTATGGTTTAAATTCATGGTTCCACTTGCAGTGAGATGGAAAGGGAGACCTTTGTACCTAGGACCAGTTTTTGTTTAATGCAGAAATAATAAAGCTATTAATCACTTTTAAAATTGTTAAAGTAATGTGCACGCACGTTCACAGTTTTTACTTTTTTATGTTAAATATTGTACATACTTAAAATTTGAAATTATGCTAAGTAGTATCATTTTCCTAAAACAATACAAATCGACTTAGGTACAAAACCACAAATGTAGTTTCGACCAATAAAATAAAGAAAATAGAGAACACCTTCCTATATTTTTATACATTTTTTTTTTTTCAGAAGAAAACGGAAGTAGCCATTTGATTGGAAATTACGTTTTCGTTCAATTTGTGTTAAGAAAAGAAGATTAGTAGGTAGTCTTCATACAGAAATTAGACCGAACTAAAAATTCAATAAAAGCACCCAATTCTGATAGCATTGTTTTTTTTTCGGCAAATTTTACATTCGGATACTGAATGGGAAATCATTCGTTCAAATTTTTAGAAATTATGAAGGTTTAAAATTTGGAATTTATAATGTTAAATTTATTTTTAATCGCTTCAAAACAGATTGCATTGCTGGTAGTTTTTAAAAAGCATTAGTAACTCAAAAACTATTTGGCAGTATGAGATGTAATTTTGGATTCACATATTTGAAGCTTCTTGAAATAGATTTTTGTTAAAAATGTCAATGGTTACAATGAATATTTTTTTGCAAAAATTGATTTCAAGTATTTATGTTTTCGAAATTAATTGTCGAGAAAAATATGAATTGAATATGAAAATATGAAACCTATGAATTTTTAAATATAAATCAATTTTTAAAAGCTTCAAACATATAAATCTAGATTTACAGCTGACTCTGTTAAGTAGTTTTTATAAAGTTAAGTAGTTTTCTGTTAAGCAGTTATGCTTAAAAGACTACCTTCATTGCAATCTGTTTTGCAAAGAATAAAACGAAATTTAACATTGGGCGTTCCAAGCTTTAAACCTTTAGAATTTCTAAACTATTTAACCGAATGACTTAACGGTTGGAATCCGATGGTAAAATTTAATTAGAAGCTCAAATATACTGTCAAAATTAGTTGTTAGTATTGAAAATTTCAAAGATCCATACAATTTCATTATGAATTTATTATATCATGTATTTTTTTTTAACATAAAAAGAAAAAGTTACAATTTTTAGGCAAATCGCGGGAAGGATAACTTTTTTCAGAGATAATTTGGTGATTAAAATGTATGGGGTGTTCTCCCCTTTTTTGACCGATCGTTCCTAGGACCGGTAACCTATTGTCATTTCCTGAAACTTTGAATTTACACTCTATAATAAGTAAGAAACCCACATTAAAAATGTATTTAAAAAGTTCGATATCGGATAACCCATTAGTAAAAAATCCACTGGTTAAAATATGGTTAAAACTGCATTTTTTCATAATGTGGAAAGCAACTCAAAAACAAGTGGGTAAGTGTGATCGAAGATCGCTCAAAGGATTTCATTTAATATTCCTTTCAAAACACTTTATCCTTTCTTTAATAAATTCAAACAAATTTCATTTAGCAACAACGACAAACAAAAAAGTCATGTTTTTTATAAAGTAAAATTTTACCGGTCTATTTTTTCCTTTTTTCGAATATCTAAACCAGCCGGATAGCGGTCCAAGCCCGCTATTATATTCTGTCATAATAATATCCGTCATACGGACTAAATGCAATATTTAAAAAAATAATTTCAAAATTAAACAAATTGTACACCTTCAAAATGTTAAAATATGCGAATATTTCCATAATCGGATTTTTATCACGATTCAATATGTTTCTCAAACTCATATATTTACTATTCTCTATTATTTATATTGATACTCGCTTTGTATTATTCTCAAACATTTGAAAAATTAGTTAAACTTCCTATATGACGTCAGATTTTCTTTTTAATTCTCTAATGACGTGATATTAATCTGCTTTGTCCACTTACACATACTCATACTCATACTCCTTGTATTATTGAGAAATCTTAGACATTTTCCGTTTTATTACGACTATGACGTTAATCAATTTTATTTCATATTAATCTTTTTTTCAATTGGTGAAACTTTTTGTTTCATTTTCATTTTTCACGTGAAAATCGTCTGATAGAAAATTAATTATTGTAGAAAGAATTTCATTGTGGATTTTAAATCTTTGGCATCTGCTATAACGAAAAATGTTTCAATTTAATAGGAAAAGGCTGTTAGAATTTTGGTTTTTTTATCTCTATTTATTAAAATAATACGAATTTTTCAAATTTTAATATTTTGAGCTCTTCACAGCTGCTATTCAGATTTATACACTAAGTTTCAACTCTGTAAGTTACATACTTTTAAGAATGGCTCTGTGACGGACAGACAACGGAGCGGGGGTAATAGGGTTTCGTGAGATGAACGAAAACCTAATTAACATATTAACAAGCCAACAGATACAAACTACTTAAATTCAAAAACTTGTAATATTTATACATAAAATGAAAATACATTTTCGTGAGTTATTCTACGTTACAACTTGAAATTTTATCTAAGGCCACATACCTAGATGTAAGGTAATTATGTAGCTCTAAGTACAACATTGGTGATATCACACAAAATGGGATCTAAAAATCCCACATGGATAAATGATGTATTTGATATCTTAGTACTTCAGATAACAATTAAAACTAGTTGTTAAAAAAAAAAAAAAAAAAAAAAAAAAAAAAAAACTAATTTTCTTACGTCTGTAAAATAATAAAACAATTCAGCTGAAAAAATTTACTTTTTGTGCTTTCAAAACAGTTTTCCACCTTTAATATCTCAGAACGACATTTTCTGAAATTCAAAATCAATATAATAATAAAAACTAATGTTGCCACTGACCCAAATGAATAATAAAATTGAGATAAAAATGTTATTGAAATTAATGTCAGTGGCTCTGGATACAAAGGTTTCACCAATATGTAAATAAAAAATTTGAAAGAATAAAAAATAATCGAAATATTCATACGTTTATCTTTCACATAATACCAGTCATTATTCATTAAAAATATTAAGAAGTAGAATATTTTGGTGTAAAAATTTCAACCATCAAAAGCTTTGCCTGATCATAATGAAGTAAATATACATAAAACGTAAATATATGTTAGTTTTAATTTTTTTAAATTATATTATTATATTTCTCAGATTTCTAAACCTTAATATTTTTAAAAGCAGGTCAACTTAGTAAAAGCCTTCATCTTAATAAAATTAGAACATATTATTCTCACTATCTAATAAATGCCTCTTATGATGATTTTTAAAGTCTTACTGTATATATTTTATCACGGAAACTATTAAGATGAATTTCGCAAAAAAAAAAAAAAAAAAAAAAAAAAATCTGCTTCTTTTTTTCATAAAATGTATTATAGTAAATAACTTCACTATAGGTACTATATAATTTGATCATCTAATATAATTCAGTTTTCACATAGTTTGTAGGCAGCTTGAAAAATATTGGACATATATCATTCCAACTTTAACATTTTTATCCAACGAAGCGGCAGACTGATATTTCTAAAACTGGTCAAAAGTCTTTATCCTTATTTTACTTTATGAGATATTTATAAGAATTGATAAGAATGTCTGCGAAAATGATAACAAAGAAAATCAGCTTCGGTGACAAAATTTGCGAGAAAAGAAGTGAAATACTTTGAAAGCAAACTAACTCTTCTAGACTGAAAAAAAGAAGTTTTATCTTTCTTATCAGATATGAAATCAAATCTCCAAGGAAAGGTTATTTATCTCATGTAAAGAATATATCGTGTTAAAATTTACACTGTATATTATTTAAAACTTTGTTAATTTGTTAATTAATTATATAACAAAATCCTTTATTATCATTAAAATAAAGATTTATTTGCTTAACGTGATAAACAGCACACATAAAGGCTTATAAATATCTGTTAACCCTTTATATCCTGAATTAATTTTCCAGCTACTTTTTAATTGTATTTTTGCATCATTGGATAAGTTTTGGTGCAGAATAAACATAGGGAAGAGGAAAATAATTTTTATAGTGTTTTAGTGGTTAATTATGCAAATGTCACCATAAATGTTTTACCCTATGATATAAAATAAAATAGCAAATTTCAAATAGTAAACTTCAAATAAAATATAGGAAATGTTCACCTGTAGAGTATAGAAAACAATAGAAAATAATAGTACTAAAAATAACAGGTAATAAACCACTAAAATTACTCAAATGAAGAACAACATGCATGTCAATCCTATTGCAAAATGGATTTTGAATGTAGCGTGGCAAATGTAAAATCCCTACAATGCAAAGAAAGAGGATATGTGCTTGAATTTGCCATCTCCTGCCTGCTGTCAGAAATATACTCTTTGTGTCATTGTGAATACCGTTAGGAAAAACGGTCATATTACGAATATATAGGTGTTTTATTAACCCCTTGGGGACGAGCGACATGAATACGTGACGCATAAGATGCTCAGAATCCTCAATTATTCCCACCAGTTTTTTTTTTTTTTTTTTTTTTTTTTTTTTTTTTTTTTTTTTTTTGTAAAGTTTTCCTTATCTAATCATAGCATTTTTACGATTCAATTAGGTGAAAATTTTTCATTTGAAAAACCGATGGTAACAGATTAAAAATTCTGCAAAAGACGCTCGTCGCGAGGGGGTTAACCCCTTGGGGACGAGCAACACGTATACGTGACGCATAAGGTGCTCAGAATCCTTGATTATTCCCACCAGTAAATTTTTTTTTGTAAACTTTGCCTTATTTAATCATAGCATTTTTGCGATTCAATTAGGCGAAAATTTCTGTTTTGAAAAACCGGTGGTAAAAGATTAAAAATTCTGTAAATGACGCTCGTCGCGAAGGGGTTAAGCAAATACATCTTTACTTTGTTAATTATTCAAATTCTAAAAGATTATAAAAGAAAAAAACATAAATTTAAAATAAATTACTGTGTATAATGGATGCATAAGAAATAATTATTCGACTGTTAAAAATAGGTATAAAGACCTAAACAAAATCCTGTCATCTTGACTTGAAATTTTGAAAAACAGGCGTTTTCATTTTTAATGCATGTCACATTTTTCTATAATTTCACTACTATATAACTTTACTCTTAGAAATGCGGCTATGATAAATTGTGGCCTTCCAAGAATTGTAAATAAAAGTATTTTCTTATACTCAGATATAGATTGCGTGTGGTGTTGCATTATTCTAAATGTGAGAATCCATGTCCTTATTTTTTATGTCATATCATCCCCGGCAAACACTATTACTAGCAAATAATCCTTCTTCATGTATACGCCTAATTTCAAGGAGCCGTTGGGCCGAATTTCTTATTTATGGACGATAATTCCAGAGACATCAGGTTCGTGTTTTTGAAGGACTGCTTTAAAGTGGGAATATCGCTCGAACAGATTGGCTGGCTTGCTCCGCCGATTTAAATCCATTAAACTTGTGAGAAATGACTTCTGAAGAGGGATTTTTGCATGTCCATACTCACCAGCAAGTACACATGTGGTAAGACAAATGTTGTTCAATAAATGGGCATGTCTACTGTCCATACACTTGTATTGAGTTAGGCGAACTGGTTTTCTAGTACCTTTAATAAGGTGTGTCGATTTGCTATTGTTCCTTTTTTCCAAGCGAAATTTCTATAACCGTATCTATAACCGTATATATTATTTTTTCTGTCAACATCCCATTTTCTATAAAAATACAAAACGCAGAACCGCGAATGAGATAGCATATGAAAGGATTTTGAACAGGCTTCTGACATAGCACACTTAACATTTCGTTAAAACATGTTTTTTGATTAAAAATTGCAGTTAATTAAAAATTAAATCGGCATTGTTTTCATAAATGAAATGAAAGGTTTTCTTCAAATTAGTGTTGTCACAAAAATAAAATTCCAGATTATATCACGCTCATCAATGATTATAAAAAATAAATAGCACAAAAAATATAAAGTGTGACATCTCCGGACGTGTTTATTCTATCTTTATGATTAAAAAGCAAATTTGAAATTGCAATGTTTAGGAGAAAAATACACCATAGATCGTCCCATGTTTTTTTTTTTTTTCGATGTAGTTAAAATACGATTGTTAATGTTTTTTTTTCTCGCGCGTGCCTTTTTGTAAGTTTGAGGGAATAAATGAGCTGATATTCTGGCTTGACTAATTAATGTTAAGGAACAGATATAGCAGACGCAATGGGGTTGGCGCAATTTTGTAGAGCTGTTTTGGAGCGAGAAAACCCCACTTTCGAATACCTGTTAGGCCTAGCCTGCGAAAATATGTTAGTTTTATTTTATAATAAAATTGTATTATAATTTTACTTTAAAACACACACAGCTTAATTTAACACACACAGTTTAATTTAACACACACAGTATTTTTATTACACATATTTTAATTTTATTTATTAATTTTTTTTTATGTTATTTAATTTTTAATTTATTTACATACACATTTAATTTTATTATAAAATACCAAGTCGCCATACAAAGCAAAAGTCACCATGTTACTCCGCCAGGCAAAAAATTGCCATTTTGGCGCCAAAACCCCGGTGCGATTGCGACATCTATACCAATGTAGTTTACAGATATTTTTATTCTTAATGTTTCTTTAGAAGTTTAAATCTACCCTATATATATAAAATCCTAATGAAACGAATTTGTGAAACGATTTTATGAAACGAATTTATGAAACGATTTTATGAAACGACTGATTAAACGACTGATTATGTTTCAGGGCTATTTTTAATAAAATATTAAACGCTTGATGGTGAAATTAATACCAATTGTCCATAAAAATCCGCGGATGTCAAAACTGGTAATAGAATTTTGAAATTGGAATTAGTTTTCGAGATATTAATTTTTTTCTAATTTTAATGACATTTCTGTAATGATGGCAACTAATTACTCAGTTTTTTTGTGACAAAAAAGGGAAAAAAATAAAAAAGGATCCCGATAGGGATTATTGATTTATTTTTATTCGTCATTTTCAAATTGAAATTGAATTTATCTTTTATTTCAATCGATAATGAAGACAAGATTGTGATTAAATTATGTTTTTCACGAAAATTTGAAAAAAAAAAATCATATTTCTATCGTCAGGATTCAATCGTCTGTCAGCATTTAATTTAATTTATAAACTGAAAATATTTTGAATAAATTCGTCCAAATGACGTCATTTATGTAAATACGTCATTTATGTTTATACAATTTATTTAATATAAAGAAGCCATTTATCTATTTTTATGTACAAAAAGAGGTAAATTGAAAGACAATTATAAATAAATTGTATATATACATATAAATACATGTATAAACAAGCATAAAAGTTCGGTGCTTTTCCAGTATATAGGGCCTTGACGAAACAGAGAAAATAGCCTTGGCGGAAAAGGAAATTTGGCAACATACTTTCTGTCAACCTATTTACTTTGTCATTTCGTATACAGAAGCATTTTTTCAATATTTATACAATTTGTTTAGCGTAAAATGTCATTTATCCTATTTTATATATAATCAGAAGTAATTTGTATAGAAAAAACAATAATAATATACGTATAATTAAAATACGCATATAAACAAAAAAAATCGTCGAATTTGTTTCCATGGCTGTTTATGTAATTTGGCACCAAATCTCACTTTCTGATGCCCGAATTGCGCCAAGCTTTTTAAAAAAGCGTCAAGACCCCTATTATAGAAAATCACCAAAAGTTCATTGGGTTTGTTTTCATAACTTTTGGCAACAAATATATGTATATTAACGAATCTATTCGTTTTTGAAACTCGAATTACGACAAACCTAAAAGCAAAGGATCCTATAATGGAAAAGTACCCGATTTTCTTATAGACAATATTCAAGTGACATAACATGGTGTAAAATTATCGCGGATAGCGAATTTGTTTAAATATCTCATCAATTGATGCCGAAAAAATGCAGGCATGCATGCAGAAAATATTTAATTAATTTTGTATGATAAATAATTATTAGAAAATTCGTATATACATATTAATTAAAATAAATAATTTACACATTTAAAATAATATGAAAATATGCATGATGGTGCACTAAAATACAGAGAAAATTAAAACGTGTTACTGAAAATGTCTGTAACATAGTACTTTTCATTACCGTGGTTCTTAATGTTATTCACAAGCAGATGGAATTTTTCTCATCCTTAAACGCAAAGGAAGAATATAATACAGATCGTTGTTATAAAAGTGCGAGAGGTAGCCACAATTTAAACCTAACCATCTTATACAAGCTGGTTTTCAAGGTGTAATTGATTTTACTTACCAATCCCTAAAACAGTCGTCAGTTGTCGCAACAGCTGTGTATGAGGCCATGATAATAAAAAAATGCCCCATTAAAACGTTAAAAGCATGGCAACCCAATTACAGATTTACCAATATTTTTAAAACGAAGCACGCTGTCATGTTTTTAGAGGCCTCGAAGTCTGAGCGGGGGTTGGCGAGCATAGCTCGCAGGGGGTAGGCCCCCTAGTCTATATATAAAAAAAATACTACGATGCTAAAAATTTGGAGTGCAGTGAGAAATCCTCGCACGGGTCCTCTGGTTCTCTTTTATTTTACTCCATGCATCTTCTTATGTGTAACTCATTTTAGGACAGGGAAGTGGAGAAGAAGGGGGGGGGGTGCGTATACGACCCTTGATTTTGATTTTTTTTTTTCTTCGTACAACTGTTTTATTTGGGTTGTAGGATGATTCCTGTCTGTTAAAGGCATGATGAAAAACGAAAAAAATGGCTTCATTAACTTTATTATAGTACTCAATATACATAAATGCAACAAATAAAGTGTTTTTTTTTTGGGGGGGGGGGACGATTTTCAAAAATTAATTACGATTTATTTAGATAAACGAACATCGACCCTTAACGTTCCATATTCGTCAGTAGTTATCTAAAAATGCAGAAAAATATACATGGATTGCATACAAAGGTCAGATTTTCATGGAACTAGTAAATAAATGTTTAGGGTCGTTCCTGATCCTGCGGTCATATTTTGATTAATATTTACTAGAATTCACCAAAATCTTAAATGCACTCATAAATATATGTCCAATAAAAATTAAGTAGGGTTTTTAACTTGGCCTAAAATGGGTACATCTTTACAGTACTTGTATTATTAATTCCTGCAATAGCCCATTTTTGTGTAATCTTTGAATATGCAATAAAATAGCTATCGTGTGAATTCAACACCCCACAGATAATTTGTGTGTAAAGTTACAGAGCAAAAACCCATAATTCACAAAGTTTTACGCACTAGCATAAGATAAAGACTTGATTTGTTTGTGAGCTAATATTGTACTATACATTTAATATTTTAGCACAGCGGTTCCCAACCATTTTTCTTTCACGTACCCCTTGCTTAGGCTTTTTATTTAGGAGTACCCCCTTTTCTCATAAACCCACTCTCATACTCACCTACATAACCTAAATAGCCTCGCATATATACTATTCCAGCTCTCAAGAATCATAAGTTTTGCAGAAACTATTAAGCAAATTCCATAAAATATAATTAGTTATTTTGTCTATGTGGTATGCATTCTCATTAGTACTTGACACGAATGAGATCATTCAAGTATAAATGACATCACTCAAGTATACCAATTACAATTCGCCTAATCTGTGATCACTTCTAGGTGTCGGGTTGGAAGCTAATTCGTCTTCGTATTTATGAAAAAGATAATTATGCTTATTTATTTATATGTATTTAAATTCAGCTTTAATGCGTCACTTTCTAATGTACTTTCTAATGTACTCTAGGTTTAGTTGATTGTTTAAAAGCACAATAACACAATATTTTATAATAATTAAATGTTAAAAAATTTTTAATGAACTTCAATTTGTAACTGAGGACTGTGAAAGTGTATTGCAACTTATTAGTATTTCATATCGATAATTTCTACCATAAAATAAAATAAAATAAACTGAAGAAAAAAAAGTTTTTCTTAATGTTTCATAAAACTATGTACGTTTTAGACATAAAAAGTCCCTCTTCATTTAAAAATTACTTTTCGCTTAATATTTTATCTGTAAGTGAAATAGACACGTAAATCGCAATCGAATTTGTCAGATTTTTTGAAGGGTCGTTCATCATTTTAATACCTATACTTATGCAGTTTTCTCATGTTTTTATAGAAAGACGCGCATAGAAATTCAAAAGATAAACTTTCTAAGCACGTGTTTTATTCAGAAAAATATCATGCTTACCCTAGCAAAAGATCAAAGTAATATATCAAAATCCAGACTTTGAAAAATTGAAAGCAACATGGAAAAAATTTGTTTTATGTATCCCTGAACTTCTGATTCGTTCGAATCATGGAATTTGGTTCAGGAATGGAATAATTAATACATATCGACAAAGAATTTTACGAAGAAAAATTCCAGAAGAACACAGAATACTGTTATTCTAAGTTTGTAATAGAATAATGGTTTACTTTATTTTACCCGGAGGAATCTGTTATTGAGATTTAAGCAAATTAAAAAAATATTTCATTAGATTTAACGTATATGTCATTAAACATGAAGTATATTTCATTAGATATAAAGTATATTTCACAAGATATAAAATATATTTCATTACATATAAAGATATTTCTTGCTTTCGATATAGTCTGTTCATGTAGATGGAACACCATGTTTTTTTATATCTCTAATAGCAATAATTTTCAAGTTAAGATCCACACTTTGCCGCTAGGGTGCTACGATTTGTATAATTGTGTAGCATATACTGGCTTTCATATGTATAGACACCATTTTTATAACTGTGCCTACAGCCCTCGTCAAAATTATAAAGACACTAAAATTTTATCAAAAAACGTACATTTTATACAATTCTAAGCATTAACAAGCATTATAGAATATGTATTTATAATCCAGAAAGAACTGTCTTGCTCATTTTTATTTAAACATTAATGAAAAATATAGAATTATGACAATTTTTCTTCCAAAGAGAGATGAATTTAAAGATTCAGATGTGTTTAAAAACCAAAATGTTGGATTTTAAATCAGAAGTGCAGAGGTAAAAAAAATCCCTCGGTAAAGAACAAAATGGTAGATCACACCCGGGACTGCTGGAGTAAATCTTGAACTGCTAAAGTATTTTGGCAAAAGGTTTGCATGTATATTAACTCAATTGTACAACAGGATCTTGGTTGGAGAACCTACGCCACAAGGATTAAAGGAAGATTATTTAATATTAATTTTAAAGAAAAGAGGCAAAATACTCTACAGTAAACTACAGAGGAATATGTGTTACAAGTCCATTAATAAAATTATTCGAAAGAGTTTTTAGAAAAAGACTACAAGACGAATATGATGGAATTGAAGAACAAAGTCGCTTTTCGACAGTTAAATCTTGCGTTGACCACACTTTTTCTTTAAAGCAAGTTATGGAAAAACAGAGAGACAAGGGTAGAACAACAGAGTTTATATTTGTGGATCTTCAAAAATCTTGTGACAGCGTACCGAGAAGTTTGCTTACGAAAGTACTTAAAATAGCAAATATAAAGCTGATCAATATAATTAAAGCACAACAATATTACAGAAACAGCTGCAGAGTTAAAGTTAGAAATATGTTTCAAATTAAAGGATACTTATGACGAACGGGGAATAAAGATAAATATGGGTAAAACTGAACATTTAACAACAAGTCTGAAAGTTGATATTTTATTTTATGATACAAATATAAAAACTGTTAAGAAACCCAAATACCTTGGATCTACCATTCATCAAGATGGATCATGCAAAAGGGACATAGAAAAGAGAAATGGAGAAAGCAGAGAAGAAATTGCAGTGTAGAATTATGTTGTGCGGAGTAGTCATATACTCCACAAAATTAAACGACTAATTTATAATTATTCATCATATTACTAATTTTTACGCTCAGATTTTATTTTTAAAATGTGGTAAAAGTTTTATAAAAAACTGTTCACCATCACTAAAAAATGTTAAAAAGTTTCACATAAAATTGTCACCATTATAAAAAAATATTTTCACTGCAGCTGGAGCATCATCAGTTGTAATTATCAAGCATCCCTCCCCTCATTATTTATCTGACTGAGCATTGAAGAATTCCCTTTACTTTCACTCGTTTCCTCTTATTTTCCCCTTTTCTTAAACATCTTTTTCCAGAGGCACATTTTAACATTTTTAGTGACATGTTTTAGTGATGTTGAACTGTTTTTTATGAAAATTTTAAAGAATTTTTTAAATAATGTCTCAGTTTAAAATTTGATAATATGGGGAATAACTATTAATTAGATGGACATTGGTAATTGAATATCTTTTTAATGTCTCATATATGGTGCAATCGTGAAAAGCATTTTACAGTATGGTTCGGAACATTAACCTTAAATCTCTCCCGAAAGGAAGAGGAAGGAGAAGTAGACGAAGGGTGACTTGGAAAAATACCGTTGAAGAGTTATTGAAGGCTTATAAGTTAAGTGATGTTGTTGCTATGGACAAGGAGAAATGGAACAGAACTCTCAAAAACACTTTTAGTAGTCCAGGAAAACCACTGCTTAGTGGAATTTGCTAAGGATGATTATGATGATTATTTTTAACAAACAATGCAATAACAGACTTACTAGACAAATGTTGTAAGCTTATTTTTGGTTGAATATTTTATCCCAGAAAACAATTATAGATACTCTATAAAACACAATTGAATTTGCAAGATCTTTTTAAGGTAGTTTATCATTTTAATACTTATGCACTTTCTCGTCTTTTTTTTTTTTCATTGACCCGAACATTTTTACAAATTGAATCTCAAGAAATAGTGTTTCCTAAGCACGTATTTTATCCAGATAAATATCCTATTTACTATAGCAGAAAAACAAAGTTATTTGTGAAGTTACAGATTTTTTAAAAACACCATGAAATAAATATATTTTTTCTAAAATTGTAACTTGGTCAGAAAATGAAATTTTGTTCAAAAATGATATAATCAAAACCTATCAAGGAAGCATTTCACACACACACAAAAAAAATTATTACATGTACACCAGAGGATTATTACTTTTAACACTTTCCAACCTAGTTGAAAAGTGTTAACGACTTTGGTTTGTCTGCCGTATGGCTGTCTGTCCGTGCTCTAACTCCCGTAAATATGCTCGGATTGCCCTGTAATTTTTATATCTTATTGTCGTTATCTATAGCATGTTTCATATTTCAACTGAAGTGTGTAGCACTTATAGTTTTTTTACAGGGACACTCAGAAGAATTCCGTTACATTACGGTCTATGGGGAAAAATCATTTGTGGTTTATTTTAACGATGTTACACAATTTCAAATACATTGTAATTGATATATATCACTAACAAGGAAGGTCTCCTTAAAGCGCATACTCAGAAAAATTTGAAAAAAAAAATGCTAATGATGCTTAAGAAATTGCAGTGTATGTAATAAAGGATCAGTCAAATTTAGCTGCGGAATCCCAGTAGAAATTCTGCAAAAAAATAAAAACTTTTGAGTATTTGGCGGAAAAAGACGCGATTTGGCTTAGCAACATTTTTTCCTCGCCAAACGCAAACAATCGTTTGCATTTTGAAATTCCTTGCAAAATTATTATTCGAATGCGCAATACGTAATGAATTTAAACTTAAACTAAGAAATAGTTTATTATTTTTTCTATAATATATACAACATATATTAAATTTTATTATATATACATATAAATGTGTACACAAAATTGTAGCTATAAAAATTTACTTATTATGTAAGTTAAACTTACATAAACAAGTTCAGCAAGAAAAAATCTTTCCTTAAAGATTATTTGTCATAAAAGCGTATTTTTTTAAATTTCATTCCGTCGCCATCCAGTGATAAATCGCCAAATAAACGAAATTTTCATAATTTTTTACGGACGTTTTATCGAGGTTTCGCAGAAAATTTTTTTATAGACGTATATACACTCATGAGAAGAACATTCTGTAATTTTTTCAAAATTTTCTACGTATGCGCTTATGGAGACCTTCCTTGTAAGGTGCATTACAAGAAGCTTAATATGGAATAGGGTGTGCATAGCACTTATAGTTACTTTACAAGGACAATCAAAAGAATTCCGTTACGTTACGTCTATGGAGAAAAATCGTTTGCGGTTTAATTGAATAATGTTTCGCTATTTTAAACGCATTGAAATTTATATATATGACTAAGGTGCATTACAAGAGGCTTACTACAGAATATTGTGTGTATAGCAGTCATCCTTCATTTACAGGGACACATAAAAGAATTCTCTACTGTCTGTTAACAATAATTCCTGGAAGTGCGTTTTAAGTTGCAGAACGCGATTTTAAATTTAACTCACTTTTTGTCTATTACTTGGTGTGTATAAATTCTGTGTTTCATATACTGGGCAGCACAAATGTTCGCGAACACATTTCCGTTTATTGAAAGAAACTCCAGAAGGAGAATTTTAAACTGTGCTGCGCGTTTCCTAACTAAACTAAAATTTAGCATCCTATATGGTATATATACAAATCTATAGATCATATACAGGGCTGAATAAAAGTATTCGGATATTCTTCCGAATATTGTTTATGTTGGAAATTCCTGAAATTGCGTTTTTAAATATGTTATGCGTTTTCCAAATTGTTTACTTAGATGTTATCTTTCAGCTTATTAAACGGTAATGATTTGTAAAATTTTTTTGGAAGCGTTGGAAACTGTTATTTAATCTATGCTTGACGCATGATTTTTCTTTCTTGTTATTATTAAGTTCCAACTGTAAGAACAGTTTAATTTTAGATTAGCAAATTATTTTATCCGAATAAGCCTATAATTGAACTATAAGGAAATTACACGAGTTGGTATTAGATATAAAAATTAGGTAGCCGTATAGTAATAAATAAAGTTTTAGGTGGATTATAGGCTTTGTTAAAACAATATCGTTCAGATATTTCAGCTTTTAATAAGAATAAGTAATATTTACGTTCAATTACTATTCTTGTATCGGTAAGATACATGGTTTAATGTTACTATATGGCTTAATGTTACGATAAGTTTATTTTAAGTTTTGTTAGTCATGATTTTTCATAATTATGTTCATAAGTTTTTTTTTTTTACTTTTTGTGATTAAAGAACATATATTTCTAGTTAATTACTAATTTTCCAAAGAAATGTTGCTATATAAATTGTATAAATATGGAAATTACGTAATGTATCTTCACAGATACAATGAAAGCAATAATGGAAGTTTTTTGAGGATAGTAATAGTGGGTTAAAAGTTCAACAATTACTCTGAACTGAAAGTTCATACAATGATAAACCATTTGACTACACTCGAGACATATATGTCGTCTCAACGGACTTTTTAAAATTCTACTACGGTGCTGTGCCCCATACGAGCTATGCTCGCGAAATCCCGTAGGCTATAAAATCACGCTAATTTGATCTATTTGTAAAAATTTAATATTTAAATATGGAAGATTGAATGATATTATCACCTCCAGTGGCGATCTTCTGCGTGTTGCTATTCATTTTCTTTGAATGAGGAATTTTACAGGTCTCAAAGCCACATTCACTCTTGTCGCGACAGCTCACGGCTGTTTTCGTGATTGATTAAATAAGATCAATTACACAATTAATCAGCATGTATAAAATTGTTAAAAGAAAAAGATCTCTGCCTCCTGGACTTTTATAACGCTATAAGAAAACCTTTTTAAAGTAGACGTTTTAAATTTATCTTTTTAATATGACGTAATTTTCACGATTAAATGGTTTTCGCACGTAATACACCAATTATTTCAAAACTGTCTTTACTTTTTAATATTTACACGTAAATATATTTTTCAATTGAAAACTGTTTCTAAATATTATTATTTGGGTTTTTTTAAATCTGGTAATAGTAGTAGGTAAAGAACGCCTACTTGTAACTATGAATTAAATCTCTATTTATATAAAGAAATTTTTAATAAGAGTTTGAAAAAGAAACTTAAAAAAATTAGACAGATTCAAAAATTATTGGAACTGTACACCACAGTATAGTCAAGTATGTGCCTGTAAACTTGTTTCAATTTATTTTTTGATCGTATAAAGCTTATTTAACTGAGCTATCATGGCCGATTTCAGAAATAACCTTTTTACCCGCCAACATCCCACAAATGGAACGTCAGCTTTGTTATACTGTAACTCTTTAAGTATTTGTTTAATCTGTTTGAAATTTTAAATGCATCCTTTTGGTAACATGCTCTAACACATTTTAAAGTGTTGTTCAATAATTTATTTTGGTTCCAAACGTGGTGCTTTTTGAAATGTACAAAAAAGACGTACATGTAGAATGCTGTCTCTTTTACGCTATCTGTGCCATTAGAAAACAAATTTGCGTGCACACTGCTTTTTTTTTTTTTTTTTTTTTTTTATGAATTTTTATGTATAAATGAATGATTTATCTTATGTTGTTTTTGGTTTATGCTTCTTTGAATGCCGATGTTACACGTGTGGAACGTTTGCTGTCCAGAGCACAAACTTACATATTTTTTAGGATTTTGATCCTTTTTATGCAGTTTGCATCCAATTATTATTGGAAAATTCCTGTTAAAAGGTGCCTTATAGTTGATGATACCTTAACTTTAATTGTTTATGATTCAGATGCTGAAGGCGAAACTGAAATTGATGTTTTACTACCAAACGATATAACAGAAAGCATCTGACATTGAAGAAAGTTATGAAAATCAATTGAATACCATATATCGAGATGATGTAAGGTAAAGCCAGGACAGATGGCGCGGTCGGAGAGATTGCGCACATAGAGGTTCGGGAGGAAGGAGTAGAGTGAGCGCGCAGCGACTCCAGGTAGTTGTACAACAGCAGTAGTAGAGAATCTACTTGAAAGTGCACATTGATTGTTTTGGGCGTCTAAGATAAAACATTGCTATTTTGTTTTGTTTTCCCAATAGTAAGTGCTTGAATTTTCATAGCTATTCATCAGAATTTCTATACAATGTCACTAGTACAAAATATTTTAAACTTAAACGATTTCTCATAAACTACTAATCTAGACTAACAATGTGAACATCAACGGTCCGTTTTAGTAGCGGCCAAGTTTATATAAAATGCCGCGCAATATCTCCTACCGAAATTGGAGAGTTTGCGCATCGCCTACTTAGGGGAGATGGCGCATTGTTTCCATTAGTTTCTATGCTAGGAGATATTACGCAGCTTATTGGTAAATTTGCATAAAAAAATGAATAATTAAAAGAGACTAATTTTAATTTAAACGTGTTATCAAGTAACTTAATGTTATTTTGTAATCTTATCTGGACTTGCTTTTTCTTATTCTTTAATTTTTTTTTTCCCTTTAACTAAAAATTTGTAATCGTTTTTAAAATTATTTACTTTTTCTGATTCTTTAATCATTAGGTTGAAATATTCACTCCTAATACAATAATATGTGTTCACAAAAACCTTACAACAATGTAATTTAAGTGTAATTATTATTTTTAACAATTTAATTGTAGTTATTCTTAGTAACAATCTCTCCTACCCATGTGCGCAATCACACCAATCCTGTAAGGACAGATTGCGCAAAATAACTTTCTTGGTTTTATTACAACTGTTCTATTAAATTACAATATAACAACAAAATAGCAATGGAACTGCATAAAAAACAAATGAAGTAAAAATTATTCATGGATAGTTTAGCAAAAAATTAATATTTAGATTTTTTTTATTGTTATTCTTTTGAATTGTGCGCAGACTCTCCTAGCTTTACCTTATGTGGTGAGCTAGATGTTCTTTTCCACAAGTGGAAGATATTTTCATCTCCACTTATATTTTACATAACAGCTCAAAATTTTACACACAACCTTGGAATTAATCTAAATCACCAACATAAAAATTCCAAATGAATCTGATGCGTAAATACGGGTTAGGTTCCCTTAGAAAGACCCCCACGAAGGGCACTCCTCCCGGGCCTATATCCCTAGTGTAGATAATTGGCCGTCAATAATCAACCCAACCCAACCCAAATGAATCTGACAAGTAGTTTATGGTGTGGCTGGTAAAAGGTTAAATAGCGCTTAAAATATTTTTTTTTTATTTAAAAACTTTCTCCATCAGCGTTTTTACCATACATTTCTCTATAAAACTACAAGTTTTCATGTTTTATATGCAATAGTTCTTCTATTGTATAATCCAATAATCCAAGAAAGTGAAAGGTTACAATAATAACATTACGACAGCAGCGTTAGGTACTTTTTTAGAATATACCACTTTTAGCGGATTAATTCTCTGCCATACATTTATACTAGGATGTGTTCAAGATAAATACAAGAAGAAAAATTTTAGTAAATTGCAGTACGATTGAATATTAAAAAAGCCACCAGTCCTGGCCCGTTTCAAAGGTTTACTCTCATCTGAACTTAATAATGCGCATTTAATCACTATGAGTAACTTTTATAAAGATTGTCAATAAATAAAATAAGAATAAATGTATAAAATTGTTATAATAGTTCATGTTCATTTTTATTTATTCTCTTAAATTAAAGAAAGAGTTTTTTTCATAATTTTACAAAAGCTTAGTTAAAAAATTTATTCAAAAAAAAAAAGATGTTTGCTTAAAATGGTAATATGTAACCATATATATTATTTCTGTTGTCAACTTCCCTTTTTTCAATGCATTTACAAAATGCAGAAGAATGAATAAGGCATCATTCGAAAGGCTTTTGAACCGGCTTCTGACATAGTACACTCACATTTCGTTAAAACATGTTTTTTGATTAAATTTTTTTCTTAAATTAAAATTAAATCAGCATCGTTTTCATAAATGAAATGAAAATTGATTTGAAATGATTGATTTCTCAAATCAATGTTGCCATAAAAATAAAATATCGTATTATATTGTTTGCAACAATCTTTATATAAAAAAAAAGTAAATAGTAGAAAGAGGATAAAGTGAGATGTGTTTATTTTATATTTATGATTAAAAAGCAAAATTCAAAATTCAAATGTTTATAAGAAAAAGACGTCATCGATCGATCGATCAAAGCAGTGGCATTTCAAGTGTAGCGTAAAAGGTATATCAGATTAAATTGTTATATTAGATTAAATTGTTACATTAGATTAAGTTGTTATATTAGATTAAAATGTATTATATATACGTATTCAATTTATTTTTCTTTGTCCTAAGTTTTTCCCGAAGCGGCTGTCGGTATCCTCTAATGCAGTCAAAATACGATTTTTCAGTTTTTTCATCGCGCATGCCTTTTGCTATCTTCGATCAGTTTTATTGTAACTTTGATGAAATAAATGAGACGATATTATGGCTTGCTATTGTTGTTTGCAGTTATTTTTATCGTTATTTTTTCTTTAGAAGTTTAAACCAGCATTAAAAATTATTAGACTGCACTGCAAAAAATAACTGTTGATTTTACAGCATAATACTGGCGCCCCAGCTGCCAGTATTATACCGTAAAATTAACAGTATTAAATAGTAAAATAAGCAGTAATACGCTGCCGTGCAAGCAGTAATACGCTACCGCGCACCCAATGCGCGCACCCAATCAACAGTTATTTTTGGCAGTGTGCAGTGTGAAATCCTCGCGCGGGTATACTTTTATTTCGTTCATACAACTCCAGGGAAATATGTGATTTTTTTACTTTCTTCTATCTTTACAAGAAGAAAGTATTGGATTCATGAAAATTTTCGACTTCCGGTTTTCGACGGATTTATACGTTTTAGAAGGTCCTGAACACGATTTGACTATTTTTAGAAAATGTCTGTCTGTGACTCTGTCTGTGACTCTGTCTGTGACTCTGTCTGTATGTGACAAAAATTTTGTGGGCGCTCTATCTCAAGAACTAATGCTCGGAATTTAATAAAACTTTATATTCAGTTATTCTCTGATATAAATTGGTGCTGATTAGTTTTTGGTAAAAATCGCCCAGCAGGTGCCGCTGCTATGCAGCATTTTGTAGGATTTACACGATTTTAGCTATAGTCCTATCTCAAGAAATATTGCATGGAATTTATTAAAACTTGAGTTTCAGTTAGACCTTGATATAAATTGGTGCTGATTCTTTTTAGTGTATGCGGAACCTGTGTGAGATAGAAGAAAGTTTTGGGATTGACACATCCGACTAGTTTTTTTTTTAGATTCACAGAACTCACAGTCAGTTCATAGTCATAGATACATGAAAATTGATGCTTTATTAACACTTTCCAACCTAGTTGAAAAGTGTTTATGACTTCGGTTTGTCTGGCCGTATGGCCGTCTGCCGTCTGCCGTCTGGCCGTGCTCTAACTCCCGTAAATATGCTCGGATTGCTCTGCAATTTTTATATGTTATTGTCGTTATCTATACCATGTTCCCTATTTCAACGGAAGTGTGTAGCACTTATAGTTTTTTTACAGGGACACTCAAAAGAATTTCGTTACATTGCGGTCTATGGGAAAAAATCATTTGCGGTTTATTTAAATAATGTTTCACTATTTGAAACGCATTGAAATTTATATATATCACTAAGGTGCATTAGAAGAAGCTTAATATGGAATACGGTGTGCATAGCACTTATAGTTACTTTACAGGGACAGTCAAAAGAATTCCGTTACATTACGTCTATGGGGAAAAATCGTCTGCGGTTTATTTAAATAATGTTTCTCTATTTTAAACGCATTGAAATTTATATATATCACTAAGGTGCATTACAAGAGGCTTACTACAGAATATTGTGTGTATAGCAATCATCGTTCATTTACAGGGACACACAAAAGTATTCTCTACTGTTAACAATAATTCCTGGAAGTGCGTTTTAAGTTTCTGAACGCGATTTTAAATTGAACTCACTTTTTGTCTATTACTGGGTGTGTATAAATTCTATATTTCATATACAGGGCAGCACAAAAGTTCGCGAAGACATTTCCGTTTATTGACAGAAACTCCAGAAGGAGAATTTTAAACTGTGCTACGCGTTTCCTAACTAAACTAAAATTTAGCCTCCTATGTAGTATATATACAAATCTATAGATCCTATACAGGGCTGAATAAAAGTATTCGTATATTTTTCCGAATATTGTATATGTTGGGAATTCCTGAAATTGCGTTTTTAAATATGTTATGCGTTTTCCAAATTGTTTACTTCGATGTCATCTTTCAGCTTATTAAACGGTAATGATTTGTAAAATTATTTTGGAAACGGTGGAAAGTGTTACATAATCTATGCTTGAAGCATGATTTTTCGTTCTTGTTCTTTTATATACTGGCTACTCCAAAATGAGCTTTAACGAGCTTATTGCGTATACACAATGCAGTTAATATGTTGACGAATGATATAAAAATGTAAATGACTTAATAGCTATATCAGATTTATTTAATTATTGAATCTGAATTTATTTTATTGCACTAAATATTTCAAAGTATTAGTATATAATATGAAAAAAATTATTATTTAAAAATAAGTATACATCCCCCCATCAAAATTAATTAGAAGTAACATAAATAAATTTATATGTCATAGCTAATATCTTTGAAAGGTCTAAAAGAATGTTAATAAGTATTTGTTTCAGATGTAATGTAATGTTATACATTCAGTAGAATATGTATTTCGTATCCGTTTAAAACATGCATACTGTTAAGTAATGTAATAAATTTGGCCTCTTTTAGGTAGCTTTCAATACAAAAAAGTATAAAGCTACCTATTGCAGCCGTTCGGAGGAAAGCAGTTCCGGAAAATTTCGATATATTTTCACCGATCATGACCCCCAGACCCCAAAACCACCCTCCGTTCAAATGTTGATTTATATATATATATAGATATATCTATCTATCTATCTATATATCTATCTATCTATATATATATATATATATATATATATATATATATATATATATATCTGACCTATGTCATACGATAACGCTCGTATTTATAAATCAATTTTGATGAAACTGATTGTGTGTATTAAGCTCCCCAATGTCTCGACCGAGTTCGTTGGCCAGCTTGGTCCGCCATTTTGTTTCAAGATGGCGTCCACTTAAAAATTTAAAACTAAAATAAATATACAAAAAAGTTAAAAATTCAAATTTATTTTTTAATTAAGTGTTAAGCCTTGATACGAGGATTCCAGAGCATTTTTTGGTTTACCTCTATCTTAAAAATGGCTGAGATAGAGCAGTTTGAAATTCTAGTGTGGCTGACATTTTGAAACGAGGCAGCACATTACAAAAATTTTCATTGTTGTAATAACTTTCCCAATCATACGCATAAAAATATATATTCATATCCGTTACCGCCAAATTCTCGCCAAACTTGGCGACATTTGGCGAAATATCGCGAAATTTGGTGACCAAAATAAGTCTTCATAAATGAAGCCAATTTGGCTATTGCTCAATAATTTGGCGAATTTCTTATTCAAATGCAGTATTAACGAATCTTTAGTAAACGTTTTCTTTGCATTTTAACTTACTGTTTTCGTGTAACATTAGCTAAAATTTTAAAACGAAGATATAGGAAAGCTACCTTCTCCTCCCGGTACAGGCCGGAAGGACTTTTTTAATTTTGTAGTATTTTCCTTAGAAAAGTCTAGACTAAATCACAATGTTACCCACACGTATATTTTTCATAATTACAAGGACAGTTTATGATCAAAGCCCAAAAGCTATACTATCATATTCTGATGGATGAATATCATGAATGATACTGCATCAGATTTACACAAGGGATCCATTTATCATTCTAATTATGTAAGTCTAAATACAGTACTTCAATTATTATTAGATTTTTTTTACATGAGACATTGTTTTATATTATTTTCAAGCTAGGCAGTCAAGCAAAAAGAATTCACAATTATAAATTGAGGGATTTTTTAAACGGAAATTTACTCGTAATGTGTACTATTCAAGAACATAACGTGAAGTAAAATCGTCTTGTAAGTAAGAATGTAAAGCATCTACTGCAAATTTCAACATTTAAAGAATACGTACTTTGTCAGGAATGTAAATCAAGGAAAAAGTTTACTCTTTATCTGCACTGAAAAAAATGGTGATTTTACGGTATAATACTGGCAGGTGGGATATTAGTTATAACGTAAAATCATTTTTTTTTTCAGTTTAGGATTTTAATGTACTTGTGAAATAAGTTCTTTAAAACTTTTTTTCTTAATTCAATACAATAAAAATTTGTAGAAAAGTGACTTATTTATTTCTCCCCAACTTTTAAGTAAGTCAAAATTTATTTCACATAAATCTGGTTTTCAAATATTCCGATATCCCAATGCTTAAACTAGTTCTTTAAAAAAGCTAGTTTAATATGTTTGATATAACACTAAATTTGTCTCCTTTTTTTTTTTTTTTTTTTTTTTTTTTGTTTGAAGTGAATCGAATTAAGTTCATGAAAAATTATTGTTTCTGAGAATGCAGAAACAGTCTATTTTTTTATATAGAACTGTAAGTGATAGCGCGTTAGATTGCAGTATACACACAAATGACTTTATCAATAAACAGCGTAAGATACACTGAGCACTTAGCAAGAAGAAATTTGAGTTACAAATAAATAGCATTGCACAACTCGTGGAATTTAACATTATCTTTTCAAATTTTTGTCATACTTCACATTTTGATTTTTTTTTTTTTTTTTCAAACTATACTTTTTAGAAATTTTTTATTTTACTTAAAAAAAAATAATAATATTAAGATATCAGTTTTTGATTGACAGACCATTGATTGTAAAATTATTCCCTTGTAAAAAGATATTTATTTTAAAATGTTTTGAATAATGTTGATAGATCAAAATATAGATTATTAATAAAAAACTTAGTACCCAAGTGGAAGAGAAAACTCGATAACAGAAAATTTTTGTAGCACAGGCCTCACTATACTAATAATAATTTGAAATCCACTTATATATGTGTGATACTTATTTCAAGTCAAATATCTGTAATCTATAAATATAATAAAGGTAGAAGTTTGTCTGTATGTGTATATGTGTGAATGTTCACTGCGTTCTGATGAGACCGCTGCACGCAGAGCTACAATATTTGGTAGGAAGATACCTCTATGTATGTAGTTTTGCATCTCGAATCCCGATTTTTGAATTTTAAAAAAAAAATATTTATTTTTAAATTTTTATGCTATTTTTACCGTTTTCTTTCATTACGAGGCGATGTTTTCACATTAATAAAAACAATACGGCTTCAATTTTTTATCCCAATATAGTAAATTTTGTTCTCTATCCATTCTTTTAAATTTCGTAAAAATCAGTCTATTATTACCAGAGATATTAATTAAAAACTCATTAAAATATCCCGAAAATGCGATGTTTTTATCTAAAAATGGCGAAATAAAATAAAACATATGCTTCCGATATAAATCGCAGACGATAGAATTAGCTAATTTTCACTAATTTGAAAATATTAAGAAAGTATTTAAGATATCGATTTAAAACTCACCACACATATGTAGACAATTTTCTGCATTCGAAAATCCAATTTTTATAAAAATCGGTGGGTAGTTTTTCTTAATATATGCAAAAAACTGCTCCAGACGAGGAGTTGGCTTCGTCTTTCATTATAATCGGTTTCCGGTGCCCATCCCTCTAGCTATGCTGTGAAAAGGAAAGAAAATAAAGTCTGAAGTCAAACCAATAACACGCGCCATATTGTTTCTGTTTCAAAAGTTACTGATATTTGTTAAAGTTGAAGGTCATTGTTTAAATTTTGAGGTGGTGGTGGTGGTGGGGGTGGGGAGTCGGTCGTAATTTAAATATTGTGTTAAGGTAAAAGGTATATAGATCTGACGTTCCTGGCGGTAAAAGGAGGAAGTAACTTATTTTTCCAGCGCGTGCACACTTGCTATTTGGTGCTGGAGGGAGGTTCGTTTAGAAAAGAATGTACCTCCTCCCCTGGCGGTGAAAGGTGAAACAAAAAGATTCCAGCACGCCCACGCTACAGTGCCGTGAGCAGCGGGGACCCGTTTCCGAGGTTCATTTGGAAAGAGGTTTCTTTAGAACGGAATGAGCCGTCTGGAGGTGGAAGATGGAATTAAAATATGTTTCAATCTTTCGAGGTTTGTTTGGAAAAATTGATCAGCGAAGCGGGCTGCAGCCTGCTAGAATATAATAAAGAGATAATAATTTTATCGTAAGTAATCAATAACACCAGCTTTATAAAACTTTAGATTTTAATTAACGTGTTCTATGCAGCATTCGTTAATAATTTTCCATATCGTTTATCTGGAATTGATTTGCCTATTTGTCAGCGAATGTGCTCACCATGCTACATGACATTCGTAAGAAAAAATTAGTCATGACATACGTCGAAACTTGGTATGTTATTTAGCCCATTCATGTGGACTGTTCACCATTAAAAAGGGTTATTATGTAGGGTAGACCGGGGCACGTTTACATATGGGGCACGTTTACGCAGTGCACTTTTTCCGAAACGAGTTATATCTGGCACCCCACCAGTATAACAGATTGATGCTGCTCCCTAGTGGGTATTCTCATAAGTTTTTGAGCGTCAGTCGAGCTTCGGTCTAGCATGCGGAAAGGATAACCTGTTTTCTTTCAAGGTGAGTAAATTTGGTGTTGAACTTATTGAAACTTATTGTGAACTAATAATATTTAGTTAAGGATAAACAAATGTATGAACATTAGCAGAATTTTATCCTTTTTTGAGAACTGTATTTGTATGAACAGAAATGTTACTAATTTTCGTTGCACGTTAAAAATAAATCCAAACATGGCGACGGGGCACGTTTACGTATTGACATCGGGGCACCTTTACGCACGTTCTTACTGTGATTACCAATCCAAAAAAGGTGGCAAAAGGTGGTCCCATGACAAGTGTGCAAAAGGAAATACTTTATTTTTAGCACTTTCCAACCTAGTTGAAAAGTGCTTATGACTTCGGTTTGTCTGGCCGTATGGCCGGATGGCCGTCTGGCCGTCTGTCCGTGCTCTAACTCCCGTAAATATGCTCGGATTGCTCTGCAATTTTTATATGTTATTGTCGTTATCTATGGCACGTTCCCTATTTCAACTGAAGTGTGTAGCACTTATAGTTTTCTTACAGGGACACTCAAAAGAATTCCGTTACATTGCGGTCTATGGGGAAAAATCATTTGCGGTTTATTTTAAAAATGTTTCACTATTGTAAACGCATTGAAATTTATATAGATCACTAAGATGCATTAGAAGAAGCTTAATATGGAATAGTAGGTGTATAGCAGTTAGAGTTACTTTACAGGGACAGTCAAAATAATTCCGTTACATTACGTCTATGGAGAAAAATCGTCTGCGGCTTATTTAAATAATGTTCCACTATTTTAAACGCATTGAAGTTTATATATATTACTAAGGTGCATTACAAGAGGCTTACTACAGAATAGTGTGTGTATAGCAGTCATCGTTCATTTACAGGGACACACAAAAGAATTCTCTACTGTCTGTTAACAATAATTCCTCGAAGTGCGTTTTAAGTTACTGAAAGCGATTTTAATTTTAACTCGCTTTTTGTCTATTACGTGGTGTGTATAAATTCTGTAGATCCTATATACAGGGAAGCACAAAAGTTCGCGAACACATTTCCGTATTATTTAACTCCAGACGGAGAATTTTAAACTGTGCTACGCGTTTCCTAACTGAACTAAAATTTATTATCCTATGTAGTATATATACAGATCTATAGATCCTATACAGGGCTGAATAAAAGTATTCGGATTACTTAGATGTTGTCTTTTAGCTTATTAAACGGTATGATTTGTAAAATTATTTTGGAAGCGTTGGAAAGTGTTACATAACGCGATTTTAATCTTAACTAGCTTTTTGTCTATTACGTGATGTGTATAAATTCTGTAGATCCTATACAGGGCAGCACAAAAGTTCGCGAACACATTTCCGTTTATTGACAGAAACTCCAGAAGGAGAATTTAAACTGTGCTACGCGTTTCCTAACTAAACTAAAATTTAGCATCCTATGTATATATACAAATCATATACAGGGCTACATAAAAGTATTCGGATATTTTTCCGAATATTGTATATATTGAAAATTCCTGAAATTACGTTTTTAAATATGTTATGCGTTTTCCAAATTGTTTACTTAGATGTCATCTTTCAGCTTATTAAACGGTAATGATTTGTAAAATTATTTTAGAAGCGTTGGAAAGTGCTACATAATCTATGCTTGACGCATGATTTTTCGTTCTTGTTTGTTTGTAAAAACTGTAACAGTGATAATGAAGATAACTAAATAGTTTCTGCTTTTAACTAGCAATAAGCCCTATGTTTTCAGTTTAGCCTATAATATGTTCTTTAATTAATTCTCTTTAATTTTTTTTTGTTTTTAAACAGTGTTTTAAGTTATAAATAAAACATCTCAATTTGATTAAATATTTATTTCACTTACTCTTTGGTATCACTTAGAATATGCGTAAACTTGCCCCGTTCCCGGGGCAAGTTTACGTAAATGACTTTGACCTAAAAGAAATTTTTTATACAGTTAAAAACACAAATAGGGCAACAACTGAATACACAAATGTTGACTTTATTAACTGCTTTATAAAACCACAATGTCTAAAATTTCCTATGTTAAAACATAAAAATTAGAAAATTCATTGAAAGAACCCGCGTAAACGTGCCCCGGTCTACCCTACCATATATTGTTTATCGGCATCTGTATAAAACAATTCACTTCGGTTATAGTCTATATTAAATTATATGTATTATAGACTGCTTGTAAAATATGTTATAATGAGAACTGAAAACTTTCTATATGGTATTTGAAAATGATATGTCGGCTGAATATATCATTCGTTTAGTCTCTGCATTTATTTGATTAAAATTTTAAAAGTCACATTTCCTAAACTTGTTTTAAATTCGTCTCGAAATATTGACGAATTCTATAAGTTTATAGTAGCTTGAAGTTTATGTTTAAATTATAACAATATATTCTCGATAAGCTAATGGGCTGTAATCGGCAGTAAAAATAAAATATAAATGGCCTCTAGAAGCACCAGTGACTAATCGATGCTACAACATTTATTAATGAGCTTTATAAAATGGATTAAAGAATGATTTTCATAAATGATGCCTGTAAAATTTTTAATCATTTGTAAACTTGGCTCATTTTGAACAACTCATAACTTACAAATAAAGAAATTAGCATCCAAAATTTGTAGACATTACATTTTGTTTTCGATTGATTTTATTTCTACATTTTCTCACGTCTTCTTTTCATGGCAAGTGATAACTGTAATATAATTTCTGTATTTTTACATATTTTACAATAATTTTTATATATAAATTAAAAAAAATATATCGAAGAAACCATTTCCGTTATTTATTCGTCAACTCAGAATTATTCGAAAAAAAAAATGTTTTAAAATTTCATAAACAACCAATGTAACTTTAAACATACATAAGTTTAATTAGTAACATTGCACACCTAATACATTATCATAAAATGCATTCTAAATGTACGGTAAAAAAATATTCATAATTGAGATCTAATTTACTTTTTTTAATTGAAATATTTTTATCGATTCGATACCATTAACACATTTTACTCTTTATAAAATTAATATGCCAAAATAATACGTATGATGGTGAAAAATTCAATAAATATTTCAAGTGTAATAATAGAAAAGTGTCATCTATATAATAAAACAATTATACATAAGCGCAGAATGACTAGAAATTTCAAATGCACAAATCCTCATAAAACACACACATATATATACAGGGTGTTTCACAAAAGACCCCTAACTTTAAAAATCAATAACCCGGAAACGGTGATAGATAGAAACATGAAACAAGTGGTATGTTGATTAAAAAAATCGTAAGAATCTTACACATAAATCTCAAAATTTAGTTAAAAATGGTGTCGATAGATGGCGCTGCGATAAATAGGCGCATCGCATAAAAAGTGATTCAATATGTGCACCTTTTACACAACAGACATGTTGCAAACGCAGAATGAAATTGTCAGTGACTCTCTGTAGTGTGTCATCGGAAATCGACACAAACTTGACAAATAGCCTCTTCGAGCTAGCCGATCAGATGTCAATGGCGAAATCTTGGGCGGCTACTCGTTCTATGCTTCTGAACTCGCTTCAGAAGGATTCTTAAATTGGTAAAGGTTACTATGACAACTACTTAACCTGGAAGTAGGGGAAGTAGGGGAGTTACTGTGGATACACGACCGTGAACTGATTGTTGATGAGATTTAAAATTTTTTTATCAGCGACGTGAAGAAAAGAAAATGGAAATTTCATCTAAAGATAATATTGGAGAGAAAAAACAAATTACGACTCTTGAAATCAAAAAGTGTTTTGGCAAAGTTGGATTGACTTTGAGGTCTTGCTAAGAAATGGAATCCAAACAAATCTTAGGTTATCAGAACTACATAATGATTTGATAAACAGTATATTTAATAAAAAGTACATGCAATTTTTTAGAAACAGTTTACAAAAGAAGCTGCGATAAACAGTCATACAGACATGTTTTTTACAGGCACATTTATTAAAAAACTCCGATGTGAGCACATTTATCCGTCTGATAAAAAATTGGTAATTAAAAAATGTTTGTATGCACAATTCATTTTACACATATACAATTCATATGACATATACAATTCATGACATATACAATTCATATTGTAAAGTCAATTTTTTATAACTAATATAATAAATGATATTTATAAAAAAAAAATTAGTGCACTTTAAATGTGTTTTATCTGCATTTTTATTTTGTACTATGGTTCTGGGGATATGTCGAAACAAATCAATCAAGTTTTATGGTAAATCGCGCCAAACCAAAGGATTTGGTTAACAACAGCAATCCGTGAGAGGATTATTGTCATTAACCAAGGTGCCACTGTATATTGACATTAAAGCATGTCATTCAAGAAGGCTCACGTCTTGAAATAAAAATCATGATCATTGCATCTCAAACGGGCAAAGAGATAGTAGACGCTTATGTGTTGATAATAAATACTAAAATAAAGAGACAGGCAATATTTAATTATGCACAAAACATATTTTGGCTGTACTACCAAAAGTGGAATGCCTTTAGAGGGGAATTCTTGAAAGAAAAATGTCGTGATTTCTCGCCTGTCATTCAGGTAAATTCCCTGAAAAACTTTCACAGTCAGCCCATTCCGCACAGCTCAGATTTGAATCAGCAAACCTTTCGTTCCAAACTCCTTATTTCATAGAAAGAGAGCTGAGCTGTCTATTGAAGTATACCCATGAAATATGAAAAAAAAAAGTAAAATGAAAATAAAAGAAGTAAATTATCATTTCGATTTCGATCAATACAAGAGAAGCTTTTAATTGACTGTATCTTTTTTTAAAAACTCTGTGTCCAGAAAGTTTGGAAGACACGTGTGCCCCCCCCCCCTCCGCCCCCCACACACACTCCTCCCTGACGCTGCGCCTATGACTATACTTTTAAAACTATTTTTAATTTATCAAAATTTCATCATTTTAAAAGAAATATTATTTCGAAATTTGTAATGCTTTTCAATCAAAAATTGCAAGTGCTATGTGCTGTAGAAAACCATATGCCATTAGATAATTGTATGTGTAGTATTCTGAAAAACTAAAAGGGGGAACAACATTCTTTCTTTAATGGTAGTTTACGACAAAAATGTTATAAATATCTGAGTATCATCAATCGATTTTTAGAGTATCAGTGAAAAACGGCTATCATAAACACATTAAAGTCATTTGAGTATCTTTATGCGCAATTTATCGGAAAATATATTTAAAGTTAGTACTTAAAAGTACTTACGATGCAAATATTTTTGCCCATCCTCATTTATATATTTGCCCTTTTTATAGGAATATATTCAAAACAAAGTTTGACAAAAAAAATAATTTAATAAATTTTATCATAAGTGAAAATTTAATTATGATTTTCAATGTACAGGGTGATTATAATTAAAGTCCCACTTTCAAAATGCTGTAAAAAAAGACTGGTCAGGAATAACTTCAAATTTGAGCTGAATATACTGGAAGAAGGGGAAAACAGTATGGCATAAGAAAAAAAGTTCCAAAGTCTATCAATAAATGGCGTTGTAAGCGGATACTATGCAAATTAAAAGACTATCATGTGCTTTTTATGCGGTTTTTGACACAAGGACAATTGAAAACCGATTGGAAATACTTAATAACGAGTTGGAAATACTCAATAACATATCAATTACAGTTTAATAAGTTCATTAAGTTTCAGTTACATAGTTTAAATAAACTTTAACATCATCTTACCGTGAGCAACCGCATGTCAACACACGACTCTAGTAGTACAGTTAAGTTAACAGTTACACATTAGTAGTTTAAGTTAAAGTTAATGTTTTGGGTTATAGTGAATATCTTAGTTACAGGTTACAGTTAGGTTATGAGGTATTGATTTATATTCAACACTTCCCCTAAATCGATACCTACCATACACAAAAAAGAACATTAATGTCTTAAACAAAAGTCTTAAGTTCATACATTCCAATTAATTGACGAAGTTTTTGGAAACGAAACTTTGGTAAGGGTTTTGTGAAAAAGTCTGCAGCCTGACATTCACTGTCACAGTGCTCAACATCAAGTTTTCCACTTTGAAATTTTTCCCGAATAAACTTGTAACGTACATTAATATGATTCGTTCGATTGTGGAACACTGGATTCTTTATCAAACGTATAGCACTTTCATTATCAACTTTCAAAACAGGCACACAAACAGAAAAACACAAGTCTTGAAAGAGTCTATGAAGCCAAACAGCTTCTTTCGAGGCTTGACTATCTGCAACAAATTCAGCTTCTGTAGTAGAGAGTGAGACGCATGTTTGACGCTTACTAGCCCATGTAATGGCACCTCCACTGTACTTGAAGACTATCCCTGAAGTGGATCTTCTTGTCAAGGGGTTCCCAGCATAATCTGAATCACTGAAGGCTTCCAGTTTGCTTCTTGTACTTGATTTGTACAAAATGCCCCATTTAGAGGTTACTTTAAGATACTTTAAAACTCTCTTTACTAGGCTCCAGTGTACTTTTAGGGGTTTGTCTAGAACTTGGGACAGCACACTAATTGCATAGGCAATGTCAGGTCGAGTAACTATGCCTAAGTACATCAAACTTCCTACTGCTCTTCTGTATGGTGTATCTTCATCTAATTTTTCAGAAGGTTCTTGCGATATAAATGCATTATCAATTGGAGTACACACAGGGTTGCAAGTAGACATGTTGAAACAGTTCCAGATTTTCTTAGTATAATTTTCTTGATGAATGAAAATAGAACCATCTTCCAAATATTTCAGCTGCATACCTAAGATATAATTTGCAGGTTCAACCCTAACACTGAACTCTTCTTTTAGTTTATCAAGAAATGTATCTAGCAAGTCTTTCTCTCTGGCAGCAACAATTCCATCATCTACATATGGAATTAAGAACAGGGATTTATTCTTGTTCACAAATAGACACGGATCACTATCCATTTGCTTCAGGTCACATCTTTGAAGAAAAGTTTTGTGATTCCAACATCTGAGAGCTTGTTTCAAGCCATAGATACTTTTGAGCAATTTACAAACTCGTCCTGTACCATCTTCAAATCCTATTGGTTGCTTCATATATATATCTTCATCGAGTTCACCATATAGAAAGGCACTTCTGACATCAAACTGAGCTAATTTAAGGCATTCGCTTGCAGCTAAGCTAATTACAGCTCTGATTGTGTCCCAGCGAATTACAGGACTGAATGTATCATGGAAGTCAACTCCAGGCTTCTGCAAAAACCCTTTTGCAACCAGTCTTGCTTTAAAGCGTTCTACCTTGCCCTCAGAATTTCGTTTAATTTTGTACACCCAGCGATTCTCAATGGCTTTCCTGTTTTCTGGAAGATCCACCAATTCCCAAGTCTCATTTTCAGTCAAGGAATTTAATTCTTCATTCATAGCTTTTTGCCAATTATTTGTGTCAGCAGAGACAAATGCTTCGTGATAAGTCATTGGCTCATAATCTTCTGCTAACATGACGAAATCATCAAATCTTGATGGCTTCTGCATTTGAGACCTGTCTCGTAGATTCATTTTGTTCAATTCAGTGATGTCTATATCAGGGATCTGAGAAGCTTTCCCTATGTTGCTGCTCTCATTTTCTTCACAGCTATTTTCAGCTGACAGCATAGTATTCTGTTTCACTAAAGTCTTCTGTGAACTAGCTTCCGTCTTGAACACAACCTCTCTGCTTAGGATCATTTCATTTTTGTCTGGTAACCATATCCTGTATCCATCCATGTCTCCACAGTATCCTACTAAATATCCCTTCACAGACTTTTTGTCAAATTTTCTTGTTTTCTGTTTTGGAATATGTACAAAACATTCTGTACCAAAAGCGTTTAGGTGTTCAAATGCTGGTACTTTCTTAAACCATATTTCATAGGGGGATTTGCCTTCTTCAGGAGCAGGACCTGTTCGATTTATTACACATGCAACTGTGTAAACTGCTTCACCGCATAGTCTTTCAGGCAATTCTTTAGCATGCAACATATATCTTGCAGCTTCAACAAGAATTCTGTTGAACTCCAGAACAGAATCGAGTGATTGAACGAGATTTCAATCACTCGATTCTGTTCTGGAGTATAAGGCATGGATGTTCTGTGATTCAGACCTGCTTTTTGCACAGTATCATGAACTTCCGAATTATCAAATTCTTTACCTCCATCAGTTTTAAGTTCTTTTAGTGTATAACCAGCAGTCTTAACTTCAGCTAGAAACCTAGCCAACATTTCTTTCACTTGACTCTTTGCTTTCATCAAGTAGACAGTTCTGTATTTAGAGTAATCATCTTTAAATGCTACAAAGTAACGATTACCACAAAGAAATTTTTCAGGCATCGGGCCACAAACATCTGCATGGACAAGTTGACCAGGACTTGTAGTGCGATCTTGACGAGAGCCAAAACTCAGCCTGTGCATTTTTCCATACATGCAGGCATCACAAAATTCGTCATCAAGTTTTACATCAATGCCTTTTTGTTTTAAGAATTTTTGCACATGGCGCTAGTTCTGATGCCCCATACGCTCATGCCATAACTGAAGATTATCATTTTCCACGGCTACACAAGCAGATTCTGGAATTACAACGCGCATATGAAGTCTGTAAACACTATTGTATCTTTCACCAACAGCAACAGTTTCACCTTTTTTATTTCTGAACTCACGTACCTTGTTATCAGCATATTCATATAAGCCATTATCTAATGATGCACCAGATGAGAAAAGGTTTTGATCCCTTTCAGGCACATACCAGACTTATTGCGATTACCAGGTTTCCATAACCCATTAATTATCATTTCAATTTGGATTTCTCCAATAGCTGTAGCATGCATTGATCTTCCATCACCTAATCTTAATGGCTTAGGAGTATCAAACTGTTTGAATGAAGAAAACCAGTCAAACTTATAGCAAATATGATGAGAAGCACCCGAGTCAATAAGCCAATAATCTTAGCTTTCAAGTTCAGCAACTGTCACAAAAGCTTGTCCTGATTTCAGAGATTCAGTTCGCTCACCATTATTATTTTTCAAGGTATAACAGTTCTTTTTAATATGTCCAGGGCGACCACAAGCAAAACACTTAAACTTTTTGTTTTTAGGATTTTTCTGATCATACACAACAGCTTTATCCAAAAGCTTTTTAGGACACAAATTATTTGGCTTTGCCACAAAGGACACACTCTTGTTTTCAACTGAGAGATTCAATTCCTCTAGCCGCTGTTCATGTAAACGTAGCCTTTCTGCAAGGCTTAAAAGCGATCTTTCACTATTTGGCACAGACTCCCATGCATTTTTGAATTCGAGGTATTCGTTTGGCAACGTGTTCAGAACTCTGTTTAGCAGCATAGATTTCGGTAGCTGAACATTTTCATTTTTCAATTCTTCTTGTAATTCCGGCCAAATCCTCTGTAATTTTGAAACATGAGTTGCAATATTGTCCATAGGGTCTTTACTATAGTTAAATAGTTGAGAATACACCAGATCTAGCATTCTTTCATTCTGTTCATAAACAGAATGCAAGGCATCCCACATTTCCTTCCCAGTTTTACATGTCAGGATGTGCTGTTTGGGTTCAGGCTTAACACTAGACCCAATTGTATATCTAGCAATGGCATCTGCTTTTTGATAGGCCTTCAAAGCTGCCGCATACACTTTTCTTTCTGTCTCTGTTGCACTCGCTAGAAGCGGTTCAGGCTTAGTTGTTTCACCCAAAACAATAGGCATGGCTTTCTGTACTGTAAGCTGAAGTTCTATATCAAATTTCCAGCTTATCCAGTTCCTTTCACCTTCCAACTTTTCAATAAAATTGAATTTATCCATATTATTCAATAACTGGAACACACGTTACGATGATAAGGAAATTAAGCCTAACAACGTGCCAACCGGCGATGTTTTCAAAGTTCAAAAACTACTAACTAAGCGCACTGGGCGCGTGCTTTGCCCATAACCAGTTGGAAATACTTAATAACATATCAATTACAGTTTAATAAGTTCATTAAGTTTCAGTTACATTGTTTAAATAAACTTTAACATCATCTTACCGTGAGCAACCGCATGTCAACACACGAATCTAGTAGTACAGTTAAGTTAACAGTTACACATTAGTAGTTTAAGTTAAAGTTAATGTTTTGGGTTACAGTGAATATCTTAGTTACAGGTTACAGTTAGGTTATGAGGTATTGATTTATATTCAACAGTTGGGAAGACACGTGTGCCCCCCCCCCCCTCCCACACACACACACACTCCTCCTTGACGCTACGCCTATGACTATACATTTAAAACTGTTTTTAATTTATCAAAATTTCATCATTTTAAAAGAAATATTATTTCGAAATTTGTAATGCTTTTCAATCAAAAATTGCAAGTGCTATGTGCTGTAGAAAACCATATGCCATTAGATAATTGTATGTGTAGTATTCTGAAAAACTAAAAGGGGGAACAACATTCTTTCTTTAATGGTAGTTTACGACAAAAATGTTATAAATATCTGAGTATCATCAATCGATTTTCAGAGTAGTAGTGAAAAACGGCTACCATAAACACATTAAAGTCATTTGAGTATCTTTATGCGCAATTTATCGGAAAATATATTTAAAGTTAGTACTTAAAAGTACTTACGATGCAAATATTTTTGCCCATTCTTATTTATCAAATTTGAACTGAATATACTGGAAGAAGTGGAAAACAGTATGGCATAAGAAAAAAAGTTCCAAAGTCTATCAATAAATGGCGTTGTAAGCGGCATACTATGCAAATTAAAAGACTATCATGTGCTTTTTATGCGGTTTTTGGCACAAGGACAATTGAAAACCGATTTTTCCCATCCAATGTGGTACGAACTTGCCGTGGTGGATGTGCTTTCTACTAACAGTACCACAACTATTGACTGATTTGGGAGTCATTTTTTCCGTCAAACAACCGAAACACTCATGCACTTTGAACAGTACGGTTGGTTGACTGTGCCAAAGCCGTCCTATTTCGATTAAAAATGTCACTTGCAGTCGAATACACTTTCCTTATGCCGCTTACAGCGCCATCTATTGATACACTTCTGAACTTTTTCTTTCTTATGTCATACCGTTTCCCCCTACTTCCAATATATTCAGTTCAGCTTTGAAGTAATTCTGACCAGTGATTCCTTTTTTACAGCATTTTGAAAGTGGGACTTTAATTATAATCACCCTGTAGTTAAAAACATACCTTCAGCATTTCTTGATACTACTAGGCAAGTCATTGTTTTTTAATATCTATGTAATAACTTACTTTTTAAACTAGCTTTTTAACCAAAATTTGAAATCGAAATTTGAAATTCTGTTTGAAGTTCCGTTTGATCTGAAATTAATCCAGAAACAATCCAGAACTTGGTGTTGATGATGGAACACTTTGTATTTACGCTAATTAAAAGGAATGAGACAAAATCATATGTTAACTCTTAATTATTAACCTTCTGAAAAAAAAAATAACCAGTGTGTTTAAACTTTAGACACGCTTATTTTTGTTCTTTTTCTAATCTCGATGGTTTAAAATAAAGTTTAAAGCATGATTGTCTTAAATATGTTTTTTTTAAAACTAGAATTTTTAACAGATATGAAAATAGATTAAAATAGAGTTAATATTTAAAGTTTAATTTGATAATAGCTGTTGTGTGTGTTTAAAGTTTTCACACGTACTATATTCTTAATAGAAAAGATCACTTCAACAAATATTGTTCTTTTTTTTTTAAACCACGTAAAATATTTCGATTTTATCGCCTCTCAGCTACTTTTGTTCCAAATAGGTTTTAATGAAAAGGAAATTCTCAGAATGCAACAAGATTACTTCTTATTCCTAAATATATTTTATGACTTGTATAAGACATAATAAGTTGAAAATCTATATTTTTCTTTAAATTCAAATTTTATCTAAAGATGCCATTGATTTTCCTGTTGAGCACAAGGAGGTTAAACATGCATAGTCTTCTTGGTTCAATGTATAGATCTAAAAGCTTAATGCTGGAATGATTTTGTACGTGCCTAATTTTTCGGCGGACAAAACATTTTGTTTTATGGATTAAGCTAATATGTAAAAAACATGAACTTTTAATTTTATGGAATTAATTTTTATTTCTTCGAATTTTTTTGAAGATGCGATTTTACCATAACATGTATTTTAAAATGATTTCGTGTATGTATCTGCCTTGCAGTTCACGATTTAATTTTGAGAAAATGTTCGGGTCACAAAAACATTTGAATATATTGTTAATATAGACAATCAAATCTTCTAAAAATAGAAAAAACCGTTTTCTAGGACTGAAAAGATCCAAAATTTAATAAAATTAAAAGTATCTTAACTTGGTGAGTTTCGGTCGTAGAAGAATTGAATTTTTACAGTTTTACTTGCCATAGCCCGGAATTTTTTTTTCTAAATATAACTTATAAGAACAAGGAACCGAATTCCTTTTATCATTGTTGAAAAATCGCAGCGAAACGCGAATAAAATTTAAAAGTGTAACTTTTTGAAAATTAATGGCAAGACTATTTATTCAACATAACCTTAATTAATAGATTACTTTGAGCACATTTGCAATCAATTTATATTGCCTTCGTATCTTCAACAGGTAAAAAATCAAATCGCGCTTCAATAATTTTGGGACATCCTGTATATCTTTATTAATTTATATATCCTGTATTCGATATTCTCATGACGGGCTTGACAAATGCGGTCGCCAGGTCGCCACTGGCAGCAAAGTTCTTTTCTGTTTTTTTCTTTTCTTTTTTTTTTCACAAAAAATGACCTAAGAAATGATCACAATATTTATAATAGTTGAATAGTTACATCACTTAGAGAGTTCTTTCCCTTTCAGAAATAAATTGTGCAAAAATCGTCGCGAAATGCGAAAAAACGCTAAAAACCCAATACAAAATTCTGGAAAATTTTCAACATCGCAAAGATCAAAGTTTACTTTATTGGTATAAAATTCTAAATCTAATTCCTTTTATGAATATCAAAATAACGCCTTTAAGCGAGAAAAAACGCAAAAATTCTATAAAAATTCAAAAAAATTACAGAGGACAAAATTTACTCAACTGAGTTAAAAAATTGAAATCGGAACGTCATATAACTGACGCGGAGCGTGAAAAAAAGCTTACAAATCGCATAAAAAAAATTGCTAAAAATAAAAAAATCGTGGAGGACGCAATTTAATATATTATGCTAAAAAACTGAAACCGGATTCCTCTTACCATTGTTGAAAAATCGCAGCGAAACGCGAAAAAAACCGCAAAAAATCGCTAGACAAAATTTACTATATTGCGTTAAAAAATTTAAACAGGATTCTTTTATAGAATGTCAAAACAAATCTCCGCGAAACACATAAAAAAGAACGAAGAATCATGCGTCAAGCATAGATTATGAAGCACTTTCCAACACAGGCAGAAAACTATAACGAAACTTCACCGTTTAATAAGGTTAAAGAAGATATGTAACTAAACAGTTTAGAAAACATATAACACATTGAAAAATACAGTTTTCGAAATTACCTTCAAGTGTCAAAAAAGTAGTCGATTTATTTTGTGCAGCCCTGTATATGATCAATAGATGTGGATATATAGTATGATAAAATTTAGTTCAGTTAGAATAGTTAGAAGAGTTATTCACATTTAGCAATTTTCGCCAATCGATGAAAATGCACTCGAAATCTTTTGTACAGCCTTGTATATTAACTGAAGGCTTTTGCACACACAACATATTAAGCTGAAAGGGAACTTAATCGCAGCATTTACCAACCGTAAACGATAATGTATCTTTATCTTTGCTTAGCCCTATATATGAATTTATTTATATTCGACAAACTTTTATTAGTCTACTAAATAAAATTCAGCAGGAAAATGCGCAAACACAATTAAAAACTACCCTTAATCATAGTCTGTAATACTTACGAATACCCTTGTGTAGCCCTGTATATGATCAACCGAGTTTATAAACACACACGTACTACACTGTAAAAAAAATCCTGAAAAAACGGAAATTGTACTGGCAATCGAGACGCCAGTACTATTAACGGAAAAAAAATCCGTAATTTCCAGGAAATTTTCCGTGATTTATGAAATATCCGTTTTTAAATTTCCGTTTTATAACAGATATCTTCCGTATTTTTTAGAAATTTTTATAATGTTAAAATAAACATTATAGGACAAAAAAAAAGTTTCTTCTCAAGAACAACCTTATAAAGGACAGATATACTGCTTTTTTTTCTCATTTCTGAGTGAGTTTTGTGTAAATAACCAACCCTTGTCTCGATGAGAATCGAACCCGCAGTCTTTCGCTTACTGAACCGGAGGTCCCAACCCCTACGTTATGATTAGATGTTCAACTCTTTCAAGCGTTGCTACTTATTGCAGCCGGTTTTTATGATGCAAAAACTTGAAGGTTTCATGGATTTTTTTTTCAGTTCCAATGTTTTTAATATTTTCTTTTCATATTTTTAGGTAGATTTCGTAAGAAATACTACCTATTACATTCTCACCTAAGTTGGAAATTTTGAAAAATTTTTGCAGATCTACGCCGATCATGACTCCCAGAACCCAAAACCACCCTCAGTTCAAAACTTTATCTATCTATCTATCTATCTATCTATCTATCTATCTATCTATGTCACGTTTTTCTGACCACGATAACTGGAAAAATTCTGCATAAATCTCTTCCAAACTGATACATAAAATCAAGGATCATAAAATCTCGGTCAAGTTCGTTAATGGGCAAAATCGAACCAAGAGGGGGGGAAATGGGGTGGCTTTTTGTGAAAACAGAAAAACCCTCATAATTTCTTTATTTTTATACGTATCGAATCCGTTTAAAGTTATTATTACTTCTAGGAAACGGGCCGAAAATTTATGTATGACAGATTTTTGATATAATTAAAAATGGCCCCAAGGGGGGGTTTAGAAGAAAAAAATCATAGCTTCGTCAATTCACAAGACATCAAATCCGCGTAAATTTATTATTAATCCTCTTATTATTATCTAAAACTTTCATATTGACAAGTTTTTTATAGGACCAACCGTTATAGCAAAAAAAAAAAAAAAAAATTAAAAACAAAAAAAAAATCCCTGCCGGCTCCGCCTGCAAACAAGTTATTTTTCGAAGTAGGTGGTTCCAACTCCCGCATCTTTTCGATACTGATACATAAAATCAAGGGGCATAAAATCTCGGTCAAGTTTGTTAATGGGCAAAATCGAACCAAGGGGGGGGGGGGGGGAGATGGGTGGGCTTTTTGTGAAAACAGAAAAAAAACCCATAATTTCTTAATTATGATACATATCGAATCCGTTTAAAGTTATTATTACTTCTAGGAACAGGGCCAAAAACTTATGTATGACAGATTTTTGATATAATTAAAAATTGCCTTAAGGAGGGAGGGAAGGGGGGGTTTTAGAAGAAAAAAATTCAGAACTTCGTCAATTCCCAAGATTTCAAATCCGCTTAAATTTATTATAAATCCTCTTAATATTATCTAAAACTTTTATATTGACAAGTTTTTTATAGGACCATAGCAAAAAAAAATTAAAAACAAGAAAAACCCTGCCGGATCCGCCTGCAAACAAGTTATTTTTCGAAGTAGGCGGTTCCAACTCCCGCTTCTTTTCGAAACTGATACATAAAATCAAGGGGCATAAAATCTCGGTCAAGTTCGTTAATGGGCAAAATCGAACCAAGGGGGGGATGGGGGGGGGACTTTTGTGAAAACAGAAAAAACCCATAATTTCTTAATTATGATGCGTATCGAATCCGTTTGAAGTTATTATTACTTCTAGGAACAGGGCCAAAAACTTATGTATGACAGATTTTTGATATAATTAAAAATTGCCGTAAGGGGGAGGGAAGGGGGGTTTCAGAAGAAAAATATTCATAACTTCGTCAATTCCCAAGATTTCAAATCCGCTTAAATTTATTATAAATCCACTTAATATTATCTAAAACTTTTATATTGACATTTTTTTATAGGACCATCTCTTATAGCAAGAAAAAAGAAAAAAAAATCCTTGCTGGCTCCGCCTGTAAACAAGTTTGGTTTCGAAGTAGGCGGTTCCAACTGCAGCATCATCGCAAAAAGGTCATTTCTTCCGCAATTCCCGACAAACAGGCGCCCCACGGTCTGCGACTTCGAAATCTACCTGTGCCTGTAGGCCGAGCCGTCAGGGATTTTTTTAATATTTTCTTTTCATATTTTTCAGTATTTTGCTTTATTATTTGATGCTTTATAACAGATAAATTTTAACTTATTATGTATCATATGCGTAAAACAATGTATTAAGAGTCATTGTATGATTGCATCCTTTTGTAATAGCACAACATTTTCTTTTTTTGAACATATACTTTTTAAAATTATTTGTCTGATGATCTATTTATGAATTCCAATAAAAATAATAATTATCTGAAGGAGACGTATTTACTACATGCTATTAAAATAACTTTTCGTTATCTCTTATTTTAAAAAACTTACGTAAATAAACAATTTTATAATAAATTAAATTATTATATTTGAGCTATGCTGAGAACTTTTGTGCACGGTTCTGTCAAACTGAATAGTTTTAATAATATTAAAACAAAAAATTGATTCTTAAAGACAATTTCGAAATTAATGATCTTGTAATAGGTAAGATTTAAATTTGGACTTATTGATTTAGTTTAAATTAATTTAATTTAATTTATAAAATTATAAGCTAAAGAAATAAATTATAAAGTTAATAAAATTATACACTTCATTTTTATAAAAGTGAAGAAAAAAAATATTAACTATTTTTATAAATTTAAGAAAAAAATTATAAACGTTGTAAAATTATAATTTATAAAATAATAAATTTTAGTTTAATTCATAAATTTATAAGCCAAATCAGTTTAGTTTAATACAATTTACCTAGCGATAACTTGGAGAGATATTGTGTTATGAAACCTTTAAATAACCCAATATTGCATCACGTTAGAAAAGTTAAAATACAAATTAAAAAAATTAGTGAAAAAAAAGAGTTCTAATTTTAAAACATTACCAATAAATAAAAAAAATAGATTAAAAAAAATATTTTTCTGTAACTTATAAAAACAAAATCAATTTCTAAATATTTTGTTAAAAAATATAAATATTACTGTTATTTTCACAAAAAATTACTGTCCAGACACGGCCCCGGTTAGAATGGTCTAGCATGTCGAGCCGGGTCATGCCTGGATCCTTGAAGAACTTTAGTAAATACAACAATCTTAATTTCCATTTCAAACAAGGCGATTTCTGTACGGAAACCTCTAAAAGTTATTTACGGAAATTGCACTGTTTTGGAAGAAATACGGACATTGTTTAGAAAGAAATACGGACAAAATCCATTAAATTTACGGAAAACTTTCTGCATATTTACGAATTTGAAATCTCCTTTACGGAACTAATGTCATTTACGGAAATTATACTGTTGTTTTGGGAAAATGAAACTTCTCCGTGAAATTTTAAGGAAAATCTCTTGTATTTTCACGGATTTTTTTTTAGAGTGTATGAAAAAAATTAGTTAAACTTAAAAGCGCAAACCAAAAAGTTGAAAACACACTCATCACACATAGACTGTAAATATCGCACATGTACCGTAACCAATATATTTTGTGTGTCCCTGTAAAGAAACGCAATGCGCACAAGAGAGCAATTTATAGTGCACTTCAGTAATGCATATAATTTTCATTGTGTTTCAAATAGTGAAATATCACTAAATTACACTGCAAACGATTTTTCCCCATAAAACGAAGTGTAACAGAATTCTTTTGTTTGACCCTGTAAATGAATAATAAATGCTTTGCAACCCATATTCTACAAAAAGCATGTTTTAATCCGCTTCATAATTCTATATTATTTTCATTATGTTTTAAATGACGTAGCGTCACCTAAATGCACTTGAAACGATTATTTCCCATTGACTGCAATGTAACGGAATACTTTTGATTGTCCCTGTAACAAAACTATAAGTGCTACATACTTCTGTTGAAATAGGGAACATACTATAGTAAACGACAACAACATACCAAAATTTCAGGACAATCGAAGCATATTTACGGGAGTTAGAGCACCGACAGACGGACAGACGGCAGATAAACCGAAGTCATAAACCACTTTTCAATGAGGTTGCAAAGTGTTAAAAAGCCTCAAAACCGCATAAAAAAATAAATCTGGTGCTTTTCTAAACTATGCTTGCTATTATTTTTTCTGAATTATTCGAAAAAATCTTTTGTGCTTTTAGAAAATCAAAGATTGTGGAGGAGGTGGTAACTATTTTTTACTGGCGACTAGATTTTTTTGCTGACTATCATATTTTATCAAATTTGTTATGCCCTGATCAGGACTATTTATATTATCAATAATTTTAGCCTTTAATCCTCGTATTCGCAAAAGTAGATCTAATACGAAAAGGGGTCCGTGGCTGTATCATTCAGGGAAACGCTGTGCTATTTCATTGCGATGCATTGAAATTTGATTTAATTCACCGTATGTAATGAATTTTGCATCAGCTTTCAAAATACTGAGTTATGTTACATTTGCTATCATCTCATAAGTAACTTATTAAGTAATTGAAGGGCTCGAGTGTAAAACAAGGTAACTTTGCAAAATGATACAAGTTTTCTAAAGAAAATACAAACAAATCTATTGTGGTCGCTTCCACTGAAATGGCGGATTTGTTAAAACTGGACCTTCAGTTAACTTACGCGAAATCTATAAATAAAATATTTAACACCGCTTTCCAAAAACTTGACAAAAAATCGTAGAAACAGTATACTGTGATTAAAATATTAATATATTGAATATTTGATGAGATATAGGTAGTCTTATGAAATAAATTTTAACTGCGCATGCGCGAACTACGGCAAAGATTTTTTGTCATGATTTGATAGTTAATACTATAGGGCAACTCATATAAAAAGACCAGTGAAATATCTTGAAAACTCCAAAATTTAGAACAATAATTAATAAATTGAAAAATAAATTCCATAGGATTATATGGGACTTATTTTTCAATTTATTAATTATTGCTGTAACTTTTGGATATTTCAGTGGTCTTTTTATATGAGTTCCCCATTAGTATTGACTATCAAATCATGACAAAAAATCTTTGCTGTAGTTCGTGCATGCGCAGTTAAAATTTATTTAAAAAAATACTTATATCTCATCAAATATTCAATATATTAATATTTTAATCCCAATATACTGTTTCTGCAATTTTTTTTCAAGTTTTTGGAAAGTGGTGTTAAATTCGGCTGAAAACTCTGCATGCTATAAAGAAAAAACCTTTTGAAGTTTTCAGAGAAACGTTAACATCTTCACGAATACACGTTCTATGCTTACACCAATGCAAACAAATGTTAAACAGGACATGCATAGTCATTTGCTACAGTAACAGACCATTTTTACCCTTTTCTGTTACTTGGGTGATCGATATGAATAAATTTACACAGAATTAAATTTATCTTACATAGTATTTCAAAGATTCTTATAAGAGTATATACACTGCTCAAAACAATTACAGGATATTGCAATTTTAGGTGGATTTTGTATCTGGGAAACTTTTTAGCTGATTGATACATGGTCGACAGACATAGTAGGTTATATGAGAATAAATTACACATGTTTGGCAGAAAAAAATGCATTTTATTGCGCATTTGTGTACAAAAGGAAAAAAACACAATTTGTGCATATGAGAAAAAAGAATAAGAAAAGGTGTTTTCTTCAAAGAAAATCATTTTCAGTAGGGGGTATGGTTTCCACGAGCGGCCAGCAACGTTGAACACCTTTGAGGCATGGACTCAATGAGGCTATTAATGACGAGTTGGGGTATTCTGCCCCACTCTTCCAGAAGAGCTCTTTCCAGTTCTTGGAGAGTTTGTGGGGGTTGTTGGCGGCCAGAAACTCGTCTTCCTAGAGCGTCCCAAACGTGCTCGATTGGATTCATGTCTGGAGAACACGCTGGTCATTCCATTCGAACGATTCCTTCCTCGAAAAGGAAATCCTCCACCAGGTTTGCACGATGTGGCCTGCAGTTATCGTCCATTAAAATGAAGTTATCTCCGATTGCTGCAGCGTAAGGGACTACAATAGGTCTGAGGATCTCATCCCTATATCGGCGACCAGTCAGAGCTCCATCTCGAATGATGTAGAGGTCAGTGCGCCCGTCAATGGAGATGCCACCATACACCAACACTCCTCCACCGCCAAATCTGACACTTTCGTGCACGAACGCAGGATTATTCCTACTGCCACGGTCCCTCCAGATGAAAATACGCCTATTATCCGGATGCACAGAAAAACGGGACTCGTCAGAAAACAGAATATTGCTCCATTCATTTCTCCTCCAGTTGACATGCTCGGTTGCCCACTCCCTGCGGTCGCGACGATGCCTTGATGTTAATCTAACACATACAATCGGTCGGCGAGCATACAGACCTACAGCATGGAGCCGGTTTCGGACAGTCTGAGTTGAAATCGTGGTGCCTGTAGCCGAGCGAAGGTGTTGTTGGAGAAGAGTAGCGTTCATGTTTCGGTGTCTCCGAGCTGTTAACGCTAAATACCGATCTTCATTGGGCGTTGTTGCCCGTCTACGACCTTGCCCTGGTCTTCGGCCTGCACATCCACTCTCCAAAAAACGGTTCCAGATCCTGGAAATGACACTTTGTGACACTCCAATGGCTTGCGCTACTTCGGCTTGAGTTTGGCCCCTTTCTAACCTACCAACAATTCTCCAAGCTTCTGAATCTGTCAAATGACTTCGCTGAGACATCGTACTCATCGAAACAAAGCAATCACTGTATGCCGATCATCCTTGTCTTCATTCTCTTTTATCCAGTTGAAAGTCAAATTTCATTCGCTGCCGCTGAAGCGACGTTTTTGACGTCGAACTCAAAATTTGCATACTCCACAATTTGAAAACCAGAAAAATTTGCATTTGTGATTCTCTTCTTCTATTTTCGGCAAAAAAAATTTCGTTCATATCTTTATTTTATATAAAACTTCAAATATCCTTTAATTGTTTTGAGCAGTGTATTATGTAAAAGAGATGTTTCTTTTAATACAAAGTGCTGGTGCTGCCATCTATATATATATATATATATATATATATATATATATATATATATATATATATATATATATATATATATATACGTACGTGTAACTATATTTCACTTTGCAGCCACAACTATCCAGCGCAGTGTTTGTGTTTGTGTGTGGTAGTAGCCTCGAGTCCCCCATAGTGCTCTATGGTGGTTGCATGTCGGTAGCTGTGGGAGTGTGGGAGATATGGAGGTTGAAAGTGGTCGACCTAGGGTAATTTCATATTTCGGCCAATGTGTTCTAAAAAATGTTTGGAATCTTCTTCAACGGGAATTGGTTCATTCAACTTAACATGAACTATTTAAGATATAGATATTTAAGTAAAATGATTTCGCGCACGTAGCGGTCAAAATGGAAACTAAACTATATTGCATCATGTACGTAGCACGCCTGCCATACAATGCCGTTTGCAGCGGGGAGGAGTGCCGGAGTTTCGTTCGGAAAGAGGTTTGTTTAGAACACACGCCGAAAATGACTGTTTTTATCGAAACCGCAAAAGGAAGTTACTGATTTCCGAGCAACGCCAGACGGATCAGTTAGTTCATATCTAAAAATTGTCTTTTGCTATAAAAATTGTCTTTGGCATGCATTGAGTGAAAATTAACTTTGTACTTCTAAAAAGTTGTCAGGATGCAGTTAAACAATTTAACATGAACATTAGAATTTTTTTACATTGTCAGTGACCATGTATTACACCCGAGGCCGAGTAATTTCTTTTATATAAAAAAACCCCCAAGTTGATAACTTTTAGATAAATAATTTAAACTTATAATAGAAAATTATGTATTACATTAACTATTTTTAATATAAAATTTTCCTAGAATCTAAACCTATATATTAATTGATTTATATTTAGAAACACACTCCAAATCCTGTTGTTAATATCTGGTATTAAATGTAATTTCAACAGAGTTTTAACATTAGGAAAAAGAATTTGACTTTTTTTCATAAATTGTTATTTCACGCTACAAAAGCATTGGATATATATTTAAAATGAAATAAAATACACAGAAAAAATAGTTTTCTTTCCTTCTTCTACAAGGATGATTCTACCAAAAGTAATTTCACCTCTAGAGATCGCACAAGATAAATTATTTTCCTATATAAATTGGCAGTTTTTGACCAGTTTTTGCACTCTCTTCTCTTTTTGGTTAAAACTTGACACGGTTTAATTAATTACACAGGAATTTATTGTTTACTTAAAATTAAATCTTTTTAAGATATTATGTTCTATAACATATATTTGGAAAGCACAGAGAAAATAATCAATGTAAAAATACATCATTTAAAGAATAATAATAATAATAGTAATAATAAACATGAAATGTGTGTTTGGGCGCAAGTTTTTCTTTATAATGTGCTAATGACATGTATCTCATAGAATCTAAACCATATATTTTATCTTCATTATAAAAAGTTGACTTTGGTAATTGTGGTTGTCACTAGATTCTATATAAATTCATAGACTTATTCCTCACAAACTCATAAATAGCGTTATCGCAAACTCTGAAACTTTAAATAGTCAAACATTCAATCTCATTAATTATCAAAAGCAACAAGACCAAAATATTTCAGATACACTATCATTTATTAACATTTATTGTTTGAAATACATTTTATTGACTCTGCACTTTTCCAGATTTATCAAAATTTCAGTATTCTACTTAAGACAAGTGTATAGGTATAATTTATTATTTACTGTCCGCGTTTATATATCCTTTTATTATTTTAAGTTCTTCCCATACATCGTAGAATTGCTGGGATCATAGCAAAGTTTTAATATGTTGTTGAGATACGAATATAAATATTGGATTATAATGGAAATTACGAAAAATAGACAAATAATTTGGCGATATTTTGTCAAAATATCGCCAAACTTGGGAAAACACACGGATGCGCATATGTATCGCTGTGTTTGTGGTTAAAATTTTCTAGACGTAAGTCCTTCTACACATAAGAAGATGCTGCACTGGAATATTATATCTTACCAATTTCCATGTTTTTCTTATACAACTGATATCGGCTATGGTGTCACATGATGATGTAACCTCAGAGGCGTAGCTATTGCGGAGTTTTGGGGGCTGGAGTCCTGTTCGAAATCAGTGTTTTTATTTAATCACGGATACATTTTGCGCATTCCCATAGCCCCGCGTAAAGTCATCCCTTCTTAGCCCCCCGAAAATTCGAACACACTTCTGCGTCTCTTAAATATGTAATATAGATAATATAGTTAAAATATAGCTATAGATATACTAACACTGACTTACAAAAGCCATAAAACATATATTACTGCACATTTCTTGGGGATAATAAAACAACGAACCATTACCTATTTATATATAGTTATTGTTTCAAACAATGAGATTTTTTTTACGTGATAACAGTTACATTTTATTGGGAACAATTTATTTCTTTGGTAGAATGGTATGAAGCCATTTTGAAAAAAGATATAAGCAGAGGTTTTAGTGCAAAGGTTTTTTTTTTCTTTTTTTTTTTTTTTTCGTCGTACAAAACTGTTTACAAAAGCTTTATTGCTATACAGAAATTTTGTTTCTATATTTGAATCCGATTAATAAAATATTTTCTAATTTTGCAAAAAAAACTCACTTATATCTGACCTTTTTTTTTTCCCAATCCTACATTTCACATTTTTCATATACACACATACACACATATATGTATATATGGGCCAATCAAATATTAGCTCACCAAAGACGAGCTTTTGAAAATATATAAGTAAATAATTCAAAATTTTATTTGGCATTACAAAATGAAGTTTTGGATGCGCTAACCACCACAGTACTTTTTTTTGTTTCTAAGACTATTTTTTCGGTTCATACTTAGCTTTTATGTTTCCCTATTCAGAAAGTTGTGTGTCACGGCAATTTTGTCACCATGCCAATATTATCACGAATAAAAGTAAAAACTAGTCGTTGGGGTCCACCTTAATACTTACCCATCATGGATATGCCTAATATAAAATATGAAAATAAAACATGTGTAAACTATATATAAAATGCATTGCAATTCGAATAAAATCGTGACTTGATGACGTCATAAACTTTAAATGCTATGTTACTGAATTGCGTAAAAGAAACATCCTTATAACTCCAAAATTGATAATCATATTAACAAGCGGTTTACTGCGTCGGATTAAGCGTCTCATTTCCAATTTAAATATATCTTTGGATTGAAATTTGAATGAAATACAGGGTCATGAAAAATCGAAGAGTGTGGAAAATAGGATTGCAAATATCTCGGCAACTAAATATCCGATCGACTTCATTCTATAAGAAAAATTTGTGTATTTTTATTGTATTTTATATTCATTCCTTAAAATAAACAATTTCGAAAATTTTTATGTACCTTTTATCAGAACGAATATTTCGAGAGTCGGTGAATATTTCGACAATAGTTCTGGATAATCGAGGTTACTGAAATTCAATAAGATTCTTTCCATTAATACATACTAAGTACATACCAAATTTCAAGTCTATCTCAATTTTTTCGGGAGATAGAGAGTTTACAGACACACACACAGACAGACGGCCGGCAAATTTTTTTTTCTAAAAATATGTTTTTCGGAATCTTTAATGTCTGAAACGTGTAAATCCGTCAAATTTTTTTTTCGATTTTCAAAACGATTACAAGACTATACTACGTATGATGGGTAAGTAATAGTAATTGTAAAAACTCTCTTTTCTAACATCCAATGTTTTTCTTTAAAAAAAAAAAGCCTAATTTCCATGTTGCCATGTTGACAATTCACGTAGTTCCAAAAAATTTCCGTTGCAATACATTAAATTGGCAGAGGAATTAGATGCAAAGAATAATTGATTGACCCATATACACGTGAAGAGAGACTTCCATGTATATATAAATATATATTTAATTAGTTAAGTGAAATATTTTTGTGATGTATTTTATACTAGCAGGCTTCGCCCGCTATGTTGGGTGATTTCTCCACAAGAACCTTGAATCAAAGGAATTATATCGGTGAATTTGATCTGATATTTTCAAGCAATATTGACAGTTAACCTGGGATGTCCTTCCGCATTACTAAACATTCACTGATTTGATTTATGCTTAATGGAAAGCGTGGATTAGTGAATGTATTAAAAAAATAATAATTCTTGCCCTGTTTATTTTTTAAGATATGGCAACAAGAAAAAATTAAAAGAAGCATAATTTAAACTGTTTATCTAGATTTCTAAATTGTTGTCTCAACATATAGACATAACCTAATTCATATTAAACTAATAAATGATAAAAGAGTATTTTTTTATTACACTTTTTATTTTTTATTTATATTTTCTACTTTTTACTGTTTAAACTATTTAGTTATTGTAGTTTCACTTTTGCAACCGTGGCTTGGCGCATAAATAACTCCATTGTTTTCGAAACTCGAAAGCAGTTGTAACCATAAAAAATATTTGGCGATTCAAAAACTGCGGCCGGCTAAAGAAAAAATGCGTTAAAATTAATTCATTAATTTATAATTTAGTTCTAAATATATTAAAATATTGTATTGTTATCAGAAACACACCTGTACGCATAGTTTTTTATATTTCTAGCCTATCAAGAAATGAGTGAAAATTTATTATAAAATTCAATCTTTGCAAACAAAACGAAGGCTCAGTTAAATAAGAGAGTATAAAAAACAGTCGTATTAACAATTATTCAGAAATAATGCACTGTTATAGCATAGATGTTCTAGCTATTAAAATGGATAAATAAAAATCCAATTAATAGATTTAAACCTGTTTTATTATTATTTTTAAAATAAAAAACGGGAGAAGGCGGCAGGAATTAGATGCAAAGAATAATTGATTGACCCATATACACGTGAAGAGAGACTTCCATGTATATATAAATATACAGGGTGATTCATAAAAGATGGGCAGAACTTTAAGGGGTTATAGTACACTTAAAGACAAATAATATTAAATAGGAGACTAAGGGTCCCAGACGTATTCCCAAGGAGATAGGGGGCATTAAAGTTTAGGGTCCGAAATTTCAAATGATTATAAAACATGGAAAAATTGGTCGATTCGTTTGCGGTTTTTGCAAAAAATTTTCTTTATGCCAGTGTTTTCTTGAAATAAAATTTTAAAGTTCAATTTCAAAAAATGCCGATAGGGGGCACTTTAGACTTTGGAGTAACAAACAACTATTTTTTAACGTTATTTTTTGTATTTCTTTAAATGATTTCGAAAGCTTAGACTTAAACTTAAATTTTGATCTAAAAATCTGAGTCCTAACGAGTAGTTAAGTAGCGTAAACTGAAATTTGAAATTTGAAACCCTTCTCCCCCCAGAACAAAAATCAGTTATTCCCGATCTTTGTGTCGTAGATTAGGCTCTAACTACTGCCGCGTTTTGCTAAAATTATTCTTTATGTCAGTATTTTCTTGAAAATAAATTTTAAAGAAAATTTTCAAAAAATTCCGATAGAGGGCGCTTTAGACTTTGGAGTAACGAACAACTATTTTATACCGTTATTTTTTGTGTCTCATTAAATGCTTTCTAAAGCTTAGACTTAAATTTTCAGCTCAAAATCTGAATCGTTAGACGTGGTTAAGTTTCTGGGGAGAGGGGTTTGAAATTTCTACTCCTGAGCACAGTTCAGTTTACCATGTCCACACATTGTGTGCTGTGATACGAGGTAAAAAGACACAAATTAGGATTATGTTACCAAAGCATATTTATTAACATGTAATCACAATAAATGTTCAAAATTGTGACCACCAGAGGTTATGCACGCAGAACAACGGCGACGAATGGAACGGCGAACATTCGCGAAAACATCAGGCTTTTCGAGCACTTCCCCTACAGCCGCGGAAAGTCTGGCGACCAGTTCCTCGGGGGATTCAATGGGTGTCTCATACATAAGAGCCTTCAATCGTCCCCAAAAAAAGAAATCGAGGGGTGAAAGATCTGGCGAGCGAGCAGGCCAAGCAACAGGACCACCTCGACCAATCCATCTGTTCGGAAATGTGATGTCCAGTTAGTTGCGGACGTCTCGTACGTAATGGGCTGGCGCTCCATCGTGCTGGAACCACATGACCCGCCGGATGCGTGGAGGAACAACGTTTAACAGGTCTGGCAGCACATGTTGCAGAAATGTGAGGTATGTTTTACCGTTGAGGCGTTCAGGAAGAAGGTACGGTCCGATTAGGTGGTCTCCGAGGATTCCTGCCCAAACATTGATGGAAAAGCGTCTCTGATGAGCATGTGGATACGTAGCATGTGGATTGACATCCGCCCATACATGTGCATTGTGTGTGTTAAATGTACCTTCACGTGTGAAGGTACATTCATCGGTGAAAAGCACAGTTCGTCCAAAATGTGGATTTAGCGCGTTCTGCTGCAGAAACCAGCGGGCGAATTCAATACGATTTGGATAATCCCCTGGAGACAGTTTCTGGACTCGTTGCACATGAAACGGGAGCAAATGTTCATCCTTCAGTACCCTCCAAGTCGTGGACTGTGAGGTATCCACCTGGCTAGCCACTGTTCGTGTACTTGTACTTGGCTGCGCCGCTACTACATCCAGAATGGCTTCTGCAACAACTACTGATTCGTCCTTTTTTGCACGACCTGCATTCGACCGGGAAGCGAGAAATGATCCCGTCTCACACAACTGTCTGTGCAAGCGCTCGAAAGTTTTGCGGTTAGGCAACCGCCTGTTAGGAAATCGCTCTCCGTACATTCGTTGTGCCTCTGCACCATTTCCATCTGCCGCTCCGTAAATTAAATGCATCTCAGCCTTTTCCTTATTCGTGAAGGGCACCATCTTCCGATTCATTACTACAGCGACTTACACTTGACTCACCGTTCAGTGGTTTTTATGCCTGAATCGTGTCGAAATTTTGCATACGTGTTCTTCTTCTTCCCCATTTGACATTTGCATACTTTCTGTTTCCTTCTTCACCCGGTGACTAGCGTCAGGAATGGAGCTTTAACGTTTGCATGAGCGACGTTTCCAACTGTGCCAGTGCCTTTATGAGTGAATTCCGACTATGCAGTCCTTGACGAAAGTTGTATTTTTGCCTCGTATCACAGCACAGAATCGTTGGGCATGGTTAAGTAGTGCAAACTGAACTATGTTCAGAAGTTGAAATTTGAACCCCCTCCCCTCGCTACTGAACCACGCTCAGCGATTCAGATTTTGAGCTGAAAATTTAAGTTTAAGTCTAAGCTTTAGAAAGCATTTAATGAGACACAAAAAATAACGGTATAAAATAGTTGTTCGTTACTCCAAAGTCTAAAGCGCCCTCTATCGGAATTTTTTGAAAATTTTCTTTAAAATTTATTTTCAAGAAAATACTGACATAAAGAATAATTTTAGCAAAACGCGGCAGTAGTTAGAGCCTAATCTACGACACAAAGATCGGGAATAACTGATTTTTGTTCTGGGGGGAGAAGGGTTTCAAATTTCAAATTTCAGTTTACGCTACTTAACTACTCGTTAGGACTCAGATTTTTAGATCAAAATTTAAGTTTAAGTCTAAGCTTTTGAAATCATTTAAACAAATACAAAAAATAACGTTAAAAAATAGTTGTTTGTTACTCCAAAGTCTAAAGCGCCCCCTATCGGCATTTTTTGAAATTGAACTTTAAAATTTTATTTCAAGAAAATACTGGCATAAAGAAAATTTTTTGCAAAAACCGCAAACGAATCGACCAATTTTTCCATGTTTTATAATCATTTGAAATTTCGGACCCTAAACTTTAATGCCCCCTATCTCCTTGGGAATACGTCTGGGACCCTTAGTCTCCTATTTAATATTATTTGTCTTTAAGTGTACTATAACCCCTTAAAGTTCTGCCCATCTTTTATGAATCACCCTGTATATTTAATTAGTTAAGTGAAATATTTTTGTGATGTATTTTATACTAGCAGGCTTCGCCCGCTATGTTGGGCGATTTCTCCACAAGAACCTTGAATCAAAGGAATTATATCGGTGAATTTGATCTGATATTTTCAAGCAATATTGACAGTTAACCTGGGATGTCCTTCCGCATTGCTAAAAATGATACGAATGCCATTGCGCTATTATATTTTCTAATCTGCAGACAAAATTTCAGCTTTTAAGAACCAACTCTTTTAGTTGATCATTTATAGTAGGATTGGGTAAAGAACGATATAACAATATGCAATACTAGTGGACCCGTGCGAGGATTTCGCACTGATTATTTCTGATTCAGTCTAATATTTTTTAGCAATACCTAATATAGTAAAAGTAAAAACTGATCGTAGATAGCAAAAAGCAAATGCGAGAAAAAAGTAACAATCGTATTTTAACTGTATTAGAGGATGATGTTTACACGTGAAATGTCAGTGGCAACATTGATTGGAGAAAAACCTTTCATTTCATTTATGAAAATAATGTTGATGTAATTTTTAATTAACTGCAATTTTTAATTTAAAAAATTGTTTTAACAAAATGCGAGTGTACGATGTCAGAAGCCGGTTCCAAAACCTTTCGAATGATACCTCATTCGTTGTTGTGCGTTTTGTAAATGTATAAAAAAGGGGATATTGACAAAAGAAATAATATATATGATATTACAACCATCCCTGCAAAATTATCTAACTAACAATGCAAACAAACTGCCTATAGAAATTAATCTATTTGAACTATTGAAAAAGTCTAATCTTTCATAATCGGAATCACCTGATTATTGAACTCTCCCCCATAAATCTATAACTAAGCAACGTAGAACGATATGTTATATACTAAAAACTTTCCTGAAAAAATATCTGACAGTGCAAATCTCATTAAAATCCATACAGCAGAACTCAAGTTATAAGCAGCCGGAACAAAATTCCCATTTTCATTTTATGTACATATTATAGTAGATTATCATACTTTATCAATAATCTATTTTTATTGAAATCCGATGCAGAGTTTATTCAGTTCGTAAAAATAAGTGATGCTAGGGGAAAAATAATAATCGTGACATTATTCATAATACAGCCTCATACATAGAACCCCTTTCTAATACCCCCTTCTGCTAATGCCTCCTTCTAATTTCTTTCTTCTTCTGTCAATACTGCCGAAACAAAAGGCTATGAAATCTCTTATCTCTAGAGGTAGTACGAAAGAAGTATTCTCTCTAAAGCAATCTTAACTGGAGCTGACGTTCAAAGGAGATTTAGGTGTCAATTACAGTCAACGTTGCAGATGAATATCAATCTTTCGCGGATTATAATACTGATTTATTATTCCCTAATTCTTTACATAAAGGTATATAGAGTTATCCCATTTTTTTAACACTTTCGAAGATTGTTGAAAAGTATTTATGAATTCAGTTTGTCTGTCTGTCTGGCCGTCTGTCTTTCCGTGCTCTAACTCGCGTAAATATACTCGGATTTCCATGCAATTGATATATTATGTTATTGAAATTTTACCATGACATGTTCGATATTGAAAAGGAATTGCGTACCATTAATGGCTAGTTTACAGGGACACTCAAAAGTATTCCGTTACATTACAATCAATGGAGAAAATTCGCTTACAGGGAATTTTAATGATGTTACACTGTTTCAAACATAATGAAATTGATATGAATCACTGAAATAGATGGTCAAGAAAAGTAAGTAGAAATTGTAGTTCGCTTTCAAGGATGCACAAAAAATTCCATTACATTATGAAATTATGGGAATAAATCTTTTGAAGTGTATTTAAATAATGTTAACTATTTCAATGAAATTTATACTTGTTATTGAGATGCACTGCAGAATATTGTCTACGGATTATTGGACACGTTGGATTTGTCATTTATTTATAGAGCCACACAAAATAATTCGGTTGCAGGACTGGCTATACTGCTGGATGTGCGTTTTTAGCATCGTGTGAACGAAAATGACATTTCTTAACACTATTCCGATAGTGTTGGAAAGTGTTTCATAATCTGTGCCGTGATGCATAATTTTTCGTTCTTGAATTATACATTCAAACGTTTCATCCTGTTATCATTTTAGAAAGACAAATATTTAAAATAAAAATCCATAAATTGTATAAGAATTAAAAGGCGTTTCATTTCATTAGGGAGAGGATTGTTTAATGTTCCATTTCAAATTTAATTATAATCGTTAATGAGATGTATAAATAATCAACTTAATACTTTCAGGAAGGGAATTATAACAATCGATAACTGTGTTTATAGCTAATAAAATACGAAAAAAAATAAAGTTATTATTTAAAGGTGAAAAAAAAAAAAACCTCGATTTTTCTGTTAATTTAAAAAGGAAAACTGCTAACTGTACGTCATACAGGGTGTCTAGCCACCTGGAAAACCTGGAAAAGTCAGGGGAATTTATATAGACTGGAAAAGTCAGGGGAAAGTCATGGAAATTAACCATTTCTGAGGAAGAGTCAAGGAAATTTTAAAATTCTGAGAAAAAGTTACAAAATTTTGAAAGTTGCAAGAAAAAAAGTAGGAAAATGTTTCTTATAAAACCAAGGATTTGAAATTGCAGCACCATTAAAATCAAACTTTGTTCTTCATAAGTACTGTAAAAAGTATTTCAACCTCTCGTGCAAATCATTTTGTCTACCCTCTTTCAGTCCTTTGTAACTCAGAGATTTCCAGTTCGAGCTTCACTGAAACTTTCTACTGAATGTTGTAGGATTGATTAGGTGTTTCACCCTGTTTATTTATCTTTGTTTGGGTATTGAACATTTGTTAGCTTAATTTATTGAATATTTATTATTTGTATTAAAACATGTCAAATCAATCTGTATTTAACTGTGATAAAGAATTTCATCCTGATTAGACAAAATGGATAGAACCTGATGCTAAAAGTGTGTATCTGCAAAATGTTCAACAATTTGTAAATTTTAAAAAAAAATGTAACAAATCAGTAATTTGTGATTTAGTTGTGAAAGTTCCACTTTCAAATTCACAACTTGTAAGATTTTTTAAATTCCTACTATTAGCTCACACTCTCTCTCTATATATATCTTGTTCAAATTTTCAATCGTTAATAAAATATTTTCTATTCATCCACTCAAGTTCACATAATTTTTTTTTAACTTGTAGTGAATGATACTTTATGTTAATACAGTTTTTTTTTAAATATTAATTCATTAATTAAATTTAATTAGTTAATTTTAGTTTTAAATGGGAGAAAAAAATTCCTCCCATTGTTTTCATAAATGAAATGAAAAATTTATCTCAAATGAGTGATGCCACAGAAATAAAATACCGCAACGATGATTATAAAATAATATTCAATAAAGATAACGTGGGACATTAATGCTACACGGGTTTATTTTATATATTTATGATTAAAAAGTAGGAATTGACTTAATTTTTTTTTTATATTACTTGTTGTATGTAACTTCACAAAATCTCGATGCCTGGAATTTATTTTTATTGGTATTGAAAACCTGGAAAAGTCATAGAAATGTCAGGGAAATGCGTTGCTGATCTGGAATAGACACCCTGATTAAATATTTCGGCGGCTAGTCAGCATTTGCACATGCTAAAGACTTGTAGGCGATAAAGTATAAAATATAAAAACTTGTAGGCGATAAAGAATAAAATATAAAGACTTGTAGGCGATAAAGAATAAAATATAAAGCAAATATATGTAAAATGACAATAACCCTGAGCCGCTAAAACTACATTATTTTACAACGATATTTTACAACGATATACGGAAACTAAAGTGTTTATTCGAACTTTTTCAAATGCCTTTTTTATTGTTATTAAAGGAAGAAAATGGATTTTTATAAATAACTTAATTAAAATGAATAATAATGTCGAATATATAATACTTTTGTATCGTAGAATGTTTTTATTTTTTTATTGCTATTAGTATTTCGAGCGTATTGCAAGTATTTAATTCTTAATATTGTATATTTTATATATTTTATAATAAACTTACAATCTAACTCATGATATCGATTATGCCACGAAACCTGAAGTTACAACATTACAATGTGCTATTAACCCATTTTTCTTATAATTGAAATTTTTAAAAAGTGTGTAAGTTTGACCAAAGCTTTTGGATCTTTAATGTTTTATTATTGAGCTGAGCGAGCAAAAGTCTTGTGCGTTCACTTCAATGATGCGTTTATGGCTCTAATCCTCCTAAAATATTCAGGCTGATGACCATTCTAATTCAACACAGTGATAGATGGCATGGCCATCATGGTTCGCGTTAAAAATAAATACAAATCGTGCAAAAATCGTGTCCTTCAGAAATAATTATATGATATATGTGCCATAGACTTAACGTTAAAAGTCACTTGCTGGTCATTGATTTTTACATTACGTAATCTATGTATCTATATATAATATATATATATATATATATAAATCAGTGTTTCGTGTATGTTAAATCAATCTGCAGTTTTTGGCCTGTGTGTAGGAAACTTCATATACATACATTTTAGAACCCGAGTAAATTAATATACTCCATTCGCTGAAAGAAGATAACAGAAGTAAACAAATGCACATGCGGATTGGCGATGCTTAAACCTGGCGCTGTGCCAGAAGCGCCAAACAGACTGTGTGAAGTGTTTGAGCTTCTGCTTTTTCAAATCGAAATAAAAAATCAAATTCGCCAATCTAGCAATTTGTGCCAAATTTGTGGCTCCTTGGCGATTTTTCTGCAACCCGTTTGTTTACTTTTGTTATCTCTTTTCCCTGAACAGACCTTTAAAAATTTCCCAGATCAGTACTTTACACTTTTTTTTCCACCACCTGCCGTAATTTATCTTTAAACAATTTTTTTCCTAATGTAGTTTTTTTTACTGTTGCCACACCCTAAAATACGACGCAAGAATTTAATAAAATGATTACACGTATACTTTGTTTATAGGAAATAAAAATTCAGACTCACTCGCTATATTTTCGCGTCCAAAATTGACGTCATTCTGAGCAGTTAATGCAAAATTTTCAAGTATAAAATTTAACAATTTTATTATAAGTGGGTTACAATGATGCAGTACTTTCATTTAAATGTATTTGGAGTTAAAAGTTCTACTATAATACGGCCATTATAATCTCAAACAACATATATATTTTGGGGAAAAATAATAATATCCTAAATATGACGACATTTTCTATGAGACGCTTTTAGTGTGACGTCAAATTGACTCTAAATAAACGGTTGTGATGTTTTATTTCTTATTTTGTTTGCCATATACATATTATGCCATATACATGTTTCATATTTTGTTGCTACAGCCATATTTTGTAGTTATACCTCATAGATAAGAATTTGAATGCTTTAGATGCAGTGGAAACATTTTCTACGATTTATACTAAACAGCAAAGGAAACATAGCAACTGTTTGTTTAGAGTCAGTTTTCTCTCTTTTCAAATAAAATTTCATGATTGAGGCCTCGGCTGAAAGCGTATAGAAAATGACGTCATTTTCATGTAATCATTTTATACTTGGTTTTTATGAATGAAAATATAAGTTTTCGTTTAAAAATAATACCATACGAAATAGAATTTCAGTAAATGTTATGCCATTTACTTGAACGTTTTCCATTTTTTTCCTGTATTGTCAAGGAAATCGTAATTTTCTGTCACATGTGCCAAAGAAAACCTGCATTCTCGGTTATAAAGCTGGAGGATATTACTATGATTGCGCCGAAGTAACGTATTTTATTTCTGATTGTCTGAATGGTGCGAATGCAAAGAGCCCGTTATTGTGATCTCTATATTATTGCATTTTTATTTATTTTATCCGGGAGGCCTACTAACCAATTGAGATCCCGCGTCCATCCTATTGGACATTTCTTCTATTTTTCATATAAAATATTTATTTCAGTTGGAACTCGTAAAAATCTCGTCATTATACTATATCGTCTAGTGCTGCAATCTGTACACCATCCAAAAAATTATACCAAAATGTGTATTTTAATCATTTGAAAATGTCGGCTAACAAGAAAAAGGACTGTTGAAGGTAAGCACACAGTTTTAACTTAAATTCCATACATTTTTAAGAGTATTTTAATATTAATGTAATATATATTTAATTTTAAATGCTTTATTAATGAAATTAAACCGTAGTCTAAATAAATTAATGTATATTTTGGAGAATAAACAGATGTTTTTATCGATGTTCATTGTATTGAACGTTAGGTCTTCATCAGTTGTTTATAATCATACTAGCAAGCTACGCCCGCTACGCTGGACAATTTCTCTTAACGAACCTTTAATCAAACAAAATGTTGACATTTCATAAATCACTTTTATATTTTAACAGAATAATAAGGCTACTATAATTTGTGACTCGTGCTATAGCCAATATACACGTCAGGACACGTCGCCTTTATCATTATCTTTTTACGCGTGAAGGTTTCGCTATGGTACTCCATTGTGAAATTTGGTAATTTTTGAAATTCAACATTTGAAAAAGGGCATAATCATTAGATTTGAAATTCATATCAAGAAATATACAATTTTTTACCTTTCAAACGCAATTTGTCTAAAAATTTTATGACAAATACTTTTCGAGCTATTATTTTTTTCAGTAACTTCAAATGTTTCAGTTTCCGAGATTAATCTGTGGCAAAGATTCGCGAAAAACCCAGTCGTCAGCTACACATAGCTTTATAATAAAGAGGATGTTGGATCAGGGATTGTCACCATCACTTTTGAAATCGGCTCTGTAGTTCCAGAGATTCCATAGAAATTGTAATTTAGAATGATTTTAGAACGCTTTTCGCTCCTTTCACCCTTTTAAATTTCGAATTTTTTTTTAATTTATTCTTAGAGAGCATTTACATCTTATAAGTAACTACTATGCCAAATTTCCAGTTTCTACCTCCATCAGTATAAAAAAAGTCGCAATTTTTGAACATTTTTCACTTCTGCACCCCATTGGGGTTCGTGGCACCGACATAAAATATAGCCTATGTTGTAGTAGGGATTGTCACCATCAATTTGCCACCATTACTTTTGAAATCGGTTCTGTGGGGTTCCGGAGATTCCATAGAAATTGTAATTTAGAATGTTTTTAGAACACTTTTCTCTCGTTTCACCCTTTTAAATTTCGATTTTTTAAAATTTTGTTCTTGGAAAGCATTTACATCTTATAAGTAACTACAATGCCAAATTTCAAATTTCTAGCTCCTTCAGTATAAAAAAAATTGCAATTTTAGAACGTTTTTCGCTTCCGCATCACCCTGGGATAAGTGGCACCGACGTAAAATATACCCTATGTTGGAGCAGGGATTGTCATAAAAAAATTTCCACCATCACTTTTGAGAAGGGTTCGGTAGTTCCAGAGATTCCATAGAAATTGTAATTTAGAATGTTTTTTAGAACGCTTTTCGCTATTCTCACACCTTTTAAATTTCGAATTTTTTTTAGAATTTGTTTTTAGAGAGCATTTACATCTTGTAAGTCACTACAATGCCAAATTTCATGTTTCTAGCTGTTCAGTATAAAAAAAATTCTAAATTTTAGAACGTTTTTCGCTCCTGCACCCCCCTGGGGGTAGTGGCACTGACATAAAATATGGCCTATGTTGGGGCAGTGATTGTCACCATCAATTTGCCACCATCACTTTTGAAATCGCTTCAGTAGTTCCAGAGATTACCCCCTACAAACAAACAAACAAACAAACAAACAAACAGACAATCTTTACTACTTTATAATATTAGTATAGATTAGGTTCTTTTTGTATACTGATGGGAAAGATGTTTTCACTCAAAATTCTATACAGTGTTGAAAAAAATTATTTTAAAGTGGAAAAGCGTTTAAATAATTATTATAAATAAGTATTCGTGTTTATTCTAGAATAAATAAACTAGTATAAAAGGTAAAAATAGTAAATAACATGTATTATCAAATGTATTATTATTTCCTTCTAAGCTTATTTGATAAAAACAATTATTGTTTATTTAGTTTAACTGCTTACAAAGCATGAAATGATCTGTTTTATCTTAGAAATCTGTAATCTGTTTTATCTTATTCTTAATAATAAGATAAAACAGATTACAAAAATTCATTTAAACAAACAATACACATTTCGATAACAATGAAAGATTTGTGTGTGCCTAATGTTATCCATAGTTTTTGACAGTCAGAACTTTACCGGAGCTATTGGAGATATATTGTTGTAGTCGAGTTGTTAAAGTTCTTTTTAAAATTAGAAATTTTGAATGTCTGCTTGAAGACATCAAATGAATTTTTTCTCGTTCAGCTCAATTTTGTGCAGGTCTCGCATGCACTTCTCTAGTAATAAATTTATTTTAATGAAAGTGAAAATCCCTGTTTATATATAACCCTACCAGTGGCTGAGAGGTTCTGCTCTCAATCCTTGTAGAATGGAGGTGGCAAATTCGAACTCCTAATTAACCATTCGTAGTTTTTATGTAGTTTTCTTCAAACCTCTGTAACGCTGCATAAATAACGGTTAGGGTTAGATTCCATTAAAAAGACTTCCACGCAGGGTAGCCCCACCCTCGGCCTATATGACTCGCGCAAGTAATCAACTATAACAAACAACACAGCTCCTAGCTTATATTTAAAATTTCACATGATATACATGTAGTAGACAATTTGTTTAAGTGATAAGTAAACAGTTTTAACAAGTTTTGCGGTTAAATTTAAAAATATCAAAGTTCTTTTAGTAAAAGCTATCAGAGTTTTACACAGTTACTATGTCAAGACCGCTGGCCGGGCTGTGCCGGCCCCTGTCTTTATTGTTCTCAGGACGTGTCGGGCAGGCAATATGTTTTGTAAAAATAGTAATAGCGATAATGAAACTTCTGTTAACGGAATCATTAGAAATATATTTTAATAAATTACACAGAAATATTTTCAAAAATCTACTTTTTGTTATGTAGCTTCAAAAGTTATGATGTTTTTAAACCTATTTTTTATTTCTTCCAAACGATATTGTTTTTTAAAAATAAATCTTTATTCGAATGTAATAGTCTAAGAGTATAAATAATCATTAACTTTGCTATTGCGTACTTTTTTAACAAATGCCAAGTTCCCACTAATCGTCCGTTATGGGTGTGTTTATTTGACCCAGGTTTAATACGTTCGAACCAGAAACTCTCTTAAGAAATTTAATTGAATAAATTCGACTTAGAACTTTTAAATTAAATAAAAGATTTATTAAATACATTTTCTGGTTCTAAAGTGGTTAACAAGTTCAAACTAATCTACATATTACGGAGGATTTGTGGGAGGTTTGGCAGCTATGTTTTTGCCATGCGAACACAAAGTAATTTAACCCCTTGAGGGGCGGTGGTATATAATATATACCACTTAATTTTAATTCCCAAACGCCACATTGACACCGGAATTTTGGAATCAAATTTTTTCTTTTATAATATACGTGAAGAAACGCTTCTACTTATTTTGAAATAAATTTTACTTTTAAATCCCGGTGTGATTCACTGATTTCAACATTTTAGAAACATAAGTACTTTGCCCCTGAAAGGGTTAAAATACCTCTCTATCTCTCTATATTAAAAACAAGAACGAAAAATCATGCGTCAAGCATAGATTATGTAACACTTTCCAACGCTTCCAAAATAATTTTACGAATCATACTCTTTTATAAGCTACAAGATAACATCTAAGTAATCCGAATACTTTATTCAGCCCTGTATAGGATCTATAGATTTGTATATATACTACATAGGATGCTAAATTTTAGTTCAGTTAGGAAACACGTAGCACAGTTTAAAATTCTCCGTCTGGAGTTAAATAATACGGAAATGTGTTCCCGAACTTTTGTACTTCCCTGTATAGGATCTACAGAATTTATACACACCACGTAATATACAAAAAGCGATTTAAAATTAAAATCGCATTCAGTAACTTAAAACGCACTTCCAGGAATTATTGTTAACATACAGTAGAGAATTCTTTTGTGTGTCCCTGTAAATGAACGATGACTGCTATACACACAATATTCTGTAGTAAGTCTCTTGTAATGAACCTTATATAAATTTCAATGCGTTTAAAATAGTGAAACATTATTTAAATAAACCGCAGACGATTTTTCTCCATAGACGTAATGTAACGGAATTCTTTTGACTGTCCCTGTAAAGTAAGTATAAGTGCTATGCACACCCTATTCCATATTAAGCTTCTTCTAATGCACCTTAGTGATATATATAAATTTCAATGCGTTTAAAGTATTGAAACATTATTTAAATAAACCGCAAATGATTTTTCCCCATAGACCGCAATGTAACGGAATTCTTTTGAGTGTCCCTGTAAAAAAACTATAAGTGCTGCACACTTCCGTTGAAATAGGGAACATGCTATAGATAACGATTATAACATATAAAATTTGCAGGGCAATCCGAGCATATTTACGGGAGTTAGAGCACGGACAGACGGCAGACGGCAGACGGCAGACGGCCAGACGGCCAGACGGCCAGACGGCCAGACGGCCAGACGGCCAGACGGCAGACGGCCAGACGGCCAGACGGCAGACGGCCAGACGGCCAGACAAACCGAAGTCATAAACACTTTTCAACTAGGTTGGAAAGTGTTAAAAAGTAACCACCGCGGCCGCCGCTGTCAATTAAGATTTTGTGCCTTGAAGTTTTTCTGCACTAATATCCAGAAAACTATTGCAAATAAAAATTTAAAAATTGGTGGTTTTATAAAGAAATGTTCGATAAACACGCTGAAGTAGACAGTTTTTAAATCGAAGAATTATTTTAAGAGATATTTAATATTAAAGTTGGTCAAAATAATTTTCTTATAAAAGTTTTATAGAAATGAAAACTATGCACAGGAATTTAACCATAATTAGTAAGGATATAGTTTACAAGGTTGCGGTGTGCAGACTGCAATTATTTTTTCAATTTGACTCATTTTTTGAGGTTATATTTCAATTTTTTATTCAAAATTTTCATTATTTTGACGAAGATTTATTTCATATTTCATAAATTCCATTATTTGAACCGTTGCCAATTTGTAAAATAGCGCACGTAATAATATTCCCTTTCAATTAAGAAATGTATTTACACGAGACTATTAAAAACAGAAAGAAAACTTTAAAATAATATTTAAATGATCACGTGTTAAAAGCAATAAATGTAGAAAATGACGTAATAAAAATATACTTGCGCGTGAATATTAAAAAGAGAAATACGAGTAACTAGGGAAATTTACGTCACATTTAAAATGATCAAATAACAATATTTCCAAACAATTTCAATTAATAATTATATTTTCATGAGAGATCAATTTATTTCGACATATCTTTTACCTATTATTGCAAATTTTAAAACAGCGTAAATAATAATATTTCCTTTCCAATGTCAAAATTCTTCTATTTGTTTATTTGGTGTTACAATTTAACGATAGTTTTTATTTATTTATTTATTATTTTTTTTTTTTTTTTATGAAAATGGATTGACGGGGTAATGGAGAAGTATCAAAAGACAAACAAGCGTTGAATTAAAAATTCCCCGATGAAAAAACTAACTCGTGTAACGCATCTGATGTCAACTGAAAGTGACGCGACGCCACGATTATGCACGTTTGGCGTTAAATCATATATTTTGGTGACAGTTACAGTTGTAATCTGTTTCAACAGCGACCTTAAAATCCGTCAGTGAAAGGAAAATGAATGAAAACCCTGTTACAGCAGATTGCCACTGGTTGTTTAATTATAATACAATCTTCCGTAATCGTTTTAGAGATGATCAAATCAGAGTGTTTTAAATCACGCGGTGTCAGAGCGGGGGTTGGCGAGCGCAGCTCGTAGGGGGCAGAGCCCCCTAGTATTAAAAAAAAAGCAACCACCGCCGCGGCCGCCGCTGTCAATTAAGATTTTGTGCCTTGAAGTCTTTCTGGACTAATATCCAGAAAACTATTGCAAATAAAAATTTAAAAATTGGTGGTTTTATAAAGAAATGTTCGATAAACACGCTGAAGTAGACAGTTTTTAAATCGAAGAATTATTTTAAGAGATATTTAAAATCAAAGTTGGTCAAAACAGTTTTCTTATAAAAGTTTTATAGAAACGAAAACTATGCACAGGAATTTAAACATAATTTGTAAGGATATAGTTGACAAGGTTGGGGTGTGCAGACTGCAATTATTTTTTCAATTTGACTCATTTTTTGAGGTTATATTTCAATTTTTTATTCAAAATTTTCATTATTTTGACGAAGATTTATTTCATATTTCATAAATTCCATTATTTGAATCGTTGCCAATTTGTAAAATAGCACACGTAATAATATTCCCTTTCAATTAAGAAATGTATTAACACGTGACTATTAAAAACAGAAATAAAACTTTAAAATAATAATTAAATGATCACGTGTTAAAAGCAATAAATGTAGAAAATAACGGAATAAAAAACATACTTGCGCATGAATATTAAAAAGATAAATCATTAAATTATTCCCCGTTTTCAAAGCATCAAGTAGAGTAAGATTAATTTATTTCGACAAAATATTTTATCTATTATTGCAAATTTTAAAACGGCGTAATTAATAATATTTCCCTTCAATTAAAAGCTATATTTTTACGTTTAATAATTACGTTTAAATCAACGAAATAACTAAAAAATTGGTAAAATATAATTAAAAATACAGATAAATGTTGAATTAAGATCACTCGATGACATAACTACCACGCGTAACGCATCTAGTATCAATTGAATGCGACGCCACATATATGCACTTTTGGCGTTAAATTCTATATTTTGGCGACAGTTCATTTCTTTTATAGAAAGTAGTAGTCGGGATAATGGAGTAATACCCAATTTTCTATAGCATCGTTATAAAATTTCCCGATGCCATGACATTGCTTACTTAACCATTTTGCACGAGTTGATTTTCAAATGTTTAATTAACCTTATTTTATCAACAGTTGTTAGCTGTCTCAACAGCAGTTGATTCGGCTTTAAAATCCCTTGGTCAAAGGAAAATGAATGGAAACCCGATTATAGCAGACATTACAGCGAGCAGCCGATTACACAAGCCCGATTATAGCAGCCGATTACAGCAGGTCGTTTAATTATAACTCAATCTTCCGCAATCGTTTTAAGGTTGTTCAAATCAGTGTGTTTTTACAGTTTGTGGTGTCAGAACGGGGGTTGGCGAGCGTAGCTCGTAGGAGGCAGAGCCCCCTAGTACTGTAAAATTTTCTTATAAATATGTATGTAGTATTCTTTAAAATAATCTTAATTATATCTGAAGAAAAATTGGAATTTTTTGTACAAATTTCGGCTTGTGCAGAAATCTTAAATATGCACAGACATCTATTTAGATAATGAATTAAATGAAATTAAGTGCATCGCCCATGAAAATGGTTTTCTTTCTCATCATATCAATAAACACATCTATGACCTGAAACATAGAGAAATATGCATAAAAGAAATTTATGTATTTATATATTTCAATAAGCTGAAATTTTGTAACTTTGTAAAGTGCTATTACACGGAAAAATTTGAAGCGACTAAAATTCCTGCCACTCGTCAGTTTTCAAAGCATTTCATTTGGTTTTTCAAAAAATGGCTTTTCCATCGTCAGTTTTGCAAACATTTGATTGGTTGTTCCGAACGACAACGCTGCCTGATGTGTTTGAGGGTCATCGCAGGCGACAAAATTGCTCCGAGAAAAGATAGTTGCTTGCTTTCGGAGCAACTTTTTTAAAGCCATAGATTAACAGTGAGTCGCCCGTAATTAGAGGCAACTTTTACGCCTAGTGTAATTGCACTTTTAAGGGGAAAATATTAAGTTGCCAGGGCTAAAACTATGAAAAAAACTTGAAATCGGCATGTTAGAAAAGTCTTGTTTAAATCAACTGAAACATTTAAACACTAAAGAAAGAAGGTTAAAATGGCAAAAATTAAACTAAATCAGAAATTGAAGCTACAGGAAGGAGTTACTTACTCACCTGGAAACTTCTAAAAAGCATTTAAACGTTCTATTAGGAGCCAATCTTTTTTAAATGCATTTTCCTGCATCATAGGTTTCTTTCAGCATTTCTCATCTTTAAATTGATATAAGTCAATAACCGTTAAAGATAAGTGGTTCAAACTTGGAATATAGCTTTATCAAATATTTTACTTAAATTTTAATTCGGCAAATTAAAAAAAAATGTTCACTTTTGAAAATATGATTTGTTTAAAATAAGTTGCATATATTTTTTAATTGCTATTTTAAATATTTTTAATTTTTTTAAATTAATATTTTTTTAAATGCTGAATCAAAATTAAAACCTATATATTTCTGTTTAATTAAAAGAAAAAAAAATCAATTCGACAAATAATATTTCGAGACATAACAATTTTAAACTACTCTGAATTTTTTGAAAAAAAAAAAATCTTTTTAAATTTTGTAAGAAATCTTAAAATGTGATTCTGTTTACAAGTTATACAGTTAACCATCACAAAAAATTTCAAAATTTTAACTCTACACATTAAAAAAAATAAAAAAATAAAAAATGTTTCCCGGACACCTTACAGTAACATTGTTTCTTGAATTACACGCACTTCAATTTGTGTCTGATCCCTTGAAACCTCACAAATTATTAAAACTGACACATCTCTCTGAGTTTTGCAGATATCAAGATGGAATTTTGTTTAATTCAGGCATGGATAAGGAAAAATTTCCTAATTGGAAATTTAATCCTACAGTGGCCGTTTAAAAATTTAATATTTGTATTTTCTCAAATCCACCCTTATCTCATCAGATTTTCAACCTTTTTTTATGAAAATTTGCAAATGGAAGTATGTGCTAGGGGTAATATTTAAGGAGATAGCCTTTTGTTTCGATATTTATGAATCACACGATATATATATATATATATACACTATATTTCCAATGATGACTGGTCACTTGCGATTTTTGACGTTTTGTTAAATATCTGAAAAGCTACATGAGGAATTATCCTGAAACAACATGATAGACGTCATATATTTCCGCGAAGATTTTTTCCCGAAACGCCATAAGGGGCCGTCAACAAATTGAAGAGAAACGAATATATTTTGGATAACCCTGTAAAAACTAATATTGCAAAAGCATTCAAACTGTAGATTATGATTAAGTAAATTATTGTAATAATTTGGGTTCATTTTTATGAAGATAGCATGTATACTCGAAGAAAAATTCAGGTTTTTATAAAAACAGTCCCAAATTTTATCAAGTTTTTTGCTTATAATTTGCAGAGTTTTTAATATAAAAACAAGTTATTTTCAGAAAATATGACAAACAAAATTATACATAATACCCTGCAATCAGAATTAAAAAATAATAAAAATTGTATGAAAAAAAACGTTCACTTTTCAAAATATGATTTGTTTAAAATAAGTTGCATATATTTTTTAATTGCTATTTTAAATATTTTTAATTTTTTTAAATTAATATTTTTTAAAATGCTGAATCAAAATTAAAACCTATATATTTATGTTTAATTAAAAGAAAAAAAATCAATTCGACAAATAATATTTCGAGTCATAAGAATTTTAAATTACCCTGAATTATTTAAAAAAAAAAAAAATTCTTTTTAAATTTTGTAAGAAATCTTAAAATGTGATTCTGTTTACAAGTTATACAGTACTAAAATTATACAGTACACAGTTTTACTAAATATTGTTTCACTGCGCATGCGCGAATTCAATCAAAATATACTGTGCATAATATATTAGCTAAATGTATAGACCAACTTTTATGAAAGTCTTAAAAACATAGCTTGAAAATTCTGATAGTAATCGTCGATAGAATAAGCTCGAAATTCGCTGTTCCCAAAAGGAAGCAAAAAGATGAGGGGTTGTATCAAATATAGAATGAGAGACACTTTATTCTTATTATGTCAACTTTCATAAGCTAGTATATTTGGATACAACCCCTCATCTTTTTGCTTCTTTTTGGGAACAGCGAAATTCGAGCTTATTCTATCGACGATTACTATCAGAATTTCCAAGCTATGTTTTTGAGACTTTCATAAAAGTTGGTCTATACATTTAGCTAATATATTATGCACAGTATATTTTGATTGAATTCGCGCATGCGCAGTGAAACAATATTTAGTAAACCTGCTCATTTTTCATACAATTTTTATTATTTTTTAATTCTGATTACAGGGTATTGTGTACAATTTTGTTTGTCATATTTTCTGTAAATAACTTGTTTTTATATTAAAAACTCTTCAAATTATAAGCAAAAAAACTTGGTAAAATTTGGGACTGTTTTTATAAAACCCTGAATTTCTCTTCGAGTATACATGCTATCTTCATAAAAATGAACCCAAATTATTACAATAAGCCACTTAATCATAATCTACAGTTTGAATGCTTTTGCAATATCAGTTTCTACAGGGCTATCCAAAAGATATTCGTTTTTCTTCAATTTGTTGACGGCCCCTTATGGGGTTTCGGGAAAAAATCTTCGCGGAAATATATGACGTTTATCATGTTGTTTACACTCCTGAAGTTTCAGGATAACTCCTCATGTATCTTTCCAGATATTTAACAAAACGTCTAAAATCGCAAGTGACCAATCATCATTGGAAATATAGTGTACATATACAGGGTGTCCACGTATAACCTGACCTACCTTTATTTTCGCAACCGTTGGTCCTAGATGCATACTTCCAATTACAAAAATGGTTTAAATAAGGTAAAGAATTATTTTTAAAGCTACTTGGGTCAAGAAAATCATTTATTAAAAAATTTCGAAATTTAATTTTTTATACGGTCCTCCGGTCCTATAAGTGATATTTAGTAAAAATTTACTGTGACATTAACAAGTAAGATAAAAAAAAGTCCCACTCATCTAACATTAAAATTGACCGAGTTCTGAAACTTTGAAATGCATGACTTATACCACTTTTTTGCATCTCAAAACAGATGATTTCGGTCGTGCTTTTAGGGGTCGTATATAAAGTACTTAAACTTATTTCAAGGTATCTGCGCTTTGAAAAAAATCGTACAACTATTACGATTGACTTAAATTTTATTAGTTAAGTTTTTGATTATTTAAAATAATTGTATTTTATTATATGTTTTATTTTGTAAGTATTTGAGACTATGATTTATTTTAACAAAAATTATATTATTTTCATAAGGTTTTATTTAACTTGCAATGATCGTCTTTCCAGTTTAAAATTTGTACTAGAACTTTAACTCACTTTCAAATGTCCGATCGAAGTTAAATTTTACATACTGACTTAAATCCGATGACAATGTAATATTGTTATGATTTTCGACGCTTACCATCTTAATAAGACTCATATTAGAGGATAACACAAAAAAATTCTGATAGATTACCGTGAACAAGTTTAAGAAAAAGTTTTAGATTAGATAACATAAACCTGCGATGGTTGTGTTTTTTAACTTTTATAATTACCTTTTATGTATTTTTTAACGCTGAATAAAAAAATTACCTTCACTTTTAACCATCATCTCAAGATTTTTCGCAAATCGTAAATTTCTAGGTTAAAAAAATAGCGAAAAATCTGATACTATAAAATAGATGTAAGACTTTTTTATTCAGTTTAATTTTATTTAATTAAATAATTTATGCAATTTTTTGGCTTATACTGGGTTTTTACAACTAAATAGCTCAGGGGTCCGATGAGGTTGGGAAGGGAGGCGGGATCAATTTTAACTTTGAGCTTTTTAACTTTGAAATTTTCGATTTGAGAAAAATCCTGACGTTATGGTTTAAAATGAAGGTCATTTTCGGATTCAGCGCTAAAAAATACATTAGAATCAATTTTCAAAGGCTAAAAAACATGGCACAACCCAAAATTTGAAAGACAGTGTATTCTAACAGCATTTTAAAATCGTAATTGAGGCTGTTGTTTTTCATTCTTTTATTTAACAAAAATTCTGTTATTTTTATCCTCTTATATGTTCAGTACAAATTGTATATTTTGCATTAATATGTCAGAATGATTATAGATTTCACATTTATATTAGATTGCAATGTTAATTTTGCTCTCAACTATTTTTTTGATATATCTGACGATTATTTATATTTCTACTACATTTGTGAATGACCTCTATTTCGTAACAAAAAATATACTCCAACTTTAAACAGCTATTACTCGGTCAGTTTTAATCGTAGATGAATGGGACTTTTTTTAGCTTACTTTTTAGTGTCACAGTAAATTTTTACTAAATATCACTTATAGGACCGGGAGACCGTATACAAATTTAAATTTCGTAATTTTTTAATAAATGTTTTTCTTGCCCCAAATCGCTTTAAAAATAATTCTTTACCTTATTTAAACCATTTTTGTAATTGGAAGTATGCATCTAGGACCAACGGTTGCGAAAATAAAGGTTGGTCAGGTTATACGTGGACATCCTGTATATTGCGATTGCAGCTCATATTAATTTTCATATTTGCAACTTTTTTTTTTATTTATAATTACACAGTAGACATTTTGAAATAGCTAATGAAAAATTAAAATGTAAGAATATACTAGATATAATTAATGATTTTACAAGCCTGAATAACACGAATAATAGTTTCTTCTAATAAAGGCTTCATTACCAAAGCCACAATATATATTCACATCAGATTTTGATGTTTTTTGGGGGTTTTTTTAATAAAAGAGATCACACAAAGTAAAGAATTTTTTTCCAAGACTATCGCAACTAAAGGAAAGTGTGGAAGAGATATTATGTCATTTTTAGACAATGCAGAAGATAAATTACCTTTCTCTGCCATTTGAAAGGGTATGAGTGATTTTGTACTGAAGGTTAAATCATGATAACGCCTCAGTTATTATATTCCCACTACTCAGAAATTATCGTGCTCGTGAAATATACTAGTAAATGATAGTTTTAAACACAAGTTTTACAGATATAGGAGAAAAATATTTTGCAGCAATTATGTAAGCATTTAATAATATTTTAATGCTGTATTGCGAAATGCCCGATTATAAAAAACGCGTTAAAATTGTTTTAAGAGCACTTGACCAATATTTAAATAAATTAACTTTACATTTACCGTTTAACTCTCGTATGGTACCATGGAGTGTGTTACCATGGAGTATGTACCATGGAGTGTGACTAAGCAATTTTTAATTAACATGAATTACGTATATTATGAATTACTACATATTTTTCTAAGGCTTCCTTAACACTGTTGTACTCTTGGGCAATTGATTTTTTTTTTTAGAGTATATTTAAGGTTTTTGGAGACTGTAAACATATGGATGACATGGTATATTTCTGTACTGAAAGGTGATGCTGTACACTTCAGAAAACCTTGAAAATATAGAGATATTTTATTATATTTAAAGGTACCATGAGGTCAACATAATTGCAAAATCCATTAACAACATAATTGGAATATTTTATCTGATTAAGAAATATTTGTCTTTATTTACAAGCAAAGATACGGCAGCAAAATAAACTTTTGTTTTTATAGAAAACACATTGTTTTTTAAAGTTGATGATAAAGAATGCTTTTGAAAACAGCTGGCAACTCGAAAGAAATTATTGCATATTTTCGTTCGTGCTTATAACGCATTTTCGTAGAATATTGTCTTTTTTTTTAAGTGTACAGCAAATAATAAAAACATTTGCGATTTGCCAAAAGATTTTAAAATAAGAAATTAAATTTTTGGAAAAACATTATTTTAAGTGATGGAAGCAAATTTGAAATTTTTGGTATAAAGAATCAGCAAAAAAATATGGCGATGAAAAAATTAAAAACACAAGCGGAAAAAATTCTCCCTTACGGCAGAATATAGATTGGCCACCCACGATTTTTATAGTTGAGATTTTTTCAGCCAAGTCTAAGTCTTAATTAGGCCCAGTTGAGATCGGTGTTTGAGAAATCGAAGTATCGGCATAATAAGGAGAGACAATTTGATTTTGAATATCGTTAGTAACAACCATTTATATAGTTATGTATAAATGGTGCCTTCCTTTATATATGGAACTAGCAAGCTACGCAGGTCAATTTCTCTTAACGTACCTTTAATCAAACAAAATATTTACCTTGAATTTGACCTCGTGATTTAAAACCATATGGACCTTTACTTGGAATGTCCTTCAGCATTTCTGAAAACGATACGAACGCCATTGCGTTATTACACTTTTAAAGTGTCAGACAAAATTTGGGCTGTTAAGGACAAACTCTTTTAGTTGATGATTTACAGTAGGATTTGGTAAAGAACGATAAAACCGTATGCTATATACTATAACCATCCTTAAAAACTTATCTAACTGACAGTGAAGATTCCGTCAAAATCCATTTGGCAGAATATTTTTAAAAGGCTAAGCTTTCATAACCGGTTTCATCTGATTATAAAACTTTCTCCCATAATTCTATAACTAAGCAAAGTAAAACAATATGCGAGATACTAAAACCACCTCTGATAAATTATATAACTAACATAGTGCACGTCATGCCAAAATCCATTCCGCAAGGTTAATAAACATTTCCTTTTTGAATCAGACAAAAAATATATGTTATAACTTAATAAAAAGTATTTATGATTAAAAAAAATAATTAAAATGTTTTTCATGCTTACAATTAAATAATAATTAAAAAAAAAGGAGAGAGAGAGATTCGCGTTGAATAAATAGCGAGTCACAGCGCTTGGAACGGTTTGAAATAAAAATTATTTGTACATTCAGGGTTGAAATAAATGGCGCATTAGCATACATTTTGGCATGATGTTGGTATAACGGAAAAGTACCGAAATATATCCAAAAAACTTCGTTCCAAATTAGGCCAATTTTCTGTAGACTATATTATGGAATAGGTCAGCATTAAAAAAATGAATAATTGTGTTACATTATGGTGTCTATGGGGTTTACATCACGGAGTCTATGGAGAAAAATCCTTTCCGTTGGATTTTACTGAAGAAACAATACTTCAAATATAATGAAATTGATATGCCTCACTGAGGTGGACGAAAATATCCTATTTCTCGAGAATTAAATAAAAATCATGCACTCGTGACATCATAATTCACTTTTATATTTTAACAGTATAATAAGTCTACTATAATTTTTTACTCAGGCTATAGCCAGTATGCACGATACACATCGGGACACATTGCCGTATTATCTTTTTACGCGTGAAGGTTTCTCTTTGGTACTTCATTGTGAAATTTGGTAATTTTTGAAATTCAACATTTGAAAAAGGGCATAATCATTAGATTTGAAATTCATATCAAGAAATATACAATTTTTTACCTTTCAAACGCAGTCTGTCTAACAATTTTGTGACAAATACTTTTCGAGCTATTAATTTTTTCCAGTAACTTCAAATGTTTCATTTTCCGAGATTAACCTGTGGCAACGATTTGCGAAAAACCCAGACGTCAGCAACGCATAGCTTTTTATTAAAAAGGATGGCTGTGACTTTTCATGAACATGAATCTTACTGTAGACTGAAAGAATTATCCGTGTGTGGCTAACAATGTCAAACGTGTAATTCAAACCACAGTAACTCGATTTTGATCTGGCGATGTATGGTAGGAACAGGTGCCGAAAATCTAGTTTTCATCGAGTCAAAAGTGTATAAAATGCATTACTTAACCATTTTCACAGATAACATTGTCTTTAATCTAGAAAAGGTCAATCAGGAAATTAGGCCTTCCAACATGACAACGATTCTATAAGCAGTCATTGAAAATAATGAAGAAATACTACTATATAGAACCCCGAGAACTTTGGATCATCTCCGATTGTCTCCAAAGCTCCATCACAGTGGACATTTGTGATATATGCCGAGGAAACTTTACGTCAGAGAACAATTTCAAATGAAAAGTTCCAAAGAAAATTGTAATGGAACACCCAGAAGAAGGAATTGATTAAAATTACAAAATATGCTTTCTTGAGTATATTTTGGTTGTTTTAAGCAAAATTTTTAGTTGAAGTAAAAAAATGGTTTTGTTGCTTGGACAAAAAAATATTGTTAATACTATTACAAAATTTTATCAAAATTTCATCAATTTTACTTGAATTAACAAAATCTGTTTTTTTAATTTTATTTTACAATAATTTTGTAATTTAAATTTGTAATTCCAGCAAAATTTTGTTGTTTTTTCAAACTTTAAATTGTTGTGTAGTAGCCATAACTCTCTCACGTAACTTGGTTTATTTGACTTATATAGCTATATAATTAAAGGATTAACATAACTTTTGGATAATTAAAACTTTTTTTATTTGGGACGGACTAAGGTAGTTTTAAAAATCCCCATCTCCCATTTATTATTTTCTTCTAATCTTTACAAGACGAAAGTATTGGATTCATGAAAATTTTCGACTTCCGGTTTCCGAAGGATTTTAGAAGGTCCAGAACACGATTTGACTGTTTTTAGAAAATGACTGTCCATGACTCTGTCTGTCTGTATGTGACAAAAAATTTGTGGGCGCTCCATCTAAGAACTAATACACGGAATTTAATAAAACTTTATATTCAGTTACTTCCTGATATAAATTGTTGCTGATTAATTTTTGGTGTAAATCGTGCTACAGGTGGCGCTACTATGTTGCATCTTTTGCGATTTCTGCAATAGCTCTATCTCATTTTCAGCAGTGAATTACGCCTGTAATCTTTGAATAATAACCAGTAAATTTTTATACTGCTTTTTACAGGCGTAATTCACTGCTGAAAATGAATCAAAACTTACTAATGTGTTGCTGTATGCTGGGTTTGTATTGTCGTCTCATGTTTGCCGCAGAAATTTGCGTGCTCCTGATGACATTTCCATCTTGTGCTGCGGTTGCAGCCGGTCCGACATATATAAGAGTGAGGAATGCCGTGTTGGGATACCGTTCCTTGTGTCTCAGTGGTAGAGCCTCAGAGCGCTGTTTTGAGGACCCGGGTTCGATTCTCGGCTTGGGGCATTTTTCACACTGTCGGTTTAAGCTTGAAAAAAAAATCAACAATATTTTTTTGTTGATTCAAACAAAATTTCCATTGACCCATATTTAAACGAAAAGTTTTGTTGGGTCAACCAAAATTTTGCTGATTCAACAAAACTTTTTTCTGGGTGAATAATGGCCGAAAATCTCGCCTGATATAACAAACAATCTGTGGACTACATGAGTAGAAGATTAAAGACGGTGTTAGAATGCAAATGAATTCAAAACAAATGTATAATAATGAGAATAATTTACTTTTTGGACTTAAATTTTGTTATCCACATTGGCCGTTTACTTTCTTTTGGCGCGTATAAATGGATATACTTTCGGCTTGAATTTAATTTTTCCTTGATGATTTTGTTTCTGTTAAATGTTTATATGGTGTTAAACACCTTTTTTAAAAAACTAGCTAATTCTGCATTATCACTCTAAATTATAAGTCATTTGCGAAAAGACATTTAATTTGTGAAAAATGGGTATTTACTATTCTTTTACTCTCACTGTAGCTATTGGTTAATGATATGAAAGGTTCTCTTATATATATCTAATACAAAATATATTACAGTGTAACAGAGTATTTAAATGTATGGTAAACACACATATTCTTTCTGAAAAGCGAATGAAGCACTCAAGACAAGCTTCTGTCAATGAGGTTGGTTTTAAAACACGTTTATGGTTTTGACCGATTAAAAAAGTGTTCATTGAATAATTTTTACAGTTAAGGTATTGTTTTAGAAAATACATTACCCATAACAATACATACGCATGTTGACTCGAATGATACATAAAATATATCAATTTATGTATTCAAATAACAAAATTTTGAAACTTAATAAACATTATATGTTTCAAGAAAATAAACAGCTTTAATGATCTCGTTTATGATCTATTTACATACAACGTTTCAAAAAAATTAGTTTATCCATTTTTAACACTTTCCAACATCTACGGCCGCCTGGCCATGCTCTGACTCGCTCTAACCATGCTATACTCGAATTGCCATGTAATTAATATAGGTTATTGAGGTTCACTATGGAAGTTTGATATTTTAAATGAAGTGTGTAGCATTTATAGTTAATTTACAGGGACACTCAAAAGAATTCTTTACATTGTTGTCTAAAAGAAAATATCGCTTGCATTTCATTTTAATGATGTTATATTATTCCAAACATATACAGCACGGAGGTGCACAACAAGATGCTTACTAAACAATACGGTGTGCATATCATTCATCGTTCATTTACAGAAACACGAAAGATAACCTCAGCGCTACTGACAAAAAACGTTTTCTGTTTTAGAATACAGATACCAAGCTTTCTTTCAAAACACAACATAAATAGAAAAAAAAATCATGATTTGTGCTTTCTATAAAATAGAACTATTATTGCGATATTCCAACTAATTTCAGAGAAATGTTTTGCAAGTTCGCAGATAATAGATAAAATTATATAGTGCAGTAACAAAAAAATATAATTTTTGCACAATAAATAGAGTAAAACATATGAGAAATACTAGCATTTTCAATAATAATTTCAAGCAGTCAAATAGACTTTTTTCCGATCAAAGAATTGGTTTTTGATACTGAGACTAATGCACCCACAAAAGTAAAAAAATTTATTCAAATTACCAGATATCTATAGTTAATTTCCACGTTCGTTACTGAATTAAATATGAAAAGAAAAATCTTTTTCAAAATAATAAAATTTTGTGTAATTTATAATTTTTTCTTAGACATTTAAATTGAATATTTTTATAATCTGTTATACATTAATATCAAACTATGCAAAAATAAAATAAATAAATAATTACTTCTGTATACAGCATTTATATTTACTATGTCATATTCTGAGCCAATTTATTCAACTAGTATAAGGTAGTACAGAGACGACATAACTTTCCATAATTGTAAAACATTCTGTAGGCTATGTCTGTATGTAAACTTCGATAAGCAAAACAAAAATATATACTGAATGTCTCAGGCGTGATATAGTACCAAAATATGAATATTAGCTTCGTAGACAGACGAAGAGAGACAGGAGTGAGAATTTATCTGACAGTTGATCCATAATATATAGTGAGAGAAAAGCGTTTGAATTTTCGATGTGCATATTTAACTAGACAGAAAAATGGAGGTAAATGGAAATATATAGTTTGGGATATATTCCTGACCAAATATTCAAACGTTTTCAGAAATGTCTACAGGAAGAAACTAATATCCATGAACAGTGAAGAAATAAATATTTCACATAAAATAAAAATATAATTGTTCTTAAAATACAGATTTAAATGCTTAAGTGATAAAAGTTCACCAAAGCAGATGGAACATTGCAATATTATATAGGAATGACAACTAGAAAGTTTAAAACAAGATTAAAAGAGCATAGGACAGATATCAAATATGACAGAAGAACGACAACCTTGTCAAGATTACATAGGTCCGAGACTTTAAGAATAGTAGAATAATTTATCCATCAAGACTTTATTTCCCATCTATTATCCTAGAATCAATGGAAATCTATATGAGTAACGAGAACATATGCAATGAATCAGCCTCTTTTGAATTACCTAAAATCTTGCACGAGGTCTTGTTCAATTTTGAAAAAGCAATAATAAAATATTAATTTTCACGTTTACAGTTGACTATTTTTAAGCACCTGCTTTCATTACACATATGATCTCGTGACTTATGTTTTTCAAGTTTATTTTCAAATATTTTTGCGAGGATAGTTTTTTTACTATATAGATATTGATTATGACGCCGTTTGTGCGTTCGAAACATGTCTATCATTATATTAAAAGGTTGTTATAAGCCTTTTTGTTTTCTTCTTTTATCCTTTAAGCATTTAAATCTGTATTTTAATGATAATTAGTGATTTTATTATATGATTATATAAATGTTCTTATTAATAACATCAACTAATAAACAATTATGCAAGCCTGTGAAAACTACTTAAAATTTATGTAACGATACCACATTCTTCTTTTCTTAAGATTGTTATAGTATAGAAAAAAATAGCCAGCCGATTTTACTGGAAATGAAATAAACATTTGTTTAAAAGCCCAAACCATGAAAGCTATTTTATTATTACAGATTATTAAAAATCAACAACACTGTTGTTTATTTATTGTAATTGTAAAGATATTACATTTTTCCTTTCTTAGGATTGTTAAAGTAGAGAAAAAACAGCCAGCGGATTTTGCTGTAAATGAAATCATGTTTAAAATCCATACCATGCAAGCCTTTTTATTATTACTGATTATCAAAAACCAACAGCGCAGTTTTAAGTTGTCATAAATTTTTTGAAAGTCAATTAAAGTTACATTATTTTTGTTTTATGTATCATTTTAAAAGTATTAATGTTTTCATTGAGATATTAAAATACATTTTTATATTATTTATATAAACAAAACGTGGTAGTAGTAGATAAATCCTTGTTTTCTGAACCCCGAGGTTGACTTAAAGCTATTCTGACATTAGAAATTAGCCGCGGGACTGTATTCCCCAGTTCATAATCAAATCAACACTTATAAAGAGAAAGATATATGTAAACCTGGAAACAAAATGAACCAGAAAACTTAAGTGGGTGTCTAAAATAGATAACATAATTCCATCATCTGATGGTTATAAATAATAAGGCAACATTTATAACCAATAAAACTAGCAAAAAAATTATTGTTTTTATTTGTTTTAAAATATTATACTTAAAAATATTTTATGAAACATTTAAAGTCAATGTATCTTTCGGACCACCGAAAACAAAGTGTACAGGAATTGCCATTTGGGTTCATTGAACCCACGGGTAAATATATAGAATTACCAAAATATAAAGAACTATTCCTTTAAGTATACCAATTAATAAAACAACATAATATGTACAAAATAAATATAAAAATATATATTCTAATGATTAAACACTTATTTTTATTTTCTTCCTTACTGTCAAATGAACATAGATTGATTTCGTATTCAACAGATGCTTCTTGATAGTCGAAAGATTAAGTTTAATTTTGTTATCAGCAAAACAAAAAATAAAGTTCATCTTGAATTCAACAACATATTCTTTTATCTTGAGATATATCGCGGAAAAATCCAGTCACGGTAAAATTTAGTTTATAAGATCAACCCGCATTCGGCAGATTTGATATTTTGTTGGATTAAAGCAATTCAAAAGAACCCATTTTAGATGGATCACTCCTTTTTTTTCTTATTTCATATTCCAGTAAATATCTTAGGTAAAAATATATTTCGATTCAAGATCAAAATGTTTATATGTAAGAAAATGTTATGATATTTTTCGTAAATGTCTAATCATTTAACAATATTTTATATTTTATTTCGACACGAGGAAATTTTTCTACGGAACTCAATATGAATATAAACTTTCTACAAATTTCGTAAAACTAGCTTACTAACAAGTAATTTTTAACAAAAAGTGAAACCAACTTCAAGGGATTGTTTCTTACTTTCGTGTTTTTGTGACAATCCTGTATTGCTATCCAGGCTAGAGTCGGATGGTTGGATTATACCGACTCGAACCCGAAAATTCTAATTGGAGTCAATCCGAAACTCGACCCGAACCCAACGCATTTCAACCTCATCTGTTAACGCAAACAGGAAAAAAAGACTCTAGATATTTGCTATTAATTTTTCTTTTTATGTGGGAAAATAAATGTACATATATTCATTTATATTCAAACATATAGCTTTTCATCATAAACAATGCCGTAGACAGTTAAACAAAAAAAAAAAAAAAAAAGAAAAAAAAAAGAAAACAGGTTACCAAGCCCGACCCGCAAAATACAATACTAAATCCGCAACCGTACTGAACCCGAAAAAACTAGAGTCAACTTACTGGCAATCATGAAAATTTGTTGCCGGGCAGAGATCAGGCAAAATCAGGTTTTTCGACCCGATATAATATATTAAATTTTTTTAGGTGTTCCTGCTAAAACTAGTCGTTGGGGGCTACCGTAATACTTACACATCATGTATATGCATAATGTAAAATATGAAAATAAAACATGTGTAAACTATTTATAAAATGCATTTCAATTCGAATAAAATCGTGCCTTGATGACCTCATAAACTTTAAATGTTCTATTACTCAAAATTGAAAATCATATTAACTAACAGATTACTGCGTCGGATTAAGCTTCTCATTTCCAATTAAAATATATCTCTAAATTGAAATTTGAATGAAATACAGGGTCAGAAAAAATTGAAGAGTGTGGTAAATAGGATTACAAATATCTCGGCACTCATTATCCGATTGACTTCATTCTTTATGCAAAATTTATTTTTTTTATTGTTTTTTTATATTCATTCCTTAAAATAAGCAATTTCGAAAATTTTTATATACCTTTTATCAGAACGAATATTTCGAGAGTCCGAAAAAAAATAGTTCCAGATAATCGAGGTTACTGAAATTCAATAAGCTTCTTCCCATTATTACATACTAAGTACACACCAAATTTCAAGTCTATTTTTCGATTTGTTCGGGAGATCGTTCGGGAGACCGTTTTACAGACACACAGACACACAGACTCACAGACAGACAGACAGACAGACATACGGACGTCAAAATTTTTTTCTAAAAATATGTTTTCGGAATTTCCAATGTCTGAAACGTGTAAATCCATCAATTTTTTTTTCGATTTTTAAAACGATTACAAGACTTACCCTATACTACTTATGATGGGTAAGTAAAATGTAAATTAGTGCTATGTGTTTCAATACCATATTAAAATTCCGTGATGATTCGTAAATTTTTACGAAAGTTAAAGGCTATGGTGTTAAAAAGACAACAAAACAGGCAGACAGACATGTCATTGTTAGATCCCTATCATACTGAAGCGGAAAAAAGAATCCGGTTCAAGAATTTTGAGTGGACATAAATAATAATACAAATAAGATACAAACTAATTGCATAGCCTCCTTTGTTGAAAGTTTGTTAAAAATAAATGTAAGCGTTTATTAAAAGCGGATTATTGCTAATAGATGGAAATAAATGCGGCGAGATACGTTTAAAAAATGAACTGATTTTCACAAATATGGAGATTTGTTATATATTATTTAAAATATTCGCATAATGACAATAAAGACCAATAAATGTATCGACGTACTATTCAAAATTAAATACTACAAGGGGATTCAATCTGGAAATACCAGGTTACAGAACATAGGTGAAACCATTATTTTTTTTATTGAAAACTCTAATAGCATTTTTTAAATTTAATATGTTTTTTTAGATTAACCATTATCAACACCAAAAGAATTTTTATATGAAAATATCATTAATTTAATCAAATAAACTTTTGAAATTTATTAAAAGCGATACTTGTGTATTACCCGCATGTCAGGAGTTGAAAGCAGAAGAAATCGCCAAAGATCGCTACTAAAATTTTCAGTCTGATAATTTCAGCGATATAAGGGCGTAGTTTGATTATAAGTCTACTAACTTTCTTTTTTAGCTCGCAGACTATCAATGCCTGAAAGCTAGTATGCCCGCACGTTCTGTATGAAGGTACGTATGTATGTATGCATGGACGTAACGCAATAACGCTTGATAGAAATATCCGGGGGCTTAATCACCCCCCCCCCCTTAGTGGAGATAAAGGGGTTTTTCAAGCAGAATTATGCGATTTGCTTCAAATATTGTATATAGGTTTATTCTGATAAGGCGCTTCTCTGATTTTTTTGGGGTTCATTGGTTAAGTATAAAGGAGGAAACAGTGGGCTAATCCCCTCCCCTTAATTTAGATAAATGGGTTTTTCATGCAGAATTATCCAATTTGCTTCAAATTTGGTATACCGGTTTATTCTGATAAGGCGGTTCCCTGATTAGATATCGAGGTTCATTGGTTAAGTATAAAGGGAGGAAACGGGGGAGGTAATCCCCCTTAACTTAGCTAAATGGGTATTTCATGCAGAATTATATAATTGTGCGAGTATAATATACAATTAGTGTGAATAGCCTGTGAGCTCAATGCCATCAGTTTAACTGGGCACTTTTCTTTTTTATTTATTTATTAATAAAGTTTTATTTTCGTTATGGAATGTTAGCTGGAAACAAATGCTGAACTATTTAAATTATTTGAAGTGCATACGATAGAGATATCTTTAAAAAAATCATGCTTGAAACCTTAAAAAAATCTGTAAATTGAGATACAGTTTTCAAACAAATTCTACTCGGAAGAACATTGCTTTTCATATACGACGGTGTAAAAAATTGAAATTGAGCAATATTTATAAATTTATAAATTTTCAGCAAAAAAGGTGAAATTAATTGGTCAGGTGTTGCTCTTATAATATAGATTTGACAAAAAATACGCATGTAAGTTCGTATATGTAATTTACATGCGTCTTTCGAAAAAGTTATATTTCATCTTTTGATACTATTAATTTTAAGGAATTCTGTTTTCTCCATACATATTCCACACGTCAATCACTGATTGAATGACAAAACATTATTGATTTGATGTCGAAATTGAAAACATCATTAGCTCGTAAAAATTTAGCAGAAAAAGAAGCTTCAACGTCTCAGACATGCATCACATTGTTTTATAATCAAAGAAAATATGCTTCAATCAACAGATAATTTTTTTGTTCACACTTGTTGTTTCAGAATGAAAAAAATATTTTTTATGTAACTCTCATTACTTAAAATATAGCATCTATTAACCAGCGTTATTAAGCGAAAAAAAGGTCAATTTCGGAAATTTTGTTTTTTATTGAAAGAATAAAGTAACACAAAAACTAAATTTCCCCACTTATTAGTCATAGTTTTGAGTATATATATATTTTTTATTATACAACAATTATTAAAATTGATGGAGATATTATCAATTGCATATGGATCATATGGATATGCTGTGTGCCATCAGCCTGTGCCGTATAGAGCACACACTGCACGAAAAAAACCGGCTAATTTTCAGAAAAATGTTCTGTAAATTTATGAACCCAAATTGCCAGCATTATTAACTGTGAATGAACAGTACAATGTGCCATAAAAACTTTTGTTTTTGTAATTTTACATTAAAATCTCTGTAATTATTCTAATTTTATTGTACAAATGACTGTAATCATGCTAAATTTTACAGGTAAAAATGATGGCAATTTGGGTGCATAAAATGACAGAAAATTTTGCCGTAATTTTTGCTGTTTTTCTTACAGTGCAGCTAGTCAAATTCATCTGAAACAAATAAAACCATATTTATAGGTGCATTCGTAATTATATTAATCTATAGCACCTATAGTCGTCTTCTGGTCCGTCCGTCCGTCTGTCCGCATATAACAGCACACAAACTACCCAACCGAATGGTTTGAAATTTAATATATATATAATCGTTGCAGAATTTTGTCGAGCCATTTCAAATTTTATGAAAATGTAATCAAAACTTAAAAACATATTAATAAAAATATTTATTAAGATATTTGTTAAGATATTTGAATTTATTAAAAATCGGTACTTCTTTGTTACAGCAGTTTCCGAGGATTAATCGTCAAGCGATCGAGATGTATCGCCTAGTTATCTGACATGTATGGCGTTATAGTCATATATGACGTATATCACATTTTATAACCTCTATGACCAAGTTATAGTCACATTCTTCATTCTATTAAATTCTATCATGCGTGATGAATTCAATGATATCCCATGATAGGTAATGATTCTAGGTTGCCATGGTGATTACGTCATATTATTTCCGTATTACTGAATTTAAAAACCGAATTTTATACTAAAATTGTTTAATTATAGCAATCATAGAATCTACCGACATTTTTTGGATAGATGTTTCCGGAGAAATAGATATTAAATGGAAAAAGAGTCTAAATACGGATTTCAAGTTCGAAAATTTTCAAAGCTAGGCGTCAGTTTCCCATTGGAATTTTCAGTAAATGTCAACAAAAGATAAAATGTTGCCAACTTAAAATATACTTATTTTATTACGAAATTTTATCATATCATAATAACAGACGATATAATTCATTTCATTGAAATAATAACAGTACGAACGAACCTCATTTGTCACGTTTGACGTGCAATTTCCAACTTGTTTAAAAATCATATTGAATTTGGGACAGGGTGGAATGAATCAATTTTATTGAAAATGGATGAAATTTTATAAAATAGTAATCGTTTTTAAAAACTGTAATTTTAGTTCGCATTTTTTTTGCTAACTTCAACTTGCCCTTTTTTTTCGTTTTTTTTTTTTTTTTTTTAACATATGAAAAGTTTATGACCCCACAAAATAAATAATATGTAACTTAAAAAAGAAAAAAAAAGTTGATTTGTTGATCTATTTAAACACAACGCTGTTTTACACAATGATGTCTGCAAAATGTTGTTTCAAGAAAAACGTGATTCAGTGAAGAAAAAGAGTATACAAATTTTTAGTTAATCGTTATATGTTGCAAAACCTACAGTTAACCTGCGGTTCCTGTATTTATGCCTACAAAGCAAGAAATTCAGCATGTATGGAGCTGTATCTCTCCTGGTCCCGTAATACACTGTTTTTCAGCCTATCCGCGTTCCCTTTCAATTAACTGTAACTTCTTAAATATTTCGACATAACCTAACCGTTCTAGAAGCTTATTTTACATAGAAAAAAAATTCTAAAAATGTAAAAAAAAAAAGGATTTTTTTTTTAATAACAGTAACCTACCCATAAATATAGTCTGTTTTCTATAAAATTTTTAGAAGCATGTATAGTGATTCAAAATTCCACGTACACGCTTTAAGTGCTGCTAGAACGCACTACAAAAAACAATTTTTCTATAGGAAACAAGGGTAAAAAATATTCGGTTAAAAATACATGGTGTCTCGCTTCAGTCTTAATTCGGAGTATTGCTCATAATTTTAACAATATTAAATACAATTTAATGAAATTAGAAATGGACCTTTCTTGGTGTAAAATGTTTCAGTACCAGAAGAAATTATAGAATTTGTGGTATGAATAATATTGTTGAATATTTATCGTAATTAATTGTTATTAATGATTTATAATTGATTGTGATCTTTAGTGGAATTAGGAAAGAGTTTCCGTTTAGAACCACAATATACCCGTCAGAAATTCTTTACTGTCAAAAGTTAGAGAAAAGAGAAATATAATATATTATTATATTATTATTATATTATATTCGATCTTACTTTATGAAAATACATCGATGACTTCAAATAAAAACACATAAAGTTGGAGAAAGATCTGTTTATTTTCTTCAAATTTCCTAAAAGAAGTAAAGCAGAACATCATATTTTCCATTTGGTACACTGTTCTTAAGAATGAAATTATCCAACGGGAAATCCTTGATTTCCAAACGGCAATATTTTAGATGGCTGGCGATCGGTCGCAGAATCCATGACGATTAAAATCTTATTCTTGAGATTTATTAATTAAATGCAGTCAATCTTAAAATATAAAAAGTAATACATCACTTTAATAGAAGGAATTATTTGAAGGAAGCATTTTTTTTTTTTTAAATCGTTGACGGCGTTCCGAAGCAGGTACTGTAAACCCGGACTTTGCGCCCTAGCAACTCAAAAAAAGAATACACCTTCATTAACCCATAAATTTTACTGGAATTCTGATTAAATTTCTGTTGCACAGCTATAAATACTAAACGAGAGGGTGCCCAAAAGTAATGTAACGAGAAAATTTAAATTTAATAGTTAATTAAAAAGTGACGATAATTATTAAAAAACAAATGATTTAAGCAGAAACGAAAACACAACTCTCAATTTGTGCATTATAAATACACCTTCTATACATCAGTACTGACGTGGAGGAAGCACCAACTACGAAGTCACGCCTCCGGCTGTTACAGAATGAAAGCGATGTCAACGAAATAACATCATCAGCGAAAAAACTGTCCTACGAAACGCCGTGGTAAGCTTAGGAAAGAGGAGTATGGTCAATTGGGGAAATACGCCGATGTAGGCTTAGCAACATCGCGCGCGCTAAACAAAAAAGAAACACACGATATTAAAAGAAATGTGAGAGTAATCTCACAGAAATGGCCACCATTCACATCCAAATAGCTATGAACTGACACTTCATATTTCCGAATGTAATTTACAGTACATACGGTTTCATTTATCGAAGCTTGTAGATTCGATTCGGGGTTCCCGGTTTACAGAAAATACTGTTCGATGTACACAGAACATAGGTGAAAACCACTTTTAAATGATAACTGTAATAGAATTTTTTACGTTTAATATAAATTTTGAGATTGCCCACTAACAACACCATAAAGCAAATTAATATGATGAAAAATGCTAATTCTGTATCCAAGTAAAGTTTTGAAATTTATTAAAACTAGTCGTTGGGGGCCACCGTAATACTTACCCATCATGTATATGTATAATGTAAAATATTAAAATAAAAATGTGTAAACTACTTATAAAATGCATTGATATTCAAATAAAATCGTGGCTTGATGACGTCATAAAAAGGCTCGATTACTGAATTGCTTGAAAGAGGTTTTTCCTTATAACTCCAAAAATAATACTCCTATTAACTAGCGGTTTATTGCATCTGATTAAGCGTCAAATTTCCAATTAAAATATATATTTGAAGTGAAATTTGGATGAAATACAGGATCATGAAAAATCGAAGAGTGTGGAAAATAGGATTACAAATATCTCAGCAACTAATTATCCGATCGACTTCATGCTTTATGCAAAATTTATGTTTTTTTTATTGTCTTTTATATTTACTCCTTAAAATAAACAATTTCGAAAATTTTTATATACCTTTCATCAGAACGAATATTTCGAGAGTCCGAAAAAAAATGTTCCGGTTGATCGAGGTTATTGAAATGAAATAGGCTTCTTCCCATTATTACATACTAAGTACATACCAAATTGAAAGTGTCTATCTCAATTTTTTCGGGAGATAGAGCGTTTACAGACACACACACAGACACACAGACACACAGACGGACGGCAAAATTTTTTTTCTAAAAATATGTTTTTCGGAATCTCCAGTGTCTGAAACGTGTAAATCCGTCAAAAATTTTTTTCGATTTTCAAAACGATTACAAGACTTACCCTATACTACGTATGATGGGTAAGTAAAAGGTACTTTTTTGTATTAGCCGCATGTCAGGGGTTAATAGTCAAAGAAATCGCCAAAGATTTCACTAATTATAGCTAGAGCATCGTTTAGTATTCTAATTATTTCAGTGTTATTTCGAATTTTTATGTGTTAAACTTGTATTTTATTTATTTATTTATTTATTTATTTATTTATTTTTTGTGGTGAAGTTTTAATTTTGTTATGGAATATTAGACTGAAACAAATGCCGAACTATTTACATCGTTTTAAGTGCAAATTTTTAATCTTATTGAATAATGCTATACGCGATAGAGATAGACTTTTTTTTTAAATCATAGTTGAAAATTATTTTTAAAGCCATAAAAATTAGTAAATTGGGATCCAGTTTTCAAAAAAATTGCGTTAAAAAGTAAATGTTGTTTTATTGTTCGACGGTGTAACAATTAGAATTGTACGATATTTAAAAGTTAATAAATTTTTAGAAAAAGCGAAATTTATTAATCAAGTCATTGTTATCGTCAATCTGACGTCAGCATTACTCGCGGATATGCTTTTGCTTTATAATATTGATACTGGACAGTTCGTTTATTTTTTATAATGTCATTGCATTTCAAAGAAAGTAATGTAAGCCTGATTAAAAATATTATTTTTTTTAAATCAGTAGCTATACAGGATGTCCCCAAAACATTGACCTCGGATTTTATTCCTTAAAAGCAGATACGCACCCGTCTAAAATGATCGAAAAGTGTTTTTTTAGTTTAGAATGTTAAGTCAGATTATTGACATATTATTTCTTTTAAACACATCCTTCTATATTAAAAAAAAAAAGTAATCTGGAACTGAGCCAAAAACGATTTAGAAATGGACCAATCAAATTCTGCGTAGATATTCCGGGTTATTCTCATCGCTTTTTTACTAGGGACTTTTTTGAGGAGCTATTACTTTTTTTTCTAGCTATCCTACGGATTCGAAAATCATACAACCAGACGCGAAATATAACAATCTTTCAAAAATTAAAATATTATCACGGTCGGACAATAAAAACTCAAAAAATCCTCAAAAATCGAGTAAAAAATCTTTTATTGAAAAAGTCATCTTTTTATATTGTTGCCAATTTCTAAATAAGCGCAAAGGATTATGTTTTATCCCAAATAAAAAATGTATTTGCGCGAGACTATTAAAAACAATAATGAAAATTTTAAATAATAATTAAATGATCACGTGTTGAAAGCAGGAAATAAAGAAAATTACGTCATAAAAATTGTGTTTACACATGAATATTAAAAATAAAAAAGATGAATTAAATGAAAAAGCATTATAACCAGTTAAATGAAAAAGCATTATAATCTGATTACAGAAGAAAGTCGCCGTTCGTGATATCATCATCATCATCTTTTTAAAACAGGATACATTACCAGGTTTTAAGAGGCTGTGAAATCAAAACGGGGGTTGGTGAGAGTAGCGAGCAGGGGGCAGAGCACCCTAGTGATATAAAATAAAATAATGCAGGGGGTTTTAAATGCAGATCCAATATGGGGATTCTGTAATGTAGTCTTACTATCATCTTGTGTTATGCACGATCATTCAAGTAGTGGCAAGTCATCATAATCACCCCCAAAAACTGTGTTTGTAAAAGTTAACCTCCAGTGGAAAAAAATATGTTACTTTCTATGCTTTTAACTATAATTTGAACATGAATTTTGCTTAAAGTGCGTAAAAATTTTAGAATGCTTAATTTTAAGAATAAAAAAATCCATATTTTCTCATTAATCATTTTTCATTTCTAAAATGTGAAAAAAGTGTTACTTTGAATAAAGGCTTTTTTTAAAAGCAGCTTAACCAACTGATTTTCTTTAGAAATCTACTGAATTTTCTTTTGAGGAAGTAATTACAAAGTTACGTAAAAGAGGGTTCCGGAATTTTATGAAATCGATTAAAATTTTCAGGAGATTAAATTTGAAGAAATACAAAATCTAAATTTTTATACTTCCCTGTACAAAACATTTCCCAATGAGTAGTATGCCCCATACAATAATAAGGTCATGTACAAAATTTCAGCATTTTATCATAAATCGCAGAAATACGAAAATACATAAATGCTGATTTAAACCACATTTCGATTCCTGGCTATGATTTCGCAAAGGGGAAAAATCATGTCTAATGATCACATTTCAGAGGTCGTACACAAATTACGAAAGAAAACAATGATTGCATAAATAAATAATAATTGTGCTATTTATTGGTACCAAAGTATCTAAACTGTGAAGAAATAATAACTTTACGCAAAGATTACAAAGCTTGTTCAAAATGTTTACATTTCTGTCAAACATTTCTAACCTGTTTTAATGTTCATGAAACTGTGCCATTTCAAAATTTTATTGTGTAATTTATCATTTATAATTTTAAGGTACTTTTCAAGTAGCATAGTTTTGTAAAGTTGTAAATAAAACTAAAGTTAAGAGCCATACTTTATTTGTTTAAGATGCATTTCTGTGTCGCGTCATCTGCACTCTAGCTGTAAACATTTACATTTTAACTTATGATTAACCTTCCACCAACTTTGTTTAAACGTATCTCTGAGACTTTATATGATAAAATGCTGAAATTTTGCACATGACCTTATTAGTGTATGGGACACATTTTACTCAATGGAAAATTTTTTGTACGGGTGCCGTATAAAAAGTTAAATTTTGTATTTCTTCAAATTTAATTTCCTGACAATTTTAATCGATTTCATAAAATTATGTGCTTTTTTTAGGTAAATTTGTAATTTATAATATATCTCTATGATCAATATTTAAGGAATAAAAGCTGTAGTCTATATTTTTTGGACACCTTGTATATTCGGATGGGTGTACGACACCATGTATTTTTCAATTGGTAAATGGATTACGACCTTGGTTTCCTTATACAAAAATTATTTGCAGAATCCAAAATCGAACCTCTACCACCCCTTAAAGTTTGTACGTGGAATTTTAAATTATCTATAACGCCTGAATAAATACAATAGTAAATTTCTATAAAACTGACAAATTGTAGAAATTTGTAAAATTATCTCACTAAAAATAAGTGTTCATTTCTTTTAGAGCTGAGAATGCGCATAAAATAAATTTATAAAATATCTTGAATAGTGTTTTAACCTTACAGAATAGCAATCATGTGGAAACTTTCCAAAATAATTCTTTGTGATAGTTTACGATGATTGGATTTATATCGAAAACTCATTTTGCTAACGGAATAAATTTAATTTTATGTGCCAGTATGTTTTCTTTCTGCAAATAATTTGTAATGGAATTGAACTTGTTTTGATTCTTGTATATACCAAACTGTTTTTTTTTAATGGTGTGAAAGTTAGAAATGCGTTACATGTCAATTTTGATTTAAGTCTGTGTTATATGACTTTCTATCAAAGTAATATGTTTTTTTTCCTTTATTTTCTTTTTCTATTTATACAACAAACTTTAACGAAATAAATTTATTGAAAGTTATTGTATAAAAAAAAAAGTAAATGCAAAACAATTCGTTAAGTATATTATGGTGAAAAAACTTGTCAAAAGTTAATACAAGAAAATATCATGTGTAGAATAGGAAAAAAGAAATAAAATTTCTTCTATCATTTTGTTTCCTTTTTTAATGACAGAAATGTATGAAAATTTATAAGAATTTTATAAAATTATGACTTTTCAGGATCAATTTATGAACAAGAGTTATACAATGATTTGATCATTATGGTATAATACTAATAGCACAGCCAGTTGATGTGACGTTACTGCGACGCCACAATCGTCACAAATGATATCAATAAAAACAGTAATTAAAAGGTAGCATCTTTATTTCATCATATTATGACTCTCACTAGAAAGTCACTTCGTGACTCATATGTCAACACGAACGATTTTTGAGTCTTTTGCAGTGGTCACAAAACAGACAAATCGGTTTCAAAGGGATGTGGTTACAACTAGCGTTGTATTTGAGTCACAGTCTTTCTACATTTTGGTTACATTCGGATCACAGTATTACTAAGAATTTTCAAAAATCAAGTTGCAGCGGCATATTTCCTTAATAACTATGATTACATATGGCTGATTATAGGTGGTATGGTATATTGCTTCATATAGCCTTTTATTGTTATACGTACAAAATTCTTGGTATCTTATAATATGAACATGGACTACAAATAACATAACGTACAGTCTTAGGGGAAGCCACAGGTTATGCTTTGAAAAATATACTGGTGGCAATTGTTAAGATATAACACATACCATTAAATGAAATAAGCTTTAAGATTTCTCAACGTACTAAATGTTGAATAAACTTTTAAGTTTTAAATAGCAACACTTTAGTTTTATACAATATATATATATATATATATATATATATATATAAAACTTTAAGTAAAATTTAACCATTGAAACATAAGAAACTGACCATATATATATATATATATATATATATATATTTTACTACCGATTAATTTATTTCCAAATATCAATTTTCAAATCATTTGGATAAAATGTTTATTAAATTATGAAAATTTTGACCGACTAATATTAAATTACTTTTATGTAATTTCATTTATAGTATTTTCTACGATTATATTGATTATCTAATATTTTTTGCAAGAACATACTACTAAAAATCTTTAAAACATATATCTCAGTTTTGTTATCCTCATAATTTTATAATATCAAACATAAATTATGAAATTATAATTAAAAAATATGAATTAGATTCTACAAAAAAAAAAAAAAAAAGAATAAAAATAAAAATAAATAAAATATTGCTTTTGATTCATACATATTTCATGTCAGAGTATAGAAAAATGCGACAATTTTATCACAGCCTTATTTACTTTTACAAACTATTACAATACTATTGCAACTGTGGCTTACAATAACAATGTAAGAGTCCAAAAAGTGGCAGATTTAATTTATTTATAAGTAGCTGAACTGCTTGGCATCGCCCCGTCCCGTCAAAAAAACTAGTCGTTCGGGCCACCGTAATACTTACCCATCATGGATATGCATATTATAAAATATGAAAATAAAACATGTGTAAACTACTTATAAAATGCATTGCAATTCGAATAAAATCGTGACTTGATGACGTCATAAACTTTAAATGCTCTATTACTGAATTGCGTAAAAGAAACTTCCTCATATCTCTAAATATGATAATCTTATTAACTAACAATTTAATTCGTCGGATTAAGCGTCTCATTTTCAATTGAAATATATCTTTGAATTGAAATTTGTATGAAATACAGGGTGATGAAAAATCGAAGATTGTGGAAAATATGATCCTCTTTAATAAAAAGCTATGCGTTGCTGATGATTGGGATTTTCGATAATCGTTGCCACAGATTAATCTCAAAAAATGAAACGATTGAAATTGCTGAAAAAATTAATAGCTCGAAAAGTATTTTCAGAAAATTGTTAGACAAACTTCGTTAGAAATTTAAAAAAAATGTATTTTTCTTGATATAAATTTCAAATCTAATGATTATGCCGTTTGTCAAATATTGAATTTCAAAAGTTACCAAATTTCACAATGGAGTACCCTAGCAAAATCTTCACGCGTAAAAAGATAATGATAACAGTCATGTGTCCTGACGTGTACTGGCTATATAACGAATCACAAATTACAGTAGCCTTACTCTTCTGTTAAAACATAAAGGTGAATTAGGATGCCATGAGTGCATGATTTTTATTTAATTTTAATATAATCATCTTAGAAACAAGGTTTTGGAAAATTTTTTCGAATAGGACTAGTAAATTAGCCAATACTGCATATTATTTTGAGTTTAAAAGAGAAAAGGTGGGGGAGCGCTTTATATTATTTAGGTTCCCTCGGGAACTTCTGGTCAGAATTGAAAATTTAATATATCAAAGTGTCAGAAAATAAATTGACATTAAATCGGCAATAACTATAATGACTGTCCTTCAGTTCGTTTGGATAGATTTTCATTTAAAAATATAAAATCATTCAACATTGATTTTAGGTATTTTTAAGGTTATTATCACGGGTCCAAGGTGACTCCTTCAACGTCGGGCATGTCAGCTAGTTATAAATATCTCGGCAACTAATTATCCGATTAACTTCATTCTTTATGCAAAATTTATGTTTTTTAATTGTCTTTTGTATTCACTCCTTAAAATAAACAATTTCGAAAATTTTTATGTACCTTTAATCAAAAACGAATATTTTGAGAGTCCGAAAAAAATAGTTCCGGATAATCGAGGTTACTGAAATTCAATAAACTTCTTACCATTATTACATACTAAGTACATACCAAATTTCAAGTCTCTATCTCAATTTGTTCGGGAGATAGAGCGTTTACAAACACACAGACACACAGGCATACAGACATACAGCACACAGACGGACGGCAATTTTTTTTTTTTCTAAAAATATGTTTTTCGGAATCTTCAGTGTCTGAAACGTGTAAATCTGTCTTTTTTTTCTTTTTTTTTCTTTTTTTAAAGATTACAAGATTTACCCTATACTACATATGAGGGATAAATAATAGTACGAAACGCGAAAACACTCAAAAAATCGCTGCACGGAATCCTTCTTTCCGTAACCGTTACGTCTGTCGGAAAGTAAATACGGAGACGCGGAAGTAAATTCAATGCGACTCCTTCAAATGTCTGGATCATTTGTCAGTTTGTCGGCTTGTCAGTTTTTGGACAAAATTAAGAAAAGTTGACTCCCTATTTCATAAAATTTGTATTTTCGGAAGCAAAAAAACAAACTACGTATATACTGTGAGTTTCAAATCGATACCTCCAATAGTTTTCTTAATATTTAAAGATGAGTTACAATGAGAATATATCGTTGTTTGGGGTTATCAAATCATTAATTTTCTTTTGCGGTTTCGATAAAAATAGCCATTTTTAGCGCAAGCGCCAAAAAATCTTTTAGTTCCATTTTTCACCGCCTGGGGCGCATTGTGTTCTATACGAACATCCGGCATGGATTGTCGCTGCCTACGGCACCGTATAGGGGCTAATTAAGTTGCTTGAAAAAAAAAGTTTTCATTTTGTATAATGTGTAAAAGATCTCGTAATACCGCACTCAAAAATATATTTGATTTAGTTTTAGGTATTATATTTTTAAAGGTATCGTCGAAAATGCACTGCAAAAATATGTTCCCCCTTTATTTCCGAATCTACTGAAACTAAAATAATGAAAAAAATTAGGTGTAGTAGGAGTTTATTTAAACCTTGCAGGAAAACTATAGCGATTTTTCTGGGTAACTTAGATTTTGAGAAAAACGCATTCTTCCGTTAAAAACACACTTTACTTTTCGGGCAGTCAGCAGGGCTTAGTTGGAGGGCGCTCGAAGTACCTATCGCCGCAGAATCATCCAAGGATTATTGATAATGATTTTCGAAATAATTGTCGGTAATTAGCCGATATATTAATTAAGTTACTTGAAAAAAAAATGTTTTTATCTATCGTGTAGGGTATCGTTCGAAAAATCCCGTAACATCGAACTTAAAAATATATTTATTTTAAATGGCGCTACAAAGAATGTGAAATTTTTTTCACTTTGCATTTAAACTTAAATGGTAAAGCACTTGGTGCGCTATACCAAGGTATCTGAGCTTGATCCCCGGTCTGGGCACATTTTTCAGTCTGTTGGTTGTACACTGTTTGGCAAAGTGAAAAGAATTTTACATCCTTTGTAGCGCCATTTAAAGATTTACGGCGTAGGTGTAGTCCTGCAGAAAATTCAGTTGGATATTTATTGTAATTTTAGATATGATATTTTCAGAGATATCGTCGAAAGTATACTGGAAAATATGTGCCCCTCCCCCTTTCAATTTCTACTGAAACTAAAATTATGAAAATAATTAGGGGTAGTATGAGTTTATTAATTAATAAATAGTAATTAATAAATTTAATGTACGGAACTCTTTGAGCGCGAGTTATACTCGCACTTGACCGATTTATTATTAATTCCATCCACTATCGATTTGCTTTTTTCAATTCCTACTATTAGCTCACACTCTCTATATATTTATATATCTTGTTCAAATTTTCAATCGTTAATAAAATATTTTCTATTCATCCTATCGAATTCAAATACATTTTTTTAAACTTGTACTGGATGACAATTGATGTTAGCACAGTTTTTTCAAATATTAATTCATTAATTAAATTTAATTAATTAATTTTAATTTTATATTTCATTTCTGTTCAAAAGTATACACTCACTCCATATTTATAGTCTCACCTTCACACGTAAAAAGGTAATGGGGCTGTTCACAGACAAAGATCAGGCGGCTCGCGGACGAAAGAGACTATAAATGTGGAGTGAGTCTATACTTTTGAACAGAAATGAAGTATAAAACTAAAATTAAATAATAAAATTTAATTAATTAATTAATATTTGAAAAAAAACTGTATTATCGTTAACTGTAACATCGCTATGGCACTTTATTGTGAAGTTTGGTAATTTTTGAAATTCAATATTTGAAAAACGGCATAATCATTAGATTTTAAATTTATATCAATAAAAATGCAATTTTTTTAACTTTCTAACGCAGTTTGTGTAGCAATTTTGTGAGAAATACTTTTCGAGCTATTAATTTTTGGTATTTTAGCTATTTATTTTTTATTTAATTTTTAATACATTTCAAAAATTTCTCTTATGTAAGATATTTAGCAGAATATAAATTTAGGAATAAATATCGTCAGTGGCGAAGCGTGTAGATCGCTGGAAAATTTTTTCTATTTGACCTAAGTAGGAATTGACTTAAAAAAAGTTTTTATATTACTTGTTTTAACACTTTCCAACCTAGTTGAAAAGTGTTTATGACTTCGGTTTGTCTGGCCGTATGGCCGTCTGCCGTCTGCTGTCTGGCCGTCTGTCCGTGCTCTAACTCCCGTAAATATGCTCGGATTGCTCTGCAATTCTTATATGTTATTGTCGTTATCTATAGCATGTTCCCTATTTTAACGGAAGTGGGAAGCACTTATAGTTTTTTTTTACAGGGACAGTCAAAAGAATTCCGTTACATTGCGATCTATGGGGAAAAATCATTTGCGGTTTATTTAAATAATGTTTTACTATTTTAAACGCATTGAAATTTATATATATCACTAAGGTGCATTAGAAGACGCTTAATATGGAATAGGGTGTGCATAGCACTTATAGTTACTTTACAGGGACAGTCAAAAGAATTCCGTTACATTACGTCTATGGAGAAAAATCGTCTGCGGTTTATTTAAATAATGTTTCACTATTTTAAACGCATTGAAATTTATGTATATCACTAAGGTGCATTACAAGAGGCTTACAACAGAATATTGTGTGTATAGCAGTCATTGTTCATTTACAGGGACACACAAAATAATTCTCTACTGTCTGTTAATAATACTTCCTGGAAGTGCGTTTTAAGTTACTGAACGCGATTTTAATTTTAACTCGCTTTTTAACACTTTCCAACCTAGTTGAAAAGTGTTTATGACTTCGGTTTGTCTGGCCGTCTGTCCGTGCTCTAACTTCCGTAAATATGCTCGTATTGCCTTGCAATTTTTATATGTTATTGTCGTTATCTATAGCATGTTCCCTATTTCAACTGAAGTGTGTAGCACTTATAGTTTTTTTTACAGGGACACTCAAAATAATTCCGTTACATTATGGTCTACGGGGAAAAATCATTTGCGGTTTATTTTAATGATGTTACACAATTTCAAACACATTGTAATTGATATATATCACGAAGGTGCATTACAGAAAGCTTAATATCGAATAGGGTGTGCATAGCACTTATAGTTACTTTACAGGGACAGTCAAAATAATTCCGTTAGATTACGTCTATAGAGAAAAATCGTTTGCGGTTAATTAAATACTATTTCACTATTTTAAACGCATTGAAATTTATATATACCACAAAGGTGCATTACAAGAAGCTTATTACAGAATAGTGTGTGTATAGCAGTCATCGTTCATTTACAGGGACACACAAAAGAATTCTCTATTGTCTGTTAACAATAATTCCTGGAAGTGCGTTTTAAGTTGATGAACGCGATTTTAAATTTAACTCACTTTTTGTCTATTACTTGGTGTGTATAAATTCTGTATATCCTATACAGGGCAGCACAAAAGTTCGCGAACACATTTCCGTTTATTGACAGAAACTTTAGAAGGAGAATTTTAAACTGTGCTACGCGTTTCCTAACTAAATTAAAATTTAGCATCCTATGTAGTATATATACAAATCTATAGATTCTATACAGGGCTGAATAAAAGTATTCGGATATTTTTCCGAATATTGTATATGTTGGAAATTCCTGAAATTACGTTTTTGAATATGTTATGCGTTTTCCAAATTGTTTACTTAGATGTTATCTTTCAGCTTATTAAACGGTAATGATTTTTAACATTATTTTGGGAGCGCTGGAAAGTGTTACATAATCTATGCTTGACGCATGATTTTTCGTTCTTGTTGTCTATTACGTGTTGTGTATAAATTCTGTAGATCTTATACAGGGAAGCACAAAAGTTCGCGGACACATTTCCGTTTATTAACAGAAACTCCAGACGGAGAATTTTAAACTGTGCTACGCGTTTCCTAACTGAACTAAAATTTAGCATCCTATGTAGTATATATACAAATCTATAGATCCTATACAGGGCTGAATAAAAGTATTCGGATATTTTTCCGAATATTGTATATGTTGGAAATTCCTGAAATTACGTTTTTGAATATGTTATGCATTTTCCAAATTGTTTTCTTAGATGTTATCTTTTAGCTTATTAAACGGTATGATTTGTAAAATTATTTTAGAAACGTTGGAAAGTGTTACATTATCTATGCTTGACGCATGATTTTTCGTTCTTGTTTTCTTTCGTTTCGGAAAGTAAATAGAGAGACGGGTCCCGAAGCGCAAGTAAATTCAGTACGATCCCCTCAAACAACTGAGACATTTTGATAAAAAATATAGAATTTTCTGGTGATTTTTAATGAGTTTTTAATTAATACCCCGGGTAAATATGGACCAATTTTTACGAGATTCGAACAATGCATAGAAGACAAAATTTACTATAATGTGATCAAAAATGAAGGCGTATTCCTTTTATTAATGCAGAAACATCGCCTAGTAATGTAAAAAAAAAACATTAAAAATCGAATAAAAAATTAAATTAAAAACAATCTGATCAAAAATTCCAAAATTGGGCTTCGAAGTGCAAGACTAGATATATAGGGGTACCTTCATCTATTTTGTAGCTCTGCGTGTAGCGGCATATTCTGAACACGGTCGACACACACACACACACACACACAGATACACAAACAGACAAACTTCTTTCCTTATTATTATATATTTAACAAATTTTTAAATATAGCTACAATTTTTCTTTTCTTCCGTGTGTCAAAAATGTTGTAAAAAATTCTACCAAACTTTGCCATATAAGTAATCTACTGATGATATACTGGGCTGCTCCAAAGAAATAGATCGGCTTTCCGGATGTGGACAGTAGTTACTGAAATATGGTTTTCAAATGCGTCATGCGTTTTCTAAATTGTTTACTTAGGCATCTATTTTACCTTATTAAACGGTGAAGTTTTGTAAAATATTATGGAAACGTTGGAAATTGTTGATTATGCTTGATGCTATGTTTCACCATCCCTCATAATTTTCAAGATAGTGTTAATATTTTCCTAACTTCGACATTATGGGAGCTGCAGTCACTCTCATATGAAAGTACATAGTCATTTTACTATATTTCATTACTTTATATATAATTTTAACCTGTGTCACAACTATAGCTTCATCTATTCAAAGGTTATTTCATATTGAAGAGACTTTCCTATGCACACAGTATGTTTGAGAACTAGTAAAGAGTGTTCCAATTTTCCCATAGACTGTACATGTGTATACGTAGTTTGGGTGAAAATATGCTAATTCTTCTACAAATAATCGTAGAAAGATAAAAGCTAAATTCAATCGATTATAAAGAATCTGTATTATCTGATTGATGACTTCCGTAGGTGATATTTCGATATTGACATGTACTCACACTTTAACTTTTTAATAGCATTTTTCAAGTTCGACATATCAAATAAATAAATAAATAAACAAATAATCTATTTATTGTGAATAAAAATTTTCATGACATTCTTCCTGTTAGTTTTAGAGTAATTACTTATTGTTAACTATTTCAATTTTGGAGTTCCCTCGAAATTGAAATTCGGTGCTTCATGGTTGAGAATCTCAAAAATGACTCAAAATAACGAAACGTCATTTATAGAGATTTATTTTTGTTACTATAGTCTAAAGGTGTATTTGTATCTCTTATTATGTCTCATTTAGTTCTCCATACGGAAAAATCATTTTCTGTATTCAAGTATAAAACTGTCGGAATAGCAGGTTATTAAAAATAATCGAATGTATCTTTAAAATATTTTCGCAATTTAAAATACACACGCTTTTAAATTAAAAACTAAAATCACCAAATGTGGAAATCAACTCAAAAAAGAAATTCTCATTTCATTAATAAATAAAACAGTGAATAAAATCATTTTTCCAATGATGTATTACATCGGTTAATTGAAAAAGCCCAAGTTAAAAAATTGTTGGCTTTTTCTTAAAGAAGTTTACAAATGACATAACAAGGAAAAACATCTAAAAGAGTTTTTCTCAAAAATAGATTTCTAAGTTTCGTCTTCTTTTCTCCCATTAACTCTCAAAATTAATTACTTTGTTTAATATAATATATGTACCTGAAAGCAAATGATCGAAGTTCGAAAAATCCTAGCATTAATGCGAAAATGAAAATATCCAAAAAGTTTCCTTAAACCAGCTGTTACCCGTGACTTCATGTAACATTTAAAGAAAATTAATGCATTAATTAAGCAACATATACAATTTTAAAAACTCTTTATCATATTTTATAGTAGATAATACTTCTGATAATCACAATTAGGGTAATTTTGTTTTTATATATATGATCATTTAAATTTCTTTTATGAGCTTGAAATTTCATATTCTTTCACTGAGATTAAATATGGAAAACGTTTTTTTTATTATTATTCTATTAATTCTTTGTTATTCTATATTGCATTTGTATTTATTCTATTTTACATTTAATCCGTTCATAGAAATTGATTTAATTTAAGTTTTCTTAAAAGCATAAAAAACTTCTTAATAACACCATAAAAGTAAGGAATGTGCTAGACCTTTCGAAAGAACTTTGTCTTTCTTCGTCAGGCGCAAAGAAGACTTGCAACCACTTTGAAGGCAGGAGCAAGACTAAAATGAAATGGGACGGAAAGAGGGACAAGTTAGGGGAACAGTCAATAGGAAAGCAGAAGGCATCAGCCAATCACAGAAGAGCATTACCTGGAATGCAGAATGCAAGGAAAATTATGAAAAAAGTTGAAAAAAAATTAAAATGCATAAAAGGTGAAAGTAAAATGGGGATTAAATTTACAAAAAATAAGCAAACATAAAAGTTAAATACCAAAATGAAAAAATAATAAAGATAATTAAAATATAATAATTATTATTATATGGTTGAGCTGAACAAGTTTTTACAAGCTGCAGAGAGCATGGTGGAATCAGATTTTTTATTAACTATAACCTCGCGATTAAGATAAATAGCTAAATTTTCAAGAAAGTCCAATTCAGAGGTACTATTGGCATTAAAGATAACTTTAGCATTTTGAAAATCAAAACTATGGCAGGAATCCCAAGAATGCTTGGCAATAGAAGATTTAGAAATTTCGTGATTAGTGACATAACGGGAGTGTTCTTTTAAGCGGGTTTCAAGATTTCTTTTAGTTTGTCCTATATAAGAAGATGACGACCATTGCAAGGAACATTATAACAGATTCCCCATTTTCGAAGATGAGGAACGGGAGACTTAGTAGACGGGTTGGGTTGATTATTGACGGCCAATTATCTACACATGGGATATAGGCCCGGGGGGCAGTGCCCTTCGTAAATAAGGGAACCTAACCCGTATTTACACATGGATAAATCCATGGCTCGAAGAAAACCACGAAAACTCCGAACGATTAGGCCGACGGGCGCGATTGGGATCGAACCCAGCACCTCCCGTCTACCAGCTTCGAGAGCACAACCTCTCAGCCACCTTAGTAGAAGGAAATTTAAATTTATTGACAGCCTTAAAGACAACACTAAAGTTGAAGCGTTTTGAAACTTTAGCTAATTTGAAACATAAAGGAGGATAAAAAGGCAGAACGATTAAATTATCAGGTTTGGTTTTAACAGATGGCATGAATGCCTACCTTGATGGGTTAGTACCTGGGTGCGGGTCAGAAATCGCCTGATCACAGCATGGCTGTGATCCACCTGACTATAGATTTGTTCACATCACTGCTGTACTTGCTCTCTTGTGGTTTGCTTCAGTTATCTTTGTTTGCCGGTTCAAGGTTTCTGTTTAACTTTGTTGAATTGAAAGATTTAATAGGTCTCGTAATTTAGAACCTTGATCATGTGACGAGACCCTCACCTGACTAGACACTCCCAGAGGTATAATTCACAGGTAACATGGAGGGCTTTGCACCCACGACGGATTTTACATGCACCAGGCGCCATTAGCGTACATAGATTTACATATTTACCATGTCTGTTGGCTTGTCACGTTCATGGTGGGTTGTCGCTGTAGTGTTTATCGCCTCTTTTATGGGCTGATTTCTCCTCTTGTTGTATTTGTCAAGGTTTTTTGGCGTTTTTATAGGCTCACCCCTATTATGGGTTGTTTTTGTCTATCATTCAGTGGGTTTTTGTCTCTTTCTTGATATATTGTTACATTTAAAATTTAACAGATTCAATAACTTGTCTTCGAAATAATGCATATAAATGCCACAGAGAATTTTTGATAAAGGATTTCCCATGATTAAGCCATCAGATTGTTTGAAAAATTTACTATTAAATTTGAAAGTAGTATGAGTAATGCAAAGTTTGGTTAAGTTAATAAAATATTTAACTTCAATATCAGAATAATGAAGTTCGCGTAATCTAGTTTCTAAACGCAAAAGGGCAACTTTAATTGGAACATTAGTAAATAACGATTTGACATCAAATGATAACAAAATCATAAGAATTTTGTATGGTATGCGTATGACTAATACATAAAGGAGATAAAGCAGAAGTTAAAACTTGGCAAGAGGTAAATAGCAGTACCAATATTGAAAACAATAGGTGTTAGAGGTATATTGGTTTATGAACTTTAGGAAAGGCGTACGAAACGAGCACAGATGGCTGAAGAAGGAAAACACAATGTTTAGTGTAATCATTTAACACAACAGAACTCTTAACAACTTTTTCGACACAGGAAATATGCTAATTAGTAGGATCTTTTTTTACTTCAATGTAAGGACTTTCACATAAAAGCGCATGAACTTTATCAGAATAATCTTGTTTATTCATCAGAACAATTTGACCACCTTTATCTCGCTTTAGTTCCCTTCCATTTCCTTTCAGTCTTGGTCCTCGTCCTGTTTTCAAAGTGGTTGCAAGTCTTCTTTGCGCCTGACGAAGAAAGACAATGTTCTTTCGAAAGACCAAGAGCATTCCTTATTTTTATGGTGTTATTAAGAAATTTTTTGTGCTTTTATTGAATCACACCAGTTTATTAAAAACTTTAATGTTAAGTTTTCATGTCAAAGAATATTTTTCGAAGTGATTATATTAGTAAATATTTTTGAAATAATTTGTTAATTAACATATCACTTTAGATATGATTTTTATTTGATTAGAATAATATAAAAATCAATATAAATTATGTTTCTTTTCCAAAATAGTTTATGATATGATGTTATTATATGATATTTAAAACATAACTTAAAACATGGTGGAGCATAAAAGTTTTAAAATAAATAAAAATATAAATATATATAAATGTATTTAGGGTATTTTCTTTTCACAGTGCCACACTTTGAACAGATGTAGATCTACTAATAAAATCAAAATGTTTATCATGCTTCAAAAACATTCATAGCCTAAATGTTTATTTGTTAAGCAACAGAGTTGCTTATTTAAATGAATGGCGAAAACCTGAAAAAAGCACCCCAATTATGGCGCATTGTCATATTGATCGTTGTGTTGTAGTTTAGGATTATGGGATTTTAGAAATTTGACAGGAATGTATTCCAAGGAGGAGCAAAATTTATCCTGTAGAGATATTGTTAACTACAGACATAGATATTTTAAAATTATAAAGAATTATATAAGTATTAGGGAAATATAACTAACAATACCCGGATTTTTAAATGACTTTTCTGTTGCTCTTTTCCATAATCATGGTGCCTTTAAAAAATAAGAGGGGGATTTTCTTGTTTAATTAGTGGCGTCGACTCTCCTTTAAATTTCACGTGAACGATGTCAAATGCAAATACCATTATCCAATAAAAATTGCATATGCTAACAACTTTTACATCGACTTTAATATATTTATTAAATTTTATCTAAATTTAATATTCTGGAAGATTGTACGGTAAAAGGATGTTAAACTTATGCTTTGGCGACCAATAACTTCTGTGGAAATTACGCTATTTTGTGTAAATGCTCTAAAATACTAATATTTTCTGAATGAAAATCGGCACATGATTTAAAATATGACGAAACTTTTACCGGGGACAGATTTCCCTATGAACCGATACTTGTCAAGTAAAAAAAAAAATTCTTTCACTTCATGAATCATGTACAAATGTGCATTTATATTTATTGATAATGCACATGTTTGTCAACTTAACTAGGCAAAACGCTGAGCTAAATTGCTTGAAGTTTCGCTAAGTTTCTCTTAATTTTCAAGTAGTTAGAATACATTATATTATGTGTAGGAAATATTACATTATGAATAACTAACTTTGCAAGAATTGTTACTTTTCGTCTACAATTAGTTGATAAAAAGGCCTGTACTTGAGTGCGTGACATCACAGGAACATTAACTATTTAAAACATGAAAGCGTTTAAAGAAATACATTACTACTGTATTCATAAAAAATTTTAAACCTCAATATTATTATATACTAAATTCAACTCAGAAATTATATTTACAATGTAATTTAAACAGAATTTGCTTAAATTGCGTTTTGAAATTACATGATTTTATATGCAAGACATTATTTCTCAAAAAAAAATATTGTTTATTTCTTTTAAATGCTAAAAGGTGTAAATTAACAACATAATACAAATTAAAATTAATTTTATTAGGTTGTTTGACATGTTTTGACTCACTCCGAGTCATTTTCAAAAATAAATGAGAATATTCCATAGTTGAACGGGCTTTGAAGTTATTTAAAATGCTTATTTTAATTTGTATTATGTTGTTAATTTTCACCTTTTAGCATTTAAAAGAAATATATTATTACAAGGTGTTATAATTTATGATATTGTTATAAAAATATTGTTCCTTTAAGAATTGGATAAAAATTTAGAAGCTGGTGAAATGAAAATGTCGCCACTTTGTTGAATTTATAAAAAATATATTAGTTTTTTAAATTAAATGAATGTTTTACATTAAAAAAATTACGTCATTTTTCCCCAATAAATCCTTTTACTTTTAATCCCGTTTGTTTTAACACCCGTCTTTAAAGAATAATTGATGGAAATACTGTATTGCTTACTTTAAATCCATTTTTTATTGATAGTGGGCAATTATTGTTCACCTAAATTTACGGAACTTAAATATGCCTCCTTGGTTGAAGATCAAGCTGAAAAAAGTTACGATATAATGATTTCTAAATGTCAATATTTGACAGACGATTTTTGATTATGTAGGATAAATTGAATCATAAAGTTTGCATACGCAAAAATATGTTTTTATTTCTTGGAAAATTTACTTTAATATTAACAAACCAGTAGAAACAATTTACCTTTGTAAAATTAGGAGCTAAGTTACTTATTTTTATTCGAAACACATTTAAATAAATGAACTATGTCGTTTAAACGCACTTATAATAATCTTTGTAATATGCGAAAAAAATCACATCGTCTGCCCAAAATTACGTCAGTTTCGTATTTCAAACTATAGTGAGATAATCTAAATTTTTATTGGTTTATAAAAATATTGTCCATACGCAGTTTCTTTTTATGTCTACGGGAAAGAAATTGCATTAGAAATTGAAAAAAAGAATAGATTTCTGTAATGATAAACTATGGAAGATGTTTGAAAATAAATGGTAAATAATGGTCTGAGAAATTTTTAAAGTTAACAGTAATTTTACTCGTGTTCTAAAACGTATGTACATCAAATTTTGTTCAAATCGGATAGAAACTGTAGATTTGTATAAGGAGTATACACACACATACATACCAAGAACGTCTTATGACAGATGGGTGAAAAAATAATACGAACACTTACGAAATAAGAGAAAAGCTTTATTAATAGGGGGTTGGACCACCCTTTTACTTAATTACAGATTGTATTCGACTTGGGATGGATTCATAGAGGTCATGAACAACATTTAAAGGAATATGAAGCCATTCTTCCTGGAAAGCAGTCTCTATTTCCAAAAGCGTAGATGGTGGAGGAAATTGAGCATGGAGTTTTGACTCGAAATATCACCACAAATGTTCAATAATGTTCAAATCAGGAGACTGACGGGGCCAAGCAAGATAACCTACTTCCTCCTCATGCTCTTCAAACTATTTTGGACGATTTTAGTAGTATGGAGCCTTTGTTCTTGATAAATTGAAAATTCTCCTGGAGATAAAGTCTGGACAAAAGATTGCACCTGATCCCCCAGAATATCGACATAGTGAGCAGCTGTAATCTTCCAATGTAGAGTAAGAAGTTGCCCAAAGCCACGCTAAGATATCGCACCCCATACCATAAGGGAACCACCTCCATGCTTCACAATCGGCAAGAGAAAGTCAGCAGAAAATGCTTCTACGAGCTTTATCCACACATTAACGCGTCCAGTTGTCTGAAACATGACGAAGATTGATTCATCAGACCAAATGACTTGTTGCCACTGTTGCGGAGTCCAGTATTTGTGTGTTTTACACCATTGGCGTCGCTGAAAAGAATGGCGTGATGTCATGAGAAAATGGCTTACTAATTACAACTCTTCTATAACTGTTCGAAGCATGAAGTTCCCTTTTCGACAGTTCATGCTGAAATGGGATTCTGGAGATGACTATTTATATCTGACGTAATCTGGGATAAAAATTGCCTGCGCTTTCGGACCGCTATGCGGGTGAACTCTGTTTTATCCCTCTCAGAAAGCTTTCTTTTCCGTCCACTGTTGTACTTCGCAGGCGAAACTTTACCGCATTTTGTATACGCTGTCATAACGACTGACACAGTACTCCTTGCACGCCCCAAATAATTGGCTGTTTTCGTCACGGAGCAACCAGAGCACCGCATTCCAACAATCATTTTTTTTTCGAACTGTGACTGGTCAGTCATTATTGAGTTTTCCAGAGCGTATGGTAAGAGAATGCAACACCTACGACTGATGTTGAGCGATTGAGACCTTACCTTTCACAACCGCTCGGTGGTAGAATTGAGTGCAAAGTGACATGCGCGTTCTGCTTCTTTGAAATTAACCATGCCTTTTTCATGGGTGTTCGTATTATTTTGTCACCCATCTGTATATATATATATATATATATATATATATATGTGTGTGTGTGTGTGTGTGTGTGTGTGTGTGTGTGTGTGTGTGTGTGTGTGTTATATAAAAAATTTATTTCCTTCGCAAATCCTTCACATTTATTTCGCATTAGTCCTTTAAATTAATCTAACTTCTGACATAGTCAGTATTTCCTAAATTCTTAATAATATTTATTCGTATTTAATGTGCTTTTAAAAGTATTAACCAGTATATTAATAATTATCTTATTCCAAATCTTAATATAAAATTTTAAGTTCATTCGTAACTTTTATCAGCTTCCCAATCTATAAAATTCCGAGAGACGCTTTCTCATTTCGAATGTTTTTAAAAAGCCATTTTTTTTATTATTATTCCATGCTCTGATTTCGCGCGTTAGGGTTTTTCACCTCAAAATTAATGCGCGGCTTCGAGAGGAATTCATTCGTGTTAAAGCTTCTCCCTCGCGTCTCATTCGCTGGGCTGGAGCTCGCCTTTCACTCAATGGTTTGTGCGCTGGTGACGTCGTATTTCTGTATCTCTACGCTCCGTGAATAAAACTCGCTAGCACGCTTTGGAGTGCGGATTTTTGACGTGTTTGGAAGTGTAAACAAATGGATATCTGGTGTTGTAGTCTCGTAGAATTTTCATACAGTTCTTTAAGATCTTTTAAAACGATGTAGTGAGCCATCGTGAAGCCTGAGGGCTATAAGCTTATACCTGTGGCAACTGTTACTGCATCGCTCTTATTCATAAATAAACTATTTGTCTGGAAATTGGCTGGTCTTTACTGGAGAAACTGTTCGGGTGTCTTTTCATTGCCTCACCTCTTCGCCATGATTATTGATATCGACTGCAACTTTCTATATCTTTAACAAACTGCCATTTTCTCGTGGAATATTACATCTCGTGGTATCTCATCTTCGTAGAAACGCCACATATATATATACAGGGTGTTTCAAAAATGACCGGTATATTTGAAAAATCAATAAAAACTAAACGGGCAGCGATATAAATACACCGTTTGTTGCAATATGCTTGTTACAACAGTAAATTTTCAGGCAGACAAATTTTCGAAATTAGTTACAAATTTCAACCACAGATGGCGCTGCAGTCTGGAAAAATGTAAACCACGATATTTTCCACATATCCACCATGCGCAGCAATAATATGGCGTAGTCTCTGAACGAAATTACCAGAAACCTTTGTAAACGTGTCAGGCGGGATGGCTTCACAAACAGAAGAGATGTACTGCTTCAGTTGTTCAATTGTTTCTGGATTGTGGCGGTATACCTGGTCTTTCAAGTGTCCCCACAGGAAGAAGTCACAGGTTTACAAAGGTTTCTGGTAATTTCGTTCAGAGACTACGCCATATAATTGCTGTTCATGGTGGATATGTGGAAAATATCGTGGTTTAGATCTTTCTAGACTGCAGTGCCATCTGCTGTTGAAAATTGTAACTAATTTCGTAAGTTTGTCTGCCTGAAAATTTACTGTTGTCCCAAGCATATTGCAACAAACGGTGTATTTCTATCGCTGCCCGTTTCGTTTTTATTGATTTTTCAAATATACCGGTCATTTTTGAAACACCCTGTATATAGATAGATTGATAGAATTTCTTGGAAAATTTACTTTATTATTAACAAACCAATGGAAAAAATTTACCTTTGTAAAATTAAGAGCTAAGTTATTTATTTTTTATCTCCAAACACATTTAAATAAATGTACTATGTCGTTTAAACGCACTTATAGTAATCTTTGTAATATGCGAAAAAAATGACATTATCTGCCCAAAATTACGTCAATTTTGGATTTCAAATTATAGTGAGAGAGTGTGAATTTTTATTGATTTATAAAAATACTAGCAAGCTACGCCAGCTACTTTGGTCAATTTCATATAATGAACTTTTAATCCTACAAAATATTGACATTTCATAATTCACTTTTATATTTAAACAGAATAATAAGTCTACTATAATTTGTGACTCGTGCTATAGCCAGTATACACGCCAGGTCACGTCGCCCTTATCATTATCTTTTTATGCATGAAGGTTTCGCTATGATACTCCATTGTGAAATTTGGTAATTTTTCAAATTCAGTATTTGAAAAATGGCATAATCATTAGATTTTAATTTATATCAAGAAAAATACATTTTTTTACCTTTCAAACCCAGTTTGCCTAACAATTTTCAGACAAATACTTTTCGATCTACTATTTTTTTTTCAGTAACTTCAAATGTTTCATTTTCCGAGATTAATCTGTGGCAACAATTAGCGAAAAACCCAGTCTTCAGAAACGGATAGTTTTTTATTAAAGAGGCTGTTGGAGCAGAGATTGTCACAACCAATTTGCCAACATGACTTTTGAAATCGGTTCGGGAGTTCTAGAGATTCCATAGAAATTGTAATTTAGAATGTTTTTAGAACGCTTTTCGCTCATTTCACCCTTTTAAATTTCGATTTTTTTTTTATTTTGTTTTTAGAGAGCATTTACATATTATAAGTAACTACAATGACAAATTTCAAATTTTTAGCTCCTTCAGTATAACCAAAAACGCAATTTTAGACCGTTTTTCGCTCCTGCACCCCCTGCGGATAGTGACACCGACATAAAATATATCTTATGTTGGAGCAGGGGTTGTCACCAACCATTTGCCACCATCACTTTTGAAATCGGTTCGGTAGTTCTAGAGATTCCATAGAAATTGTAATTTAGAATGTTTTTAGAACGCTTTTCGCTCATTTCACCCTTTTAAATTTCGAATTTTTTTTTGTTTTGTTCTTAGAGAGCATTTACATGTTATAAGTAACTACAACGCCAAATTTCAAATTTCTAGCTCCTACAGTATAAAAAAGATCTCAATTTTAGAACGTTTTTCGCTCTGGGGTTAGTGACACCGACATAAAATATAGTCTATGTTGGAGCAGGGGTTGTCACCATCAATTTGCCACCATCACTTTTGAAATCGGTTCGGTAGTTCTAGAGATTCCATAGAAATTGTAATTTAGAATGTTTTTAGAACGCTTTTCGCTCATTTCACCCTTTTAAATTTCGAAATTTTTTTTAATTTTTGTTCTTAGAGAGCGTTTACATCTTATAAGTAACTACAACGCCAAATTTGAAATAGGTTTGGTAGTTCTAGAGATTCCATAGAAATTGTAATTTAGAATGTTTTTAGAACGCATTTCGCTCATTTCACCCTTTTAAATTTCGAATTTTTTTTTTGTTTTGTTCTTAGAGAGCATTTACATCTTATAAGTTACTACAACGCTAAATTTCAAATCGGTTCGATAGTTCTCGAGATTCCATAGAAATTGTAATTTAGAATGTTTTTAGAACGCATTTCGCTCATTTCACCCTTTTAAATTTCGAATTTTTTTTGTTTTGTTCTTAGAGAGCATTTACATCTTATAAGTTACTACAACGCCAAATTTCAAATCGGTTCGGTAGTTCTAGAGATTCCATAGAAAATGCAATTTGGAATGTTTTCAGAACGCTTTTCGCTCATTTCACCCTTTTAAATTTCGAATTTTTTTTTGTTTTGTTCTTAGAGAGCATTTACATCTTATAAGTTACTACAACGCCAAATTTCAAATCGGTTCGGTAGTTCTAGAGATTCCATAGAAATTGTAATTTAGAATGTTTTTAGAACGCTTTTCGCTCATTTCATCCTTTTAAATTTCGGATTTTTTTTTATTTTGTTCTTGGAGAGCATTTACATCTTATAATTTACTACAACGCCAAATTTCAAATCGGTTCGGTAGTTCAAGAGATTCCATAGAAATTGTAATTTAGAATGTTTTTAGAACGCTTTTCGCTCATTTCACCCTTTTAAATTTCGATTTTTTTTTGTTTTGTTCTTAGAGAGCATTTACATCTTATAAGTTACTACAACGCCAAATTTCAAATCGGTTCGGTAGTTCTAGAGATTCCATAGAAATTGTAATTTAGAATGTTTTTAGAACGCTTTTTACTCATTTCACCCTTTTAAATTTCGATTTTTTTTTTAATTTTTGTTCTTAGAGAGCATTTACATCTTATAAGTAACTACAACGCCAAATTTGAAATCGGTTTGGTAGTTCTAGAGATTCCATGGAAATTGTAATTTAGAATGTTTTTAGAACGCATTTCGCTCATTTCACCCTTTTAAATTTCGAATTTTTTTTTTTGTTTTGTTCTTAGAGAGCAACATCTTATAAGTTACTACAACGCCAAATTTCAAATCGGTTCGGTAGTTCTAGAGATTCCATAGAAATTGTAATTTAGAATGTTTTTAGAACGCTTTTCGCTCATTTCATCCTTTTAAATTTCGAATTTTTTTTTTTTTTTTTGTTCTTGGAGAGCATTTACATCTTATAAGTAACTACAACGCCAAATTTCAAATCGGTTCGGTAGTTCTAGAGATTCCATAGAAATTGTAATTTAGAATGTTTTTAGAACGCTTTTCGCTCATTTCACCCTTTTAAATTTCGAATTTTTTTTATTTTGTTCTTAGAGAGCATTTACATCTCATAAATAACTACAACGCCAAATTTCAAATCGGTTCGGTAGTTCTAGAGATTCCATAGAAATTGTAATTTAGAATGATTTTAGAACGCGTTTCGCTCATTTCACCCTTTTAAATTTCGAATATTTTTTTATTTTGTTCTTAGAGAGCATTTACATCTTATAAGTAACTACAACGCCAAATTTCAAATCGGTTCGGTAGTTCTAAAGATTCCATAGAAATTGTAATTTAGAATGTTTTTAGAACGCTTTTCGTTCATTTCACCCTTTTAAATTTCGATTTTTTTTTTATTTTGTTCTTAGAGAGCATTTACATCTTATAAGTTACTACAACGCCAAATTTCAAATCGGTTCGTTAGTTCTAGAGATTCTATAGAAATTGTAATTTAGAATGTTTTTAGAACGCTTTTCGCTCATTTCACCCTTTTAAATTTCGAATATTTTTTTATTTTGTTCTTAGAGAGCATTTACATCTTATAAGTAACTACAACGCCAAATTTCAAATCGGTTCGGTAGTTCTAAAGATTCCATAGAAATTGTAATTTAGAATGTTTTTAGAACGCTTTTCGCTCATTTCACCCTTTTAAATTTCGATTTTTTTTTTTTTTTTTTTTTTTTTTTTTTTTTTTTTTTTTTTTTGTTCTTAGAGAGCATTTACTTCTTATATGTAAGTACAACGCCAAATTTCTAATTTCTAGCTGTTTCAGTGTAGAAAAGATCGCAATTTTAGAACGTTTTTCGCTCCTGCACCCCCCTGGGTTAGTGGCATCGACATAAAATATAGCCTATGTTGGGGCAGGTGTTGTCACCATCAATTTGCCACCATCACTTTTGAAATCGGTTCGGTAGTTCCAGAGATTACCCCCTACAAACAAACAAACAAACAAACAAACAAACAATCTTTACTCCTTTATAATATAAGTATAGATTGTCCATACACATTTTTTATGGCAACGGAAAAGTAATTGCATTATAAATGGAAAAAAAAAATAGATTTCTGTAATGATAAACTATGGAAGATGTGTGAAAAAAAGGGTAAAGAATAGTCTGAGAATCTACTTCAAAAAGCACAAACCGATGTGGTAATTTGAAAGGCCCAAGGAGCTCAAGATTTTTGCAGTTTCAAAATGCACTTTATATGTATATTTAGTAGTTCTTTTAATACGCGTGTTAAATTTCAATACATCGTGATAAATAATGCGCGGATATCAGAGAATATAAGACAATGACCACAAACCAATTAAAAGCCACCTGTCACTGTTTTGACAAAACTATGAGATAAAACACTTACAAGAATTTTTTTTTTACTTTTGCAAATTTGCTTTAGTATATACTAGCATTTACTATAGCATGTATATTTATTCTTTTTTAACACTCTCCAACCTAGTTGAAAGGTTTTTATGAATACGTTTTGTCTGGCTGTCTGCCGGCTCTATTGAAAATGAAGTGTGTAGCACTTATAGTTTACTTACAGGAACTGTCAAAAGTATTCCGTTACATTACAGTCAATGGCAAAAAAAAATTTCAAGTGCAGTTTGATTATGGTACGCCATTTGAAACATGATAAAATTGATAAATTATGAAACGTACTAAAACATGCTTTTTGTAAAATATGGAGTGAAAAGCTTTTATTATTCATTTACAGGGTCACACAACAAAATAATTCTGTTACACAATATTATATGGGAAAAATTGTGTGCAGCGTAATTTAATGATATTTCACTATTTCAAACATAATGAAATTTATATGCATTACTGAAGTGCACTATAAATTGCTCACTGAAAAGTATGGTGTGCATTGTGTTTATCGTTCTTTTACAGGGACACAAAAAAGAATTCGATTGCAGTTTTACTGTGATAATTAGTCTATGTGTGATAAGTGCGTTTTCAACTTTAAGTAAATTTTTGGATTGTACATGGTGTGTATAAATTTTATTGATCATATGCAGGGTTACACAAAGAAATTTGTAAGCATTACTGACTATGGGAGTTAATTGCTTAAGGGTATTTTTAATTGTGTTCAAAATTGTCATGCTGAAATATATTTAGAAGTTTTACAGAAGTTTGTGATATACAAGACTACGCAAAGAACAAGATACATTATTGTTTATGGTTGGTAATTGCTAGAAGTAAGTTTTAAGTTGCCTTATGCAGTTTTTATCTGAATTAAAATTTAGCTTACAAATGTGATGCGTACAAAAGTCTTTAAACAATATACAAGGTTGTAGAAAAGATTTCAAATGCATTTCCATCGAGTGACGAAAATTGCTAAATGTGAATTTTCTAACTGAACTAAATGTTATCATGCTAAGTAGTATATATTCAAATCTATAGATCATATACAGGGCTGCACAAAATAATTCGAATTTTTTTGGCTAAGAAAGATAATTGCTAAAACTGGATTTTTAAATGTGTTTGTTTCCTAAACTGTTTACTACTTATCTTCTTTCACGTTATTTAACATTGAAGATTCATTAGAGTTTTCTGGATACGTTAGAAAGTACTTCCTAATCTTTGCTTGACGCATGATTTTTCGTTGTTGTTTATATTGAAGCATAACAAGTTTAAAATTTGTTGAAAAAGGGATTTTTTGAAAATTTAAATATATTAACCCCTTCGCGAAGAGCGTTTTTTACAGAATTTTTAATCTTTTACCACCGGTTTCTGAAAACAGAAATTTTCGACTAATTGAATCGCAGAAATGCTGTCATTAAATAAGGCAAAGTTTACAATAAAAAGTTACTGGTGGGAATAATTGAGGATTCTGAGCATCTTTTGCGTCACGTATATGTGTCGCTCGTCCCCAAGGGGTTAAAAATGGATGTTACATATATAATCACCAATTAAAAATTTGTGTTCAATTACAATATTTACCTTGAAAAATTCTAGATCATTAAAATGTATAAAATGTATTATCATAGCAACGTAAAAACATTATACTATTAATATTAACAATTTTTGAGAAGAGGCGTATATAAATTGAAACGTTCATAATGCATTAAAATCCATTTAAAGTCTTAATTCAAGAAGAAACTAGTGAGATATGCCAATCCCAAAACTTTCTTCTATCTCATACATGTTAATGCTTCAAAATTCACTATCATACTGCCAAAAAAATCCATATTTTTCGTCATTCTGTTGTGAGTCAGCTGCTTGCGAATCGTTGGGTTACCTGGATTCGATCAGCCGATGTATTATACTAAACTATGAAAAGTTCTTCTGGACTGTACCTTCAGGAAAAGATAGCCTCCCTATTGCTTGGTTTTTAGATTTTAGCTAATTCTACTGAAAATACACGAAGCTAAAATGCGCGGAACCCGATTGCACAAGAGTCAATAATTAGTTCTCGTCAATATTGAATTTGAATCAGAATATCGCCAAATTAGACAGACATAGCCAAGTTGGCTTCATATATTTCAACGTATTTTTGTCGCCAATTTTAGCGATATTTCACCAATTGTCGCCAAAGCTCAGAGAGAATTTGACGTTCAAGAAGAGAATTAGAGGAAAACTGGTAAATTGACTTTATATCTTGTGAGTGACTGGACTACATTACATGATATGAAAATCTACTACAATAAATGTAAAGTACTTAATCTCCGTAAACCGAGATACTTAAAATGTGCTCCAATTTTCAAGTTAGATGGCCATAAGATCAAGAAAGAAAATGCTATACCATATCTGGGTATAATGTCAGATAACACCCTCTCTTTCTTATCACATAAAAAAGTCAGAATAAAATATAATAATTCAAAATCTCTTCGAATTTGCAGCTGTAAACGGTGATATAAATAAGACTATCCTGAAAATCTGGTATAAGAACATCTTACAGAAAAAATTAACCTATGCCGCATCAACATGGTTCTATAGATTACAGAAATCTCATGGCTTACGTGCAATCTCGTCTGGTCATGCTGAATGCCTTCTATTGATATCGTGAGCCTATCTGAAAACAGCGACTGTGGCGCTATGTGTGTTAAATGGCATCATTCCGCTAGCACTGCAAATGGGAAAGGTAGCAACTTTGGGAAGAGTTTTAAGACTGGACATTCCAACTCATAACCATCTCCCATTAATATATAAATCGAAAACCTTAACTACACAAGTAATTCCATATAAAGACTATTTATTTCATCATGATGCTTCTCAAGTTCCAAAAGAATTTCAGATCTTCAGTGACGGTTCAAGAATTGATCACAATACAGCCTACGCCTTCTGTGCATTCAAGGATGACGAATCCATCCATACTCATCAGATAAAATTAAGAAGTGAAAATTCTGTCTATCACGTTGAACTTTTAGCTATAGAACACGCCATCCTATGGGCGGAAGTGACCAATTTCACTAGCTTCACAATATACACAGACAGCCTTTCAACTCTCACAGCACTGGAAGATATCAACTCAAAAAGTGTAATAATATATTGTGTAATTTTCCATCTACAGAAAACCAAGAAATGAATATCATTTTAATGTGTTAAAAGCCACTCTGGAAATAAGGGTAATGAAATGGCTGATTTTTAGGCCACAAATTTAACGCAGGAAAGATTCTTTCCATACCATACTCTCATCTTAAAAGATGTTTACAGATGAAATATCAACAAAAGTGGCAGGAGGAAAGGGACAATGGTGAAACTGGACGGTACACATACCAATTCTTACCGTCGGTCTCTGAAAATTTATTACGACCTCACAGAAACAGATACATCTTCGCGACAAATCATGGCCCCTTTCCTTCGTACCTACATCTTTTTGACAAATCTCCTTCTCCTTTATGCGTATGTGGACATCGTGGAACATCATTACATTATTTGCTGATCTAACGTCAACATATCATATTTGAAAGCCTACTACAATTCCCTTGTCCAATTGGTTCCAATACTACGTTATAACGCGAACCAATCCCCTTCATAATATAATAGACCTTGTTAAACTGGTAGAAAATAACCAGCTATTGTTTCAAAATGCAGAAGATGCTGCTCCTATAGCAGCTTAGTAACTTTGGTGACTCTATGTATTTTAATTTAGACCTATATTGTAACTAATTTGATATTTTGTTTTTGTTTTGCATTTGTTTATTCGTTTATAGTTGTAGCAAAATGTTTTAAAGATTCTCCTTTCTTTGGGGATTTGGCCGGGCCCTGACTCTTGGTTAGGGTCCTTGGATAGTGGGTATCTCCGCTGAGCGGGGCTAGTACACATTTAGTCAATTGGTAGGCTGCCCCGCTCAGCTGAACCTGAACCTGAACCTGACGTTGGCGAATATAAATATATAGTGTTAAGGATGCAAGTGTTGAAACAATGGTTACAACAAGGAAAGAAAATTTGGCGAAGTCGTGTTCACTAAAACTCATAAATTAATGTCGTTCATGGAGGAATCGTGCTGTATTGTTTCAAAATGTCAGCAACCGTATAATTTTAAACTTCTATCTCTCAGCCATTTTTTAAGATAGAGGCAAAACAAAATATGCTCTGGAATCCTTGGACGAAGGCCGAACATTTAACGTGAAACGTTTCTAGGATTTCTAATTTTTTGTACAATTTTTTGAAATTTAAATATTTAAATGGCTATCACAGCGACTCCTCCAGGCGCAATATCCCCAAATTCAACTGGGACCTGCAGGCTACAGTCAAAAACAAATACAAAAAATTTGGTTCAGGTATTTGCATAACTTCATACATTTTTCGATGATACAATAGCGAAAATGAAACAAAAATCGCGATCTCAGCGCCCCCTTTCGTCGAAATATCCCCAAATTCAACTGAGACCTGCGTGCTATAGTCAAACACATATATTAAAAAAATGGTTCAATTATCTGCATAACTTCATACATTTTTCGATGATACAATAGTGAAGATGGAACAAAAATCGCGATTGCAGCGCCCCCTTTCGTCGAAATATCCCCAAATTTTACTGGGACCTGCAAGCTATAGTCAAAAACATATACAAAACATTTTTTTCAATTATCTGCATAACTTCATACACTTTTCGATAATACAATAGTGAAAATGAAACAAAAATCGCGATCGCAGCTCCTCTTTTCGTTGAAATATCCCCACATTCAACTGGGACGACCTTCAGGATATAATAGTCAAAAATATATGCAAAAAATTTGTTTCAATTATTTCGATAACTTCACACACTTTTCGATGATACAATAGTGAAAATGGAACAAAAATCGCGATCACAATGCCCTCTTTCGTCGAAATATCCCCAAATTCAAGTGGGAATTGCTGTCCAGAGCCAAAATCATAGAAAAAAAATTGGTTCAATTTGTAGCATAACTTCATACACTTTTCGATGATACAATGAGGACAAACAGACGGCCGGACAGACAGACGTCTAAATCCGTCGAAAACCGGAAGTCAAAAAAAATTTCGATTACAATACTTTCTTCTATTATAAATAGAAGAAAATAAAAATGTAAGTTATTATGTATCACATATATACAAATTTGTTCAGTTTCAGTTTCAGATTTAACAAAATAGTGATATATTTATAAAGGTATATTTGAAATTTCACTAAAAAGTGAAATATGAAAATTTTATCAAAAAGTAACTTTGTGTTTTGCAGTTACTTTAAAATATATTGTTATAGGATGTAGCTTAAATGCTTAAATAGGAATTCAAACAAATAGTAAAAAGTTAAAACAAAAAAAGTACGATAAAAGCAAAATTTATTCAAACCTAAATCAGACACGTTTGTGTGTTTCTTCAGCAAAATTTTATTGCCTTACAAATAAAAACGTCCAGCGTTATTTTTATTCGAAGTTCAAAATATAAATGATGTTTTGTACACTAAAATAGAAATGCTTTAAAAATATAAGGAAAACATCTTCCACAAATCAATATAATGTTTTCTTTTCAACATTTTAAAGCTATTTGCCAAATGTCGTTTTCTTTCAATGGCGAAAAAGAAAAATATTGATATTCCACTGAATTTCATAATGTAAGTAACAAAAGGAGAAAGACAAACCTTATAGACATCAAAAACAATAGAAACAATTTTGCTAAACAATATTGATATTTCACTAAATTTTATATTACAGCTCACAAAAAGTAAAAAAAAAAGTACATTGGAAGAAGCCCAAATATGTTTTTGCTTTATTATATTTTCCTTTTATTTCGGTATTGATATTTAGTTTATACACGTTCTTGTGATTATAATCTCTATATAAGTATATACTATAAATAGACGTGTCCCCCTCCCCCCCAATATTTCACTTTGCAGTCACAACTACCCAGCGCAGACCACTGGTGTTTGAGTGAGGTAGTATCCTCAAGTCTCCCATCGGGCACTATGGGGGTTGCATGTCGGTAGCTGTGGGGGTGTGGGAGATATGGTGGTTGAAAGTGGCCGACCAAGGGCATTTTCATATTTCGACCAAAGTTTTCTAAAAAATGTTTGGAGCCTTTTTCAACGGGAATTGTTTTTTTCAATTTAACATGTACTAATTAAGATATAGATAACTAAGTAAGATGGTTTCGTGCCCCCTAGCTGTGGAAATTGAAACTAAACGATATTGCAGCGCGTGTGTAGCATGCCTGCTATACAATGCCGTAGGCAGCGTGGACAAGTGCCGCAGTTTCGATCGGAAAGAGGCCTGTTTAAAGCAGAATACGCTCCGAAAATGACTTTTTTATCGAAACCGCAAAAGAAAGTTACTGATTTCCGGGTAACGCCGGACAGATCTGCTAGTTAAATAAAAAGTAACTTATGGTACTTTTATAAACCCAGGTATTTTATAATCAAGTAGTTTTCTAAAATTTTTGTAAATTTCAAAAGCTAACCAATTGTATGATTAACTATTTTATTCTATTAGTTTGATTTTTTTTTTTCGTCAGCGAGATCTCAAATCTACTTCGCTAATTTTAAACCTATGGATGTAGAATGCATTCGTATTTTTAAAATATCTCCTCTGGTAATTAATATTTTAAACTTTTTTCTCTGTGCACTATTCTTGAAGGGCATCTCTTCTTTTTTAGTTGTGAAAATATTTATAAAATATATTTCTAATTTAATATTTTGCGCTCCGTTCCACGCACATAGGATTAACATTAGCAAGGGGTATTTAAGATCTCACAGACCAACACCCCTAAGTATTGTTTTTCTTTATACAAGAAATAACACAATTTAACTATACTGTAATCTCTCACTTATACGTCGGTGCAAGGGACTAACCAAAAAAGACGCATAAATGAAATCCAAGTAAAATGAAATTTGAAATAAATGTTGAGACAAAATTAATCTTTAAATGGTTAAATAACATGCAGAGCAATACAAATATAATTTATTTAGATTGTTAAAAATTTACTAATTCAAATCTAAAACACATGCATTCCAAAATTTTAATGACATACCCTATTTTTTTTAAATAGTCTAAAATTAAAGCTTGTTTATAAGCTTGATGTCTGTCCTTAAAAATAGTTTTTCGAGTTCATTGAAACATGAATATGTTGAACCAGATGTATCAGTTCGTCGGATGTAGTGACGGAGGGTTTCCAGAGCAGCTATTGCCTTTGCAAAAGTCAGTGGATGGTGTTTCTGCATTTTCTTCGTTATTTAACTTTTCTTCATTGGCATCATCTTGAATTTTTGCGACTATTTCTTGTATGTCCCTCATTTCTGTTGTGATTACATTTTTATCAATATCTACAAAATCGTTAAAATTAAACATTCCCCAAGAAACGGCATTCCATTCTTCCTCTAATTCTGGTTGATCTTCGGCAGAAGATGCATCATTTTCAAATTCCTTCAGAATGAAACCTGCTTTTTTGAAACAGTCCATAGAAGTGGCATGTATAAAGGTGTGTGACCCAGAAAAGTAGCTTATAATAGTGTACAGAAAATAAATGCAAAAAGAAAACCAATTGACTCCCCCTTTACAAACTGATGTGAAATTTCTTGGAAAGGACACGTGTAGAATGGGACAAAATGGCGAGGTAAACTGGAAATTTATCAGACGCATAATTGAGAGATACATTTCACGTTGTGACGCATAAACGAAACAAAAATAACATTGCATCGCTATATCTTTATCCAGGACAATCGAAAATAGATGTATAACTGAGAGAAGCGCATAAAAGAGGCGACGTATAAGTGAGAGATTACTGTATATATATACAAAGGTGGCCAAAATTGTGGATACCTTTTAGGGAAAATGCTTTTTTGAAGTTTGATGGATCGTAACACAAAATATATATATTTCTTAGTAATACCATAAAAACTATATACCACTGGAGATAAAATTTAATCAAGAATATTATGCAATACAGTTTGTTGAATTATAATTATTTTTCAAATTTTTAATTACTTAAGAGGCTTAAAGCCAACATAGTGAAAAAGTACCCAAGCCGGAACTCGAACCCGGGTCATCAGTATAGCGCACTGACAACTGAACCACTTGGGAACGATACTCAGCCTGGAACTTTCTCACTATAACATGTTGGCAATGCTACAAACGCAGCACAAGATGGAATATTTTCCGTGAGCCACCAACCCTGATGCAAATACGAAACAAAAGAAAATCCAGCATCGATAATTATTTTATCAAACGTTATAGCTCAATAATCAGAAAAAGGCAGTAAAACCTGCCTTTTAGGTGATACTTAAGTTGATGATAATTATTTTTCCTTTTTTTTAAATGTAGTCAATGCATATGAATGCTTGGAGTGACGGACAGATTCCCTTTTATTTGGTAATGTGTCAATAAAAGCTAGGGTAGGATTTTAAAAAATATATTCGTCATATTTTGGCACTTATAGGCGGATTTGTATCACTATTTTTATGATTGCTATCAAGTTGCTAAAGTTCTTTGCCATCTTTCAATTTTTGATCTAGTAAAGCATAATAAAATTAACCAAACATCATAAAGAGTTGATTAGTTACCCAGAAATCAATGTATAACAATATTTTTAAGTGTAGAAAGCTATGGTTATGACGAAATTTGAAGTAAAATTGGAAGTAAATTAACAAAGGGATGTCTAAGTCACGCAAAAAAAGACTGATAAAGGCAGAAAAAGATGAAGAAGGGCAATTAGCGGTAGAAGAGTAAGGTCCTTGTGTATAGTTCACAGAAAACAGTCATCTCGGTGTATGCAAAATGAAATGATGCACTGCAATGGAGAGCTGAATCAAAGTACAGTTCTATGTAGAGTGCAGTATTTTGGTCTAAATTCTAGAATTCCATAAAAAAAACATTTTAACACTCCAAATAACATGACCCAGTACACAATAACATGACTCCAAATAACATGACTATTTCTCTGTCTGGAAACATGACTTTTAGCTCAGTTTAATATTTTCAAACTTTATTTCATTTATAATTTTTTTTCATGAAATTCTAGCATTGCAGTGCACCATTTCATGTTGCATACACCGAGATGATTATTTGCTGTGACCTATACACAGGGACCTTACTCTTATACCGCCAATTGCTCTTCTGCACCTTTCCCTGCCTATACCAGTCTTGTTTTGCGAGACTTAAACGTCCCTTTTGTTAATTTACTTCCAATTTTACTTATATAACGAGACCTCATTCATTTTTACTTATACTTCGAGACCTCATGTGCAGAGCTTCACCAGTCCCTTGCCGGTAACGCCAGCCAGTGTGGGTTCTAGAGTCATCTCCGCGGGGTCTTGGGGCAGCCGGGTGGTAAAAGGAACCACGTAAACTGAACCCTCGTGCCTAGGTGGTCGCTGGGTGGCGACCACCGAGGATAGGTGACGTGAGGGCAAAGGCTAGCGAAAGGGGATAGGACAGTCACAACATTTGTCTAAGGCGAGACGGAGGCGAGGTCAGACTTCGTATGACAAGGAACGCAGGCGGTTCGTGACACCTGTCAGTGCGCGAGGCGGCATGCCGCAACCCTCGGTACTGTGCAGGCGGAACGTAGGAAGTGGGTGCGGTGTGGCTCGACGCATTGGTGTCGAATCATAAAGCTCGCCGTGCCTCATATGCCCACTGCGATTCCCTCTGTAGCTGGAGTAGCTCTAATCCGCCCTCAGGATCGTTCAGGAAAGAGATTGCCCGTTTGTACCAAGAGCAGCTTGAGTCACAGAGAGCCCTCAGATCCGAGGTCTGTGGCTCGCGTCGCCTTCTATGGGAGGGTATGGGTTCCTTCTCGGAACTGTTAGACTGAGAGGAACCGGGCCGGAGGCTCGTCTCAAGACGGCGTCCAGACCTTCGTCGGACCTTGGGCCGAAACCAGCCCAGCGCGTTTTTGCGTAGTCAGAGCTTTCTGTGTCTGACAAGGTTGGGGCTAGCAGAACCTAACAATAACTTCCTTTTCCTAACCTCAACTGGGTCGGCTTCTTTAGCAAACTTGAGAGAGTTTTCCACGACCCTCAGAGTCCGGTAGTGGTCCTTCGTTCTTCCGTTATAGTGCATATATGTGTGGATGAACCTACAAAGTGGAGTCGATCGACTACGTCTGCGTTCCGCCGTAGGGGATCTGTCGGAAGCAAAGCCACGTTGGAAGAAGACAGCCCTAGCCAAGGCGTGTCTATGCGTCAGGGACCTACGAGGTCCCGGGTTGGTGAGAATCACCTCCCACTCTTGTAGTTGTATGATATGGGGATGAGCCCTTAAATGGAGAGATACATTTGATGGGGACAACCCTAGCCAAGGCGTGTTTATGCTCCAGGGACATAGTTTCTTCGCGGTCCCGGGTTGGCGAGGAGCCCCTCCTGCTCGCCACGTCCGATGAACTAGTCGTTTCCTACTTCCCTAGGACTCGATAATCGGAAGCTGTGGTTACATTAATGGGTCGTGGGAGTGGTTCGACATAGGCCGAAGACCCGGTTCCCCTCATGGGGTTCCGGCTACAGAGCCATCGTTTCACTTCTGCGTCCGCCCAAGTGTGTTGTGGTGGTGTCCTCTGAGTTTGGGCTCCACCATGTCATCGCAGCGACCTCTGTCGTCACTTCGGTTGGGAAAGAGTAGAGAGCCGCAGGAGCCTCACGCCCCCGTCTTTCTCCCGGCCGAAGGGCACTATCTTGGAAGTGTCCGGGTAAACCGGCCCTTCTTGGTCGTGACCTCGTATGGATTCACGAGAATCTGGATTAGGTGGTGGAGTACGACTGCTTTCGGCAGCCGTAGCTTGTCATCCCGGAAGGTACAAAAGAATTCGTGAACTCGTTCTCTAGATATTCGACAAAATGTGTAAAATCGCAAGTGTCCGGTGATTTTAGGAAATATAGTGTACATGTATATATTCATCAAAAAACAGATTTCAAGCTCAATATGCGAACGAATTGAGCTTAGCATTACTTGCTGTTTCAGATCTTCAGTACCTGAAACATTATACTAAAGAATTTCGATTTAATCGCAAGAATACCTATATTTACGATAATTTCATTATTTACAAAAAAAAAAAAAAAAATTCTTTCATCTTTCCAATTTGAAGTTTGTGACGTAATATCATTGCCGTTGGGTGAAACTACGTAATAGAAAATATTCATCTTCTTATTTTTATTTCTTTATTTGTAAAAGTTGACATCATTCAGAGTCTTCCAGGTTCAGTCGTGGCTACAAAACTTTGACAAAAACACTTATACTTTATTCGAGCTTGCTTTCACTCATATGAAATTCATGGAATATATTGACATTTTATAGAATTCAATTTCCTTCAGCTGTCAAAAAGAAAATCTCTCAAACCATACGAAATATATTAGATATTATTTCTTTCCCTCAAAAGTAGAAGTTGTTATTTTTTTTCTTCTCTAAGTATTTCTTATACACACGCATATATAGTATTATATACAGGGTACCCCTTATTACCGTTTTCTAACAGCTAAACTGTTAGTCTTAGAGATACAGGTCCAATTGCACAAATATTTCAAAAAATGTTCTCCATCCATATTTAAAGCCACTTATGTCAAAATAGCCCTTTTTGCAATAGATACGAAATTAAAATTTTGGTATGGTCCTTAAATCCTATAAGTTATATTTAGAAATATTTTCTACATGTTTTAACCCTCTAAGCGGTTGTTACGTATTTTTCCGTTAAAAAAAGAAAAAAAAGCTAAATTTATCATAAAATAATAATAACTAAATTATAACTGTTATCTCGATAACACGGAGAAATTAAATAGAAAACAATATACAGTCAGAATGTCATCAACGTAAAAGTCCTTTAGTACGACTGACGATGCAAGTTGTTTTGTTCATCTATTGCTAATTGCTTAAGAGTACGAGTAGTTTAATAAGGAGCTGTCGATGTACCGTAAGTCACTGAATTGAGCTTATATGTTTGTACTGGCGCGTCAATACTGTCCTTCCACAAAATTCTAAGAAGGTTTCTTTGCGATGTGTGTACTAATATCATAGGATACATTTTTTCTACATCAGCTGTGAATACATACCGGTGTTTTCGAAAGTGAATCATGATCAAAATCAATTCTTGTTGCGGAATTTTACCCTTTAAAATAATATAATTCCATGACAAACCAAATGTCGTAGGCGTTGACACATTAAACAACAACACGCAAGCGTGTACTACTACTTTTTACTTTCTTCTATCTATAATAGAAGAAAGTATTGTAATCGAAAATTTTTTTCGACTTCCGGTTTTCGACGGAACTTTGGTTCTTTACCCGTTTTAGGGGACAGAGATTCCGAAAAACATGTTTATACAAAATGTCCGTCTGTCCGTCTGTCCGTCCTCATTTTATCATCGAAAAGTGTATGAAGTTATGCTTCAAATTTAACACATTTTTTTTCCAATGTTTTTGGCTATGGCAAGCAGGTTCTATTAAAATTTGGGGATATTTCGACGAAAGGGGGCACTGTGATCGATATTTTTGTTCCATTTTCACTATTGTATCATCGAAAAGTGTATGAAGTTGTGCTTCAAATTGAACCACATTTTTTTCTATGATTTTGACTGTAGCCTGCAGGTCCAGGTTGAATTCGGGGATATTTTGACGAAAGGGGGCGCTGCGATCGTGATTTTTGTTCGATTTTCACTATTTTATCATCGAAAAGTGTATGATGTTATGCAGATAATGAAAACAAATTTTTTTATATGTTTTTGGCTGTGGCCAGCAGGTCCTACTTGAATGTGGGGATATTCAGCCGGAAGGGGGCGCTGTGATAGCCATTGTAAGGTTTCAAGTTCAAAAAGATGTACAAAAAAATTAGAAATCCTAAAAGTTTTTTTCCGTTAAATGTTTGACCTTGATCCGGAGAATCCGGAGCAATTTTTGTTTTGCCTCTATCTTAACAAATGGCGGAGATATAGCGGTTTGAAATTTTAGGGTGGTTGACAGTTTCAAATAAGACAGCAGATTTCATCCATAAACGGGTTTCATTTATGAGTTTTAGTTAACATGGTTTCGGCAAATTTTCTTTCATTGTTGTAACCATTGTTCCTATATTCTTATGTGCTTAACACTATATATTTATATTTGCCAACGTCAAATTATCGCCAAGCTTGGCGACAGTTGGCGAAATACAGCCAGATTTGGCGACAAAAATATGTTGCCATAAATGAAGCCAATTTGGCTGTACAGGACTTATTTGGCGATATTCTCATTCAAATTCAAAGTTGACGAGAACTGGGAATGAATCTTGTTTAATTGGGTTCCACGCATTTTAGCTACGTGTTTTCCAGTAAAAAGTAGCTAAAATCGTAAAACCAAGGATTAGGGAGGCTATCTGTTCCTGTCGGTACAGGCCAGAAGGACTTTTCGTAGTTTAGTATACATCAGTTGATCGCATCCCAGTAACCCGACGATTCGCAAGCAGCTGACGTACAACAGAATGACGAAAAATATTGATTTTATTGGCGATGTGATTGCGAATTTTGAAGTATTAAAATGACTGAGATAGAAGAAAGTTTTGGGATTGGCACATCCGACTAGTTTTGATCTGTATACCGCATGATGAGGCGTATAACAACATTTTTTTACGAGTTCAAACTCCTCTACTAATTCCATATGATTTAAATTTTTATATTATTTCATAAATGCCGAATGGAGTAGTTGCAAGTTCGAGTCCTTATCTAGCCGCTGGCAAACTTCATCGAGTCTTTTTTTAGCTAGTTTTCTGGATTCCACTACAAATGTAGCATCCTACATATTAGACATGCTTACTACATAGTGACCATCGGGTGTTCGATAATGAGTCTCTTCATAATGATTTTCGCAATTTTTCTTCATTACTAAAGAACGAATTAGAATTACTAATATTCTCTATTTCCTAAAATGTTTGCAAGGATTGTTCTATTTTTTCGTTTTGAGTGAGTAGACCACAATATTGAAAATTAGGTGAGGAATTATTCATCAGAACGCCAGTTACATAACCAAACACTGTCTCTTGAAAAAAATAGGTTTTGAGAAGAATTTGACCAGATTTTAATGTCAAAAAAGCATTCGGCATCCAATAATAAATCTATTTTTCCTGGTACATTAAATCTAGCAACTGATAACGAAATATGTGCAGGTATATCAGAAATTTCTACATGAATGGGAGTAAGTGGCGTTGTTTCTGTTATTTTTGGTACTATAAAAAATTTCCAGTTCCTTCGTGAAAGCGCTATTTTTATTTGAAATCACAGAAAAGACTTCTTCCTCGATTAAAATTTTCTTTATTGGATACCCTCTAAGTGTGTGGAACGTAATATTCCGTTCACTAAGCTCCAGGTTTCACTGCAATATATGCAATGTTTAAGATAATATAATTCTATAGATTTAATAAATTTTCAAAACATTGAAGAATGATTAATACTCTCAAGGGTTACATTCATATTTGTAATCAAGTTTTATTTATAATGCTGAAAGAATCATATTTTTTTAGCATTTGAAACAAAATGCAGAGAAAACAACATTACAATTTTACCCTTTTCCAAAACGCTCAGAGGGTTAATATCAACTATTGCAGTTGATAAAAAAATGTTTTTAGAATTTAGCACTTGTGAAAGGAAAAATGAATCGAAATTACGCAAATTTAACGCCGTTATAATAACATTATTCAGATTTATTAATTTAAATTCATATTTCGTTTTAAAAAATTATGCATGTTTTATAAATAAATATGATTTCCCATTTGCATTTAAAAACCATATATTAATAACTAAACTTTATATAAAAAATAACTTTGCCTTGTTATATTTATTTCTAAGATGCAAACAGCATGTTAAAAAATTTATGCGAAAGATATTAATTATTCTGGATTTAAATAACGAAATTTTGAATTTAATACAAATATACTCTGTCTGTCTATCTGTCACAGAGTTGTTCTCGGAAACTGTATAAGTTAGTATACTGTATACTTGAAATTTTGCATACTTATAGCTGAATACCACCTGTCACACTACAAGTCGTAAAATATTGAAAAAAAATCTTAATATTATAATTAACTGAATTAATTTAATGACATCGGATCATTTCTGCGATTTAGATTTTAAAACAGAACCTTAATTTCAGTATTTTTTAGCGTAGGCTAGGTGGTTCAGTGGTAGCTCGTTTCCATTCAAACCCAAAGGTTCCGGGTTCTATTCGCGACGACGGAAGCTGAAATTTTCCATCGGACTACATTTCATTCTCCTATAGATTTAATTAAAAGAACTTTCGTATTTTGTTTTGCCATTTCAAGGGTTTTCTTTTTTTTTTAGCTAAAATTAAATCATGTAATTACACATGCTTTTCAGATATACAAACATATACTGTTAAAAACAGTTGTCTGAAAAGCAGTTTTTGATTATTTTTAATTTGTGTATAAAAAAATAGCTCCCTCTTGTTATCATTTTACTATTAAATTTAATATTGCTACCCTCGATGTTCTTATTGATAAAGTGTATTGATAAATGATAAGGATTTAACAATTGTAAATTAATGATTTGGATTTATTAATTAAAGAATAAAGTGTTTTGAAAGTAATATTAAAAGAAACCCTTTGTGCGATCTTCGATCACACTTACCCACTTTGAAAATTTAAAAATAATTAATTTAGCCATTTTGATAACTTTGGTTGGTCACAGAATTATTGAAGTTTTATCTATTTGAGAAAATCGATGCTATTAGCTGTGCCTGAACCCATTCAATTTTTTTCCTTACAGTTTTAGATATAAGACTTTTTACTTAACTGCAATCTGTAATCCAACAACGTGTTTTAACTAAATGTGAATGTATTATGCTTGAAGCCGGTTCAAAAACCTTTCGAATGATACCATATTCATCGATGTGCGTTTTGTATATGCATAGAAAAGGGGATGCTGACAACAGAAAAATATATATCATTTTTAATTTAAGTGAAATTTCAAACAAAGTCTTTTTACTAAAACTCAGTATGCAATGTTAGATGTGTGGAAATCCTATCCAGTGATACCTCATTCATCGTTGTACGCTACATATTAATGAAATTCTGAATGCAATGACAGATGTGGGCAAAAAATTCAATCCAATAATACCTCATTCATCGCTGTACGTTACATGTTAGTTGAAAAAAATGGATGTTGATAACAGAAATGTTACGTATATGATTTTTTATTTAAGTAAAATTTCAAACAAAGTATTTTAACCAAATTTCAGTATGCAATGTTAGATGTGGGCAAAAAATCCTATCCAATGATACCTCATTCATCTTTGTACGCTCCATATTAGTTAAATAAAGTATGCAATGTCAGATGTAGGCAAAAAATCCTATCCATTTATACCTCATTCATCGTTGTACGCTCCATATTAGTTAAATACTGTATGCAATGTCAGATGTAGGCAAAAAATCCTATCCATTTATACCTCATTCATCGTTGTACGCTCCATATTAGTTAAATACAGTATGCAATGTCAGATGTAGGCAAAAAATCCTATCCATTTATACCTCATTCATCGTTGTACGCTCCATATTAGTTGAGAAAAAGAGATGTTGATAACAGAATTGATGTCTGCGATCTGTATTTTATTTATTTATTTTTACTTTATTCTATCTTTACAAGAAGAAAGTATTGGATTCGTGAATATATTCGAATTCCAGTTGTCGACGGATTTATATTTTTTACAAGGTCCTGAGCAAGATTTTATTGCTTTTAGAAAATGTCTGTCTGTGACAAAATTCTGTGGGCGCTCTATCTCAAGAACATGCACACAATTTAATAAAACTTTCAATTTAGTTGGACCTGGATATAAATTGATGCTAATTAGTTTTTCGGGTAAATTGCCTAACAGGTGGTGATGCTTTGCTGCATTTTTCACGATTTCCGCAATAGCTCTATCGCAAGAACTATTGCTTGGATTTTCATCAAGCATCAGATTCAGTTAGACGTTGACATAACTTGTTAATGATTAGGTTTTGGTATAAATCGCCCAACAGGTGGCGCTGCTATGCAGCATTTCTCCTGATTTATACGAATTTAGCGATAGTCATATCTCAAGAACTAATGCACTGAATTTCATCATATTTCATATTCTGTTAGACCTTGATATACTTTGGTACCGATTAAGTTTTCGTGTAAATCATATAAGAGGTGACGCTGCAGTGCTGCTGTTTTTGGTTCTAAAATGCATAATTCAAAATATTACGCTTTTTGAAGTTTTAACATGTATATGATGTAAAACAAAGTTTTGTAATTAGAACATCCGACTAGTACTTATTCATTTTTATTGTTTTTTTTAACTTAAACACAGATTTCTCAGCCGTAAGACATAGTTTTGAAACGCATCGTTTCGACTTCGATGCTGAAAGTCAACGCTGAGGCATTTACAGAAATTCTTTGACCCGGTACACATTATGTTTATGGGCCTCTTGCATGCTCTGTATATGCATTTCTTAAAACAAACTCCACCTCTCACGAGGCCACATCCAGTTGAGGGACCGATACACATATGTCCCCATTGCGCACATCTCTAGGTCATGTACAATGACAGCTCAGTGGTCACGTATTGATACCGACGATTATAATATATATTCTTGTAATAATATTGTTTAATACGTTTTACGAAGAAAAACGAGTTTAGAATCAAACCTATCCATTTCTTTCAGAAACACAATTAGAACAATAAAAATGTTTACATTTACAAGTCATATTCATTTATTTTATGTTTAAATACGAAACTGTATTTTTAATATTTCTATAAAGTAAACACTATTCAGTTAGAACAGTTTTTTTTAAAGAAAACCTTTTCATATTTGAAATGTAAAAACAAATAAATAACAGATAACTTTAATTTTATGTACACCTTGCAGATAAACAAATTTCATTTTCATTAATTATCAACACCACGCACGTAAACTTAAATGTCTTCTCCTATAATAGAAATGTGCTTCATACCAATATCTTAACTATATTCCATTTCAATACACTGCTTTATTTACTTATTTACTCTTTTCAAAAGGTAAGTTTGAATCCAATAAATTGTTTGAAATTATATTTATTGACTTTTGAGCAGATAAACAAATTCAGAATTGGAAATATAAATATTTCAAAGGGTATAAGGGTCTGTTTGTAAAGTTATTTGTGAATAAAAGATAAACAACTTTGCATCGTTTTATGGAATATTTTTTTTAAATAGCAATTATTCTACAAAAACAAACTGCGATAATAATTTTTATTATAATAAGCAACATTACAAAAGAAATTTTATTTTGTTAGCTAATATTTCATTTTGTAAGATACTCGCGTATACAGTAAAATTCTAATGATCCGAACTCGAATCAAACGGATCAATAAATATCCAGATCGATATAAAAATATATATATATATTAAAAACAAATACAATTCTCAGCTCATTCTAATGCATTGCATTCTTTAATGAATTTAAATTGATATTAATTTTATTTTCAGCATGAAATGAAAATCTTTTTTTTTCGTTGGCATATTTTAGTTCAGCGGCAAAGCGTGATGCCTTATGTTTAATCCGATCTTACGTTAATCTGCTTTTTTTTTCCCTGGACAATCAATTGCCATTTGTGATAACTCTGTCATTACATCAGTTTAGATGCAAATGCTCATTATTGAGATAATTTTTTTTTTAATTGATCTTTGAAAATTATTTAAAAAGGCACTAAATTGAATTACAACTTTCGAACAAATTTCATACGTAAACACATTCGCACTCGCCACTGTTTGATAACATAAAAGTTGAAATTATGTAATTTTTAGAAATGTTGTATTAACAACAACAGCAAAAGCCACAGTCGTTGGCATCATCATTATATATTTCTAAAGACAGCATCTGGATTTTGGCAGGCGTCCAAATGTGAAACAATGGTTTTCTGACGACGCGACGACAGAAAAGTCGGTAGTGAAAGAAGTAGGACTTTAGCGTTAAAATTTTTATTTTAATAAATTTTTTTTAAATATATTATAAAAAGTATTTTATTAAAAATAAATTCTTGAAATATGAACTCTTGTTAATTCGTTCGCAAAAATGTAACTCCATTGAAGTTATTTTTTTTTTAAATGAACATAAAATTGTATTAAACATACAATGGCATTTTCTATACTCTGAAAAAGATGGATATTTTTTGGATAACGCTTAATTTGGTTTTCTAAATCGCAATTAACCAATTTCAGAGATAGTATATTTCTCTATTCTCATATTCTATGAAAATACAAATAATTCAAACGATTTTGGAAATTTAAACTGGTGTTTTATGTGGAGATTAAGTAAGGTCTGAATATAAAAGCAGTAATAATGAAAAAGCACATAGATACCATACTTTATATTTTTATTCATTCGGTTTGTTTTTGTTTTTTGTTAAAGGAATTTTACTTTCAACTTCAACATACATTATGTTCATATTTTTATTTAAAAGAACTGTTTTATAGAAATTTCAATTTTACACATACCTTTGTTTTTATGATTACCTCCAATAATCCCAATTCCTGCATATCTAGACTAGATTGCGTCCAGAACGCATTAATTGAAATAATTGGAGTTTCAGAATACTTCGAATATCCCTCATCATACGAAAATTCTGCAATACATTATTAATATCAACATATGTTTCCATGCATGAAGCTATGCATCGTAGCTCAAAAATAAATGTGAACCTCCAAATATCTTATTAAAATAAATTGGATGTAATGTTAAAATATAATTAAATTTACTTTAATAAAGCACCGAGTGAGTAGTTTCCCATTTTTTCTTAATATTCTTATGAGAATTTCTTTTATTTTTCTAGATATTTTTTTCATTATTTTCCGTGGAAAAGTGTACGTGTATTAATTTCTACATGCTTGCATATTACAGCTATCGCTTTTTGCTTTCCTTGTTTGTACTGTACTATATCATTGAAAGAGGAAATTGGAATGCATTTATCGATTTGTTAAAATAATGAGGTTAGAAGATTTCATTTGGGAATCTAATTTTATTCCTCTAGATATTGTTAATAATATCTTCATTTTATAATAGCTTTATTATTGAAAATTTTATATTACACCATTTTCAATTACCTATTGTTTTTTATGTTGCAATAAAATTGATTCAGAATTTAGCATTTTCAAATATTTAATTATGTCCAATAAAAAATACTAAAGTAATTGCCCGTAAAACTTTTAAATTTTAAAACAATCTCAGCTGTGTCGAAGGAAAATAATAAATATTAAGTATATTAATAAATTGAAAAGTCAGGTGGAAAATGATGATATTTTATTTTTTGGGTAATTTGAGATGAGAGTGTCAACTCTAAGCTTGAGAGCCATATTATATTTCGTCAATCTTGGATTGAGACAAAAATGAAGGTAATTCTTTTAAAAATACAGTTAAAGATAGGTGTAAAGGGTAAAGAACGATCAAAGTTCTTAAAAATCCCCACGAACGCGAGTGTTTTGAAACACACGATTTTTCACAAACACGGATTTTTGAAACGAACACTTTTGTTTAAAAAATTCCAGGATAAAGCTGTTTGAACCAAAGTTCCTAGTTTATTATTGTTTATCTTAACAATAATTATCGAGATGAAATAATAACTTCATTATCTGAGCTATTAAATAAAGGAAGCATCATTCATCATTAATTACAGAAAGATGCAATCTTCCTTACACCCACGCAACGATTTCTGAATTACCTGCAATAACTGGACTTCCCACGGTCCCCCCCCCCCCTAATTAACTCTTTATTGTATAGGAATAGCCAGAAATAAGTTTCCGCACTTTAGAGGGAGATAGAATACGTTATATTAATCCAAATGAGATAAATTTGGACAGATAATTCAAATGATGCGCATAACATTTATTAAATAAAAATAGCACAAAAATCTGCCGATAGGTGGCGCTATCATAGATATAAAAACATTTAATATGTTTTAGAAAAGGTTGAATAATATAAAACAAGTAGCATTAATACTGCTCAATATGTCCCCTTTCATTTTCAACAATGTTCTCTAATAGAAGAACCATATTTTCCACAGCTGACCGAAGTCAGTCTGCTAGAATATCAAGAACATAGCGGCGAATGCTGTCCTTCAGTTCTGGCACAGATGCTGGCCTTTTACGGTAAATATTGTTCTTCGGGAAACCCCACAACCAAATGTCCCAGGGGGTGATATCCAGCTAAAGAGGAGGCCATGCTGTTGGAAAATGACGGCTGATTACCCATGCATCTGTGAAATTCTGTCTTAGCAATTGCTTTACACGACGATCAATATAAATAGGTGCTCCATCCTGCGTGAAATTGATGTCCTAAAGGCATCCATGCTGTTGAAGTAGTGGTATTACAAAATCTCTCAGCATATCACGGCACCGTTGTCCTGTGACGAAACAGGTTTGGATTTCATTTGCTGTTATCTCTTCAAACAAATACTGTCCAATGATAAAAGTAGCCGTAAAACACTACCATACTGTCACTTTTTCAGGATGCAAGTGTTTTTCCTGGATAGGGTGAGGGTTTGCCGCTGCCCGAATTCGACAATTGTGGATGTTAACTTGTCCATTGAGGCAAAAGTGGGTTTCGTCAGAATATTCCATGGCCAAGTGACGTCAACCACCTTTCGATCAAGTGACTCAAGTACAAAAGTTTAACGAACTTCTGAGTCCCCGTCTTGAAATAGGTGCACATACTTGATTTTGTAGTAATAAAAATGAAAAATCCGCCATAAGATTTTTCGTACAGTGGAACACGGAATATCCAATATACAGGATACAACTGACACACTCACACTATCATGCGGCTACTGACTGCTGGCTGCAACAACCACGGTAGCACATTTTTCGAAGCTAGAAGACAGGATTTGCTTTCGTCCTCTACCTGGAAGAATATCAAGTTTCCCAGTTGTTTCAAATTTCTTTATTATCTTGCGCAAGGCATATGGAATCATTAGACCTCTTCGTAACTGCTTCATATGACGGAATTATTTTACTGCTGGAACGGAGTTCTAGTTCTGGTTCTTGTAGATCAATTTTACCAGTAGCGATTTTTCTTGCAACGTAGGCATGTTGTTCAGAGAAGTAATTAATGCTCGTTCCGAATCCGTCTTCTTTTTATGCAAAGACTAATGCTAATAGGCATGCGCTGTAATGCAAATGATGTTTCACATTTTCAATACATGCAAATAAATACCATTTGTGTTAAAGCGCCATCTATCGGTGAATTTTCATAATCTTTTTTTTTATTTAATAAATGTCAAGCGCATCATTTGAATTACCTATAGTTCAAATTTTATCTCATTTGGACCAATAGACCGCATTCTAGAGCCCTCTGAAATGGGAAACTTATTTCTTGCTAACCCTGTATTTTCCTGTATAAGTGAAAAAGAAGAGAGACATTCATTCGAAACCGCACCCTTTACTCTTTGATTCGCAACCGCACCAAAAGGATCGCACAGTGATTCTACTCACTGATTATATTAATGTATTCATCGCACACTGTCTTACACATTGGATTACTTCTTTAAAGCAGAATACTGTGCCTATGTCAATATCGCAAGGATACGCGCAACTAATTCCTTTTGTACATATTTCAATATATGTTTTGTTTGTGCAAATGGTTAAAGTTTTTGTTTCTCCTCTACACACCTACACATCTACTTTCCTAGATACAATCCAACAATTATTTTCTGTATTACAATTATAATTAAATATTCTTAAGGAATCGTGTTCATATTTATTTTTATATGCGCTCTGAAAATCTCAATTTTTTTCTTTCATTTGATTTGTCATTCCGCATGTGCCCTAAATACAAATTTTCATTGTATCTAGAAACACATATTAAACATGAGTTAAAATGTGTTTGAAACAAAGGCAATATAAAGGTACTCATTTTGAAGTTTCCGTTGACGTTAAAACTACTAAAATAGTGATGAAACAATTATTTGCTAACGAAGATAACGATGATCACATAAAAATCCAGAAATACAGTCGAGCATGTTTAAGACAATCACGGCTAAACTGAGGACACGGTTCAAATGAGCAATTTGCGTGTTAAGAATGGTTCATCGTTTAAACTATATTACTGTTTTCACGCTGTTTTACGAGCTACAAAAGCAGAATCACGGCTAATACGAGCAAAACATCTGTTCATTATAATGTGATTTTCGGCGAAATGTAGGGTTAAATTAGGAAAGAAATCCCTTTCTTTTCAAATACTGTTCCCTCTCAGCGATAAAATTTCTACATTAAAACTGCCTGTCAAAATGTATTAATTTATCAATTTTACCAGACAGAAATTCAATCTTTATGAGACCCGCCACCTAAAAAAATGCAACGGAATCACCTGAGGTCTTGAAAGAAGGAAAGAAAGAAGGGAGATATAAGTACATTTCAAGTACAGCCCTACGTAAGATTATTACTGAGCCACGGAAAGGAAGGAGCATAAAAGAAAATTGTTATTCGTTTCTTTCTTTAAATTCAGACTCTGTACCATACTAATCAGCTTATCCGTCTCTCTTTTTGCAACCGTAAACCGAAAAGGATATGTCAAATCAATAGCTTGAAAAATGCAGTAACTATTGCAATGTCAGCCGAGTTTTTCCGGGAAAAACGTGAGTGATTAGTTGCAATTTTGTACGTCGTTCATGTCCTTTGGAATTACTAGTTCTTTAGAGGCTTTAACTTCAGCACTGTAATTTCGTCATAAGAAAAGACCTGTCTAAAGAAAATGACACTCACAAAGGTAATACTGAATGTTTTATATTAACTTTATGATATTAAGTTAATTTTAGCATTCACTTAATTACAGTAATTGATAGTAGTAATTAGTTTACTTATGTGTGTGTTTTAAAGATTTTTATAAACTTCATGGGTGTTACGAGTAACGTTTAATACAAGAACTTTTATAATTCCTTTTCTTCTCGTATTAACCGAGCTCGACTATAAGGTAAAGCTAGGAAAGTCTGCGCACAATTCAAAAGAATAACAATAAAAAATATAAATATTAATTTTTTGCTAAACTATCCATGAATAATTTTTACTTCATCTGTTTTTTATGCATTTCCTTTGCTATTTTGTTTTTATGTTGTAATTTAATAGAACAGTTGTAATAAAACCAAGAAAGTTATTTTGCGCAATCTGTCCTTACAGGGTTGGTGTGATTGCGCACATGGGTAGGAGAGATTGTAACTAATTATAACTGCAATTAAATTGTTAACAATAATAATTACACTTAAATGACATTGTTGTAAGGTTTTTGTAAAGAAATATTATTATATTAGGAGTGAATATTTCAACCTAATGATTAAAGAATCGGAAAAAGAAAATAATTTAAAAAACGATTAAAAATTTTTAATTAAAGGGAAAAAAATTAAAGAATCAGACAAAGCAAGTCCAGATAAGATTACAAAATAACATTAAGTTACTTGAAAACACGTTTAACTTAAAATTAGTCCATTTTTATTTTTCATTTTTTATAAAAATTTACCAATAAGCTGCGTAATCTGTCCTAGCATGGAAACTAATGGTAACCATGCGCCATCTCTCCTAAGTAGCAGATGCGCAAACTCTCCAATTTCGATAGGAGAAATTGCGCGACCTTTTACTTAAACATGGCCGCTACTTAAACGAACCGTTGATGTTCACATTGTTAGTTTAGATTAGTAGCTTATGAGAAATCGTTTAAGTTTAAATTATTTTGTACTACTGTCATTGTATAGAAATTCTCATTAATACCTATGAAAATTCAAGCACTTACTTTAGGAAAACAAAACAAAATAGCAATGCTTTATCTTAGATGCTCAAAACAATCAACGTGCACTTTCAAGTAGACACTCCACTACTGCTGTTGTACAACTACCTGGAGTCGCTGGGCGCTCACTCTACTCCTTCTCCCCGAACCTCTATGTGCGCAATCTCTCCGACCGCGCCATCTCTCCTGTCTTCACCTTATATCATTGATTTGCTAGTAATTATATAACAAAAAATTCAACGCAGCAAGAAAGAGTTATTCGATTGCAAGAAAAACTAGTCGTTGGGGGCCACCGTAATATTTACCCATCATGGATATACATAATATAAAATATGAAAATAAAACACGCGTAAAGTATTTATAAAATGCATTGCAATTCGAATTAAATCGTGGCTTGATGACTTCATAAATTTTAAACGCTCTATTACTCCAAAATTGATAATCATATTAACTAACCATTTGCTGCGTCGGATTAAGCGTCTCATTTCCAATTAAAATATATCTTTGAATTGAAATTTAAATGAAATACAGGGTCAGAAAAATCGAAGAGTGTGGAAAATATGATTACAAATATCTCGGCAACTAATTATCCGATCGACTTCATTCTTGATGCAAAATTTATGTTTTTTTATTGTTTTTTATATTCTCTCCTTAAAATAAACAATTTCGAAAATTTTTATATACTTTTTATCAGAACGAATATTTCGAGAGTTCGAAAAAAATAGTTCCGGATAATCGAGGTTACTGAAATTCAATAAGCTTCTTCCCATTATTACATACTAAGTACACACCAAATTTCAAGTCTCTATTTCGATTTATTCGGGAGATAAAGCGTTTACAGACACACAGACATACAGACAGACAGACGGACGGCAAATTGTTTTTTCTAAAAATATATTTTTTGGAATCTCCAGTGTCTGAAACGTGTAAATCCGTCAAAAAATATTTTTCGATTTTCAAAACGATTACAAGACTTACCCTACACTACGTATAATGGGTAAGTCATTAGGGAATGTAAAGAACATGCATATAAAAAACGATTAAAATTTAAGAACGTTTGAGGGATTTATTTCAGAATTTGATCGTAAGAAGCTGAGAAAATCAATAAGGCATTGGTCCATGTCTGGCCTGGATGCAAGTTGGCACACAACGTGGCATAGACTGATAAAGTTCCCAGATGATGTCCTGCGAGTTTTCTTGCCAAATTGAGTCCAACTATCGGACTAAATTGACAAGTTTTTGTGGTAGTTTCAATTGCTTTCCCATAACGTCGCAAATTAGCTTTATGGGAGAGATATTGTTAGACCTAGATAGCCAAGGAAGTGTTCGGCAAAGTTCTAGCCAATTCATAGCAACTCCTGCCGAATGCGGCCGGGTATTACCTTGTTGAAAAGTATCTCCTGGATGGAGCAAGAGGAACGGCAACAAAACGGATCGCATAATGTGTCTCCGAACCACTGTGCTGTAAGTGTGCCACTAATGACCACTAAAAGTGTCTAACCATCAAAGGATATGGCACCTCAGACGACTGTATGGACAGGATAACCATGCCGCCCTGAGCGTCTCCAGACACGTTTTCGGGGATCGTCAAAAGATAGTAGGAAACGAAACTCGTCACTAAAGACTATACTTCCCCAGTCAGTGCAGTTCCAAATTGATCGAGTCAATTGCTACTATAAATGAATTTAGTGGTGTACAGGCATGAGGGATACGTGGCGTAATAATCTGTGTGAGCATAGATGCCGCTCTCTCAGTCTCTATAAATGGTCATGTTGAACACTTGCGTGCAGGACGATTCGAGTTCACTAACAACGGATCAAACAATCACTCTGTCTTCTTGTTCTGTTGAGGTTCTACGTCAACTGCTGTCATCCTGACACTTAAATCTTCCGTTGTTGAATCCCTATTGCCAGCATTGTCTAATCGCCGCATTGCTTCTATCCAGATGTCGAGCAATTCTTCTATTTGACCATCCAGCTTCTTTCAATCCAATGATACGACCTCTTTCAAACTGTAAAATGTGCTCGTAATGAGCACGGATCCTTTGGTGAGGCATTGTTACAATCGATGTAAGATATACGTAGTCGAAATACATCAATTTCAACATCAGATCGAGAATCGCACCTTATATACACCTGCTGGAAGTACAGTTCCAATACGCTAGTGCTCCCGTTTTTCATTCGTTGGACACCACATTTTAATCATTTGCGTGTGCGGCCGAAACATCTTTGCATGCGAAATTTTATTACAATCGTAATTTTTTTTCTTGACACATCGATTGTTTTGTTATAAAGTGTATTTAGCATACATAAAATGGCAGGAAAGACCTTTTCTACTTAAATCTAAACATGATCCCTTTAAATTTCTGATTTTACATACACAGGCGGACAATTTCTAAGGACAGATGGCACTATGAACTATCCAGTCACAAAATTGAAAGCAGATGCATGTGGAAATTAGTATAAGTGCGGGGTTTAGTAAAAAGTATATTGTGCGTATGCAATTTTTTTTATTTCTATACGTTTTAGTTCTTTCATAGTAGTAATAAAAGATTTAAATGATTTTGTGTGCGTTGGAAGCTGTTGTTAAAAGTGAAATATTTGAACGCGAGATAATCAATTGACGACACTGAAATCTCCAGTTAGATGTTCGTAATATTGAGAAATTCGAAGAAGAGCGACAAATAACGCCATGTGTATTCAACATCGCCGACATTGCTGATTCCCAGCTTTGGAGGACATTTCAAAGAATTGAAATGTGTAGCAGGCGTCGAAGTATATTTTTTTTTCTTTTGCAGACATTGACCGCATATGATGTGTAAAAATCCAAACTTATGTTTCAGTATGCTTTTTTATGTAATTTTATTAAGTGTTAATTTTATCCATTTTTAAATCTCAAATTTTAGTTTTTTTATAACAAAAAAGTATTGTTTTGTTAAAAATGAGTTTGGGCAGAAGCATGTTTCTTTACGTGAATTTTCATTCAATCAAACGCAACCAACTGCAGAAGTCGCACCTGGGCAATCCCAACGTTTCTCACTTCTCAAATACTTTCAGAAGAGAAATCTCAGATTTTTCCGATTTTATTATGTGTTATAGTTATAAAGATAATCCTCATGCACTATGTACTTTCGCTCGATTGCAAACAAGATTGATTTTGCTAGAAGTGACTCTGAAAAATTGGATTTCCTACATTACAAAAGAAAAAAAAAATGTTGATTTTACGGTATAATACTAACACCCCAGCTAGCAGTATTATACCGTAAAATCAACATTTTTTTTTTTTTTTTTTTTTTTTTGCAGTGTAACTTTTCCTGTTCTTCTGCAAATATGAGTAAGCTGAAAATACTTCTACTCGATATCAGAAATGTCGGAATTTTTTACCTTCATAATCGCCAGTCATAGCAAATATAAAGGGAAAAAAATGTCATTCCCATTCCAAATAAAAATAAAGAAAATGAAATAAAAAACGACAAATCTATATAGCTTAAAAGATAAAATATTTTTCTCATTTTCTTTTCATTCTACAACTAGGTTTTTAGACAGGGTTCAAGAACATCTTCCGCTGAAAAACAGATAACGTCAATAAGAAAAATATCTTTTCAGGATCATCCTATAAAGGTTGTGCATGCTTCAAAAAAGATTTCCTGTATTAAAGATATTTTTCTTTGACGTAAGATGTTAACTGGAAAAAAAACATGGCTGAAAAGACAAATATCTTTGTGGAATAAAAGAAAATATTTTTTAAAAAGATAACAAATATATATATATATATAGAAGGTTATTTTTTTTCTGTACAACTATGAAAATATATTTTAGTAACAAACCTTATTCAGTTTACATATTATGTATATTATATATATATATATATATATATGACATTTTTTATGTTTTCTGCTCCTTGTATTTAAAAAAAATTTAAATATTAAAATAGCACAATAAGGAAAAAAAGTAAAGAAGATCATACAGTGCGATATCTCGTAATCTAACTGATTAAGGTATAATATATGGCCAATAGCCACCGGACACTTGCGATTTTAAACGTTTTGTCGAATATCTAGGGAAATACTTGACGAATCCTTCTGGAACATTCCTTAAAAATATCTTATCATCCAGCTACTGTTAGAAATAAACTGAAATTATTTGCACTATATCGCCGATATTTTTCTGAATTTTTACGATATTCGACTATAGCCTTTTTCAGACAAGTTGTTCTATATAGTTGACTATTAAATACATTGTAAACTGAAATGTCTGAAGCGAAAAGTCTGTACTTTTTGGACGCGAGAAGACGGAATTTTTCGCTCAGTTGGGAAGCTTAATCTCATATGATTTCTTTTCCAATTTCAATAATTGTGTCAAAATTAATCTTGTGCAACATTCATCTGTTCGGAAACATTATCTGATATTGCTGGCATATACAGTGGCCAGCGCCTGATTTTATTCGGATTGATTTATTTGGGACCAGGGCACACGGGCCCTGTTGTGGTCCCTTTCTAAAACAATTGCATTATGAACATGACAAACAGTTTTATGTTCGGTTTAAAATTTAAACCATAGCTTTATGAAAAAAAAAGAACATACTATATACCCATGTAAAAATTCATTAAAATTTATGGGAAAATAAAACTGTCTGATCTATATGCTATTTGGTGTGAGTAAAACTTTAAATCTAGGGTATTATTCAATGTATCGGAATTTTGAAGTTTACATTACGTTTCATTGCTGTTAGTGAAGAACACTGAGGTTAGTTTAGTTTATATGGATGGAAAAAAAAAATTCTATGAACTATAAATGGAAATTTGCAATAATTTGTGTCTTCAGAGAGTGGACAAAGAGTTTTTGTGGCCCGATAAAAATATGCGGCCGGGGCATGTCTCCTATGTGTTCCTGTGATAATCAGGCTCTGACAGTGGCACGATTGTATCACAGTCATCGTGCATATGATACCATTATATCAAATTCAGGCACTTAAGTGTCTTGGATTTCTAAATGTCTTAATATCAGACATATCATCATTATTCGGACATTTTTTTCAGTTCTTTTATACCTTGATCATTGTGAGACACTTATGAGTCTTAAATTCAGACTTTTATGGTGTCTGAAATTTCACATTGAGACACTTAAGTGTCGCAATTCTTTTTTCAGACACATATATGTGTCCGAATTTAAGACGCCTCAATTTGCAGTGTAATCGTAATTCAAAAAAAGAAGTTTTGCTATCGTTCGCACATGCGCATATAAAAATGTTTTCATACAATTGCTGATAGTTCATCAAGTATATTCATATGCTAATTGCAGCATATTTTTTTTTACTATTCTTTATCAAATTTCAGGAAAGTTGCGTTAAATTTCGTTGAAAACCTTGCATACTATACAGAGGTGTGAAAATTATTAGAATAATTGTGAAATTTACAGTAAAATCTTTTTATATTAAAAAAATAATACATTATCTAAAACATATTGAAACATTTAATATTTAGTGTGCATCCCCTTGTTTTTTTATTAAAGATTCGATTTATTTTGTCATACTTTGTATGAGTTTTTAGAAATTAATTTGTATTTCGTTGTCATGGTGTCAAATTTTGAAGAGTCTTTCTATCCGATCATTCTTGTTTGTGATGTTGCATTTCTTTGATTTTTTCTTTACAGTGGCCCAAAGATTCTCTATGGCGTTCATATCTGGACTGTTTCCAGGCCATAGAAGTGTTTTTTCATCTAAAAATTTGGTCACAGATGAAGCTTTATGGCACGGGACTCATCCTGCATGAATATGAAGTCTCCATTTGGAAACCAGTCTTTTAATTGTGGAATTTCTTATTGTTCAAGCACTTTTTTTTACTGATACTGGTCCATCTTGCCTTCTACAATGTATAAACGTCCAGTACCCTGAGCAGACATCACGCTCCAAACCATTACTTTAGTAGGATGTTTAACCGTTTGTGCTATGAAATTTGGGGAAAATTCTTCATTGGTACTTTTGACATATTGACTGCTTTCTCCTGATATCGTAAACATTGATTCATCAGAAAGAAGAGAAAATAAAGTTGCCGCTGAAGCATTATCAAGCAAAAATTTTCTATGATTTTAAAATGTGGCTAAATCAAGAAAATGCCTTCAATTAGCATATGGAAATAACGTTTCATCTCGTCCAATTGTTCTCAGATGGTTTATAGAATTTAGACGAGGTCGAAACTCTCTTCAGGATGCAGAATACGAGGGTGCTTTGATAAGTTCTAGGCCTGACAGTGAAAGCACGAGATTTTTTACATAATTTCATATTATTTTTCAATGTAGTCCCCTTGCAACGTAATACATTTAAGCCACACTCTTGTGTGCGATTTTTTAGTGCAGCCCTGTACGAGGGTGATTCGAAAAGTTCTCGGCCTGACAAAGGAAACAGAAGATTTTTTATTAAATTTACAACACAATACAATTCAGAAGACTCTTGAGAAATGTTCATTCTTTGGCGTTTTTGGTCAACGTTCAACAAACGCGGAACGTATCGAGCAGAAAGCTTTTTTCATACCCAAATCATCGTATAAAATGTGGTGGAATGGTCTATAGAGATGTTTGAAATGTCAGAAAGTTCACTTATCTTCAATCGGCGATCGTTCAATGTTGCATTGTAAATTTTTGAGACGATTTCGTCGGTCGTAGCGGTTTTTGGGCGTCCTCAGAGTTCATTATCGTGAATTGATTTCCAACCATGTTTAAATTCAGCAGCCTACTTTTTTATCGTCGAATATGAAGGACAAGAATTCTTTAAGCTGGAATGTAACTCTTTTTGTATGTCCGTGAGCGTTAAATCTTTTTAACAAAGTATTTTATGACAGCTCGAACTTCAATGTTTTCCATTTTTATAAAATGACCAAAATTGTTTAATTTTCTTTATCACACAGCAATAACCAATAAACTTACGCATCTGAAACTTGGCAGCATCTCATATATAGGATCATACATTACAAACATTATTGTCATTTGGTCATACTTGTTCCATCTCTGTGTTGGGCCGAGGAATTATCAAACTATCCTTATACACAGCCAGACCTTTGTCAGCTATAGTCCCAGAAAATGTATCGGCGGAAAATGTTTATCCATGATAATCGCTGTACCTACCAAATGTTAGAGAAAAACTTCACATTGGATCCGCAGCTGTACATAAAATTATTCATGAAGAACTGCATGTGAAAAAATTAGTTTATCGTTAGGTCCCCCATAATTTAACAGAAAACCAAAATTAACTGTCAAAGATTACAATGTCAATCACAAAGGCTACCTAATTATACTGGACGAGCCAGGTTAGACATAATAACGGGATGTATGAACAAATTATGATTGTAAATAAATATAAGGAGATGTAGAGCTTTTACAAGATAATTAAAGTTGTGAGAAAACTATAAATACAAAACCGCTTTATACTTTTTTGTATTGAAAGCTACCTAAAAGCAAACACACTAAAGATTCAAATTTATTGGGTACATGGCCAAAACTAAATCTCGAAAAATACTGTGCTAAAATTTAGTTTTTATAGTTTGACTAAAAACATTTTCTTGAATAAATATAAAATTTTATCACTTCAAAAAATGACACCATTTTTTCAATCATCATCTAACACTAAGGTTACCATGCGACTTGCGACTTACAGAAGTAGGAACCGCTTTCTTAAATAATGTTTGTCTTAATTAGTCCAACTATTCAACGCGCAAATACGGCGAAGAATACTATTCGTATAAAATGTTAATCAGATTCCAAAAACTGAAGTGAACTGAGGCAATCCTGTCTAATTTTGTCTAATTTTCATTAATATTATTGTTTGTCTTTTTTTTTTTTTTTTTTCTTTGAAAATTTATCTTTAGTTGTGAAAAATGTTTTTCTAAGAATCCAAATTGTAACTGTATGTTGAGGAGTAGATAATTTACTTTACTGAACAACAATTTTCAAGTGCATTTCTATGTACAGAAGATTTAGTTTCTGCGTGATCAATAATCGTTTCTGAAGAAAAGTACATAGAATGTGCACTTTTCATTATATTACTTTTGTTGTGAAGAAGAAATTTGTTCATTATTATATCGATTACAATAAATATTCGTAATCGAAGTTAATATCAGCTATTAGGAAAAATTACTTATACAACATGCATCATTTATACTTAATGTTATCCATGTCTATTTTTCGAAATTTCAACTTAATACATTTTAAAAGTTAAATACTATATTTTTAAGTTTATATTTCAGTCTAAAATATGCAAGTTTGCTCTTTTTATAATACTATAAAAATATATATATGTAAGTTACAGTTTCTACTTTTTTTATGGAAACGATAACGTGTCGATCGCCAGCTGTCCCAAATTGAACGATAAAAAATAAATGAAATACACAATACATTATATCAACAAATTATATTTGAAAAAAGCAACGAAGCCATCATTTAAAGTGATAAAATGACGTAGACGGAACGATAAAATGCCATAAATGGAACTAAATGTTTGAGATGTCCTGCCCCAGTTATTTCTAGTCGAGACAAAACACATTAGCACCTTACCGACTGGTTAAGTTTTACTAACCAATTGCTAATTTTCGTCTAAACAATTCTGAATGACGTCAAATATTTAGTACTGTTTATTAAATATTTACAAATGTAAGAGCATTAACTTGAGGGGAATATGGAAACACATTTCGGGAAGAAAATTATGCTCGCTTTTCATATATAATAGTTAATTTTAATTGATCATATTTCAACCAAAATAAATGCGCAACACTGCGAGTAATATCTTTCGTCAAATGAAAATTACTGTTTCAAGATTCATTTTATGAGGTAAATGGTTATGAAAACGGCTTTAACTAGAAATGCAAGCACGTAATTAAAATTTTTATTGCTTAATATGATGACCATTTTGCAATATAAATTTGCTATATTTATATTTTTATAAGTGAAATCGAAAGCTTGCAAAGATCGAAACTTTATTTTAATTTCAAATTGCACTTGTGTATTTTAATTTTAAATTGTTTTTGCATAGTTTAATGTAAGATCCATAGAAATCCTGTCAGCAGAAAGTGAGTTATAAACGTTCGAAATGAAATTCTCATTTTCATTCTATAATTACAATAATAGAAATTTCTCCCATAGCTCTACAACTAAGCACAAGACTTTGTTATAATACTTCCCCCAATATTTACATAACTGACAATGTCAGTCCATAAAAATCCGTTTAGCAGAACGTAAGTTTTAAGCGTTCGGAATAATTTACATTAGTACGAGGGAAAGTCATTAAGTCAGAAAAGATAATTAAATAATAGCTTACACTGATATTCACTTCAAAACTATTTTTATTTCTCAACATATTGTCCACCAATATTTTTGCACTTATATCACCGTTTTGTCAGTGCCCCCAACACCAGCTGCATAACATTCTTTGGGTTGCTGCCTCAGCCACATTAGGACTTCAAGTTGAACCTTTTCATCATCTATGAACATCATCTTGCTTCCAAGATGGTATTTTAGTGGACTAAAAAGTAAAATAAAATAATATAAGTGGCTCAGAAAATAATTCTTACATCAGAGAACTTATCAAGCAATACGTGTAAATAAAAAATAAGTACCTTTTTCATATACAAAAAAAAAAAAACGCGTGACGAAAAACTGTCGCAGACTTACACCCATATCATACATTAGAAAGCACAAATATCAGTTGTGACCAAAGATTTCTGACTTCTCTCCATGCTTTCTAACAACCTATAAACACGACTGAAATGTATAAGCTAATTATTCTCCCTGGTATGCTTTTACATAAATAAAAATTCTCCAATTGCAAATTTTAGAGTGATGGATAAGTTTCCGACCTTATGTTGATGCGAAAAAATTTAACGATGTAGTCATCAAAGTATTGGTCATTGTCATATATGACTTTATGTGACTTATATATGACTTTCAGATCAAAATTGACCGAGTTACGATACTTTAAAAGTTATGAAATTTCGGAAGTTTCCGGCAGTAGAAATTTTTTTAAGTATAACGTATAAGAAGCAGGGAGGTACATAAATTTTAAATAAATAACTTTTTGGAAATTAAAAGCAAGACTATGTCATTAGCATAGTATTATTTCCTACCCCATTTAGAAAACTTTTGGAATTTACATTGAATACGTATCTCCAACAAGTAAAAAATCAGAGCACGTTCCAATTTTCTAGGGACAGCCTGTATATATAAATATAGCCTGTATGTATAAATATATACGTATATATCTTTGTGCGTTTACTGCTTGATAATAATCTATGAATCTATAGCTTCATATCGTAAATCATATTCAACTAGACTAGATATTCAAGCTCTCAGAGTTTATATCTTATTCAGTACTGCTTGTGCCGGATATATAATGATTCAGTATTATATGTTTTAGAGATTAGGAGAAGATAATGATTTTCATTGCGTTTGATACTGATGCGATCCTCATAACCTTGCACATATATCCTGAGATAAGAAGCTAATACTTCTCATCTGAGTGATATCGAATATTAGTAGATACTAGTAAAGTTTAGAAATAATTTTATTTGTAATACATGACTAAGCAATCAGAGATGAAATCAACATATTATAATTCAAAATATGTCACCACATAATTGAAAAATATATTTCGAAAGTTTCTACACTTTATCTAATGATATATTTTAAAAAAGTTATTTACAGTTTCATATGTACTTGAAGTCTTGTTTTATTTGTGTATTTCTATGTTATTATGTTCCACATTTTTAAGACTAAAAGTCCAAATCCAATCCATTTTATCTAAAGATATATTTAAAAAAGGGTATTTACAGTTTCATATGGACTTGAAATTCTTGTTTTATTTGTGTATTTCTATGTTACTATATCTTACTATCTTTATCGTTTTCACATTTTTAAAACTAAAAGTTCAATCTCAATAAAATTTTGTAGGCAGGTTTCAAAGGGTCTGACTAAAAATAATGTGGTAGTTTAATCAACCCACCTCTTCCTGTTCTTGAGAAAGATTTAGCCGAAGTAAATTTTTCATTTTTGACATCAACTGAACTATTCAATTAAATAATTTTATTTATCGAGTTAAATTTACGATTATCCTAAAACTTGATTTATTTTAACATTTTTTGTTGTCGTTGTTTTGTTAAAACGGATTTAATTAATAAAAAAAATAGCTTTATATATTACTAGCTGTTATCCATGACTTCGTTCACGCAACATTAAAAGAAGAATAAATGCATTAATTAAGCAAAATATTTCACTCCGAAAGGTAAAACAGTAAATAATGAACTAACTCTTTATCACATTTCATAGGAAATAATACGGCATTTCTTTGTTATAGAGACCTTGACATAACTCAATCTTAAAAAGGTCAAATTGTGTGCCAAATAATCGCGAAAATTAAATTGCAACCATTGCAAAATGGAGGACCAAATAAAATCGTCGAAATTTAAGAATTGGGTAAAAACAAATGTCAATATTACCTGATAAACCATTTTACTTTTAACGCCTTTGTGAAACGTTTTAAAAGCCGTCCTTCAAAAATAATTAATTGGAAATAGTAGAGTAGACCGGGGCACGTTTACGCGGTTTTTTTCAATGAATTTTCTAATTTTTATGTTTTAACTTAGGAAATTTTAGACATTGTGGTTTTATAAAGTAGTTAATAAAATCAAAATTTGTGTATTCAGTTGTTGCCCTATTTGTGTTTTTAACCGTAAAAAAAAATTTGTTTAGGTCCAAGTCTTTTGCGTAAACTTGCCCCGGGAACGGTGTAAGTTTACGCATCAGTGGGGCACGTTTACGCATATTATAAGTGATACCAAGGAGTAAGTGAAATAAATATTTAATCAAATTCAAATGGTTTATTTATATCTTAAAACACTGTTTAAAAATTAAAAAAAAAATTAAAGAGAATTAATTAAAGAACATTTTATAGGCTAAACTGAAAACATAGGGCTTATTGCTAATTAAAAACAGAAACTATTTAGTCATCTTCATCATCACTGTTACAGCTTTTACAAACAAAAAATAAAGTATTTCCTTTTGCATACTTGTCATGAGCCGTTATGCGACCAGGTACCACATCTTGTACTGTGACCTCTGGAGTCAGTGGCATCTCTGGTGCCGGTGGTGCCTCTGGATCAAGAGTTGGTGCATCATCAACCTGCAAAAAAAAAATTTTTTTAATCGAAAAGGCATACATAACTAAGTAGGCTATAGGTTACGTAAACAACCTGTTCTGCTAATAACTGCGATTCACTCGACCAGTAGCTGATATACTAGGGGATAAATTAAAATATTTCCCCACATTAGTCTGATGAAAAGCGATAAGAGCTTTGACGGTAGCCCGTGCCCTTCAGAATATCATTAATGAATATTGAAAATCTTTTCCGCAATAAAACATGAGGTGAATATTTTGATACCTTAACCGTTGAAATCAGTTCAAATAACGGTGGGGGGGGGGGGCTTCAATTAACAAAAACGGTTTCAAATTAACAAATGTTTCAATTTACAAAAAGTTTATGTGTGAACTATTAAATTTGTATTTGGTATTCTAAGCTGGTTTCATAAAAAAACAAGTTAAAACTACATAAACTGTTTAATATTATAGGAAATTTTCAACTTACATTTTCATTCTCATTGTGTGTTTTCAGGTCCTCGTTACGCAGGTTAGCCCATTTTTTGCAGTAGTTACCCACTGTCTTGTGATTCAATCCATAAAGTTTGGCAGCCCCTCGAATAGTGTTTTGACCAGTCTCACTTGCAGAACGGCGTTTTTCATTATTTTGACATGTAACTTGGTTCTGTTAGTTTTTTGAATATAATGTCTTACCATCTGTAAAATAAAGAAAATTTATTACAGGCTGAATAGTCTATAAAATTAAAGCTGAAAAGCATGAAGACAAAAAACTATATGATTGTAAGCTATAAGAGACAAATCTGGTACTCAATTAAACATTAAATGATGATTTGCAAAACTAAATATCCTGAAATACTAAAAAGGTTTGAGATAGTACGGAGCAAAAAAGCCTCAAAGGAACGTTTACGCAGTAAGAACGTGCGTAAAGGTGCCCCGATGTCAATGCGTAAACGTGCCCCGTCGCCATGTTTGGATTTATTTTTAACGTGCAACGAAAATTAATAATATTTCTGTTCATAAAAATACAGTTCTCAAACAAGGATAAAATTCTGCTAATGTTCATATATTTGTTTATCCTTAACTAAGTATTATTAGTTCACAATAAGTTTCAGCAAGTTCAACACAAAATTTACTCACCTTGACAGAAAACAGGTTATCCTTTCCGCAAGATAGGCCGAAGCTTGTGAGAATACCTGCTAGGGAGCAGCATCAATCTGTCATGACTGACGGCCCGCCAGTTAAACTCGTTTCGGAAAAAGTGCACTGCGTAAACGTGCCCCATGCGTAAACGTATCCCGGTCTACCCTATATGCTTTTTCTTAAAATTCAATTCTGCCGCCTTGGTTTAATGTATAGATGAAAAAAATCTTGTTTTCTAAATGACAATATGTTGACAGACGATTTTTGTTCTGCAGAATAAATTAATTCATGAAGTTTGAATATGTGAAAAGATGTTTTTATTTTTTGAATAATTTACTGAAATCAAGATTTTCACCATCTATTCAAATTAAAAATAAATTCTGTTTTCTGTTTTAATGAGAAAATGACGTGAAAAACATATTGATCTGTTTTATTTCTCCTTTCTTATCCACAAATATGGAGTAATTTACTTGCCGTTTTTAGAGAAACTTCATTAAAATTTACAATATATATATATAATATTGGAATCTAATTCAATTTTCTTAATTCTGAGAGTTTGTGTGAAATCCTCGGATGAATGACAACCGTGTTAAGTAAATCACATTTATCTCGATAGTCTAAGAGGAGTAGTTGTGAAATACAAGCAGACTATCAGATTTTATTATAATAGATTTGTGTTCATTTATCTTCTCTTAAAATTATGATGTGATTTTTAGCAAAAAACTCTCATCTGTATATAACTGATACTCATGCTTAATAATCAGCATAGAAAAATTAAAAAAAAAAACATTTACATTTTTCGTTTTAAATATGGCGTGAAACTCATATACTTTCTAATCTTACTGATCCTTGTATTTCTAATGTACGGAATTTAATAATGCTCCTTTTAAAACATATTTGAAAACTCCCGTTTTATTACTTACCCATCATACGTAGTATAGGGTAAGTCTTGTAATCGTTTTGAAAATCGAAAAATTTTTTTTGACGGATTTACACGTTTCAGACACTGGAGATTCCAAAAAACATATTTTTAGAAAAAAAAATTTTGCCGTCCGTCTGTGTGTCTGTGTGTCTGTAAACGCTCTATCTCCTGAAAAAATTGAGATAGACACTTGCAATTTGGTATGTACTTAGTATGTAATAATGGGAAGAAGCCTATTTCATTTCAATAACCTCGATTAACCGGAACATTTTTTTTCGGACTCTCGAAATATTCGTTCTGATGAAAGGTATATAAAAATTTTCGAAATTGTTTATTTTAAGGAGTAAATATAAAAGACAATAAAAAAACATAAATTTTGCATAAAACATGAAGTCGATCGGATAATGAGTTGCCGAGATATTTGTAATCCTATTTTCCACACTCTTCGATTTTTTATGACCCTGTATTTCATCCAAATTTCACTTCAAATATGTATTTTAATTGGAAATTTGACGCTTAATCAGATGCAATAAACCGCTTGTTAATAGGAGTATTATTTTTGGAGTTATAAGGAAAAACCTCTTTCAAGCAATTCAGTAATCGAGCCTTTTTATGACGTCATCAAGCCACGATTTTATTTGAATTGCAATGCATTTTGTAAGTAGTTTACACATTTTTATTTTAATATTTTACATTATACATATACATGATGGGTAAGTATTACGGTGGCCCCCAACGACTAGTTTTAAAATATGACGTGAATTATTACCCAGAGAAATCTCTTTTTAATGATAAAATTCTTGTTAACTTTCTTTTCCTGGCAATCATGAGGTAAATTTTAGCAGAAAACTCATATCTGTATGTAACTGATATTCAAACTTATTATTAATCAGTATCGATAAAAAATATTTCAGTTTTTCATCTTAAATATGACGTTCATTATCTGTCTACTTTCATTATATGCTGATATTCATGCTCTTTGTATTATTACGAATATTTGAAAATATATGTTTTATTTATGACGTCTGTTTGTCCAAGTCAAGGAGGATCCTACTCATAGTTCCATGGACCAAGCGAAATCTTTTCTTAATAATATAATTACTGTTAATTTTTGATTCTAGCTATAACGCAGTATTTGACAGAAAATGTCTTCTCAACGTAACCGATATTTATACTTCATGTATAACAACAAATACTCCATATTTTCGCTTCAAATATCATGGAAATTAATATTCTTTTGAATTATTTTTAATTTTCCTGTTTTACGTGTAAATCGTTCAATTGAAAAATAATTGTTAGGGAAAATTATTACTCCAGGTTTTGTATTTATTGGCAACGGTAATGCTTAACAACGTAAAATGGTTAATTAAATTTTGCAGGAAAATATTCATTGATTCTCTATGGAAATAATGAAATTTTTAATTATAAAGAAACATATTTGAAACAAAATAAACAAAATTTAGCCTATGCTCATTTCTGTGTTATAATCCATCTATATGCAAAGATACAGAACCATTAAATCCTCCGTTTTGACGTTTACTTCAGCCAAACATTCACACACCCACAATCACATTTATAATATTATTAGGATTCCCCATGAATTTATTATTTTAAAAACGAGAGAATATTGAATAACATATTATTATCACGTACACAATTTCTTTCAAAATAAGAAAACTTTTGAAATGGATAATAGACCGATGAAAGCTAATGAAATTTAAAATATTGTAAGTTTTAGCCAGTATCTGTCCCAATTAAATCTCATACAGTCGTACGTTTATGCGTTTAAGGCAATATCGCTGCCGCCAAGTTGATTTTTCTTTCACGCAGCGCAAAATTGAAGGTAGTGATTATTGAACATGGCAATAATCAACTTGGTTAAAAACTCAGCATATTACTTGAAACAAGTGATGTGAAACAACAAATATTGTATATTGGCTGAAACAGAAGTCGAACTCAGTGACGACTTTGTAGCTTTTGGCAGCAAAGTTAGACTTCACACAGTTATATATTATTATCTTATCTACTCTAATTCCAGAAATCAAGACGTATAATTATCGAGAATGTTTCAGATTCCCTGCGACGATGTCATATTGAATTCACCCGACAATAAGGGTTTAAAGAGAATTGTTTGATAACAATGAACTAATGAAGTGATATCAATGATACCCAGTGAACTATAATGAAATTAAAATTTTTCCTATAAAGTCGATGTAAAGTAACTGCTTTTTTTTAGATACTAAGATTTGAATATCTACGATTCTTAAGGTTTCTCGGTTATTTTTTTGTTGTTGTTGTTTGTTTTTTTCCTGACGTGCTACGCTCTTTTTGTGCATTTTGTACTACGATTTAGATACGTGCGTTGTAATTGTGAAATATTAATTGAATTAAATATTCTTTAATCATGAACCAACTTTAGTTATTCACTAAATTTCTTTTACCATACGAAGGATGAAGATTTCCGAACAATATTTTCCTAATGTTGAAAAATTTTTATTAATGTAAGTTGACACAAACAATGTATTTCTTAAAAACACCAATTAAAATAATTTAAGACAGACATGAGTACACATAAAATAAAAATTTATAAAAAAATATATGCTTAAAAACAGTTAAAAATACAAAATAGTAGACGTTTCGCCAAGCGACACGCAAGGCATCATCAGTACAAAAACAATCTATTGCATAACAAACCACAGAACAAGGAAAAGAAAAGGTTTGAAATCAAGGAAAGTTGAAGTTATTTTAAAAACAGATAATATTCATTAGGGACAGAACGAGCTTCATTCAACGTCTGCGATCGCAATTGAGTGAACCAACTCTCAAGGAGTAATCGACCATGGTAGCTGTTACAACCTGATTTCAAAATACTGGCGTTCGCAATTAGCGGGATGTGATTCGTTTGAAGTGAATGCTGGACAATTTTTGAATTCAAATTACTATTTTTTAAAGCACTAGTATGTTCTTTTAGACGAATTTCCAATGATCTACCTGTTTCACCAATGTAGACACTATTGCAATCTTTACAGGGAATAATATAAACAACACCGGGTAATTTAGACTTATCATATTGAAATTTATGCTTAGTGAAAAAGGAACTCACTTTATTAATTGGTTTAAAAGAAACCCCAATATTGAATGATTTTAGAATGCCAGAAATTTCTTCAGAAATGTTCTTATAATAAGGGATACAGATAAAAGAGTTTGGTTTGCTACGTTGAAAAGGGGGGGGAGTAGAATTCACAAAATTTAAAGTATTTTTAAAGATTTTTTTAACAAGACCTATAGGATAGCTATTATTAACCAAATCGCGATAAATTTTACACTTCTCAATTTCAAAATCATTACTGGAACTGCAATATCTAATGGACCTGAAGGCTAAAGTCTTAATAACGGCTATTTTATGGCTGAAAGGGCAAATTGAATTGAAATTAGTATATTGACCAGTAGATGTAGGTTTTCTGTAAACAGTAGTGGTGATAGATTGAGAGGTATCAGCAATGTGTCTGCGGACTAGAATGTCGAGAAATGGTAATTCAGCATTATTTTCAATTTCAACAGTAAACTTAATAGGGTCACCAATAGAGTTAGAAATCGTGAGAATATTATTTAAATCAGCTTCTTTCACTATCAAAAAAATGTCATCAACATAACGTCTCCAAAAAAGAATACGTGAACCAAGTTCAGAATTAATCTTATTTTCAATATTCTAATTAATTAATTAAGATTAATTCTGAACTTGGTTCACGTATTCTTTTTTGGAGACGTTATGTTGATGACATTTTTTTGATAGTGAAAGAAGCTGATTTAAATAATATTCTCACGATTTCTAACTCTATTGGTGACCCTATTAAGTTTACTGTTGAAATTGAAAATAATGCTGAATTACCATTTCTCGACATTCTAGTCCGCAGACACATTGCTGATACCTCTCAATCTATCACCACTACTGTTTACAGAAAACCTACATCTACTGGTCAATATACTAATTTCAATTCAATTTGCCCTTTCAGCCATAAAATAGCCGTTATTAAGACTTTAGCCTTCAGGGCCATTAGATATTGCAGTTCCAGTAATGATTTTGAAATTGAGAAGTGTAAAATTTATCGCGATTTGGTTAATAATAGCTATCCTATAGGTCTTGTTAAAAAAATCTTTAAAAATACTTTAAATTTTGTGAATTCTACTCCCCCCCCTTTTCAACGTAGCAAACCAAACTCTTTTATCTGTATCCCTTATTATAAGAACATTTCTGAAGAAATTTCTGGCATTCTAAAATCATTCAATATTGGGGTTTCTTTTAAACCAATTAATAAAGTGAGTTCCTTTTTCACTAAGCATAAATTTCAATATGATAAGTCTAAATTACCCGGTGTTGTTTATATTATTCCCTGTAAAGATTGCAATAGTGTCTACATTGGTGAAACAGGTAGATCATTGGAAATTCGTCTAAAAGAACATACTAGTGCTTTAAAAAATAGTAATTTGAATTCAAAAATTGTCCAGCATTCACTTCAAACGAATCACATCCCGCTAATTGCGAACGCCAGTATTTTGAAATCAGGTTGTAACAGCTACCATGGTCGATTACTCCTTGAGAGTTGGTTCACTCAATTGCGATCGCAGACGTTGAATGAAGCTCGTTCTGTCCCTAATGAATATTATCTGTTTTTAAAATAACTTCAACTTTCCTTGATTTCAAACCTTTCCTTTTCCTTGTTCTGTGGTTTGTTATGCAATAGATTGTTTTTGTACTGATGATGCCTTGCGTGTCGCTTGGCGAAACGTCTACTATTTTGTATTTTTAACTGTTTTTAAGTATATATTTTTTTATAAATTTTTATTTTATGTGTACTCATGTCTGTCTTAAATTATTTTAATTGGTGTTTTTAATATTTTTCACATTCAGACGTTAAAATGTATACATTTTGCAAATGTATTTCTTGTTTAAGCATGATTTTAGGGTAAAACGTTATGAAACATCCCGATGTTATTGTTAAAAATTGAGCAACGGCCTGTCAATCAATTACCTCTTTCTGAATCTTTAAAATTGTACCTAAAACTTGTTAAAATAAATTAAAATAAATTAATTCATTTAAATGATAGTTTCTAGAAAAAAAATTATTAACTATCATTCTGCATTGAATTCTGAACCATGACAATTTTGAAAATGTTTCTTTTATTTTAAATACAGAAATCACTAAATAATAATATTTTACTAGGACTTCCCTCGAAGGGATTAGTCTGAGTGATATTGCTGAGAACATCGGGTTAACAATTACAATATAAAGAAAAAGAGCAAATTAAATGATAGAATTACAAAATATCATATATAAATTCATATACACTGTTAAAAAATAGAAAAGAAGTACCGTTCATCAGATGTGTTGTCATATTTTTTTTTTAACATGTGGCAAAGAATCTCATTTTCTTGAAAAAAAAAAAAAAAAAAAAAAAAAAAAAAAAAAAAAAACGCCGGATTTTTTAAAACGCCAAGCTTTTTAAAGTTACGTAATTGGATTTGCAGTCAATAGATTATTCTATCAAGCGTGACTTAACGCAAATTTAATTTCATTGTTGCACCTTTTTTTGTGAGTGAATTTAAAATTTTTCTTCCTTGATTATATATCTATTATTTGTATAACTGTTTATAGAAACACTTACACATCAAACCACATTGATAGCATGCTTTGCTACAAACCAGATTGCAAAACTATAGTCTAAATTACTATTAAAGCATACAAAAAATCTTTCGATGACTTTTGTAAAATAACTTTTACATTAAATCTCCATATCGGCAAAATTGAAAAATTATATATATTTCAAAGTTAAGCTTAACAGATACTTCTTGATTATTCTCTAGGCGGCTATGCCCCCTGCGCCTTTACTGCGCCAATCCGCAGACTTTTCTTTTGCCTGTCTGTCTGTCTCTCCACAATCTGTCTGTTTCCCTATCCGTTCTTCTGCCCGTTTCTCTAACCGATTGTCTATCTCTCTACACGTCTCGCTACCTGTCTATATTTCTCTACCGGTCTCGCTACCCGCCAATCTATTTCTCTAACCGTCTGTCTATCCGTCTAACTACTTGTATGTCTAGCCGTGTCTCTATCCACTTCTCTACCCATTTGTCTATCTGTCTCACAACTTGTCTATCTGTCTCTCTACCCGTCTGGCTATACGCCTCTCTACCCATCTTCTTACCCATCTCCGTACCCATCTACTACCTCTCTACTCGTCTGTATACCCGTCTCACTATTCGTCTGTTTTTTTACCAGACTCTTTACCTGTCTCGCTACCAATCTCATTACCCGTCAGACAACTCGTCTCTGTACTCATCTCTCTACTCGTCTCTTTATCTACCACGCTACGCGTCTCGCAACCTTTCTCGCTACATTCCTGTCTACCGTCTCGTGACCCATCTCGCTAGTACTCTGTTAACCCTCTTTTTACCTTTCTCTCTAGCTGTCTATCTATTCGTTTCTCTACCCGTCAGCCTACCTATGTCGCTACTCGTCTCTCTACCATCTCACTACCCGTCTGTCTACCCGTCTGTCTACCCGTTTGTTTACTCGTATTTCTACCTCTCGCCACTTCTTCCCAATATTTAAACAATTCATTTAATATACAGAAGCCGATTAAATGCAAACAGAAGTAATTTATCTAATAAGTGTAATCAGATGCAATTTTTTTTAAATAGATCAGTTTCAACCACGTGATCACCAGCCCACCAAAAGTTATCAACCAATCATAATCGTGGATTTGTAGACTGTATTACGAGCTAACCAATCACAATCCACCATCTTTGATGGGCAAACAAAAAACAAATCTGGTTGCTAAGGTGGTTGCTAGGGTGTGACGTCAGTTGAAACTGATCTATACATACATAAACCTGAATAATAATTCATCAGTTTTGTGTCCATGGTTGTTTATATCATTTGACAATAAATCTCAACTTCTTAAACCTGAATTGTCTGAAGCTTTTTAAAAAAACCACAAGGTCTGTATAACTGCAAAGCACCCCGAGGACTATATTAGCTACATGTTATTAAGTTAAGTGAAAGTTTCGTTATCGCATTTGCAGCCAATTGCTTATGTCAGAAAGCGTGGCTTAACGCCATTTTAAATTCATTAGTGTAACTTTCTTTTTTTTTTTTTTTCTTTTCTTTTTTTTGGAGGTGGGGGGGGGGGGAGAGTTTCAAATATATACATATAAATTAAAACTTTTGCCTCCATGCCATTAGTGTTGTTTGTATTATTAACTAATACTTTGTAGACCGAGCTTCATTTGAAACAAATGTAAAAGACTTCTTCTACAGTTTTTTTTTAGGAGAAACTTTCGTAATTGGGCCTAAAGCCAATCGGAGCATTTAATATCAATATTGTAACTCTTATAGAGTTAAAACAATATTGTTGCTAGCTTTACTCTTGTTTGAGACCAGCCTTGTCTGTGTATCTGAATGGGGAAAAATTTTGTATCCAATGTCGGTTGGCGAAAAAAAATTTAAATGGTGCCAAAAGGTAGTTTTAGCATCTTACAAAATTTTTCAAGAGAGCGGTAAAACATGTTTTTCAAATATTTGCAAACATACGTTTATTAAAACATGTTTTTGCATCATCTTAAAAATTTAAGCACGATGCTAATATAAAATTTTATCGCCATATTCGATATTTTAATAAGTAATGAAAATACATAAACAAACTTATTTACCAAACCTAAGAGGCATTTTTGTGATAAATAATTGTTATTGTCAAGGGAGTAAATTGTAAACAATTAATAAACGGCTAGTAAATAATAAATAGCATTTAAAATCTAAAAATGAAGAAGTGGTCCGTATAAAAATGCAAACAATAACATTATACGCTTGATATATGTAAATCTTTTTTTATTTTTTAATATTTCCGAAGGCACAGATAAAAAGGTAAAAATCTCTTTTCCAAATGCCATTACAATTTAATATATATAGATATACAAAATAGAGAAATATCTGCAAAAAAATATATTTACATAATACTACATCTGCAAAAAAATAAGATTTAGAAAAAGTAAGCCAAAACCTGCAGATCCCAACAATCACATCGAAAAACTTATCACCAAAAAAGAACTCGCCAAATCTTACGGCACAGGAGATGGATTTTCCCCTCTGAATGCAGAATATTAGTTTTTTTTCTTGTACGATGGGCGATTATAATATAAATGTTTCATTTACATACTACATACCGTTTGATATATTGATACTTTTATGTTTTCCTGGCGCAGTTGATAAATCGCCAAATTTTGTTCCTATAACATTTTCATATTGAATTCATTTCATTTAAGAATAAACCTTTCACTCATTTAATTTAAAATACATGCCTTTCATTAATCCCATTTAAAATGCTAAAAAGAGAAAAAAAAAAGAAATAATGCCATAAATCGAAACCCTTTATTTAAACACCAAAGAATTTTTTTTTTAAATTTACACACGCGAAATAAAAAAAGCTGCTATTGTTGAGATTTCCGCCAAATCTCTAATACCAAGTCTACCAAGTTATTGCGGGGTTTTTCTTTCAAACAGAAAAAAATCCAGATTAATTTTCGATTTCTACTAAATTGAAATATATTTTATTGTGCTGAATATTAGCGCGTGCATATTTTTTTGCTCCATGTACTCCATGAACTTTTCATTTCCGATTGTCTACGAAAATCTCCCGCCGGTGAAAATGACGTATGCACAAAATTTAGTGACGTATGTACTTTAATTGTGCTTTTTTATCTATTTTTTTAACATAATTTCCAAACGGTTTGACATTTATTCTTGGTAATAAATAGACGTCGTTGTCACCGTTATAGGTACCTGCTGTAAAAATTTGAACGAAATCCGTTAAATATTTTTTGAGTTATGCTTGACGAAAGGTTTTAATATCCATCGTAGCTATATATGGGGCAAAGTAATACTGCGTTGTGTATGAGTCTTCGTTGCACTCAGACAATGAATATTTATGAATTTCATTACATTAGCTAAAGCAGAACATAATTGAATAATAGAATTATAAACGGGATTTTTAAAAATATTTATAAAAGTTTTATTTTTCAAACAAAAAGTAAGAGTAGTTTTAAATTGTTGCGCCATATTTCAAAATCTTTTAGCTAATTTCTGCTCTAAAAAGTTAAATTTTTATCCCGTTTTGAACAAAATTATTTGACAAAATTTATTTTCTCTTACAAAAAACTTTATAAGAGTTTGGAAAATTCTATTCTCAAATACAATGTCGAGCTTGGTTTCAGTATCTACTTTTTCGCTCATTTGTCTTTATTCTGACATGCCTTAAGGGAAACCGTTTTAAGTTCTATATATTAAGTAAGTTGCTTTAGGTAACTATTATAAAGTTTTCCTTTCATTAAATTAAATCATTGCAGCCATAAAAATTCGTTGAATTATAATTGGTAATATTTTTTAGTTATTTTTATTTCTAGATGCATTTTTCAGCATTAAATTAAAATTTTGTTTTAAGAAAATATGAATTCCTAAATAATCATAAACATATTTAAATGTTTCATTTCACGCAATATATTTTATATGGATTATGCATTTCAATTTTCTAAAGCAACAGAAAACTGAAATATAAAGAGATAAGCTGCCTACTGTTTTCCATGAAAAAAATGGTTCGTTCTGATATTAAATTGCAAGAAAATTAGCCAAAATTTCCAGTAAAATTTAAATACATCGAAAATGCAGAGGGTGTCCTATAAAAGGAAACCAGAACTTTTAATTTAAATAATTCAAAATATTTATTAACTGTAATAAATACAAGTGAGGGAATTTGTGGTCGCCATTGGCGACTAGAATTTTTAATCAGGTGGCTACAAGGCAGAGTACGTAAGTACCAATCTGGAGATCTGGTAGCATCATTTTAACCATTTCCGGCACAGTGGTCCCACTCTGGGCACACCTAACTTAAATTCCAAACTTGCATTCTGCACCAAGAATATTTTAATAAATTTTTGCTTCTATAATGAAAGCTTAAAACAAGGAGTTCTTATTTTCTAAAAAAGTCGTTTGTAAATTCCGGTGTCAGTCAGTAATTTCGCCTTTTACGAATAGAATTTGTCCGTGCCGGAAAGGGTTAACATACCTCTCGTACAGTACTTTCACCCACCCCTTTACCTCGCAATTAACCCTATGAGTTATACCTAATCATGTTAACTTCAATTACTTAACAAATTTCTTAATCATGTAAAATTCAATTTCTTCCTTAGTTTTCATTCTTAGAAAAACAAGAAAGAATAATCATGCGTCGAGCATAGATTATGAAACACTTTCCAACACATTCAGAATACTGTAACAAAACGTCACAGTATAGTATGGTGAAAGTTGATGTCTAAGTAAACAAAAATGAAATCACTCTCTCGTGGAGATCCAGCCGTTAAGCATAGGAATTTTTCTCCGCGAGGGGAAATGTTTATTGAAAATTCATATTTTAGAAAACAGATGTTGAATATTACATTAGAGATTAAAATAAAATTAGTACAAAGTTAGTTTTTACAATACTAGTTCAGATCACAACATTTCTTAATATTAAAAAAATGATATAATAAAAAGTATAAAAGAAACTAGTTAGAAAATTTATGAAAAGAATACTTAATCATAACACAACTAGTAATTTTGCATGGCTCAAACAGTAAGCTTAAATAGGAACAGTATGAGTACAAAAATGTGATCAGTATGTGAACTATAATATACAAATTTCTAAAACAAAATATATTCTATTAAAAAGTACTTTAGAAATGTAGAAAAAAAGGAACGTCTATCCTTTTTAATAAAGGAGAAATTTTTATTCAGAATGCTGTAATTTTCTTTTAGTTTATCATAGTTTAAAGGATCAAAGAGAGTTACGTTCAGATTTTGTCTCACTGTGACATTTTTATTGAAATTGAAAGTATGTCTCATTAGAGGACAATTACAATATATGTAAAGTAGAACCGTTCCTGAGCTTTTTTGGCATATGCATGTTGGGGAGGAGTGTTTATTTTAAAATGATGGGAAGCTACCGTGTCCGCTAATTTAGTAAGCTATGAGTCTAATTAAACAATTTAGAGAACGCATAACACATATCAAAACGCAATGCCAGCAGTTACCGTCAACAGTCGGGAAATTATATGAATTATTTTGTGTGACCCTGTATAGGATTTATAGATTTGTATGTATATACTACATAGTATTCTAAAATTTATTCAGTTAGGAAACGCATAGCACAGTTCAAAATCCCCATACATCAAATACCTTCAATAAACAGAAATATACTCGAGATACGCAATACTACGCACTTCATTTTCTATACCGAAAAAGCCATTAGTAAACCTCAATAACATACATCAATTTTAATGTGTTTGAAATAGTGCAACATTATTAAGTTGCACCACAAAAGATTTACCCCATAGACCGTAATATACAGGAATTATTTTGGGTGTCCCTGTAAATGAACTATAAATACTACGCACTTCATTTTCAAAACCGAAAAAGCCATTAGTAAACCTCCATAACACATATCAACTTTAATGTGTTTGAAATAGTGCAACTTTATTAAATTACCCCGCAAACGATTTACCCCATAGACTGTAATATAAGGAATTCTTTTGGGTGTCCCTGTAAATGAACTATAAATACTACGCACTTCATTTTCAATACCGAAAAAGCCATTAGTAAACATAAATAACATATATCAATTGCATGCCAATCCAAATACATTTACGTGAGTTAGTGCACGGACAGACGGCAAACAGACAGGCAAACCGAATTCCTAAACACTTTTAACTATCTTCAAAAGTGTTGACAAGTTCTTTGATTTACTACGAGCTACATTTCATTGACTTTCCACAATAAAATTTGCTTATTCATTTAATTTTTTTATAGTCTAATGCTGCCATATATCAGCATGTCAAGATACGTTTATGTCTATTATTTGATTTAAAATTTTTAAACCAAACATTGATACAAATTAAAAATATTTTTATTATATAAATGAATAACAAATGGAACAAACGTTCGCATTACATCTTCAGACGATTTAGAAAAGACTTGTCTAAATTTGATCTTAAATCTTAAAATACTAATCATAATATGCAGGGTGTTTATAATATAAGCATCTCTATTTGCAGCTGTCTGTTGCTCGAAGGAATAACCCAAATGAAACCAAAATCGGTACACTTACTATTCGAGAAAGGGGAAGAAGGATGGAACAATAAAAAATAATTGCAATAATCACCGACAGATGGCGCTACTGAGTGTGAAATTAATGTGTAATACAAAAACATAGAATTCGGGCGTAAAATCGGATAGCATACTTAATTTATTGTAAAATGTCACAGTGAATGTGGTTACGCTATCACATGGCTGTGCCAATCATGCTCAGGTTCCACATGGCCATTGTGCTGGAGGACACAATCCTGGCGGTGCTTGACGTGCTCAACTGAGGAATGTAACGCATCAGGAGTGATGTTTCGCATATGCTGTGATATGTTTAAATTGTTTCACCAATACATTTCGGTTTAAAGCATGACAAGTCTGCTGTTAGGCTTACCGCTTAAATGAGTTTAACGGTAAAACAAAAAAAAAAAGCCATCCCGTGACAGATGCGACAAATGACCGCATGGAAAACGTTTACGGTCCGGTTGACTGTGGGGTTGAGTGCCTAACAAGAGCTTAGAATCATGCAAACTTACTTCACCAGAGCTAGTCAGCAAGTGACGTGTGCAAGCAGATCTGTTATCTCTTATCTTGATCAGAAATAAGCCGACCTGCATGTTGCCAACAAGAGAAAAAGGAATTTCGACGTGAGCGCCAGAAAAACAACCTATGTTTCGACCTGTAAGTATAACGTCACGATGCTAACATACTGAAACTTTACCGTCATAAAGACGCCAGCGTGATAGAGGGCGCTGCTGCTTTCCCTAGTATAACGACGCGTGCACTAGTAAAACTGGTTTGTGTCAGTTTAGCTGGGGATGTTGGCTGTGAAAGATGTGTATCAAGACCTCTCCGTGTTGTTTTGTAAGTATCGTTTTTTTAATGTTTTATAAATATAAGTTTTATGTGTAACTGTTAAGAGTAATGCATAAAAGACAACACTTTGATTTTGTTTCATCTGCTTTATTTATAATCGTCCCATTTTAATACATTAATTTTTTTTCTAACTTGAGTTACAGAGGTATCAGGTATAACAACATCCTCTTTTCTTTTTCCATTAATGAAAAAATAACACACACCACAATATACAAACACACGACACTTATAGCTTCTACTGTCGAAGTCATTTCGATAAATGATGCAACTTCCGCATAACGTTCCTTTAACTAAAATAATTACTTAAATGCTAGTGCAGTGATTGCGCCATCGGTCGTGAAACTAGCGAAATACTAGCGCATGCGTCGTATGAATGTTCTAGAAAATGACGTCATCGAACAACTTTAGGATGACAACAAGTGTGGTACTGCCATCCCCGCCCCTCTGGTGAAATGGAAGCAACCAATCAGAGCGCCGATCATATCACCCCCTAGGAGGAGGATGTCATATACCCTCGTGACACTGCACAACCTATTTAGTCAGCGCTCAAATTTCATGAGAGAAGGTCGTCTCCACGTAGCTCCGTTAATAAGTATCCCTTTTTTATACGATCTTACCGCTTTAATCACCACTAACCTCATTAATCTTATTAAATTTCTTATCTTATCTGTCACCTGTCAATCATCCACCTTTCAATCACTCACCTGTCATATATCCTTCTCGAACCACATCTTTGCTCCTCGCTCCTCTGCTCCTCGTTCCCCCTTCTCGATCGAACTGTCATTTTCCCACTACTACATTTTGTTTTGTAGGCCAGTAATAAATGGATCCGTAGTGAATTGTCCAATTAGTAAATACTACGTAACATACTTATTACGATACTTTTCTTAATTTGTCCTCCTTTTTATGAAGTCTAATTATTATTCTACTATTTTGTATAATTTATAACGTGATTTACTCACATGTATACTTATTAATATAACATTTGAATTTTATTTTATATTTAATATGAACTCCGCTTAAGAAGTCACTCCGCTCAGTAAGTCATTTTTAAGTGTGATGTACTAACGAGATTTAACTGTATGTATTGTAAGAGGCAGGGACCGTATAAAAATTTAAATTTTTAATGTTAAAAAAATAACTATTTTGGCATAAGTGGGATTTCGTATGATGAAGAACAACATTTGAAACATTTTTGCAATTGGAACTGTACCTCTAAAACTAACAGTTTAGAAATTAGCTATTGACCAACGATAAGAAGGGACACTCTGTATATGATATACCACTAACTAGATTGTGTTTTTGTGCTGTGGGAAATTCAACGAGAGTGTAGATATTTTCGGTTGATTTTGTTTCAGCTAGACTTTGAAGCAAACTAGACTAATGTATAGATAGGTTAATAAATTGATGCAACACGCGTTTTCTGTTAGAAGAAATTAAAACTGAATCTAAAAGGTAACTGTTTTCTTGAAATTCCACGTTAATTCCCGGTATGTTTTTGATTTTGATAAATTTTAGAACAAAATAAAACCATAACTATTTCTAAATTATAAAAGGAGATAAAAGCCTTTTGTTTGTTTCTTGACAAATTATACCTGTCTAAAATCTATACCACAGCATTTGATATTATTATTTATGTGCAGGACTTTGTCGGGATTGAATATTTTCAATAAAAATTTCTTACTAGAAAAACTGTTTTTATTTTTTCAATTTTCTTATGGAAGGGTTTGTTATGTTCGAAAAGAAAAATAACCTTTCGTTTTACCTGCCTCCTTCTATGATAAATTAAGTCTAGCATACATACAACTGACTAAAGAAAATATGTTTAGAAGTTTCCTGAAAAGTTCTATCAACATGATCGGGTAAAAATGGATAAGGAAAATAAATGATTGTGTGGTATAGTAAGTTATATGTAACTTAAATGTTGAATGTTACTGATCAAGAACCACGTTTTACTTATATCAGAGGTATGTCTAGACTTTTCTCCCAGGGTCCTGTTTTGGAGAAATTGTGAAGTTTTTCTTATATTTGCGAAAGTTCTAGTCACAATTCTGTGAATTTGAAATTATCGTTATATTTATGCTCTGTCCTTTATGTATGAAAAAACTAATATGTTATCTGATGAGTTCAGCTTGAAGTAAGATTTTATTTTTAAATGATTAAATTTATGAAAGGTTCTGTTTGAAGGTTGAAAAGTTCTGTGAAAGGTCTATTAGACTAAGAATTTTGTGAAGTTCCCCTATAGGGATAAACAGATTTGTGAAGGGTTCTGTTCCAAGATAAAACAAAAAATGTGCAGAGTCGTAAAACTTTCCTAAACCGATCCTCTTATATGAATTGCATATAAAAATATAGAAATTATATAATACTCACAAAATATTATACTGTAAAAAAATTCCGTAAAAATCGGAACAGGTACTGGCAGCGAAGTTGTCGTATATTCTCCATTTTTTCCAAAAATTGTCGTTTTGCTATTCCTCTAGGTTGGATATTTTCCGCTATTCAAAACGGGAAATTTCTTTTTTTAGAAATAAATGTGAACAATAGTGTAATAGTTAAAAAATTATTGTCGTCATGTATAGCATGTTCCCTATTTCAACGGAAGTGTGTAGCACATATAGTTATTTTACAGGGACACTCAAAAGAATTCCGTTACATTACGGTCAATGGGGAAAAAGTTTTTGCGGTGTATTTTAATGATGTTACACGATTTCAAACACATTGTAATTGATATATATCACTAAGGTGCATTACAAGAAGCTTAATATGGAATAGGGTGTGCATAACACTTATAGTTACTTTACAGGGAGAATCAAAAGAATTCCGTTACATTACGCCTATGGAGAAAAATCGTCTGCGGTATATTTAAATAATGTTTCACTATTTTAAACGCATTGAAATTTGTATCTATCACTAAGGTGCATGACAAGAGACTTACTACAGAATATTGTGTGTATAGCAGTCATCGTTCATTTACAGGGACACACAAAAGAATTATCTACTATCTGTTAACAATTATTCCTGGAAGTGCGTTTTAAGTTACTGAACGCGATTTTAAATTTAACTCACTTTTTGTCTATTACGTGGTGTGTATAAATCCTGTAGATCCTATACAGGGAAGCACAAAAGTTCGCGAACACATTTCCGTTTATTGACAGAAACTCCAGAAGGAGAATTTTAAACTGTGCTACGCGTTTCCTAACTTAACTAAAATTTAGCACCTTATGTAGTATATATACAAATATATAGATCATATACAGGGCTGAATAAAAGTATTCGGATATTTTTCCGAATATTGTATATGTTGGAAATTCCTGAAATTATGTTTTTAAATATGTTATGCGTTTTCCAAATTGTTTACTTAGATGTTATCTTTCATCTTATTAAACGGTATGAATTGCAAAATTATTTTGGAAGCGTTGGAAAGTGTTACACAATCTATGCTTGACGCATGATTTTTCGCTCTTGTTTTCTATTTTCATACTGCGCGTATTGTTTGCGGTATCTATAATTTCTTCAACAAACTTTTATTTTCTATAAAATGATTTCACTTCATTTCCGTATCCGTAACCACGTTTCTTAAAACTTTCGTGAAATATTTCCTTATTTTAATTTTTACTTTTTATATTACTTCTGTCTATTTTCTTTTCTCGTGCTAGTTGAATTATAATATTTTCCGTGTTTTGTTATTTCATTTTCATCTTTTGATTTGGTCTCGCGAGTTGAGTCACTTTTATCTGTTTTCACCGCGCGTGCTAAATTTATCTTGAAATAATTTTCTGAATTATTTTTATTCATAATACCAATCATTTCGTTTTCTGCACGTGAACTATTTCCTTTTGATACTTTTGCTTCATTGTATGAATTGGCAACATAATTTAATTTGGTGTCGGTGACAGTAACGGTGACGGGTCGCGAATTCAATGTTTTTTTCCCATCTCAAAAATGCCCAACGCGCCTAAAGAAGTTTTCACTTCAAAAATTAAATAATATTTACATATAATGCTTATACACAGAACAGGTAATTGTATATTACCAAACTTGTTTTTTATCGCCAAGCCTTCCACCGGATTCGAACCTCGGTACTCACCATTAGCGGATGAATGATCTGTCTCCTGCATCATCAACCAGCATGCAATGACTTGTTTATATGCCAAAACATCAATTACGAAAATTTAACTGGATTTTTTCTATTTTCTCTCAATTGGAAAGGAATATTTCCTTTTATCTGTCTTGGAAGGAACTTTTCCGTTTTTAACAATCAACGAATAATGATAAAATGGAAATTTTAACTTTCATTCTCGGTAAATTTACGATTTCTACTCAAAATGAAAGGTTTTCGTTAACAGACGAAAATTTCACATAAATTCATGAGTATATATTCGAATTTTTTTTACAGTGTGTCTAAGATGATTTTTGTATTATACATTAAATAGTTCACGTTCCTAGAGACTATAATATTTTTAATTTCGTGAAACAACACATCCCCCTGATTTATGAACAAAAATAACTGGAATTGAGTTCAAAATTCAGGCTGACGACTTAAAAGCAAGACAAGTGAGAAAATATCTTGGATTTTTTAAAAGAAAAGTTAAATGGGATGAAATGGTTTAATCTCTTAATTACACAAGTTTATTTTAGGTAGAAAAAAACAGTCGATATTTCACTTACATTACAAGTGATTCTAATTAATATTACTACATAAAATTCATTAAATTTGTTTGAAAATATCCTTAAGAGTAGCAGATTAATGTGTACTTTTAATATTATCCTATAAAGTAACATATTGATGCGTAAATTTCTTTGAAAATAATACGTGAAGGAGAAAAATTATGCATAAATTTCCTTAATTCATAGCCTTAGACTAGATTGCTATAAAAACCGCCTCTGACAAAGTTTGATTTCTCATAAATATTTTTTAAAGATAAGCTTCTAAGCAACACAATTTAACCTCTATGTGCGCAATCTCACCGACCGCGCCATCTCTCCTGTCTTCACCTTATATCATTGATTTGCTAGTAATTATATAACAAAAAATTCAACGCAGCAAGAAAGAGTTATTCGATTGTAAGAAAAACTAGTCGTTGGGGGTCACCGTAATACTTACCCATCATGGATATGCATAATATAAAATATGAAAATAAAACATGTGTAAACTATTTATAAAATGCATTGCAATTCGAATAAAATCGCGGCTTGATGACGTCATAAACTTTAACACAAGAACTACCATGAACCGTCATTTTGACGGTTACCAAATGAATATATTCTGATTCGAACCAGAAATTTCTTTTTAAAATAACTTAAATATAAAACTCACAGAAATACGTTAAATGAATATGTTAAGTAGTTTTAAATAAAATTTCTGGCGCGAAATTGTTTTAAAAAACTTGAGTAAAATCTCCGTTAGTTCTAGTGTTAAATGCTCTAGTATTGAATTGCGTAAAAGAGACATCCTTATAACTCCAAAATTAATAATCATATGAATTAACGGTTTACTGCGTCGGATTAAGCGTCTTATTTCCATTTAAAATATATCTTTGAATTGAAATTTGAATGAAATACAGGGTCATGAAAAATCGAAGAGTGTGGAAAATATGATTACAAATATCTCGGCAACTAATTATCCGACCGACTTCATTTTTTAAGCAAAATTTGTTTTTTTATTGTCTTTTATAATCACTCCTTAAAATAAACAATTTCGAAATTTTTTATATTCCTTTTATAAGAACGAATATTTCGAGTCTCCGAAAAAATAGTTCCAGAAAATAGAGGTTACTGAAATTCAATAACCTTCTTCCCCTTATTACATACTAAGTACATACCAAATTTCAAGTTTCTATCTAAATTTGTTCGGGAGATAGAGCGTTTACAGACACACAGACAGACGGACGGCAATTTTTTTTCTAAAAATATGTTTTTGGAATCTTTAGTGTCTGAAACGTGTAAATCCGTCAAAAAAAATTTTTTTTTTCGATTTTCAAAATGATTGCAAGATTTACCCTATAGTACGTACAATGGGTAAGTAAAAAACGTGATGAACTTTGATTTATGAAACATCTTGTGTCGACATTCATCAAATACTGTCACATACAGGTGTGAAACAGGCGACTGTTTTTTTTTTATTATTATTTTGTCTACCATTATTTCTAAACAATAATAATCTTACCTACAAAATTATTGTTTTGAAATAGAGGCGCACAAAAAAGAAAAAAATAATAGCCAATGGCAGCCTTGCACATATTTAGCTTTATAAATCAACTATTCTTCATTATTCAGATATTCTATTCTGATGTTTGCAAAATTTATACAATAGTCTTCAACCTTGCTTAACCAGTTTTTAATTTTTTAGTAATTTTCTCAGGAGTGGAAGTGCTCACAGACTAAGGCAGACCTAGAAATATCTTAAATAAAAGATCAACATTACAGGCATATCAAAAAATTTTATTCCTTTATCATAAAACGAAATTATCAAATTATCAAATGCATAAGAATCAAGAAATATAAAATTGCTCCCGGTGTTTTACTTTTAAATTCTTCTTACATACATGGACTATTGAAAATCATGATTATGAATAAAAAAGCCTCTTAAAAATGTTTTTACTCTACACACAGACTACTAAAAACAAAAAATACATAAGAATCAAGAAACATAAAAATGTTTCCGAGGTATTACTTTTAAATTCTGCTTATACAGGCAGACTATTGAAAATCATTCCGTTATAAGAACTTTGCTATCTTCTTGTTTTCCCGGATTTCTTAGATTTCAATATCTGGTTATGCATTGATTTTTCTCTTATATTAATTTCTTTTTTTATTTCGAAGGAGCGAGGGATGGGGAAGGGAGTTTCATGAATAAAAAAACTGATTTTCTGATAACTTTTTCTTATTCAATGCATTTTAAATCATACTTCAGCACCCTTTTTAGCACATTTATATACTTTTGCGTTTTAAAAATATCGTAAATCTTTCGGTAAGAAGCCGATGGAGTTTTTATTCTTTTTTCAAGATGTGATTTTTCCCCATCATATTTAATCGATAATGTGCGTGGGAACAGAAATCAATAATCAGTTAGTTTCTTGAGATTGTGATGCTTTAGAATCAAAGAATTGTAAGGTTACCTTGGATATCACAAGTATGCAATTTTTTTATTTGAATAATATAACATTATGCAAACAAAATTTATCATGATAAATCAGAAGGAAATTTCAGCAATTAAAACTTAATGTTTTATTTAATATGTCTAAATGAAGCATTACCGATTATAATCTAGATTATGAGGTTTTATCATTGGTTGTGGAAAAAATATTGTTTGGCAAATATGTCTGTATATAGAAATATACTGTATTTTTATTTTCTATATACTTTTTTATTTTTTTTACAGGGAAAAATAAGATTTTTTTTTAAATTTAAGTTATAACTTTAAATTTAATCAAACTCTTCAGAAAAGGAAGAATAGATGTTCTATAAATACTCTGAGCTAACAAGTAAAGGTACCAGAGTCCTTGGCGGCGAATTTAGATTTTTATAGTTCATTCTATTCGTCTCATTGAGCTTAGTAGTTTGATATCTCGCATATCTGCTACGGAATTTTAAAAATGACAAGGAGCCTAGTCAAAGTTCAGTATTTCGTTTATTGAAAAACAGTTGTCGTCAAAGAATAAGCATAATATAATGTCAGTTAAGGTATTTTCACTGTCATACATTGACGATAATCAATATTGTTACATATTGTTTTTCCGAAGAAGTGAGTAAAGCAAAATATTTGTCGCACACAACCAGCAAAGGCTTTTTCGTCAGCTGATTCGACGAAGCCCTCAAAACAAGTCTGCATCCCTTCTTTAATGTTAAAACAGTAATCTGTAGGGGTGACGTAATTTTCGTTTTTATCAATGTACCCTAATTTGGCAAATCCATACTTGAATATAGGGATGAACTTCTGTGATACAAACTGATAGTGTGCCAGTGATTGAAGCTTGATGACGTTGTTCCTAGGTGTGATGGAAATATTTAATTCATTGACTAAAATGTAGTCTTTAGTGAATTTTACAAAGACTTTCCAACAACGGAAACACATACAATCCAACGATTGAATGAGACTAGTTGAATTTGCAGGGGATACACATCAGATAATTTGCACGTGTTCAACGTGAAACGAAGCAAATTTCGGAAGCAGAGTTGTCTCATCATGAATGAGAACGGTCTCCTTTTTACTTCCTCGTCTCACTTCTGGCACAAATACGTTATTCTACTACTCTTTTAATAGAGAAGCATCTGAAAAATAAGCCTTTGCTCGTTGTGCTCATTATGAGAAACATGTTTCTTTACTCACTTGTTCTGAAATAACAATGTGTCAAAAATTGATTAACATCAATGTATAGCAGTGAAAAGAAAATGTATCCTAATTAACCTTGTATCATGCCTATTCTTTGACGGTAACTGTTTTTCAATAAACGAAGTTTTGAACTTCGAACAGTCCACCATCATTGTTAAAACACAACAGAATATACGCTAAGTAACAAATTAAAAAGCTCAATCAGACGAGTTGAATGAGCTATGAAAATCTAATATCGCCGCCAAGGCCACTGTTACCCTTACTTGCAAGCACAATGATTCCTTAACACAAAAATTACTTCAAACAACTTACTGTTTTATAGTTACAAATGTTTATCGATAATTTTACTGTCGTACATCTGATAGAACCGCTGATATTTAATATAATTAAATTAAAACAATTGTTGTACACTTTTAAAGAGTCTTTTTAGTAACAAAGTTTGTCTAGTAATAATAGAATATGCTTTAGAATAAAAAAATATAGATGATCCTTTTTTCTTTCTTTCTTTTTGTTTGGGGGGGGGGGGGGATTCAGATAATTAATTAATTCACAGCATAGCTTCGGAAGCAATTAATTAGAGTCTTCTTTAATCATTATGTAGCATACAGATATTCCTTCAGCAAAAGTCAAAGCAGTTCTACAAAATTGTTTTATTGCATAAGAACACCTAAGTCGACCGAAATAGACCTGTTCTTAAATAAGGGTCATTATATCGAAGTTAACAAAAACACAACCAATACTCTTCTTACTGATTTAAATAGATCTGCCATTTTCCAGGATCAAATGAAGCGCTTCCTTAACACTGAACTACTTTTTCTTTATTGGAGGGTAAGAGTTTTGTGTTGTGATGAAGGGAGCGACTAATTAGTTTTCCGGGAAACTTAGCAGTTGGAAATTTACTAATTCTAGAAAAGAAAATTAAGATTACTGTATAGTGTGACAAGTTACAAAAACTTGCTCATGTCTTTTTCCCGTGTAGGGAATACTTAGGATCGACCGACTCAATTTTCCTTTTTTTTTTCAATTATTTTTAGTTTTTAGCCTTTAAATAAAACAAATATATATTCAATTTTAATGTTTTTGTTTTATTTAGTTGGTATAGTACCGTATACTCTAGTACACATAAGACACTGCACCAATAGTTCCATGGAAATTTTCATTAAAAAGACTTCTAAAACTATTATGTTATCAATATCACCGTATGAAATAATGCCTGCTTTCACCTTTTACAATGCATGATAAACGCATAACTTAGGCAACGTAGAAACCTCGTGAATCAAACGGTCACGAAGAAGTTTGAAAAGTTACAAAAAGCGTCTGATTAGAATAAAAACTATTGATTAGATATAACCACGTTTATTAGTTCTCCAAGAAACTAACAGATAGATTTCAGCTTGCCTGCGGTAGTTTTTTCAAGAATTATGATGCAAAAAAAAAAAAAAGAAAAAAAAAAAAAAGGAGAAAATTGGAAACAAAAGGGTTATTGATTGTGAATTTTATCTATTAAATAAAATATTTTATTATTTTTATTTTGGTGAATTAAAATTATACTGTTAACGTAAAATAATTATCATGTCACTGCAGATGCTAGGCATGTCTAGCCAGCAGCCGCAGTCCATAGTTTAGATATTCTTGATTTACAGGTACATTCAATTGCCAACACTGGTATAAAGTGTGCCACATTTCAGAGAGGATTACAACAAAAACGATTCGCGTTGAAGACTGTAAAGTGTCGTAAGGCGATGATAGGATTTTTTTCTAAAGCAAAAAAGAAATAATAAAAAAAAAATCCAAAGACTTTGTCTACTGTGATCCCGTAAGATCTGCGTCCGATCTCAAAGACCGCATAGCATGTTATGTGCGTAACATTACAACGTATATACTGCAATCAATCATTCAACATGGTACATGCTTTAATTCCAAATGGTAGAAGACAGCAGTGTCATCATACTGCACATGATTTATCTTCATTAAGCGGATAAAATGTATATTTACTTTCTTCTATCTTTACAAGAAGAAAGTATTGGATTCATGAAAATTTTCGACTTCCGGTTTTCGACGGATTTATACGTTTTAGAAGGTCCTGAACACGATTTGACTATTTTTAGAAAATGTCTGTCTGTGACTCTGTCTGTATGTGACAAAAATTTTGTTTACTTTCTTCTATCTTTACATGGATGACCACCTCAGGAAACCCGGCTTAAGCCTTAGAGTTTGTGTGCAATCCTGAGTGGCTGACACGCCTCTATCACCAGCGAGACCACAGTTACAGAATTTTACAATATAATATTACAATATTACAATACGATATAGATACAATAGAATATACAATAAATACAATAGAATATACAATAGAATATTTTTCTTCTACTCAGAAGTTTTACTTTTACATTTGATTTTTTTGTAGTGAAAGTAATTGGAATTTTGTCTGATAATAATGTTTTAAAACTTTCATACATACGATTATTATTATTATTTCAATGTATACAGAATATACAATTTCCAGATAAGATATTTACAAATACGGTGCAAGCACCATGCCTAAAATTATTATTGGTTAAATATGATGGGTTATTATTGGCTAGCATATTTTATACAAATACTTTACTACAATTGATGTATATGGAAAAATATGATGCACACATACAGTTATTATAATTAATTCGATTATACAATTATACGTTTAGACCATTTCCAGAATATGACTATATACAAGTACTGTGCAGACTTCATATTTAGGATTTTTGGTTACATGCGATGCAGATTCTTGGTTAAATACTTCTAATACAATTAATAATATACTAATATGAATATACAGATGCGAATACACTGAAAATTTACAAGTAATATGCAAATACTAATAATATACAGATAGTGTGGTGTTAACTCTCATTACAACAGTTATTATATTCAATATTATTTATATACATATGTACAGAGAAAACAGGGCCCCTGCTAGATTGGACAAGCGGTTGCCCGACTACAGAGGAAGAGGATTTGAAAATAGAAATTCATTTTTTTCAATATATTTCATGCAGTTGATAATGCGCTGGAGAAGAACCGGACGGTCCAGGAGATATAGCATCCAGTTTTTAAGTGACATTTGTGGTGATTTTTTGACATGGAAATGTGAAGTTAGAGTGCAGTTTAATATGTAGTGTAATGATGTTGCTTCTAATCCACAGACACATAGTGGTGAGTCACTTCTGTTAATTTGGAATAGGTGTTGTTGAAATGGTCCATGATTTGTTAAAAATAGGTATAGATATCTGTTGTGTATTTCTAGTTGTTGCGAGACTTCCGGAAGGAAGTCTCTTGTGTAATGACCCACCTGTGCTGTAGACCAGCGTTGTTGCCAACTGTCTATGATTTGTTTTTTTAATTCTCTTTTGAGTGTGGACGGTGGTACAGGAAGAAAAGTTGTTTCCAGTGTTTCATCGTTTGTTGCTGACCGCGCCAATTGATCCGCCAGTTCATTTCCAGCTACACCCGAATGACCCTTGACCCAATTAAAAAAGAAGTTTTTGGAGGATAAATTTAAACGTTCTAAAATTTCCTGGACTAAATAATTATCTATGTCAAATCTTCTATCTTTACAAGAAGAAAGTATTGGATTCATGAAAATTTTCGACTTCCGGTTTTCGACGGATTTATACATTTTAGAAGGTCCTGAACACGATTTGACTATTTTTAGAAAATGTCTGTCTGTGACTCTGTCTGTGACTCTGTCTGTATGTGACAAAAATTTTTTGTGGGCGCTCTATCTTAAGAACTAATGCTCGGAATTTAATAAAACTTTAGATTCAGTTAGACCCTGATATAAGTTGGTGCTGATTAGTTTTTGGTAAAATTCGCCCGGCAGGTGGCGCTGCTATGCAGCCTTTTTCGCGAATTTACAATAGCTCTATCTCAAGAACTAATGCTCGGAATTTAATAAAACTTTATATTCAGTTAGTCTCTGATATAAATTGGTGCTGATTAGTTTTTGGTAAAAATCGCCCAGCAGGTGCCGCTGCTATGCAGCATTTTGTAGGATTTACACGATTTTAGCGATAGTCCTATCTCAAGAAATATTGCAGGGAATTTATTAAAACTTGAGTTTCAGTTAGACCTTGATATAAATTGGTGCTGATTCTTTTTAGTGTATGCAGAACCTGTGTGAGATAGAAGAAAGTTTTGGGATTGACACATCCGACTAGTTTTGTTATATATTTTGTATAAAGATAGTATGCACCCTTTATTGGCGGATTTTTAGTAGTGGCGGCGCGTCCGATCATCTGTAGATAGGGTGATAACCATAGAAATGTGAAGAAAACATAAGTCTTAAATATATGCGATCATATTTTAAAATATGTCAATAACTCGTGTTATTTTATCAATAACACGATGAGATAACAACATAATTATTTTTTCAAATTTATTTTATCTTAAAATTGTTAGTGCTGTCAGCTATCAGATTTAAAATTAAGTTGATTACAAAGTGTTCGCCCAGATATCCCAATCTGTTTTATCATGCGCGCAGGTTTTCAGCACCCCGCACAAATCAAGCCACACATATATAGTGGGCTATTCATCAGTGTTTTCAACGAATCCATTCCTCGGAGAAAAAGCGTGCATTTGTTTTTATAATGCTTATTCTCTTTTTGGTGTTATTCGAATGAAAAATTACCTTGTTAAATCAAAATACTAGATTTAATTCTTAAATAATGCTATAAAATCAAAATCTATGCTATTGTAATGGAGAAATTTGTCACGAAATCAGAAAGAATGACATTCATTTATAAATGAAATATCATACGTTTCATTATCAAAAATAGTGTTTATAGATTTCAATATTCCTGCTGACTTCAATGCAATACAATTAAATTTCTTAAATTTATATTTTATACTTTGTAAGAATTACTTACAAAAAACACTTTTTAATCAACAATACACACGGAAATGAATATGAGCAGGGCAAGACCGTAGACAAAATATTTTTCGGGGAAAATTGAGCAACCTTATAAATTTTACGGTAGAATTCCTTTCTTTCATATGAAAATACATAAATATATCCTTTCTAACTTATGTATCGGGCAGGTGGGGGGAAGAGCTCATCGGTTACTGTCATTTCGGTTACTGTCTTAGCGTGGGGACGCTAAAATGTTGTGAACTAGCGATGATCATAGCGAAAACTCGTACCTCGCCATTGTTTTGGAACTAACGTTTTTTGCTCTGGAAGAAAAATACAATCAACTTCATCTCATTACGACATTTCCCATATCTCATGACATTCTGATGAATAGCTTTTGCTGTAGCCCTCTCAAAAATGTGTAGCTTAATTTTGAAGATCTTGCATATAATAATAGTTATTTCAGAGAGATAACCAAGCTTAAATTGATATTGCGTGTACAATGTGTTTTAATATTTTACAATAGTTATTGAAAATTAATGCTTACTGTAATAAATATATTACACTTTTAAAATTTCTTATCGCGGAATAACATATCTTAACTAAACAACACATTTTAATGAGTAGTTGAATATCTAAAAAGCTTTTCGGAAATTTTATAGCTTTTCATAAATAGCATTACGTAATCTCTCATTAGAAATCATTCGTGAGGGAAAACATTCAATAATTTATGCATAATTAACACCACACAGAAACACTTATGTTGCTATTATCTGTTTAATAGAACATGCACGTTTTACATCCAAAATTGAAGCAAAATGGAGTCAAAGTTTAGTAGTTTAACACGAAGTTACTTCTTAAACATTAACTGATATTAAATTTAATGAAAACCTTCCGCACTTCATAATTTGTTATATTAAAAGCACAATATTTCTTCGAGATTAAGCTTTTACTTTTGAAGAGATTGCAGCTCAGAGATAATTATGTTCTATTTATTTCTTCTCCAAAGTAAACGACTTTTATGCTAACCAGACTAGATTAAATCTTTACTAAACCATAGATTATTAGAAGCCAACATAACGTGTCCTCATTAGGAGTTAAGTAGTTAGTGGTATGCTTCATAGAAGAGCCTTTTTCGCCTTTTCAATATTAGAAGCATTAAAATAGCGATTGCAACAGCAAATAAAAATTAATGTTTTCTTAATGGAGAAATATTTAGTCTTACTCGATTCACGTTAGAACTTATATGATTATTGCTAATTAATATTTATAAAATTATTCGAAATAAAAAAAATATGAAAATTGATTTGTTCTTTTAAAATTCAATGTCCTTAAATGTTCTTTTTTTTTTTTTTTAAAGCAACATTACATCTGAAATAAATTATCACATGTTTAAATTGTTATTAATTATTCAAAAACTAAAAAACGCGCTTTAATGAAACTTTACAAAACTGAAAATATTACAACTCGATAAGTTTTGCTCGTAAAAGAATGGATATTTTAATGCTCTTCTAAGACACAGGGCAATATTTTTCTAAGTATAACTTATAGGAAATATGGCGGAGATTGTTTAATAAGAGAGGCATCTTCGAGAAATAACTTAACACCACTTTCCAGTGTAAGAAAGATTAAATTTTGTTTTAAAAATAAAGGTTTTATTACCTATAGAAATAAATAAAGAAAATTCTATTTTATTCAAAGTCCGTCTATTATTTTTGATAATGTTATTTTAATAATTCCTTAAAAATTTAGTGTTAATAATTTGAAATATTATATGCATACTATCCGAACTTCACCCGTCTAGATTTTTTGCTTGGAGAACTCTGATGTCTTTGGCAGCGTATAGCCGGGGCATCGCGAAAACAACTTTCTTCTCTAACAACATGGATGTAGATTTTTCTGTTTAAATGAATTTTCCCTTTTAAGTAAATAGTTAATATTTTCGAAGTGAAATGTGTCTGAAAATTAGAAATGGTAATACTTTTTCTTGTCTTTTTTTTTTTTTTTTTTTTTTTTTTTAACATGCATAGAAATCTATAATGCACATAATAATTAGTAATTACAAAACTGTTTTGCCAGAAAAGAACGCTTGAAAGAAAGTGTTTTTTTAGTTATAATACCCAGTAACAGAATGTGTATTTTAAATTATTTATACATTATAAAATTTAAATAGAATTTTTGTTTTAATTGTTTGGCAAACGTTAAAGATTTTATTTATGATTTTGTTTATGTAATGTCAATTCTTTTAATTAACAATTGTAAAATTTGGCCTTGCTGAACCTTTGTTGTTCATTTGTTGAATGGTAATTCAAACAGATTTATAAAATAAGCCAGAAATTACCCATCAAATATTACAAAATGAGATTTTATAACACTGTTTTTTATGTTTACATACGCGTATGCATCTTGCTTGTTTGCTACTTAGATCTCTTGTGTGACGTCACGCGTGTCCTGAACACGGCCGATCTTCATAATGGTTATGAAGATCGCCGTACGTCCTGAAGCGAACCCGTAAGAAAAGAAAGTTGTTTCGCGACGTCCCACATCAGTGGAGTATTTGATGCAAAATCCTGGCTAAAAAGGCTGAAATTAAAATTTACTCAGCAATTGTAAAAATCATATACTATAACAGCTGACTAACTGGTACGTCGATGTATGTCTATTTCAGGAATATGTATCATATCCGATGGCTCCTAGCCTCAAGTTAAAGTTTCTTTACGAGAAGACGTGCTTTTTGTTATGTTTCAGCTTTGTCACTGTGTTTAAATGTGTATTTTGACATGTGCATTTAAATAAGTTTACTTTTCATGTAATAAAAAATAATTAAAATTGAAGATCGGTTATTTTAAAGCATTTTTACATCTAATTTATTGAAATATATTTACTGAAATATATTATATAATATATTCAAAGCTTTTTAAAGTTATGTCGATGTTTGTCGGACGATTTTTGAATTATAGTCGTATTTGTTATAGTTTTGACAGCAATTTTTATTTTTAATGTTCCGCATATTGTTGGAATTTTTACATATCAATGTTTTTGGGAGGACTGCAAATCTAATAAAAACACTCAAAAACCAGCATCTCTATACTACAGAGACTCAATTTTGGTAAATACTAAATGCAAGTAATATATATATCATATGCATCAGTTTTTATAAATAATTAAATATTTATGTGTAGTAAAATTTACACATTTAATTAAACATTACATATAAATAAAACAAACCTAACAACAATTTATTTTCTCTTATAAACAGTAAACAATTATGTAAAACTTGTATTATTTATTTATTTATTTATTTGAATCCATTCATTTATGCATATATAACATTAATTCAGTGTATTTACTAATAGTAAGTCATGGAAATTTGTTTTGGCCAGGATTTCACCTCAAATATTTCATTGTGCGGCCTCGGTATAGCCCAGACTTCACCCGCGGCCCCCAAAGTGTAATTTACATGCAAACAGAAAATAAATAAATAAAATACCTTGTTATAACTTACATGAAAATAACTAATACAAATATTTTAAAAAGTGTAAATGAAGATGTCTCGACATAGATAAAATAAATTTTATTCATGAGTCCACTGACAAATTATGTGTGAGGGATCCCCAAACTTCCTCTAATAAATAAAATAACAAAAAGAAGTGTAATATTACCTTCAGGAAAAAAATAAAGTAATTTAAAATGTATTTATGTAGAAATCACATAAATTAATATTAGCAAGAAATTGCGTTAACTAACAGGCTGTCGCGTCTGGTTATAAACAATTTAGTGTTAATAATTTGAAATGCTATATGTATATTAATTTTTCATATTTGTTTCTACTTTGAAGACAAGGACAGACGATTCATAATTTTAAGTTTACCCCTATTAAAATAAGTAGTTTCTTTAACTTTTTTAAAAGAGTATTTATGCTTAGTTTTAGTAAATTGCCTTTGAGCATGCAAGCATTTCTTTTTATAAAATAAATATTGTCACATTGGTGGAATGTTTGAAATCACTCGAAAATGTACTTTTCCTTTTTTTAAAATTAGCGTAAAGCAATGTATGCGCAAAATTAGGCTAACTTTTTTTTGTCACTAGGATTGCTTAGACACACATAAGTTTGAATCTACCCTATAAATAAAATCCTAATGAAAAGAATTTGTGAAATGAATTTATGAGACAAATTTATGAAACGATTTTATGAAGCCACTAATTCGGATTCATGAAACAAATATATTAAATAATTGTCCAACTGAATGCAAAGAGATTAAGATTTCCTTCTTTATTTTTTTTTTTCAATTTTATTGAGAAAATGACATCATTTACCCATTTCTCTCTCTCATCCACAGCAAAGAGAAAATTTTACTGCAGCTGTTATAGAAATGCCATTCAAATTTTAAACAAATTAATATTTCAATACTATTACTTTCCTAATATTTTAAATTCAGAAATTTTAAGAATTATTATGAGACCTTTGGATCCATGAGAATTCATGCATCATAGGCGTCGCAGTAGACATCGACGTAGGGGTGATGTCAGCTGAAACTGGTTTATTTCACAGTAATACACAGAGATTGAATATCTACCACATATATATAAAATCCTAATGAAACGAATTTATGAAACGAATTTATGAAACGAATTTATGAAACCATTATGAAACGTATATGAAGCGAATATATGAAATAATAATTGTCCAACTGAATGCAAATATTTTAAAATTTCCTGCTTCATTTTCTTTTCAATTTAAATTAGAAAATGACATCATTTACCAATTTCTCTCTCTATCTTCCACAAAAAAAGAGAAAAAATTGTCATAGCTAATACAGAAATGCCATCGAAATTTAAAACAACTTAATATTTCAGTAATATATTATATAAAAAAGTTTTGTTTTAAATTATCGTTAATTTCATTCGTTATTTTCCGTATCTTCATTTTTGAGCTTTGTATAAGTTATGTTAAAATTCAAATTTTTTAACACTGTTAAACATTTAAAACTTTAGCTAAATAACTGAGTCAATTCATAACTTTTACTCTGGTAAAGGGGTTTACTTAACTTCTTTCAACATTTATTCATTTTAATTTTATAAAACTATATGATTTTATTTAAAAATGTACTATTAGTCGTCTTTATACTGAAATTGTAAGAAACTCTTAAACTTTCAAAACGAACACCTAATTTTGGCCTCACATTTGAATTTTTCGATACATTTTACCTCAATGTCCCAAACGGAAGTCATTCGGTGAAGAAGTAAAGTAAATATGATCTTTAAGTACTTAACTCCTAATATTAAATTCAATATTAATAGTTGCAAAACGAACTGGAATGCGTGTAATCTTTTAACATAACTCAAGGTCTACTTGTCGGAATGATGTTGTATTTTAACGTAACAATACTGAATGAAATATCGTTTATGCATGTTAAAAATTGTACATAACGGAAAGCAGCATATAAATAAAAAGCTGTTCTGATTTAATTCTGTATACACACTGCAAAAAAATTGTTGATTTTACAATATAATACTTGCATCCCAGCTGCCAGTATTATACCGTAAATTTAACAGTAACAAACAGTAAAATAAGCAATAATACACTGCCGCGCATGCGCGATAGTGTATTACTGCTTATTTTTAAATATTGTAAAATCAACATTTTTTTTTTTCAGTGCAAATATACATTATTAGAGACAAAATAAACACTTTCTACATATTTTTGTCCCATAAAAACTTTAAACAACAATTAAAAATAATTATAAAATTAAAATAGTAAATTAATGTTCATTGTCGGAATTTGGATGTAAAAACTGTTAACCAATAGGAATCCCTAAGACTAAAATACTTAAACTCTTTAAATATCTATAAAACTATTAAAACTCAATTCAAAAACATTTAAAATGACTAAGGCTAATATATTTCTTATACATCTTAATAATGACAGAAGACACGGAAAAAATGAACTTCATTACTTTTATTGAAGATCTCTTAGAACAACAACAACAACAACTACTGTTGCCAAATATTGGATAATAAAGTTTAAATAAATTTTACACCCGCACGTGACGTTTTCGAACTAAATTCTTTTTAAGCTTTTTGATCTGTCGCGCATGCTTTCATATTAAGCATATTGTTAATGCTTTCTATTTGCTCATTAAAAAAAGAAAAAAGAAAAAAAAAGTAGTTTCTCTAAGTTCAAATTTAACTAAAAACTAGAGACAAGAGAGGGATGTGAACATGCACATAAATATAGAAAAGACTAAAGTTCCTATAATGCGAGAAAACTCATGTGGCAATTTGAGCATGCTCAAATGCTTTCCGACGTTCGATTTTGGTCCAAGGGTGGTTTTAACCCTCCATTTAGAGAGTGAGGAAAGGGTCACATATTTTTTATTTATTTATTTATTTTATTTTTTTTTTTTGAAAGGAGGAAGGGTTACATCTGTATTCATAAGCAGATTTTACTTCTTAATTTGTCTACAACTCCAAACGGGCTATTTTATGACACATAAACGACGTTATTTGCATTCGTAACTGCATAAAATTTGGGTGTATATTTGTAAATGTATCAAATTTTCAAGTTCTCTTCATCGGTACTAAGAAGTTGGTTAAGATTCCCATTTTCTTAGAAAATGCTGTTTAATCTGTCATTTTATACCAATTTTATGGGACTCGACAATAACGACAAGATGATCATCAGCGAGTATTTAATTATAATTGCAGCTGTATCACATACATAGAAAAATGGAAAACGTTGTTCGATTGTCTTACGTTGAAATATAAATGCTTGCAAAATTCACGCATTTCCGTTTTTCATGACCGGGTGTGTCAAAATTTTTTGCATTCTTGAGCGCAAACAGTTTTTTCTTTTGCTCTTGTTCTAATCGCATTGCTTGACATCCGATCGCATAAGGTGGTTAGTGAATTATTTACTTGATCACGTCTGACAATATAAGAGTAATCAATAATAACACATTTAATAGTGTCATTTATATATTTAAAAAAAACACGTAATTATACTTTTGTATAATGAGACATTAAAATTAAAAATCAGTTTTGCAAATACATATTTATTCACAATGTTTCACATGGATAATTAAAGATAATAATATAAGCTGCCCTAATATTAAATTTGATTAAAGAGCTTACGCTAGCCAAGAGAAGACGCTCGCAGGCTAATATTAAATCAATGGCAGCGTTCTTTTAAAAGTGTACGCTTGAATTTCAGTATTTTTTTAACGATTTTTTCTGCATTGGCTCTCTGATGTGTTTTCTTAAAGAGAATAATATTATAAAAAAATATGTCTTCATAAAGAAAAAAAATGCATTTAAAATTGAAAATGTAAAAATGTGCCCGGTTAGAGATCGACGTCAACTATCCCATGATTTTTTTTTTTTATGGCCACCCTTTTTATATCGATAATTTGGGCAGATATATATATATTAAAAATGCTTACCTTCTGTGAAGTGACTTCGTGAAAAAAGTATCTTTTTATCCAAGAAGTCAGAATTTGTGATAATTGGTTATTCAAGAAATTGGTTGAAATTTTCAGAAAAATATATCGTTATTTCAAAAACAAAATATTTTATATAGTGCATAACAAAAGAGATTTTTTGGTGATCTGGAGATCTATCAAAAATGCGAAGCAGAGAAAAGACGAAATGTGTTATTTATAGGCTAAATAATATAGTAGACAAATTTATGCAACTTTTTGGAATAAGGTTCTTTATTTTATTCCCTTTTTGAATAACATGAAAACCACATTTCTTGCATTATTTATTTTAAAACACTGGACAGATTCTACAGAAGAAATAACGTGTCAGTTTTTCCAGTTATTCCACAAACTATTTTCTTAACATTAAATTGCTGTAAGATGGCATTTTGAAATTTTATATGTTAGAACCTATTTTAAGAAATTCTCTTCTGCAAAATATATAGAGATATAGCTATAACAAGACATTTTCTGAGAAAGGTTTTCGTTATTTTTATCTTATATCCCGAAGATTTTTTTTTCGGCAGATAAGAACATGTACTATAAATATATAGTTTTTATCTAACTGAAAAAATAAATTTGAAAAACTGAATTAATTAAACATTGAAACTGCGCCCATTCGAATTCACACAATAAATGAAGTATAATGAAAAATGTCTTCGTATTTTAACATCTTTTTAACGTTAAATTTGTAATTTTCAAAAGATGGATTCCAAAATACCGTATTTAAACCTATATCTAGCTTCTATAAAAATTCCTCATTGTAAATTAAACATAAATTAAGAGTTTTAATGCAATTAATTGTAGTGTAATGTAAATCTTAAAAAATCATGACTTTTTGCAAATTAGGTTTTAAAAAGTATTTTAAATAAACATTTTTCATCTCGAACAAGAAATTTCTCCTTGAATAACCAAATTTAAAACTATTTTTCTTACGTGGCGTGAAAATAAGGCTGAATTTGTAGCTTGCCGTTTGGGAACAACCGTAGTTTCTGGAGCAATGATTTTCAGTGCTTCATTTTATGGTCACATGATCTATTCGGCAAATCAAAATAATTGCAAGAGCTGTTTAGCATAGTACAACCTTTCTGACGAAGTATGAAAGCAATGGTCATTGTTTCGTTTAACAATCACGTGATGCATACAACAAATCCGCTTTTTCATCAAGATTTTCATTCAGACATGGCAGAAAACGTGTTGTTTTCGTTATGTTAACTTGTCAAGTGTCTGAGAGTTATTGTATTTTTTACGTCGAACGAACTTAGACGATGATTGTTGAGTTATATTGAACTATCCTGCTATCACGTCATGTTTTTCCAAATTAATTTAAGCCGTACAATATTATAGGCGCTATAAGTTTTAAATTAATTGTATTGCCAAGGTAATCTTTTCAGTGAATTAATTTACATTTCAAAAAATTTTTAATTTCATAATGTTAAAATGATTTACGCCAATTGGTAGCACCAACCAAATGCGTTTTTAATTATGTTTTCAACAAAATTCTCAATTATTATTTTTTTACATTAAATTTTTTTAAATGTTATATGTTAAAATGATTTATGATACTACCAATTCTGGCTAGAGTTGCTGCAAAAAGTGGCGAACGAGAAAAGAGCGAAGTGAGCTATGACCGCGTAGCGTTTCCAATGTGATTTTCATCGCAATTCACAGAGGTTGGCAAGCGTTACCGAGAAGGGGCTCCATCTCCAGGTATTTAAAAATATCGATAAAATATACGTTAATCTTATTAACAGAAATTTGATATTTTTCGAGAGAAATTATGAATGTTATAAAACAAAATCAAACTGATTTCTTAATACAAGTTAGATTGCGTCAGTGTCAATAGTATTCATGTCCATTTAGAGCAGGACTTTCTAAATCGGTGCTATTCTAATGTTTCCAGTTACTAATTTTTCTGAAAAATAGAAAAACATTTTAAAAGTTGGTTTATTTAAAATCAATAACATGTTTTACTTTTATTATTACTAAGGGATACAACCTGGGCTTCACGGGTTACAGAATATAGATGAAAACTAGTTTATAATTAAAACCTCTAATAGATTTTTTACGTTTAATATATTTTTTTAGATTGTCCACAAACAAAAAACAAATAGAATTGTTATATTAAAAATATCACCTCTGTGTTCAAATAAAGCTTTGAAATAAACTAAAAGTGATGATTTCGTATAAGCTGCATGTCAGACGTTAACAGCTGAAAAAATCGCCAAAGATTTCTCTACTTACAGCAGCCTTTTTTATTCTGATAATTTCAGTGATTTAAGCATATAGTTCGATTACATGTCTGTTAAATTTGTGTTTTAATTGCATTATTATTTTTATTTATTCATGAAATTTTTATTTCGTTACGTAATTCTAGCCGGAAACAAAGGCTGAAGTTACATATTGCTACTTACCCATCATACGTAGTATAGGGTAAGTGTTGTAATCGTTTTGAAAATCGAAAAACTTTTTTTTGACGGATTTACACGTTTCAGACACTGGAGATTCCGAAAAACATATTTTTAGAAAGAAAAAAAAATTGCCGTCCGTCTGTCTGTGTGTCTGTAAACGCTCTATCTCCCAAACCAATTGAGATAGAGACTTGCAATTTGGTATGTACTTAGTATGTAATAATCGGAAGAAGCTTATTGAATTTTAGTAACCTGGATTATCCGGAACTATTTTTTTTTCAGACTCTCGAAATATTCGTTCTAATAAAAGGTACATAAAAATTTTCGAATTTTTTTATTTTAATGAATGAATATAAAAGACAATAAAAAAACAAAAAATTTGCATACAGAATGTAGTTGATCGGATAATTAGTTGCCGAGATATTTGTAATCCTATTTTTCACACTCTTTGATTTTTCATGACCCTGTATTTCATTCAAATTTCAATTCAAAAATGTATTTCAATTAGAAATGAGATGCTTAATCCGACGCAGTAAACCGTTAGTTAATATGATTATCAATTATGGAGTTATAAGGATGTTTCTTTTACGCAATTCAGTAATAGAGCATTTAAAGTTTTATGACGTCATCAAGCCACAATTTTATTCGAATTCCAATGCATTTTATAAATAGTTTACACATGTTTTATTTTCATATTTTGTATTATGCATAACTATGATGGGTAAGTATTACGATGGCCCCCAACGTGCAACCGGGTTCATCTTTCGTTATAGGGCTCCGCGGATAGAGATAGATTTTTAGGTAGCCATTCGGAGGAAAGCAATTCCAAAACATGTTGGTATAATTTCAGCGATCATGACCCCCAGACCCAAAAACCACACTCCATTCAAATGTTGTTATATACATATATATTACTAAAACACAATTATACATTTACACTAACCCCACTATATAGCCAAAACAAATAACAATATATCAACTGAACACTAAAATATAACCAATTAAAACTATAATACGAATATAACCCAACACAAAATACTAACGAAAAATCAATACCAGGAAAATTAAACCTGAAGGCAGGAGGGCATGACTAACAACATGCACTGCAGGGTTAAAACCGGTTTCTACGCTTGCAACGTCCCCCTTCTTCTGCCGAGACCAAATTAATTCAAGCTTTCAACCAAAACACCAAGCTACACACAGCAGTAACCAACTCTATCTGAACTCATCAAGCAACTGATCTAGACCACTGTTAGGGTGGTTTTTTTAATTTATTTTAAATTTTCTGTATTTTCTGTCCTTAAGACAGTTGTAGCCCCCCCCCCCTGTTTTTAACACTTTTAATGCTTTTCATTAATTTAATATTTTCTTCATTTTATTTTATATAAGTTTTACTATTCATTGCCCACCCCCTTTTCTCTGCTATTTTTTGACACTTGTTCTTTAATAAAGGAGTTAAAATACCTCTTTTTCTTTAATATGAAAGCTAAAACAAATTCATTGTTCTTTTTACTTACATTCATAATTTTTATATAATACCTGTGAGTCAATTCACACACGTGTGGTCCTTTTTACCCTGGGAATATCTTCAACGCTCTAGCACTTTAGTAATAAAAAAGCAACTTTCCCATGCGACGTAAAATAGCTCGTATTGTCAGAGTTTTATGATTGTTTTACGAGCCCAATCATTCTGTGTACGTAAACAACTTTCACGCTGCACATAAGGTTTTGTGGGTGGTCACTCAAATCAGCATTTTTTTTTTTTCGTGGAAAAAGGAGGCGAGACATCTGGACACATGCCTGCACCCCTTCCACCAAAGTAATTTGACCCGCGGGGAGTGACAGCCAATAGTTTTGCATGAAAATATTCGGAGGGAGTTGTTTTTTCCCCCTTTTTTTGCTTAGCGCGGGAGAATGTAGCTGGGATACTGTTTTTTAGTTTCGGGGAGGGCTTACGCCTTCCCCCCACCCCGATAGTTTTCCTTATGGAATCTGGAGAATTTTGTAGGCATTCGAAAAGTCAAACCAACGAAGAGAGGACTGAATCCTAACGACTGACAGTCTTCGTATAATAAGAAAGAGAAGATGTCCATTTTTTCGCATAGCTGTGGACGAACGGAAAGGATATAGTCCGGTAATGTCCCAGATAGGCAGTGCTGTATTTTTTTCTTGTGGTATCACTGACCTGCAGTATTAAAAATGCTTGTGATATCTAAAGCTGGAAATGATTAGTAGAAGCTCTGGACGGAGCGTGTTATCACCATGCCAACGCCTTCTAGGAATGCGCTGCTAGGAGCCCCGATGTTTCTCCAAGTATTTCTCAACTTAAACCAATATAAAGTTCAGCGTCTCGGATAGATTCTTTTACTGATGATGGCCAGAATTACTCTTAATCTATCTTTATGTGTGAACAACAAATGCTATGAACATTAAAAAAACCTGCCAACTGAGAAACTTTACTGAAAAAAATATTGAGACTGTGAGTATTTTTATAATGATTTCCTATTATGGTATCAATATTATATTTTATTTACTGTCTTTATTACATAAGAAGCATTAATATAAATATGTGTATATAACTACCTTACCTGTTCTTCAACAAATAAATCCTGTACTACAGTTTTAATTAAATATTGTCTTAGTAAGTAAAACTTTTAAAGGAACAAGTTCATGTTGTGTTTAAAAAAAAGGATTATTAATAAGTTAATAAATCAAATTCATGTTGATAATCTGTCTCTTATCTGTTTGTTTATATTGTAGAAATTCATTCTTTTTTTTATCTACTTAAACTTAATTTTGCTTTTAAGAAAATACTGAGATTTTTGTTATACTTAAATAATCAGGGCAGGAAATTACTAAATGATTTATTCTTGTTAAGATTAATTTACTATGATTATAATTCCAATTAATTTGCTTTTATCAAAAAAAAATATAATGCAAGTAAATTTAAATGCTTGATGTATTTTTAAAAGTAATTATTAAGTTAATTTTTAAGGATTTTAGTTTGCTTCTACAAAGTATTGAGAATTTCCTTATTAAAAAAAAGGGTTATAATAAATAAAGTAAATTTAACCTGCTCTTAGTAAAAGAAAGTGAAAGAAAATAAGAATAAGGAATCTGATACCATTCATAAATAACTTTTAAATTTTTTTAGCTAAACTTAAGATAATTAAATAACACCAATTTCTTATTAAAAGAAATATATTTCTTGTTTATATTTTTCGGTATGAAATCAACCACTATACACTCACGTCCAAGGTTTTGACGAATTCGTGCATTGTTGTGGTCATGTTTTGTGACTTTAGTTAATTGTTTATTTCCTTATTTTAATTAACTTACTTCCCCTTTTTTTGTGCCTTTTGAATTTTGAAAGGATTGCAGGTCCCTTTTTAAGATTTCCTTTACTCAAAATTTATCCTGTAAAGTTTTAATGGATTTCATTTGTGTTACCATAACAATGTTCCAATCCGTCAAACCACTTGTTGGGTATATGAGATATTGTGACGAATGAGAATTTTGTTGCCACCTTTTTAGCAACTTTATTCATTTACTTAATTAGTTTTGGTTATTAAAAATTTATTTGGTTTGTTTTCTTAATGCATCTCTCTGTTTAATTTTTTTAATTGGTAATTGTGTGGATTTTTTCATTTCAAAAATCAACAAAATTCATTCTTTTGGTTATTTGTCACTTTATCAAAATAACCCAACACCACCCTTAGCATTCAAATATGAATTCATTTCATTTCTATATTTACTTCTACCTATAAAATTAATCATGTTTCTCCATACAAAGTTCACAGGGTAACCCTGCATCAATGCCATGTTAATCCACTCCATGAATTCGCCAACCTCATCGCTAAATCTTGAACACTTTCAATAAGAATTAAACCGTTTGTAAACACATTTCTAAATACTGAAAAATGCACGTTTGATTCAAAATTTAAGATCTTTAAAGTTTTAAAATCGAAATCATTTCTCTTACCATAAACCCTTGTTATTAAATTGTCATTCTCCAACTCTAAATTCACATCCATATATATATATCTCCATATATATGCATATATATATATATATATCCATATATATGCATATATATATATATAATTATAATATCCTTGAATTTCAAAAAACATATCAAGTTCTTGTAACATTCTAATTAAATCTCCATAGAGATAATTAATATATATATATATCACATATGTCATGCTGTAACTCTCTTATTTATGAACCGATTTTGATGAGACTGAGTATGTGTATAGGACATACTAAGATCTCGTCTGAGTTCGTTGGCCAGCTTTATCCAACATCTTATTTCAAAATGGCGGCCAGTTAATTTTTTTTAATTTTAAAAAATTTAAAAATATGTAAAAAAAAAATTTAATTGAAAATGTTGTTTCCGTTAAGTGTTAGATCGTGATACAAGTATTCCGGAACATTTTTTGTTTTGGCTTTATCTTCAAAAATGGCAGAGATATGTCATTTTGAAATTCTTGGGTAGCTGACATTTTGAAACGATCCGATTTTTGTTATGCTGTAACTCTGATGCTGAAATTCGCATTCAAATTCACTATTAACGACAACCGGGATTGAAATTTCTATAATCGAGTTCCAAGCAATTTAGTTTCGGATGTTTGAGTAAAATGAGTGGAATTTTTAAAAACATGGACTATGAAAGCCCCCTTTTCCTCCCGATACAGGCCGGAAGGACTTTATGCTTCAATTATTCATGCTTCAAAATTGTTTTAAAAACCACAAAAAATCAGCAAAATAAGTTATATTTTTCAAACAAATTGCATTTGAAAATACATTTTTTGCCCTATTCACCGGTGTGAAAATTTAAAACGTGCGAAGTTTAGAAGTTAAAAAAATTGCATAAAAGCGAAATTTACTGACCAGGTATTACCATCATCAATATAACTTCAATGTAATTTACGGAGATATTTTTGCTTTATAAAATAGTTTATTATTAAAAGCGCGATTAAGCTTTCTGGCTCCTTCCACGACAAAAAAAAATTGAGATAAAAATTACTTCTAACATTAATATAAAATTTTTGTTTTTTTTTGTTTTTTGTTTCCTGCAGATTAATTTTTCTTGGACTTCCGAATCATAAGGGTTTTTCCCTATAATAAACTTGGCTTTCTTTAATTTCTGACATTACGTGAGTAAATAAATCGGGGATTACCATTCCGACATAGTTTTGAATTTTAAAAAAAAAAACGAGATAAATTGGTAACACTGATAAAAAGTGTGCGTATCGCTACCTTTATTAGATGGAGATAATATTAGAGTATTTTTACATTCTCCTATCTATAACAGAAAAAAAGTATTGTAATCGAATTTTTTGTATTTCTTTTATTTCTTTTTCTCATTCATAGTTTCTATTTCTTTTTATTTATGATGTTAAACTGTTTCATACTGTGGTAACGTGGACACATGTATATATAATTAATGAAATCCATTTATCGTTTGAAACGAAAAAACTTTATTTTAAATTAACACATTATAAAAAAAAAAAGTAAAAATGAAAAAATAGGACAATCATCTTCGCCTTGTAAAATTCCGATGTCCGAAAAACTCAGATTCTCACGTCCGCTCAAAAAAGGACCTTTTTCCCATCTCGTTCAACCTCCAACTTGTTCAACATTCAACTGCCGTCCGCAATTTCACTTCCCAGGGGCTTTCATTGCATCCCAGGAATTTCTCAGAAAGCATTACCTCCACTACCACACCTGCTCCCGTCTGCTTATCTCCAGGTGACAATGACAGATCCCAATCTATAGTTCTATCTTTCATTCTAAGGAGATTATCCCCTTTTTCCAAGTAATTGATTAGTTGATTCACGTCCACCTGTCACCCTTCTGTATAGCACTCTTACTTCAATAGTGACAATTCATAAAAGGCCTTTCATTCCTAAGGGATTATCTTTATCTTCCAGGTATGAGAGCATGTGAAATTTTCAACATGTCACAACTCCTCCCCCCTAAGGAAAAATTTCAGCAGGAAATTTGGCATATACAACAATACAATAAGCTCCTTCAATCAACTTCTAAAGAGGTCACCAAAGTATAAAGGAATTTAGAATAACACGTGAAATCCCTACCGAATATAAACACATTCCCATACTCAGTATTTGATAGACCACACTGTCAATAGGATTTACTATAATCCCTCACTTACAATACCAAAGTATAATTCCAGGAATAATTTATACTATTGATGCCCTAAGAAACAATTCTGAAATATTTCACATACATATAATACCAAATACAGATTACAATTTACATGATTCTAACAAAATAATAATAATAATAAAAAGAAAGAATAGATCCATATATAACACAATGCCTAACTCAATTTTCCTAAAAAAAAAACCACCTGCATAAAAGCTTAATTTTGGACACTTCTACAAACAAAAATAAAACATACTGAATTATGCAATTATTAAATTAATGAAGTTTTATTATTATGAAAATATTAAACATTAAATGATAAATAAACCCAATATAGATATTACAATAATGAGCACTACCAAATTTAGAATCAACTTAATTTAGAGAATTCTCCCAAAAACCAATATCTAAATTACTTCTATCAGAAAATCTTTTCGACAATAAATTTCGCTTTACAACTTCATGATCACAATTGTTCTTTTCAAAATCTTGTTTGATTTTAATAAATCTTTCTTTATGATCCGTTTTAAAAGCAGAATGCTCTATTCTTTTTAACTTTGAATTCTTTGAATTTCCATATCCACTTTCTTGGCATTTAGCCCCACAATTTACTCTATTATTATCTTTCATCCCAGAGTTAATTTTTCTGGCCACAGTCATAGGTGAACTCAATTTCTTTCTAATTCTATTTCTAACACGCTCAACTCCCATACTACCAACAAAATACCTGTTTATATTTACAGCATGCTCAGAATTCTTTTCCCGAAATTGACCTCCCTTACCTGACCTTTTATCATTATTCGTTTGAGACGCATCATCTTTGGTATCGATCAATTTAGACACTTTTGCCAAATTCTTATCAGTCACGTCTCCCGATGAATTTAACTCTATCTCATTAACTGACTTATTATCCCTTTCACAGATTTCATTCACAACCATTTTTCTAACAACCCTTTGCTCATGATCGCTAGATAATCTGAGGGTTCCCTGCCCACTCAATGCTCTCTGATTCTCCACCTGTTTACACACTGAATTTTGCTTATCCCTATTTCCTAACTTTAATAATTCATAAACAACGGGTGTTATCAGTGGAGGAGAATTTAGTTTTCTCACAACTGCAACCACCACATTTTTTTCAACGTACTCTTTTTCATCTTCTATCAAAGCAATCGGCACGGACACCAAATCCGCCTTTTGTCTATTTCCGAGAGCCGGTATAAGAAAGACATTTCCCACTTTCTTAGCACTCCACGGAATGTCATTAGCATCAAAAACCGCAATTTGCGCACCTGTGTACTTAATCGCTTTTACTTTCTTGCCATTCACGCATAAATTAACCATAGGCAATTCGGTTTCCACACCTTCCCTATTATTTACACCTTTCCCATCACTAGTAGTAATCCAATCTATGCTTTTATCCTCATAATTGGATTTACTTTTTAACAATTCCGGACAATTTGGACGGATGTGGCCCACTTCCAAACAATTGTAACATTGGACTTGTCTCTGCTTTTCGAAAGCGTTGTCCTTCTTAAATTGGTCAGTTTTCCCATTCTCTTTCGTACTCTCAATTTCCGATCTAGGTTTACCTTCATTCTTAATTTTAGATTTAAAGTTATCCCTTTGAATATCCTGAACAGGTTTCTTTTCCCAAGGTTTTGTATCCGACCTCTTAAATTCCCTTCTTATACTCTCAAACTTATCCGATTTCTCCGCGAGTTTAGAAGCAATCTTTATTTCCTCCCAGTCATCCATAAATTTTTCTTTTATCTCAAAAGGGACACGTTTTTTCAATTGTTCCGTGAGCATTAGTTCTTTTAAGGATATAAAATCACTCACTTCTAATGAATCTAACCAATTATCAAGATAACCCCTTAACTCATAAATCAGATCTACCCATAATTCACCAGATTTTCTTTGATGAGTTTCAAATTTCTGTTTTAAGGCGCCTGTACTTAGCCTAAACCTATCTAACAAAACTTTCTTTATATGCAGAAAATCATCACATTTGTCTGCTGGCTGTTTTACTATAATTTCGGCAATATCAGAAGGTAATAAAGGAATTAATTGACTAACCAAATCTTCCTGAGAAACTTTAGCTTTCTCGGCTTGCCTTTCAAAAATCATAAAGAAAAGAGTTATATCAATTAATTTAGAATCAAAACGCGGAACCAAATCCTTTAAATTTACCTTAGGAGTTCTGTGAAAATCTACATTTGATTCATTAGATGAAACACTAACAACAACCGCAGAATTTTGAATATGCAATTTTTCTAATTCAAATTGCTGTTGTTTCTCAAGTTTTTGTAATTCAAGTTGTTTTTCGAGTTTATCTGCCTCAAGTTGTTTCTCAAGTTTATCTGCCTCAAGTTGTTTTTCAAGTTTATCTAACTCAAATTTCCTAAGTTTATCTTTTTCCTCTTGCGCAATCCTATCTAATTCAATTTGCCTCTCTCTTTCTTTACGATCTTTTTCAATTTGTCTCTCTTGTTCTTTACGATCTTTTTCAATTTGTTTTTCCAGTTCTTTCCGCTCTGCCTCCTGTTCAAGAATATACTGCCAGCGAAGTTTTGCGTAACTTTCTTTATAATCCTCAGCATTAACAATAGCTTGAATTATAGCTTGATTTTTACACGTTTTTGACACGCTGGTCTCAAATTCCTCTGCTAATAATAGCAAGACGCTTTTATTATATTTTACTAAATAGTCTGCCATATTTTCCCCCAAAATATAATAAATTTCAAAATATTATATATATTCAATTTACAATAATACAATAAATACAGAAATAGAATTTTTTTCACTATACGTATAATAATGTATTTAAAAACGACACACTTTTACTATAGCAAATTATCATGCAACAGTGACGTCTTTCAAACTGAGTATATCCCCCCAAAATAAATTTTATACCCAACAGTACAGTATAACATCAATTTATTTTGAAACATTAATCATAATCATCCACAGTATACCCATAAAATTAAGCTATAACTTTATTACTGTAATAAATAAAATGTATATAAACAAAACTCTTATTTCCAAAAGTTTTATACAAAATTATGATTAAAATATCCTGATTAATAATCTCAATTAATCAATAACAATTTACTATACCCCAAGTAAATTTTAACATATACATAAGTATATAATTTTCTTAACCCAATATTATACCAAACAGATACCAGAAAATCAACAAACATAAAAATTCTAACTAAAAATTTAAGAACCAAATTAATAGCTTCCCTAGAATTCTTAAATTTTTCATAGAGTTTTGTTCCCAAAAATTAAAATTTATACACAAAATTTAATTTAAAACAGACCTCTATAGAAGATTTCATAAAAGAGCTTACCTTCAGATGCAGATATTTCCTCCACACTGATACCAGGCTTCCAAGCACTTTTAAAGATGACACACACAGATGTTTGAAGATTTGAAGACACTAATTTCGCTGATGAGGCACTAATTTCACCTTAGATCCGTATGTAGACAACTCAGATGGTACGCCGCATATCTTCATTCCACTGGATATATTAAGAAGCACAAACACGTATCATCAAATCTATAGTTGACTGTCCATACACTACACAGCTTTTGTCGATAAAGTTCTTTTACCAGTTCTCTGCTTGCTAGAACTGCGAGAAAAAACCACGACTCCAATTAGACTTCAAGACTCCACAACTCTGCTTGTCCGTTTTCCACTGGCTCTTCATCTGTTTCATCCGGTTAACATAGATCCATAATCTAATTTACTCTAGATTACATATCCCAGTTGCTGCCACCAATTAATTATATATACTATAGCTGTGGTAACGTGGACACATGTATATATAATTAATGAAATCCATTTATCGTTTGAAACGAAAACACTTTATTTTAAATTAATACATTATAAAAAAAAAGTAAAAATGAAAAAAATAGGACAATCATCTTCGCCTTGTAAAATTCCGATGTCCGAAAAACTCAGATTCTCACGTCCGCTCAAAAAAGGACCTTTCTCCCATCTCGTTCAACCTCCAACTTGTTCAACATTCAACTGCCGTCCGCAATTTCACTTCCCAGGGGCTTTCATTGCATCCCAGGAATTTCTCAGAAAGCATTACCTCCACTACCACACCTGCTCCCGTCTGCTTATCTCCAGGTGACAATGACAGACCCCAATCTATAGTTCTATCTTTCATTCTTAGGAGATTATCCCCTTTTTCCAAGTAATTGATTAGTTGATTCACGTCTACCTGTCACCCTTCTGTATAGGACTTTCTTGAATAGTGACAATTCATAAAAGGCCTTTCATTCCTAAGGGATTATCTTTATCTTCCAGGTATGTGAGCATGTGAAATTTTCAACATGTCACAATACATATTGAAATTGTGTCTTAAACTTCTCAAACCACCTTCGAAGTCTGTCATCTGAAACATCACTTTGTCCACTTACAGCAGAAATTTTATGAGCAGTCTGATTATCAAATTTACCTTTCTGGAAATAAAAGAGCATTATTGACGAAAAAGAACTTTTTGGTTCTCCATCTTTAGCACTGCAGTAAAACAAAAATTACGCCACAACACGAGCAAGAATCGTGTAACACAAGAAGAAAAGACCGAATGTACGTATCTGGGTCATTCAAGGTCACTCTTTATTATCAGTAGCAAAACAACTAGACGAAACCGCACTTCGATTTTGGAAAAACCGCAGAACTTTACGGATGACCCAATAAAATTTCTAGGAATTCGAAGCATATTCATTAATGTTATAGCTGGAACAGGCAAATAAATGTATCGAAATCATAAACACTTTTCATTCATGATGAAAGGTAGTAAAAAGAAAATTTGGAAAAATAGATCAAGTCTCTGGTAAGATTTCTTTCCAAGAAAATAAAATATACACGACTAATGATCATAGGAAGAACATAGGAAATCCTCATTAATGATGTCTAGTATGTTACAGAATAATAATCAACGGGAATTCCGTTGAAGTATTTTTGGAAAAACAGGTAAAAAACGTATATTAATAATATATAAGTAAAGTCTTTCAGAAGAAATGTCTGGAGAATAAAAAAAAAATCTGCTTTTAAAACATCTTTAAATTGTTTTATAAAATGACAAAACATTAGTTCAGTTGAAAATTAATTATTTTGACCCAACTTTAAGTGTTTTTCTGATTTTTTTAATAAATTTAATAAGTTGAAAACATATAGTAATTTAGCTTGCTAATCAAATGCATGCATATTTCAGTAAATTACTTTTTAAACAGATAAACGAATACAATGTATTTTTAACAAGAAATAAATTTCTACGCAAATTTCTACAGAAATATTTTATAAAATTAATAGATGCCTAATTTTAATGAAATGCATGGAAATTTTGAAGAAATGTTTCGACAAAATTCAAAATTTTGATAATAGTTATAATTTTTATCTTGTAATATTATATGCTGAACTGTTTTGCGATGTTTGTAATATAGTACCGTAAACAAATTATATAAATGTATAGAAAGACTATTGAACTTCTGTGTAAATTCTAATTCAGAAGTCATAAAGGAAGTTTTCCAATCATGACTTTACAAATTAAATTTATAAACAGTGTAGCAAATAGGAATTAAAATATTCTACTTTTTTTAAGTATTTTTTAGAGTAAGTTTTTTTCAGATCGTTCTTTTAGCAATATTTAAATTAGACTGAAAAATTACAGAATTTGACAAACGATATCGTTAATATGTTAAAAGAACAATTGATTTAAGCAGTTCATTAATTTTGCAAAGCCAATGAAATAATGCTGCAGTATTGGTCTGCAATATTAAATGATTGGACATAAAGCTTCCTGAATTCATTTAATATTTTATTGGAATCGAAATAAGTATACTGTCTCTTTAAGATTTTTAGGTGAGCAAAAACAGATATTTTAATCTTTTATTTTATTTTTTATTTTTTTTTCCTCTGCCAATTAGCCAGACTGACAATTTGGATAAGAAATTTCTAAAAACAACTCACTTATTAAAAAAAATTATTTGCCAAAATATTTGGTTTATTTGCCAAAATTTAAAAATATTTTGTTTTTCGATTTCATATTAACCAAGTGTATTTTTTATATTCTTTTATTTTTCTAAGGCAAGGTATATTGTAAGATAATATAATAGAAGAAAATATCTATTTCTTGTATGTTTTTTAAATACTTATCAGAAATATTTCGAGATTTCTGATCTAAAATCTGCTTGTAGCATAAAATCCATCTGCATGTTGCTATCATGAATCTGATGCTAGTTTTAAAATAAGATATACATGTTATTTGAATGCTGGCCGAAAATAGCATTTTATTTCAACTGTTCTTCAAAACCTTAAATGGGAAGTATTTTTTGGTGCGTTTTTATATCTTATAAAAAAAAAGAGATGATTTTTTGAATAACTGTTCGAAATGTTCCAAGTATTTTTCCTTAACCTATGATCCTTTCATTTTATACGAAACTGCACTTTAGAAAAATGTTTGAATATAAAAGGAAATTCCATAGATATTTTTTACTAAAACTGTAGAGCATGGTGCTGGGAAAAACTGTTGTAGAGATTATTTACAGTAAACAAATAATAATAAAAAAATCTCTTTAAAAACCTAATTCCATCTTTTACATTAATTAGTCTTATCATACTTTAAATAAATAAGTCATAATATAGATATATTATACTATTAAATTAGCAAGTCTTGTATATGTATTTATTTATATATTTTTGGGTTCGGAAAAAGGACTATGACGGTTTTCAAGAAAACGACGGATTAGTGGGGAGTTTAAATCTCAAAATCGAGCTGTCAGTTTGTCATCGACATCTCCAGGGAAAATCTCTTTTATGCAATACCCTATTTTCGACCGGTTAGAAAACAATGCAAAAAGCATAAAAAGTGTAAAAAAACTGCCTCTTAAACACTTTTCAACTATGTAACAAAGTGTTAAAAATGAGATGCATTAAAAATAACCCTTGAAGCAAAAAAATATTAGAACATTGTTTTTTGTATTATCTGTATCTTGACTACTTCTTCGCAAATATTGGCAAGATTGGTATGGAATATAGCTCCCAATATTGGTGTGTTTACATTTTACCAATATTGCGCAATATTTGCAAGAAATACTTCGCAATTTCCTTTCAATCCTTCTGATGTGCCTTATTTCTCTAACAATGGCATTTCATTGCAAATTCTTTTTCAATTTAACTAATGTTGTTATTTGATTGGAAGTATTTTTTGATGAATGCAGTATTGGCACAATATTGTGCCTCAATATAACTATTATTGGTTTGCTGCTAGGAAATATTTTTTTTTTTTCAATTATAGTAATATAAAGCACCATTATGTATTAGAAACTTGAATATCTATTCGCTCGAAATTTCGAATTTCATTAAATATTCATTCTTTTTCATAATACTATTTCTCGTTTGATGGCAAAATGTGTAATTTTGGACAAAAGATATATGTTTAATTAAATTTATTTTAAAAGCTGCATATATGTACCGAAGTGATTGACGTCTTTTTGAATGTATGGACATGGCATTACTTTGCATCAAATTAATTTTCAACTAATACGTATTCAAACAGTTATAAAATATGTATTATTCCAATAACGTTATCCAACGGATATATATCTTACTTTGCATTCCATTAACGGTGTGTAGCAATTAATACACACGAGAATTGTTCTTATTTGAAATATCGACTTCACGATTATCAATTCAATATGTGCGTAGAATTTTGATTTTATAGTTGACATGCATTCTCATACATAAGTGTACTAAGAGGAGAAAAAAACTTTTCGTATATATTCTTTGTTATTATTTGAGCGAAAAATATTTAATATCTTTCGTTTGAATCAATGTAATATTATAACTTTAAATGAATAACAACTACAGTATTTTAATAATTTTAGTTTTAATGAATACTTTTTAGACAACTACATTAAGTTTTTATGTAATAATTATTGACTGTAATTTTTTATCTGCAAACCATGCAGAAGATTTTAATAGCTATTATTTGTAGGCCAAAACTTAAACAAATATTTTTTAATGAAGCAATTTTGAATGATATTTTACAATTTTTTCTATATGAATAAAAAGCGAAATTTTCTTTTTCTTTTCATATACATGTATTTACACTGGTGTGCAAAACTTAAGCAACAAACACAAAATTCTAATTTCTGAATACTTGAGTACTCAAAAAGAAATTCTATAAAGAGCAAGTGTGGAAAAGAGGTACTACCCTAACAGCACGGCCAGTCGATGTGAAGTCCCCTAGACGTCACACATGGTTAGAAGTGTCACAATCGCTACGGTGAATCAAAATATGGGATATTTCACTGTATAATTATTACTCTCAAATGATTGTTAACACTGAAAAGCGACTGTGACTGTAGCTTTGTGATGGGTCACCAGGTGACATTACAATGACTACAACACCTTGTGATTCTCAAGTCACTGTCAGTTGAAGACTGAAAACTTTGACGTCATTGTGAGCATCGCATTGTGATGAGTCGCCAAATAATGTCACAATGAAGTCGCATGGTGACTTTCCGGTGATCGACACTCTATTGTGAAGTCATCATTGCACTCCTTTGTGAAAAGTCAAAAGATGATTTCATTTTCTGTCACTTGGGAACTAGTCACAGAACAGCTATCATGATGACTTTATGATGGAGTGTCAAAATGACAGTCAGATGAAAGTCACAAGATGACTTCATTGTAAAGTCACCTGGTGACTCGTCAAAAAGCAGCAGTCATGGTGACTGTTCAGTGGAGTGACCAAATGAGAGTAAAAATGCGAGACGAATGAAAGATATCACATTTCTGTTCATTGTAGTGACTGTGACAATTGCGACCATTTGTAATGTCAAGAAGACTTCACATCGACTGTCTGTGCTGTTAGGGTAGTACCTATTTTCTACACTTGCTGTTTATAGAATTTCCTTTTGAGTACTCATGTGTTCAGAAATTAGCATTTTGTGTTTGTTGCTTAAGTTTTGCATACTAGTGTATTTTTAATGCCAGATTGCCAACAACTTTTCATTTCCTATTACGTTTTGTAAGTTAATTAAAAATCGTGAGTGATGAAAACCTTTATGTATGTTAAACGTATAAAAAAAATTTAATTAATTTTACTCTTAGTTAGCTATCTTAAACTATTATTTAATTTATCTTAATTCCCTTTATATAATGATGCTAATATAATAAACAAAGAATACTTCATAAACAAAAGCTTTCTTACGGGCTCGAGAAATTTAAATTTAATTTAACACAAAACTTCTAAACATTTTATAAATAACAGAGCATTTTTCATTAAATCAGGTTAAAAAAAACTTAACAGGATTTTTAAAAAAATACTCTGAATGATAATGACTTATTGGTTGTAATGGGCTTGAATTCTTCTATTGGTGCTATGAAAGATTTAGGAATTACGTAGCGAAAATGGAAAATTTTCCGCCCTTAGTTATAAAAGGTCGTATGGCAATAAGTTCCTTATGCTAATAGGTAGTAGTAACAATAAATGAATAAACTGTGAATATTTGTTACTGAAATTTGCGTTCTATTTTGAGCATTTACTGTGTTCAAATTCTTCTATGTGGCCCTATGAAAGAACCGTACAAGTTACGTAGAAAAATCCAATAGTTTTCGCACTCACATATAAAAGGTCGTTTGGCAATTCATTTATCATGCAGACATTTAGTAGTAACAATAAATGAATATACTGGGAATATTAGTTAGTAGAATTTGAGTTCTATTTTGAGCACTTTTTGAATGCATTTTTTGCTAGTTTTCACGAAAATGTTTAAAATTGAGGGTCGTTCTGCCAATGAAGTTTTGACTAAAAAAGTTATTCATCATCAAAAAATAAAATAACGCATGGATCATGGTGGATCATGGTGCTTTATTGTGCTTTATCTCTTTCTTAAACTACTGTGAAAGAATGGGCAAAACAATTTCCCAAGGGCGAATAATCAATATCAAGTAATCCTCGTCAAGCTTGACCATTGGAGATATGGACATTAGAAAACATTACTGTCACATAGAAGAAAATAGAAAATTAAAGGAGATCTAGGAGATCACATCAAGATTGGACATATCGGAAACAACTGTTTTGTGCATGCAACGTTTCACTGGAATAAGCTAGTGCAAGATAGATGACTTTTTTTAGAGATTTGAACTGCTATTACGTCTGCTTGTTATAAAACAAACAAATATTTGATGGATAAATATTTTCTGTTTGAAATATTGGTCATGTTCTATAATCATACGTATATCGAAAAGAAATTCAATAAAGTGTAGAAAATTGGGTAAAGCACCACGAAGTAAAACAAAGGTCCAGCAATAAACAAAAAAAATGGCTATCATTTTTAGAGTCTACCAAGGATTCTCTTGTAGGTTTTAAAGAAAAGAACTGAACTGTTAACGGTGAATATAATTTTTTTTCATATACTTTACAACGAGATTAAAGAGAAAATACGCGGAATGGTTGAATGGAGAATTCATCTTCTTGATAACGCTCCTGTGAATTAATCTGTCATTACTAAAGAAAAAGCAAAGAAATGCAGTTTTAAGGAGCTTAATTATCCACTTACAGCCCATATTTATTTCCGCGTGATTATTTTTTTATTCTCCAAATAGAAGTATGATATTCGTAAAAAGAGATTTTAAGATGTTGATTAGTTGTAAAAAAAACTTTCAAGCCTTTTGAGGAAAATATTCATATTATTTCTCTCTTTTTAAACTAATGTGAAAAGTACATAGAAAGCACAAATAGATTATATCGGAAACTAAACTGTTAAATCTTTCTCCATTACTTTTAGAAGTACGTCAGGCCAGAAACTTTTTGATCTACCTATGCATTAATATTATTTTAAATAGGGAATGTGCTCTGGTACACTTCGATGAAAAGCCAAGTGATACCAATATTTTTACTAATGTTTGAATCCGAGTTGGACTAACAATCTATTCACAATTTCTTAAATTTCTGCGGCAATCCAGGTCTATTTTACAGCAGCTGTGGTGCGGACAGACGGAAAAATAAACGAACAAACATAGTCCAAACTTTTAATTGCATTCAAAAGGGTAATAAACATTCTTTTGCAGAAATAACTATGAAATATAACTTTATTTAGATGGCATCATTCTGAAATCATCACATTTTTTAAAATATCTGATATCATCTTGATAAATCATTCCATTTTATTTTTAAAATTGCGACCTCATAATCACCATAGTTAGAATAATGTCATGTCGATAACGATCATTTTGATATGACAACATATTTTTTTTTAATATCTAAAATTCCGTATATAAAAGAGAATATTTGAATAAAATACTTGATTATTCTAAGTTAATTTTGTCTTTTTATGGTAGTTTGAATGACTAATATGTGATCCGGAAATAAAAATTAAATTATGCAAAGCAATTAAAACGAGTGTCACTAACTTGTTTAAAGAAAATTAAAGCTTCATGAGAATGAAGGCAGTTTGAAATCACTGTTTTAATATTTGTGTAGCTTTTACCAATGTCCCGAAGGCGCTGGGAAAAGTAACATGTCTCCATGTGACAAGGCACTATAGGGGCGAATAACTGATTTTTCCTCATGAATATAACTACATTTTTCATCCTTATAGGAAGTGTTACAGAGAGACATCCCAGTTTCTCTCTCGCACTTATCAACTTCCTAGCGACAGAACTCTCCTGATTTATTTTACTTGCAAGTTTTATAACATAAGCCAACAATAAAAGTATTTTTGGGAGGTTATCCTCTTATGCACTGACAACGTTCGATGTTGCTTAACTTTAATGTTCGTATAGTGTACGGTGGACACTTTTGTATTTATAATCTTATGTGCCGAATTCTAAAAAATCGTGGAGGGCTTCTAAAAGGTTTAAAATTTACAGAAAACTGTCCAATTGTTCGACCATTTATATAGAAAACGTTTGCATAACCTTAATTTATTTTTATTTTGACCACGGTATGAGTAATAACACGGTCATACACCGCTTCATAATATGGTCAAGAAACCGTTATCTTTAAAAACGGTCGAATGACTGGACATTTTTCTGCAGATTTTTAGCAATGTAAAGATGAGTTCAGGCTCTTTTTTCTGAGCCCACGCCGAAAAAATTTGTGTCATCAGAACCCGATCCTGATACCTAAAGTATGCAGCAGAAAATTGTTAACAACATTTAAAAATTGCTTCAAAATTAATTTTATCATTTCGAAATCTCTTCTTACGCAAAAATAAGTATTAATCCAAAATTCTGCTTCGTGGCAACGTTTCGTGATTTTCATGTCCTTAGAAATCTCGTTGAAACAGCAAATTTGTTATTTATACTCAACCGCTGGCAAAAATCTGCAATACTTACAATTCAGATTTTTTATTTAATATCATTGTACAGCTATTGCAGAAAGACATAAGTTCTGTTTTCCAGTAATTCTAAAAAGGGACTTTAAAGAGGAAACGATGATAGACAAGGAATATCGCACGTCTTCTTTATGTTACTAACATTGACCATGCAAAAGAAGGGTGGAAAATTTCTCCTCATATCTCATTAATAACAATTCAACTCTCTGTCAAACTAATTTTTAAATTATTGTAAAACACTTTAACACCAGAAAGGCCATGATGGGTCATTTTGACCGTTACCAAATAAATATATTTTGATTCGAACCAGTAATTTCTTTTAAATAATATTTTAAATATATACCAGACAGAAGTACGTTGAATAAACAAGTTAGTGGAAGATCGGGTAGCCCCGGACACTTGGATAGATTGCAAATAAAAAACAAATGAATGAAATTTCTGTCTTTATTTTATACTTAAAATAAAATTACGAACTTCTTTAATGATTTTAATTAAACATTGCTAATAATATCGAATTATTTAACGAAATGTACTGAAAATAGTTTGGCCTTATTTTTTTGGCGTCACAAGAAACGGCGGTTCAAGTTTTAAGAAATTTATACATTCTTGTTTTTCAAATGGCAAGTTTTTGTCTTCTCAATTTGTGAATAAATAAAATTTTTCCTTTGACCCGATCCCGATGACTGATATTAAAATCGAGCCCGGGCCCGTTTCAGACACTAGCTCAGGCTTTTTCAGACTCGAGCTTGGGATCGTTTCAGACCCAAGCTCGGGATCAGCCTGTCTTATTTCTACACTGCAAAAAATAATTGTTGATTTTACAGTATAAAACTGGCACCCAGCTGTCAGTATTATACCGTAAAATTAACAGTATTAAACAGTAAAATAAGCAGTAATACGCTGCCGTGCAAGCAGTAATACGCTACCGCGCATGCGCGGTAGCGTATTACTGCTTGCACGGCAGCGTATTACTGCTTATTTTACTGTTTAATACTGTTAATTTTACGGTATAATACTGGCAGCTGGGTGCCAGTTTTATACTGCAAAATCAACAATTATTTTTTGCAGTGTAATGTCTAGGCCGCACACGAAATATTTTCTATATGACACACTGAATAAATCATTCCTAGGACGCAAAGCACGTAAGATTAAAAAAATAATTATAAGTAAATTTTCGATTTAATTAACTGTGAATTGAAATGAAAAAGGAACACTAATAATGCAATCCCTATTTTTAAAGAAACGTGTTCTTGGAAAGTTACTGCTTATTTTTCATTTATTTCCTTATTTCTATCTAACCTCCCCCTCAGAGCACACTTTGTTTTTAATTTATATATATGATAGATATTCCTATTCGCAATTGATTAAAGACCTTTTTCTTGTTAGTTATTGAATTGAATTAATAAAAACACGTAATTCCAATTATGAATATCAAAGTGATTTTCTTCAAATTCGTTTAACAATACTTGATAATTAAACGGAAAATAATTTAAAGATATTCTCTTAATTGAAAAATTTCATCGAGAGGTATAATAATTAATTTCAAATTCTGAGAAAAATTTAATTAATTTTTATTGATTAAAGATGGATCGATAATCTCGAAAAAAAATTGATTGTCTGCAATGCATTCCGAAATTCATCCGAAGAAATTCTAGTTTAAATTACGTTTTCCTCTGTATGGTACAATAACTACTAAAGAAAGTTTTCTTCAAATATGAATTGAATTCGGTGTTTGTTTTCAAGCAAAACTTTTCCAAAATGTTTTCTGTCTGGTGGTAACTTAGGAAATTTTATGGCGTTAAAAGTAAACTTTTTAATTAATACTTGCTGAAGAACTAAAACTAACAAGGTTATTTATTCAATACTTTTGCAACAAATATTTCATTAAAAATTAGGATTAGAGTTTAAGCCCCTCAAAGTTAAGTTTCGCATGGTGCGAAATATTCAATGTTTAGCAGCTATACTCTTAAACTTTATTTTATTTATCCAAAATAAAATAATTTCAACACCATATTTTAGAAAGGATAACACAGCATTACAGAATATATTACTCATGTCTACAAACTTAATTTCCCCGTATGATAAAAAATATAATTTTAAATTTACAAAGAGTTAAAATTTAACTAATTATAATCTCAACTAAAGTTTTGGCTTATAGATTAAGTGGAAATTCAATTAATTTCATTTTGTCATCATTTATCTAATGAAATCTTAATAGAATTTTATAAGTGAGAAGTATGTTTTTAAACTTTTGAAAAAAAAAAAAAAACTAACTCCATGTCTCTTAGTTTGATACATTTTTGAGCCCATATTCAACTAGATTGGAATTCAATAAGTTCCATTTAAATTTTTTAAATTTCAAATCAATCGACTTTAGACAACCTCATTTTATTTAAATTCGTGTATTTTGTCATTATATCTTGATTTATAGCCTCAATCAGCACCGTGTCGAAAATATTCTTTAATGTGTCACAGGTTCTTCGTCCCTGACCTAAGGCAGCGCTACCTCTATATGAGCATGGCGAGATATGGGATATAAAATTTGACTACTTGAGACGATTTTGTATAAAAGCAAATTATCGGGCATCTTCGCGAGCCTGCCATTATAGACAAGCTATTGCTTGTTAACTTGTCTTACTCGATTAATCGAACAATCTATCATCTTTACTGCCTGAGAGGGAGTGCTCAGACTAGGAAACAAGTCTGTAGAGCATAGATGCCTATTACCGGTTCCCTTTATTGAGGTTTAAAAAAATATACAAAATCCTGCCGGTAAGCGCGACAGAGGGCGGAGTGGTGAACAATATATATGAATATAGGGATAACGGAAAGAATATTTGTAAAAAAAGATAATAGTACAAAATAATATCACTGCCGGAGAAGACAAAGTACCGACTCCTAATAGAGAGTAAATAAGAGGGAACCGGTTTCGCTGGCTCAGTGATAGATTAAAGTAGAAATATCACATAGAAAGTTAAAGTTATTTTTAAGCTTTGAGAGCAAAACCGGACGAGATAAAATATTAACCAGCCAACCTTTTGGTAGAACAAGACGACGGCGAACATGCCAGTGAGCTGTTAAAGACAATTATAGAACTAATGAGAGGCAAGAGCGACATCATCGCACTCACAAAGAGGACAAAGGGCTCTTTTAAACTTAAAGAGGATCACTGACCATAACCGGTAAAACTGAGTTGCTCCGCCAGGCGCCGGATGGCGCCCATCGGGCACGTCAACCGTCGCACCCAAGTCCTGAGGAACTTTTATCGCGCACGACCAGGAGGGTCCTCCTGCATGCGCTGCGACCAGTGGAAGCGCCATCACCTGTGCATCACTCCCATTGAACCCATGTGTTGACGACAAAGGTCGTTGCGATACGCGGTGGATCCCAAAATCAGAGGAAACTACCACGAAAACACCTGGTGAGATTCTGGAGTCCTTCGACGGCGTCGTAGCCGGAACATCATGTTAAGGAAAGCTATAATGGACTGAACAGGAGAAGATCCAAGGAAACTACTTGGACCACATCATAGATATAGCTACCCTTATCTGACTAGTCCCAGTGATCCTGCTGCTGCTTCATAAAATGAGCGCAACGATGTCGTTTGATGTGTGAGTGTGTACTGGAAGTGAAAAATCAACTGATGATCTTGAAGTTCCTTTCTTTGCCACTTGAATGCATATCCGCCGTTTCATTGCCTAATATCGCCAAGTTCTAGAACGTAGGTTTGCCATAGTTTGGACAAAAGCGTCTGTCTAAGCGCAGTCTGAACATACGTCCTATGCGTATGTCGCCACTCTCATATAGAGGCACCCTAGCAACACTCATTGTCCGGCATTGTTGGGCTGATCAAAACAAGAGTACTCTATTTACATGGCATATTTATTGTAAAACGAAAACAAAACAGAAATTTTATTCAAAGTATCTTTCTTGAGACATAGAAGCAAAATCATGAGTTTCTTTAGTACCATTATAAAAATAACTATTTCACAACTTTGAAGGGAAATGACAAATATACTGTGTGGTGATATTTTAAGAGATTAATGTAAAAAATTCACTTTTGCATAAATTTGCACTTTTGCATGAAATTTTTCATAAATTTGATGGAATTTTTTCTCGAAATCCATGCTGCTTAAAGATGAGAAAAATTTGTCTCTATAATCTGTATTAATAAAATCTTAATTTAGAGATTTTATGAAACAAATTTATATAATGATTATATAAAACGGTTTTATGAAAGGAATTTTTGCAAACTGTTTTGAAACACTAAAATGTGGGGTTTGTAGTACGCTGACAGTAATGTATTATTTTTTTTTTTTACTGTTACAGTAGCCCATTGCATGTTTTTTTTTTTTTTTTTTTTTTTTTTTTTTTGAAGCGGGTGTATCTAGCATTTATATTTATTTTATAGGGCCGCACAAAGCTATTCGATCACAGTACTGTCTATGGACGTTTAATTATTTAAAATTAATTTTAGTGCCATTATGTTATTCGAAACTCTACTAAATTTGTGGTTTTTACGGAGACTTATTGTGGCATGTTCTCGTTTGAATTTATGGAGTGTAACATATATAGTTCTTTTACAGAAGAACACGATAGAAGTCAGATGCATTACACTTTCTTTGCAATAACGATTGGAAGAGCTTTTTTCAGTGACATTTGTTTAACTTATATTGCTTCATATATCACTATGTGAACAACATATCTTTAAATAACATTTCAAACGCATTTAAAACTCACTTCCCATGAACGAATTTCGTTCCAATCTTTAGGATAAGCTTCCACCATTATCAAATTTATGTATAGATAAAACTTTTCCCGTTACATTTTTTTATGCTGGCAGCGCCTTTGGTGAGAAATTGCATAATTAAAATTTTAAAATGGATCTTTATTTTAGGTTTTCTCATGCGGCAACCATACTCCAAGCTAAAATTATATAGGATAATTTAAACTCAACTTTCTTTTACGCCGATAACGCCCCTTGCGAAAAATAGATTAACTAAATTTAAATAAAAGTGTTTTTTTTTTTTTTTTTTTTTATGACGACCATACTCAAGATGAAATAGGTATTTCAGACACAATATCATTTTATTTTACGTTTATAGAGCCCCTGAGAGGAAATAGGGTGGTCAAATTTAAGTAAAATTGATTTTTTATGTTTCACTGTATGACAGCTATACTGAAGATAAAAATAGGTAGCACAGATTCAACACGCTTTTCTTTTGCATTTATAGCATCCCCATGGCAGGAAATAGGCTAACTAAATTTATTTAAATAAATCTTCAGACTAAGATTCTGCCACGGTCAAATTTATCTTTTGATAAAACTTTTACATGATAGCTTTTTTACCCTGGTAGCGCCCCTGGTGTAAAATTGAATAACTAAAATGTTAAATTGGATATTATATGTTGTCTCATATGTCAATCTTACTACAGGTTAAAATTAGGTAAGACAGATTCAACTTAACTTCATTTTATGGTGATAAAATTTACTAACGAGAAAAATATGAACCAAATTTAAATAAAATTGATTTTTTTATGTTTGACTGTATGACAGCCGAACACTACATAAAAATAGGTATTACTGATTTAACAATCTTCTTTTGTGCTTGACCGTTGGCAGAAAATGAACTAACTGTATATAAAATTGATTTTTTTTTTTTTTATGTTTTACAGTTTGACGATAGTCGTGGTGATTCCTTTGATTTTAAACTCATTTTTAATGCAAACAAAATTATTATTAGGTATATGTAAATATTATTATGACATATTTTCTTAGAAATCGGTAAATGGATTAAGTATTTAAACAATTTTCAAACCATTTTGCAACGGATTCTATAGGAAAAATCTCCAAGCAAGCGTGAAGGAGTATAAATGATACATATTTAGCAATGTAGCATTACATGTTCAGAGGTAACATCTCGAGTTTCGAAACGAGAGATCCAGGGCTCGAATCCAGCTGATTCAATATGGCAGAAATTTACTAGGCTGCAAAGTTTTTCATAAAATCTTCGTAAAGTCAAGTTAGACACTTCAGATATTTTTTTTTGTTTTTTTTTTGTTTACACTGTTATCAAAATGTTATTTTTTTAAATTTATGTTCAGAAATAAAAACCACCTGGAAATGTTCTAATTATTAAGGAAAGCTTCATGGCAATTTCAATAAAATAATAATTTTGGTTTTTCAATTTTCCTACTAAATTATTTTTTTATTTGACTAACTATTTCAGTAGCGGCTAAGCATTTTCTAACTAAACCATAAACAAAAATTCCCATATGAGTAACAATCGATAACTCTCTTAAACAAATCAGTGAAAACAGTTTTATTTCAAAATATCCCCAAGATAAAGCGAAACGAGCTCATTTAATCAGACCTTCGCTCCAATGCCTTGCAGCATTTGAAAGCTTAATTTCACCGAGGAAAATTAATCAGAGAAGACCCTCCAGCCCAGAGACATTCATGTACCAACTGAGATTGCAAGCTTAATTTCAGGGATATAATGTGCCGCAAGTGAGATTAATTGTTATTTCTCTCTACCTCTATAGAGTAGCAACTTTAAGACACACAGATCCGATATGTATTTATGGTTCAAGGAGCTGAAAACCGAAGTTATATAACTAACTCGTAACAGTAATGTAATTAATGTTCTTTTTGTTTGGCTTCGTATGAGCGTTGTTCAAAATGTGAAGATATTATGGGAAGGGAATGAACTAAAGACATATCATCTCGGTCTTGCAGTCTTTGTCTCTAATTTAAATATCTCTTAATCTTTACTAACTACAAAAGTACACTATCGCTGAAATATTTTAGCTACCTAGTGATATAAGAAAAAGTTATGCATGAAAAGTTCTGAAACTTTGCATAAATTATTATTTTTTCATACTGTTTTTTCATACATTTTTCAATGTCATATGTTGAACTGGTTGTTTTATTTACGATGGGTCTTAGTTTATACGGAGTCTTGTAATCTTTAAGTTTACCAAAAATCATCGGAGTGTTCGGTGTGAAATTACGTTTAATTGGTTTCTCTTCGGTTGGCCAGTTTTAATAACAAAATATATAAACAGAATAAAGGAGTCCTTATGGGATCCCTAATCTCTAATGCGATCACAGATTGGAGACTACGAAACCTCGAAGCAATAATCCTAAATGAATATGAAAGAAATCAGGATATGACTCAGATACGTGGATGACGTATTTATTATCACAATAAGCGCAGTAACATAGAAAACCTGCTTAAAGAAAGTAAATTTTTATGACAAGAATATTCAGTTTACCATAAAAGAAGAAATAAATCATTCGATCAACTACCTAGATGTAAAGATAACCCATGAAACAGCTAAAATAAACAGTACAGTATATAGGAAACCTACAGCGAACCGAAACATAATTTCATAGAACGCCAATACTCCGTTAACCATACAGATTAGCAGCCCTGAATACATATATAAACAGAGCCCGACATGTTTGCTCAACTAAAAAACACATTGAAAGAAGAACAAAAATCATAGAAAATATAGGTTTAAACGGAAAGCATCTAAGAAAAACAATACTGAAATTGATCTAAGAGCGAAAGAAAGAATTGATCGTATACAACTAGCACAGAAGAATCTTACATACACATACACATCCCCCATTCCATACACAGGGGGTTTCTACGATCATGGGACGGGACAGATTTGGAGGGCTGGTGCAGCTGGATAAAACAAACATGTTTTGATAGGAATGTATGGTCGGAAATGACACGTTGAGGCACGAACACAAAAAATTGGACTTGAAAAGAAAAGCATTATTTATTTACAACATCATCACAAAGTGTTTATTTTCAGCAATGCTTACAATAAATTATTTATTTCATCATCTGTTTGTTATTTTGTTTATTTTATCGTCTGCGCTTCTTCAATTGTAGATTTGAGATTTATTTCATCATCTGTTTGTTATTTTATTTATTTTATCGTCTGTGCTTCTTCAATTGTAGATTTGAGATTTGTTTCATCACCTGTTTTTTATTAGTTGCGTTCGTAATTATATAAATACGTAGCACCTATAGTCGTCGGTTGGTCCGTCTGTCTGTCCGTCTGTCTGTCCGTCTGTCTGTCCGTCTGTCTGTCCGTCTGTCTGTCTGTCTGTCCGTCTGTCTGTCTGTCTGTCCGTCTGTCCGTCCGTCCGCATATAACAACGCAAAAACTACCCAACCGAATGGTTTGCAATTTAAAATATATTATCTTTGCCGAATTTTGTCGAGACATTTCAAATTTTATTAAAATCGAATCAAAACTTTAGGAGATATTAATAAAAATATTTATTAAGAAATTTGAATTTTTTTTTAAATCGGTGCTTTTTTGTTATAGGAGCTTCTGAAGTTTAATCGTCAAGCGACCAAGATACTTATTTTATTACAGAAATTAATCTGCAGACGATATAATTCATTTCACAGAATTAAAAATCCGAAAAGATTTGAATATTTATGCGACTAGCTATAGTACGAACGCACCTCATTTGTCACGTTTGATGTACAATTTCCAACTTGTTTTATTTATTTTAACGTCTGGGCTTTTTTAATTGTAGATTTTGAGCTCATGATTTAATGTTTTTTTTTTTTTTTTTTTTTTTTTTTTTTTTGTGGCAACTCTTGCACACGTTCGACGCTACTAAACATGTATTACTGTTGGTGGTCGCAATTTTGAACATTTATTGTAAGCATTGCTGCAAATAAACACTTTGTGATGATGTTGTAAATAAACAATGCTTTTCTTTCCATGTCCTATTTTTGTGTTCATGCCTCAACGCATTACTTCCGACCATACATTCCTATACAAAACATGTTTGTTTTAGTCAGCTGCACCACCCCTCCAAGTTTGTCCCATGATCGTAGAATCGTAGTACGGTATGTAGTACGTAGATCGTAGTACGGTATGCCCTGTATAAATAGTATATCTTTGAAAATAAAGCGTGAATTAAAGAAATTAGGAAAACAAGTCCCAATAAACCCCAATCCAACACTCTTCATATCCTTGTTTATTTAGAATTAAACGCATGATATTTTCTGTCAATAACTATTGGGGAATGTAGCGTAAAATCGGATACCTAATTATTATTTGTTTCTTGAAGCCAGAATCCAACAGAATTCTGAAGTTCTGCATACGTACTATGCACTTGTCTTTGTATAAAAATATCCTTCTAAACATACAATTTATTCATCATATTTTTATTTTATAAATGCTTTCTAGAAAAAGTCAAAACGGCCACGGTCTACGGATGTATTAATTTTACAGATGAAATGAAAGATTACATGGAATTACATAGAAGTGAAAGAGTTTAGTCATTCTTTTTTAAATGGAACAAAATATTTTATTTTAGAACTATATTTAAGGAACATTACTAACAATATTTCAATTGGGAGTCTAATGATATGATATTTAAAGACAAAAAGATGATTATCTTTATTAAAATTTGAGAATTTCAGCAAAGAAGTTCAACTCTTTGTTAGCTTTAAAAAACAGCATGATCGCTCTTATCTATTTAGCTTTTACTGCATTTTTCCAAGCATTATTTACCGGCTCATTAAGCATTGTTTTCCAATATCCAGTTTTATTTCACATAGGTTATTTGGTTTTACTCTAAGACAATGAAAATCGGGAAGCAAACCATAAAAAAATACACCTCTAAATTGTAATAACAGTTTCATTGAGGGAAATAGATCCTGATTAAATATGCTATACACAAATAATATGTATAGTTACGATAACTTTAAATTTGCTCATATTTAAAATTTTATTAAACTAGCAAACATTAACAAAAAAAAATATTTATATAAAAATTTTCTTTGCAGAAATCACACAAACACCAGTATGGATATATAATAATAGTCACTTTTTTTTACCTGCATTTCAAACATTACTTGCTATAGGGCTGCTCAAATTGAGTCAAAACTGGAAAATCCGTTTTCACCTGGCCATACGGTTTTACGCTATTTTCCCTTACTTCAAACTTAGAATAAAAAATATGTACTAAAGAAAACAAGAAGGAAAAAAACATGCGTCAACCATACACTATGAAACACTTTCCAACACATTCAGAATACTGTAACAAAACTTACGGTGAAATATGATATATAAGTAAACAATTTAGAAGATGCATAACACATATGAAAACCCAATTTCAGCATTTACCATCTATAATCAGTAAAGTATCCATAATCTTATGTGCAGCCCTGTATATGACTTATATATTTGTATATCTTACTACACAGTATGCTAAAATTTAGTTCAGTTAGGAAACGCATAACACAGTTGAACTTATCACTTTACAGTTGAACTTAATCACTTCAGCAATTTTCGTCAGTAAACAGAAATGTACACAGATTATATTGTGCAGCCTTGTATAATGATCTATACCATCAAGTAATATGAAAAACATTAGTTAAATTTAACAAGTTCGAAATTTTCATTAAACGTGACAAATGAGGTGCGTTCGTTTCGGGCTATAACTAGTTTTACAATGTAAAAAAATCCTCATTGTTATTTCAGTGAAACAAATTATATCGTCTGCTATGAGCGAAATGAGAATGCCTTTTTTTTCCTTATTACGTATCCCATGTTTACAGATGCGATTTTTCTTTTCGACACCAGACAGCGCCGTAAAATTCACCATGGAGATCTTGTTTTACGAATGATTACCTCCATGGTTTAATATTTCTATGACTCACGATGAATGAATCTTTTGTTTATTTACTTTAATGGATTGAGATATTCGGCTGTTAACCTAATTTTCACTGAAGTTATCTGAGAATTAATCCTTTTTTTAATCTAACTTATCTCTCAAGAAAACAATTTTTTGAACAATCTTTCTAAAAATGTAACTTTTATGCAACTTTATTAAAAAAATAATTTTGAATAAAAATGGCCGCTTGGCATATGGAAAAAGATGTGGTTATCCCGTATTTGTTTTCCTCAGTCACGTGACTTGCGCTTTTAATATATAGATCACGTATAATAGGATTTAATAGAATAAAGAAAACTTTTATTAATATATTTTTAAGTTTTGATTCGATTTTCATAAAATTTGAAATGACTCGACAAGATTCTGCAACGATTACATATATTAAATTTCAAACCATTCGGTTGGGTAGTTTTTGCGCTGTTATATGCGGACCGACAGACGGGTGGACCAGACGATGACTATAGGTGCTAGGTATTTATATAATTACGAACGCACTTAAAAACGCATACCAAAACTGAAGACGTATTTCCAGTAAGTATCGCTCATAGACAATACTGTAACCGAATTATTTTGTGTATCACTATAAATGAACTGTAAGTACTATGCACACCATATTCTACATTTAGTATCTTGATCATTTCACTATAGACGAACTAAATTTTGCAATTGCAAAAGCAAAAGTCAGGAAGAGTCCTGGACCGGATAAAATTCAAACAGAATTCTTGAAACACTTGGGACCAAAAGCACTACAACTAGTCTTAAAACTGTTTAATCTATCCTGGGAAACTTCTTGTCCAGCAGAGTGGAAAAAAGCTATTATAATCCCCATTTTAAAGAAAAATAAACCACCTGAACAACTTTCCAGTTATCGACCTATTTGTCTAACTAGTATATTGTCAAAGATCATGGAAAGAATGGTAAATGAAAGACTTATGTACTTCCTAGAACTTCATGAAATAATTGATGACGCACAGGCAGGCTTCAGAAAACACCAATCTACTAACCAACAAGTTACAAGATTGGCACAGGAAATTAAAGATGCGATGGATAACAGCGAGACCGTTGTCGCTGTTTTCGTTGATTTCAAGGCGGCATACGACTATATCTGGAGAGCTAGATTACATTATAAGCTCCATAACATTGGAATTAAAGGAAATATGTTGAATTGGATCCGTAGTTGTACTACACAAAGGTTTTGTTCTGTTCGATATGGAAACCAAACTTCAAAATATAGGCAGACTCATCGCGGACTCCAACAGGGAGGAGTTACTAGTACATCGCTTTTTAATGTTTACATTAACGATCTTCCTCAAGAGCTAAAAAGAATCGCAGGAATTAATTGTGCGATGTATGCAGATGATTTAGTTATCTGGACCTCCGGAAAACATAGAAAAAGAGATGAATTGATTAGCAGAATTAACAATGCAATGATGGTACTGGCCGATTGGTGTAATTTAAATGAAATGCAAGTAAACATTGAGAAAACTGAATACCAAACTTTTACACTAAGCCATCAAGAAACGGAAATGACCATAAAGTATATGGGCATACCTATTAGGGAAACTAATGCCAGTACATACCTAGGAGTAACATTTGATAAAAGACTATCATGGAAACACCATATTGCAAATATTTCAGAAAAGGCCATTAAGAGATTTTCAATTCTCAAAAGATTAGCAGGAGTGATGTGGGGCTGCTGTAGAGACACCCTTAATACTACGTATAATATGTATATTAAGCCTTTGATAACGTATTGCTGTGAGCCACTGATAACATGCTCAGGGCTTTATATCGAAAAACTCGAAAGAGTTCAGAATCAAGCTTTAAGACTGATAACCGGTGCGATTAAAACCACACCGATCCAGGCAATGCTGTGTTTGACGGATAATAAGCCTATTGAGGAGATTGTCATAGAAAAGGCACTAATTTTATTTGAGAAACTTATTAGACTGCCTTCAAATAATTACTGGAGAGAATATAATACTGAACAATTAAGAAAGTTAAAAACTCAGCAGGGATTCATGCAGAAAGTGACTGAGTATCGCCTTGCACTAGAAATTCCTAGTAATCCTGAAAAGCTGCTTCCAATGTTGAACCCGACAGAGTTACCTTGTATACGAGGTAATACCGATTTGCTGTATCCAATTAGGAAAAAGGATGCTGGGGATAAAGAGTTACATGCATATGCAATGGAAACTATTTATACTAGGTGCCCCATAAAAGAATGGCTCCACGTTTATACGGACGGCTCCAGACTCTCTTTGGAAGAGAATGCGGGTGCTGGAATCTACTCGGAACTCTTCGCATTTTATGCATCCTTGGGAACAAACACAACACCGTTCGATGGAGAGGTGCAGGCTATCTGTATTGCCACACAACAGCTAATTATACGAGATAATGATTTCAAAAAAGCAGTTATTTTATCGGATTCAATCTCTGCTATTCAAGCAATAACTTCCTTTAAGATTCCCGACTCAAGAAGAATTGAGGACTGCAGGAAAAATTTTAAGCAACTAAAAGAGAGTGGGAAGGAAGTGGAACTACAATGGATCCCGGCCCATTGTGGAATATACGGGAATGAAGCGGCTGACCAACTAGCCAAAAAAGGAACTAAAATAATACAAACACCAAGCAATGAAATACCTTTCAATTCAATATCAAGAATTATAAAGAGAAAAATGGACTCTCAATATGAAAGGAGAAAACTAAGTGAAATCGAAAATAAAGAATGGAAAAATGCAATATCTCATGTCCCTGCAGCACCTAGAAGAACAAGTGTTGCCTTATTTAGACTTGCCACGGGACACGATTGTCTGCCTAGTTACCTTTTCAGATTTGGTAATCTTGAAAGTCCAAATTGCCCTATTTGTGGAGAGGATGTAATCTTGAATGCACAGCATTTACCACTGTGCCCCGCACTATCAAGTAACAGTATATCTGGCAGATATTGGGAGGCCAGGGAACTAATGAGGACCTCAGAGCATCAGCCTATTTGATTGTATTCCCTGTTTACAGTTGCCTTTTTGTTTTCTCTAAAGTCTCTATATGTCACCCTTGTTTCATTTGTTGTTCCGTTTATTCTTCAATTGTTTTGGTGGCATATAATAGTGTATAGATGTTTGTCTAAGTGCTATTGCTTTAAAAAAAAAAAAAAAAAAAAAAAAAAAAAAAAAAAAAAAAAAACATTTAGTATCTTGTAGTGCACTTCATTGATGTATATCCATTTCAATATATTTGAAATAGTGTAACATCATTAAAATGAACTGCAAATTACTTTCCCCATAGACGGTAATACAACGGAATTATTTTGAGTGTGCCTGTAAACGAACACTAAATACCACACACAGTCATACTGAACATGTCATAGTAAGCCTCAATAACATGTATCAATTTCATGGCAATCCGAGTATATTTACGTGAGTTAGAGGATGGACAGACATGCAGATAAACCGAAGTCATAAACACTTTTCAATTATGTTGGAAAGCGTTAAAAAAGTAAATATTTTTCTTGTTAATTGTATTGCAGTTTAATTAACCCCTTGGGGACGAGCGACACGTATACGTGACGCATAAGATGCTCAGAATCCTCGATTATTTCCACCAGTTATTTTTTAGTGTAAGCTTTGCCTTATTTAATGGTAGCATTTCTACGATTCAATTAGGCGAAAATTTCTTTTTAAAAAACCGGTGATAAAAGATTAAAATATCCGTAAAGGACGCTCGTCGCGAAGGTTCAGTTTACGTTACAAAGTTTTTAAATAACCATAAAAATATTACAAAATCAGAAATAGATAAAACACTGGTGTGTTTTTCAGTAAGAAGAATGATTTTTGAAATCAAGGAAAAAACAAAGTGGTTTTTATTAGCTCACAGGCTATCAAAGCCTGAGAGCTTATGTGCCCGCCGGTTCTGTATGTATGTATGTATGTATGTATGTATGTACGTATGTACGTACGTAACGCGATAACTCTTCATAGAAATATCCGATTTCCTTCAAATTTTGTTTATAGGTTGACTGTGTTAAGGCGCTTCCCTGATTAGTTTTCGGGATTGATTGGTTAAATATAAAGGGGGGAACAGGGGGGGGGCTAATACCCCCCTAATTTATATAAATGGGTTTTAATACAGAATTATTCCGTTTTCCTTCAAATTTTGTTTATAGGTTGACTGTGTTAAGGCGCTTCCCTGATTAGTTTTCGGGATTGATTGGTTAAATATAAAGGGGGGGAACAGGGGGGCTAATCCCCCTCCCTAATTTATATAAATAGGGTTTTAATACAGAATTATTCCGTTTTCCTTCAAATTTTGTTTATAGGTTGACTGTGTTAAGGCGCTTCCCTGATTAGTTTTCGGGATTGATTGGTTAAATATAAAGGGGGGAACAGGGGGGGGCTAATCCCCCCCTAATTTATATAAATGGGGTTTTAATACAGAATTATTCCGTTTTCCTTCAAATTTTGTTTATAGGTTCACTGCGTTAAGGCGCTTCCCTGATTAGTTTTTGGGATTGATTGGTTAAGTATAAAGGGGGGGGGACGGGGGGGCTAGTCCCCCCTTAATTTATATAAATGGGTTTTCCCTGCAGAATTATTCCTTTTTCCTTCAAATTTTGTTTATAGGTTCACTGTGTTAAGGCGCTTCCTTGATTAGTTTTCGGGATTGATTGGTTGAGTATAAAGGAGGGGAACGGGGGGTTAATCCCCCCCCCCTTAATTTATATAAATGGGTTTTTCATGCAGAATTATCTCATTTGCTTCAAAATTTGTTTATAAGTTCACTGGGTTAAGACGCTTCCCTGATTAGTTTTCGGGATTGACTGATTAAGTATAAAAGGGGGGAACGGGGGGGGGCTAATCCCCCCTTAATTTATATAAATAGGTTTTTCATGCAGAATTATCCCATTTACTTCAAAATTTGCTTATAGGTTCATTGGGTTAAGACGCTTCCCTGATTAGTTTTTGGGATTGACTGATTAAGTATAAAAGGGGGGAACTGGGGGGATAATCCCCCCCCCTTAATTTATATAAATGGGTTTTTCATGCAGAATTATCCCATTTGCTTTAAAATTTGTTTATAGGTTCATTGGGTTAAGACGCTTCCCTGATTAGTTTTTGGGATTGACTGATTAAGTATAAAAGGGGGGAACTGGGGAGCTAATCTCCCCCTTAATTTATATAAATGGGTTTTTCATGCAGAATTATCCATTTACTTCAAAATTTGTTTATAGGTTCATTGGGTTAAGACGCTTCCCTGATTAGTTTTTGGGATTGACTGATTAAGTATAAAAGGGGGGAACTGGGGGGCTAATCCCCCCTTAATTTATATAAATGGGTTTTTCATAAAGAATTATCGCATTTGCTTCAAAATTTGTTTATAGGTTCATTGGGTTAAGACGCTTCCCTGATTAGTTTTCGGGATTGATTGGTTAAGTATAAAGGGGGGGCGGGGGAACGGGGGGTGCTAAACCCCCCCTTAATTTATATAAATGGGTTTTTCATGCAGAATTATCCCATTTGCTTCAAAATTTGTATATAGGTTCATTGTGATAATGCGCTTCTCTGAATAGTTTTGGGGGTTCATTGGTTAAGTATAAAGGGGGAAGGGGGGGGGCTAATCCCCCTTAATTTAGATAAATGGGTTTTTCATGCAGCATTATCCGATTTTCTTCAAATTTTGTATTTATATATTCATTGTAATAAGAGGCTTCCCTGATTAGTTTTTGTTGGGATTTATTGGTTAAGTATAAAGGGGGAGGGGGATGGGGGGCTAATCCCCCCCTTAATTTATATAAATGGGTTTTTCCTGCAGAATTATTCCGTTTTCCTTCAAATTTTGTTTATAGGTTCTCTGGGTTAAGACGCTTCCCTGATTCGTTTTCGGGATTGATTGGTTAAGTATAAAGGGGGGACGGGGCCCAATCCCCCTTAATTTATATAAATGGGTTTTTCAAGCAGAATTATCCGATTTTCTTCAAATTTTGTATATAGGTTCATTGTGATAATGCGCTTCTCTGAATAGTTTTGGGGGTTCATTGGTTAAGTATAAAGGGGGAAGGCTAATCCCCCTTAATTTAGATAAATGGGTTTTTCATGCAGCATTATCCGATTTTCTTCAAATTTTGTATATATATATTCATTGTAATGAGAGGCTTCCCTGATTAGTTTAAGGGGTTCATTAGTTAACTATGAGGGGGTAACGGGGGGATAACCCCCCTTAATATATTGTCGATTTCTGTATTTTTCAAGGAGCTTATTTCAAATTCTTTGAAATACGAGTATAATACACAATTAGTGTGAATAGCCTGTGAGCTCAATGCCCTCAGTTTAACTGGGCAGTTTTCTTTTTATTATTATTATTATTCAATTTTTACAAATAATTGCCAAGTTGAAAAGCACGGTTTTAATTTCTCCATTTGTTTGGTTGTCCGTATTCTAACTTTTGTTAAAACTCTTTATTTGACAGAGTGATTTGATTCATTATTTAGTACGGCTGTAAAATATTCCACTTGAAATATAATAGATCCTGTTGATTTTGTTTTAACATATTTATTTGTCTTTTATTTTTTTAATTATTTTTTTGTTTGTATCATCGTTATCGACAATTATTTACTGAATAAATTTTATTAATGTTTTTTTAGATCAACTTTAATATAGTTTAACATATTTCTATAATAATAAGGAAATAAGTTTGTGTATCTGTGTGTCTGTTGGCAGTGTTTTCAAGAGTCCGCTGCAAGCAGAGTTACAAGATTTGACAGGAAAGTGAGGAAGATTTGGCTGTATCTGTAGTCATGCACCTCGAAGTCGGATTTTAGATTTTTTATTAGATTTTTTTATTTAAATTTTTTATTCATTTTTTATCATTTTTACACGTTTTGCCGCGATTTTTTTACCTTGTGCCTAATGGCTGATGGAAGGTTAAATGTGTTTTAAAGAAGTTGTGCTGTATTATTGTGCCTAGTTTCAAAATGCAAATTAAGGCTGAATAAAATCATGTAATGTATTTGTAAGGTTGGAAAACGCATTTTAATTACGTTTAACATTTGTAATTTTACTCTTATCGTATGTTAGATTAATATATATATATATATATATCAAAGAATATTCCGAAAGCAGATTTTTTTTTCAACTGTTATCGAAACATTGTTACTTAGTGTTTTCATGCTCAAAAATAAAAATCCTCTGAAAACGTTGTAATTATATATATATGTATATAAAGGTTTATATCAGCTTCAATAGAATAAAAAGTTTAATTTCTTATTTTTCCTCTAAATTATTCATTTTATTTTATTTTATCAAAAGCGATGATTTAATTAGGGGTTGGTATTTTCTAACTAACACATGAAGAGAAATCACGATATTTAACAATATTAAACAATTCAGTAAAAGCAGTTTCATTTGAAAATATCCCCAAAATAAAGCGAAACGAGTTCATTTAATCAGACCTCTGTTCCAATGCCTTGCAACATTCAAAAGCTTAATTTCTGCGAGGAAAATCAATCAAATAAGACCCTCTCGTGTCCAGAAACATTCATGTAACCAGTTGAGACTTCAGCTTAATTTCAAGAATGTGCATGTACCGCGGGCAAGATTAATTGTTATTTCTCTCTGCCTCTTCTGAAGTGGCACCTCTAAGACCCGCAGATTCGATATATGCAGTTATGGTTCAAGGAGCTGAAAACCGAAGATATATATCCAACCCGTGACAGTAATGTAATTAATATTCTCTTCGTTTGCCTTCGGATGAGCTTGGTTCTGAGTGCATAGATATTATGGGGAGTGAATTAACTAAAGACATATCGTCTCTCTCTATATATGTTTATCTTCAATTTAAATATCTCTTAATTTTGACTCACTACAAAAATATACTACTGCTGAAAGTATTTAGCCAGTTAGTGATACAGGAAAAAGTCATACATGAAATATTGTGTAACACTTCCTAATTTTTTGAAATATAATTACTGGGGAAAAAGATTTACTCGCCTGATTCTAAATCAACGAAATTATGAATGGTAATATGGTTGACAACTTTACTGATATCACCACAGAAACTAATACAATAGACACAACAGCGCTTTTTTGGATCATATAAAATTAATTCTTGATCAGGTGTAAAACCAACATATGCTTGAAAGCAAGTACATTAGTCACTTCATTGATGATGGTTCAATTTTATATATGACACGCACTGACCTTCAAAAATGTGCTCTTTTTGCACCTGATGAAGAAGAAATTTTATAGATCTGAAACAGCGAGGCTGCTCCTATTGTATTATTTTTATGGTGATATCAAGAGAGTTTCCCCACTTTATTTACCTATTACCAGATCTAGGTGCTTTTTTACTACTTATGAATTATAATGTTAAAATCCATGCTGTTTGGGAAATATTCAGCAATTGCCACAAAAAGTAAAAATTACAGAATAAATATACAAATTGATAGTAGCAAGATTCTATACTAATCTGATAACAACGTTATCTGAAAAATAAATTATAGCCATTCTGCTAGCCAATTTTTTTGAGGAATAATAGTTAAATTAAAAATTGGTAAAAAAAATGTGTATTCTTATGTTATAATTCACGTTCGTGTTTTTTTTTTTTTTTTTTTTTTTTTTTTTTTTATCAAACACTGTGTATTCTTTCCTCTAAATAATTATAATTCAGATTTTCTCTCAAAATTTCTTAACTTTTAATACATAACTTTTTCGTGAAGTGGTCGAATGCATTTGAACAATAGTGTAAAGGAAATTTTTAAAATAAAAAGTGTATCTGCAATAAAATTATTTAGATTAAACTGACTAATTGAAGAACATTGACAATTTTAAAATAATTAATTTTGTGTTAATTAATCCTATTTCCGGTCTGTTGGCTGAATTTAAACTCAGACCGATGGAGGAATTTATTTTTAAAAGTTTGAATTTAACACCAGAAGTTTGGCTAAGATACGTGGACGATATCTTTATCACATGGAATCATGGAAAGCATCCTATTTCCGGTCTGTTGGCTGAATTTAAACTCAGACCGATGGAGGAATTTATTTTTAAAAGTTTGAATTTAACACCAGAAGTTTGGCTAAGATACGTGGACGATATCTTTATCACATGGAATCATGGAAAGCAAGAACTCCTATCTTTCCTCTCAAAAATAAACGAAATAGATGAAAATATTAAGTTTACGTTGGAAATAGAAGAAAATTCATCACTGCCGTTCCTGGATATTCAATTAATTAAAGATGACAACAACCTAAAACGTAAAGTCTATCGTAAACCGATGAGAAGTAACACAATAATCCCATTTAATGCCTCTACAACTTTCACTTATAAGATTGCTGCCTTCAATTCATTCATCAAGCGTGCTTTTCTGGTTTGTTCAAGTGAATTCATCCAAGATGAACTTAATTTTATCAGAGATATCGCCATTGACCATGGTTTCCCCGCTCATCACGTACAGAAAATTATAGAAAAATTCAATGGCCATTTAATTCAGCATCCTGTCCCTAGCAATAATAAACCAAACTATCGTAAATTCCAATATATACCTATTATATTTGAAAGGATTAAAAGGGCCCTCCGTAAATACAATATCCATCTTATTGCTGTCCCTCCCAGAAAATTGGTTGACTTAGTTTCATGTAAATTAGATCCTATCCCCCCTGATCAATTCGCAGGTGTTTATGAAATCCCCATTAGCTTAAATAATAATAGTATAATTTTTTACATTGGTATGACTAAAAGAAAGTTTTTGGAAAGGTTAAAAGAGCATAAAAACGACATACTATTTGGAAAGTTATCCACTGCACTCTCCCGGTTTTACGCTAAAAATAATGATACTGTAATTAATTTCGATAAAGCAAGAATTATCCATAGGTTCAATAACCCATTTAAAGCCGCCATTAGGGAATCATTGGAAATTAAAATTAGAAAAGATTGTATTTGTAATGATAACTTTTCTTTCAACATACCTAGTTTATGGGATACATTTTTAACCCCTTGTTAATTCCTTGTTTTGTTTTTCGCTCTTTGGCAACAGAGAGCGCCCGCTTACTTTATTTAAATTTTTCCATACTGTTGATTTCAATTTTCTCGTGTCGAAAATTAAAAGATCAGTAGTCGTTTGTGTTGTTCCTCTTCCCCGATGATGGCTTTAAGTTTAAAGCCGAAACATGTAGGATTTTAGCTCTTTTATGAGTTTAAAACAATTTTTACACTGATTTTAGCAACTAATAAGCACAATTTGTGCAATTTGTGTTTTTAAAATACTAGTTAACAGTGTAGTGTCCAAATGGATTCAATTGTAATTAATTTTGGTTATAAAAAAAATTATTTAAATAAATAAAAATCATTTAATAAAAAAAATAATTACTATTTTTGGAATTTGTGTGTAACGGTATCTTTTGTTTTAAAATTAGAAATATTTACTATTTCAAAAAACATATTTTCTAACGACCTTTTTAATATTTTTCGTTTGTTCTGCAGTTTTAAACTGCGATTCCCATTGCCCGGATGGAAAAAAAAATTAAAAACTTATAAAAAATTCTTTTTTTTCCCTTTTCTTTCTTTCTTTTCTTTTTTTTTTCTTTTTTTTTTTTTTTTTTTTTTTTTTTTTTTTTTTTGCTGTCAAAGGTACCTTTCTTTTAAAAAATTATGAATACATACTATTAAAAAAAAATTATGGAAGTATTTATTGAACAGCAAAATTCGTGTATTTCCCCGATATTTCAAGTTTGAACCACTCATAAAAACAATACAAATTCAATCTGCCTCTATATCAGCTCGATATAGTAAATTTTGTCTCCTTTTCGGAAAATTTTATTTAGAATTCGTACAGCAATATTTTAATTTTTCGCGATGTCTTTTTTAATCTCCATTTCACCGAAAATGATAAATTTTTATTTATTTTTTATTATTATTTTTTTTTTGTTATCTGATATCTATTTGATACCTTGCCCATCCAGTTTTATATTTTTACCCTATATGGAGCAGACATTCGGAAATCTATTAACAAACAAATATATATATATATATATTAATAATTTTAAATTTATTTGAATTATTAAAAACTTTAAAAAAAGATAAATTTCTGACGAACAAATTATGTTCCGAGAAAGGAGACGGCAATCCTTTGTAAGTAGGAGATCAGTGATAAACCCATGTGTCTTTACGGTAATTGAAATTTTCCGGTTAATTTCCTTAATTTTCTTTTTTTTTCCCCGAAGACAATTTTAATTGCTTATCTTCATAAAGTTAAATTATTAATTAAACTAGCGTAGACTAATGTAGTGTGATCACTAACTAGATATCAAGATATATTTAATGTAATCGCAGAAAACGGTAAGGTTGTTTTGGCAATGTTGAATTCAGGGTGGGGGATGGACACCCCTCCCTCCCTCTCCCTTCCGGAGCATCGAAATAAACTCGTGTAAAACTTAGAAGTATCGTAAGATTTGTGATTTTTATGATTAAAATTGGTCTAGAAGCGCAATTGCTCCCACTGAACTCCACAGAGCCTCCCATCCCCCCAGCACCACCAGTATCCCAAAGCTGAAAAAATCCCTCCCGGTAAAATGTCTGAAATCAATACTGATTTTAGGCATAATTAAGGTTATTATCTCGGGACCGAGCAACACCGGACTATTAGAAAAGCTAATTGAAAACCATTCTTTCCTTCGAAATTTGATATCTCTAAGTATTACATTCAAGTACATATCAAGTCTTACAACACTTGATAGAATAGTTAAAGTCACAAAAAGTTTTTATAGTAAGATGTTACATATTAAATTATGTTAGGCAAGAATACTGCCACACTAGCAATTTTTTTATAAATAAAACTTTTCAAGATCAGCTGTTTCAGCTGAAGTAAGCTTTTCGTGATGGTATATAAATATTTGAAGCAATTTTTCAGCGCCGCAGCCAGGATCTTCATCTGGGAGGGTTTTTGAACTATTGTTACTCATAAAATGAACAATTCCGTAGTGTGATACAATACGTGACACATAAAAACTGACGTAATGAAAAGCACATTCAACCATAATAAGTTTAGCATTTATGCGTTTAAAGGTTTCATAAAAGGAGCATCTTCTTTAATCTTCAGAAGAAAATAAAAAAGAGAGAGTTAGACAGAGCAATAGCAGTAACATATGTAATACTTTACTGCTATTGCTCCTATTTCTTTCATTAATTTTGTGTTGAAATAGAAGCTTCTTGAAACAGTTCAATAGTAAACATTTCAGGCTGCTTACAATTTTTTTCTTTTTTTTTTTTTTACTTTTATTACACTTTTTAATCTTCAGAAGAAAATAAAAAGAGAGAGTTAGATAGAGCAATAGCAGTAACATATGTACTACTTTACTGCTATTGCTCCTAACTATTTCTTTCATTAATTTTGAGTTGAAACAGAAGCTCCTTGAAACAGTTCAATAGTAAACATTTTAGACTGCTTACAATTTTTTTCTTTTTTTTTTACTTTTATTACACTTTTTTTATTTCGCTTTTGCACATCATATTTTTACCTTAACAATGGGTTCACAAGGGGTTTACTGTGCCTCTTATCAGTTTTTGAAATACTCTGGTTAGAGTTTGAACCCCGAAATCCACCCCTTCCCTTCCTTCCGCCAGAGCGTTTTTGACCATTTCTTTTGGGTAGAATTTTAACTCGATATAAATTTCTCTTTGCTATTGAACTAAAATTGTTCTTTATTATTTTTGGGATTCGTTATCTATTGTGCTATTCTTCTTAAAATTTGAATGATTTTTATGAACTCTTTCTCGCAAACTACATTTGTTAGTTTTCTGTAAAATTTACATTTATATGTCGTATTAAAGAGCAATGTTTTCCTTGTGTAACGATTTCTGTTTTTAATAAATAACAAACACTCATTTTGTCATACAAAACTTCCTTGCGCATTAGACTATGACAATTAATATAAATGTATACAATATGTAAACATATATAATAATATATGTCTAAAATTATTGGTAGTTAAAATTAATAACTTAAAGTCTATATACTATTAATTCTAAACTTCTTCGTTCTCTATAAATTTCTTTCAAAACTTAATGTTTTGTTTTATAAAAATCCCTATTTCCCAATTTTTTAAAGCAATCTAATATAAAATATGCGTTGCTAAACATCATAAGAAAAATAAAATAATTAAATCTCTTAAACTACATATAAATTTTCTCTTACTAATATAAACTTCAAATGCAAAACACATATAGGGGAAAATACGCTAAAACCGGGTACCTAACGGTTTCCTTTTGCTGACAGAAGTCTACATGGGCAGAAAAATCGGAACAACCCATAAAAGTGTTTTGGGACATCTAAGTTATTAATAAACCACACCTGTTGCCACAGAAAAATTATTCTCTACTTGGTAAAAGGCGTTTTTCAGGGCTTTCTGAAACAGCTCCGAATTTTGGTGGAAGGGTAAAACCGGTTACTAATCAGAAACTAAGTTTTTACACTTCCACTAACAAAAACGTTAGTGTAATCAAATTTGAATCAAACTTTAAAACATAAATCCTTTTTCTAAATCAGTAACTTTTTTTAAGGTCTTCAAGCAATTTTTAATGTTGTCATGCAATGGCTTTCTCAGCTTTTACTTCTCGTATCCGCTGCACTCCTCATGTGCCCACTCTTTGTAGATTGAACATGGTATCCATCCTTCACTACCTGTTGAGTAAAGAAACAATTCATTGCTGAATTCAATGCAAAACCATGGTTCCCAAGTTTTGCTACAACAGACGATCAAAATTCAACATGATCGTTCTCCTGGATAGCTGGACATACCTCTATTTGGCATCAAAATATCGTGTGACAGCTACAGAAAACAAGCGTAAATCAATCCGTCAGGCTGGATTTATTTAAGAAGCAGAAAATACGGTGAAAAATAAAATCTTTTGTGGTGAATTTCTTTCTAATAGCATTACACAGATACAGAGATCAACACACTTTAAAAGCCGATGAGACACTGCTATGACACTCAAAGGAATTCAGTTAAGACAGATGCTGTCCACAGGGCATCACACATCAGCAAGAAAACAGGGTACTTGGTTTGACCCGCCTACCTGGTTTTATCCTACTTTCCCCTACACACACACAGAAAAAAAAAACTGAATACAAAAGTACGCTCAGTTGGAAAATTTGAATTCATATCAAATACAAAACTCAAAAGTACTTCCATTTTAAGGGAAATACTGTATATGAAATATATATACTTGAAAAAAATAAATCTTTTACTAAATCTATCTTAAAAATATGTTTCATGGGATATTTTTCATTATTAAATTCTTTTTACAGTATCAAATTCATTAACAGCTCTATAAAACAAATCGAAATATATTTTGCAATTTAATTGAAAAATTAAACGCAACAAAATTTTTACATTTTAGAAATAAAGGTTTTATCAAAATATCTAACACTGCGGAATCTAATCAATTTGTTTAGACCAGGGCTGGGTTTTTGCCGGCAGAAAGTGGTTTCTGCCGTGCCAGTGGCAGAAAATGGTTATAACCGGTTTTAACCGGCAGAAACGGGCAACGACTGGCATAAACACATTTCGTGACATAACCTGAGACTTTTTTTAGCAGTATTAAATTCCTTAAGTACATTTTATTCAGGATAAATAACAAATAAACTACTCTGGATAGTTTTAATATAAAATAAATAAATTTGTATTAGAAAAAATGAGTAATGTAACAGATAAAATTTGTTATAATATGGTTGTGTAATTTTATATATAAACAATTATTAGAGTATTTAAAATCTCAGTTTAAAATTCAAAATAGAAAACTGTATCTAATACTTATTTTAAATTAAACACTGAAAAGAAAAGAAAAATAATCAATACTTACTCAAAATACTTTTTTGTAATTTAACATAATAATTTAAGAATAACTGTAAAAAATCTTTCTCATGGAAATGTTATACAGCTCCAAATAAAAAAAATTAGAATAATTAATTCCATTTGTATTTGGAATTCCATTTAGCTTTATTTCACTGTAGTACAATTGAAAAAGAACAGCGGTAGATGTTTTAATACATTTGCATGTTATTAAAGAAAATTAAAACTGTAAAATATTAAATTTTGAGTGAATATTTTATTTTTGCAAAATTATTTTCATTATTCAAAATATTAGAATACTAAAATAGGTGGTTCAAAAAATTAGAATACTTATGAATTTTCCTGATTGGTTCAGAAGGTTACATAAAATAAGCATTTTTAGCACAATAGATATCGCGCCAAGAAACAAAGTTGAGCTTCGTTCCAGCATAAAGTCGGCATGGTCATGTCTGGGCAGAAAACATTGTGAACCACTTGCTTGGCAAAGCGAGTTCGTGCTGTTATAAAATGTGATGGTGACGCTACAAAATATTAAAGAATAACTATTTTTCCTTTTTTTTTTAAACACATTATTTACAATGCATTATTCTAATATTTTGAACCAGGTAAATGGTTCTTCTAATATTTTGATTTTTTCCAAGTATGAATAATTATTTTAATTTTTGTATTATTTCCTTTACTTTTAATACTAAAAAATTTTACAAACTATGTAGATTCTTATAATACTAAGTTTTATTCTGTATTACTTTTTGTATAAACGATACATAAAAAACCTTTTTTCACAATTCCTTTTTTTCTATTATTCTAATTTTTTAACTTGAAGCTGTAGTTATATGTGGATTTTGTAATTCCGTGGATTTAAAAACATTTTATTTAAAATACAGTATTCAAAGGAACAAATCTGATTTCTTTTTTTTTTTTACTTTAAGACTGTTAGTTGAAAATGTGCCAACCATATATATATAACCATATTCCATATAGTAGATAATCTTTAAGTTATTGCATTATATTAATTATTTAAAAATTCTCTGAACAGTGATTTGTTAAAATATCATAGAATTTTTTTTTTTTTTTTTTTTTTTTTTTGTACTTTTAAATAGAAATTCAACTGTAAATAATAATAATATTATAATATTAATCGTTAAACTTGTACAGCATCAGATTACCATTATGAAAATTTCTGTTTTTCAAGTAAAAGAAAATTAGTATTATGTAAACAAAGTATATTTATATGATCATTTTGAAGCTTTTTGCTACTTTGAATAACCTTCCTAATCTTTAGTTTTAATTTTTAATTTAATTGTTTACATATCAAATACATGTGTGAATTATGAATCATTACAATTAAAGTTCTTCTTCTTATTATTTCTTAGTTTCTGCCAGTTTTTGCCACTTACTGGCAGAAACTAGTTTCTGCCATGCCGGTTTTAACCGGTTATAACCACTGGTTTTAACCACCCCGGCAGAAACTTGCCAGCCCTGGTTTAGACACAGATTGATTTAATTAAGTTGAAACATCCATCAGTAATTTGTTTTTCTTTTGAAGCAATATATCGTGTGTTAGAAATGCATAGTTGGTGTAACAATAATGTAATGATAATGAACTAAATCAGTAAATGTTTAAGTTAGTATTTGTTATTATTAAGACAATAGATGAAAGTTTTAATATCTGTTTCCAATCTTTTAATACATCATAAAATATACCGTGATACATTTAATAAATTAATTGCATTTGACTGATTAATTAGCTTTATTAAAGTAACAATCACCGATGCCTAAATGTAAAAAGTAAAAGTGACCATAATATTTCCACACTTGTATTATTTTTTAGTTGTCAATTTTCATTTGTTACTTGTATTCATAAAATTTCTCTTTATTTGAAAATACTTTTTTCATTTTGCAAGTTTTTAGTCAACTATCGAAGTAATTCTTTTTTCTTTGTATATAATTTATTCAAACATCAAACACCTGCTTTCAACGTATATTTCGTTTAACTTAAATATGAGCTATTTTAAAAAACTACATAAATAAGCAATTCTCGATGTTTCGGCTATTCTTCATGGCCATCTTCGGGAGAAAATTCTCATAAAAACAAACAGCGAAAAATTAAATACGTGTTACAATATTGAGAAAAGTGTTCAACTGAAAGTACAACGATATTAACGAAAATTTACAAAAACATATTAAAAAATAGGTCTGTTGGCGCCATCTATGAACCAGCTACCTTACTGGAAACCGTGTTTAAGCAAATTAAAGTCCATTCAAATTACATTTCCAGGTAGCAGGAATAGAAAATGATGTGTTATCATTACAAATTTAATGCTTTCTTAATGAAATCTCAAAAGATTCACTAATATAAGCTTTAAATGGATTGACTTCTGTGGAAATAATTTTAACATTTTCAAAATCAATAAATTTAATCTGTCCATCAGCAAAAGTCCTTGATAAGGCAGTGGAAAGTTTATTATATTTTAAATCACTTTTGTGCTCTTTAATTCTTTCTACGATGCGACGTTTTGTCATACCAATATATGCAGCATTTGTACCATCTGTCAATTCAAACGGAATTTCATATACTCCAGATAAAAAAGTAGGTGATATAAGATCAATGCTTCTATTCAACAAACTAAACAAAGTCTTGGAATTGGTTGCCACAAGTTGTATATTATATTTCATGAAAATCTCTATTATCTTTCAAAGAGTATGGGGACATATGAAATTTTTCTATAAATAGGACTTACTTTGGGAGGAGAAACATCTGTAGCTTTGTATTTATCGACTAATTTATGAATAATGCGCGGTTTATATCCATGTTTCATACCAACATTAATAATGTAATTAAGTTCTTCGTCTAAGAATTCTCCTGAACAAACCAGAAAGGCCCGACGTATAAACGATCTAAACCTAAAGGCTGCAATCTTGAAATCACAAGGAGAGACTGCTGTGACCGGGATAACACTACAGTGAAACTTCTTTTAAAGGCCACCCCTATTCAAGGGCCACCTCTATTAAGGGCCAATATTTTTAGGAACGAAAAATTTTCCCATAGACATAATGTTAATTCTACTCCTATTAGGGGCCGCACCTACCCCTCAAAAAGGCCATTTTTTTCACATGTGCCTTAAATCCTAAATAGTTGTATTGAAATCCTGAACAAAAATATGAGTTCATCAAATAACTGCACTTGCAAAAAAGAAGGCAGGGGGAGATGGGGAGGATTTGTGGCAGAATGCTATGAAGATTTATCAGAAGATTGGGAGAAAAGAATTATAGATGAAATACGTATATACAGGTACAGCATAAAAACGTATTGTTTTAAATTTACAAAAAAAGTTATTTTTTTAACTTTCAAAAATTTCTATTTCACGAGTTCAATTTGATTCGGATAATGAGTCTGTTGAATCTGCATTTGTGAATATATCCTGTCAGAAAACGCTAACAGAAATAAATAAACTAATATATCATTCTAAGGCATTAATAAATTATGCAAATTTAAGTAATTTGTTCCATAAAGTAGAAGAATCAGTAGAAAGCAAAATTGTCTGCGAAAAAATTATGAAAATTAAACAAACTATACAATAGAATTTTTTTTTCAATCATGTGTAGAGTTTGAAAATGTTAATAAACAGTTTTTTCTCCTATACAGGTTTTGATTTCCTTATTTTATTTTTTGTCCCCCCTATTCAAGGGCCACCCCTCATAAGGGCCAATTTTCAATGGAACGGCAGGTGGCCCTTACAGAGAGGTTTCACCGTATCTAATTTCATGGATTTCCGAAAGATTTTTCGTTTTAAACTATTGTTTTCTTTAAGGAGAAGAACATCAAGGAACGGAAGCGAATTATTATCCTCCAATTCCATCGTAAACTTAATATAACTGTCTATGTGGTTGATTCTGTGATGTGATTTGATCTATGTGTGGGTGATTTGTTCTATTGGTTCCACTATTGATGGATTACCCTATCTTACGGACAAAATGAAAGTTTCGATTAAGTCTGGGTTGCACTTTATTAATGAAAGTAACATTTTTATATTTAAAGAAATTTTTTTAAGCGAACTAAAGGGGCCCCAATGGGGTCCCCTAGTTCCAGTATTCTCGCTGAGTTTAAATTAAGACCATTGGAAGAACGTATTTTGAGATGTGTAATCCTAAGCCCACATTTTCGTTGCGTTATGTTGATGACATTTTCGTTATTTCGGATAAAGGAAGACAACCTTTAATGAAATTCTTTGATGATATCAACCACATAGACAGTAATAATAAGTTTACGATTGAATTGGAGTATAATAATTCGCTTCCGTTCCTTAATGTTCTTCTCCTTAAAGAAAACAGCAGTTTAAAACGAAAAAATTTTCGGAAATCCATGAAATTAGACAGTGTTTTCCCGGTCATCGCAGCCTCTCCTTGGGATTTCAAGATTGCAGCCTTTAGATCGTTTATACGTCGGGCCTTTTTGATTTGTTCAGGAGAATTCTTAGAAGAAGAACTTAATTACATCATTAATGTTGGTATGAAACATGGGTATAAACCGCGCATTATTCATAAATTAATCGATAAATAAAAAGTTACATATGTTTATCCTCTTAAAGTAGTCCTATTTTAATTCTATATGTCTCCATACTCTTTGAAAGATTAAAGAAGATGTTCATGAAATATAATATACAACTTGTGGCATCCAATTCTAAGCCTTTGTTTAGTTTGTTGAATAGAAGCATTGATCCTATATCACACCTTCTTGTTTCTCGGGAGTATATGAAATTCCGTTTGAATTGACCTATGGTACAAATGCAGCATATATCGGTATGACAAAACGTCGCATCGTAGAAAGACTTAAAGAGCACAAAAGTGATTTAAAATATAATAAACTTTCCACTGCCTTATCAAGGACTTTTGCTGATGGACAGATTAAGTTTATTGATTTTGAAAATGTTAAAATTATTTCCAGACAAGACAATCCATTTAAAGCTTATATTCGTGAATCTCTATAGATTTCATTAAGAAAGCAATGACATTTTTAATGATAACACATCATTTTCTATTTCTGCTATCTGGAAATGTATTTTGACTGGACTTTAATTTGTATAAAAACGGTTTCCAGTAAGGTAGCTGGTTCATAGACGGCGCAACAGGCCTATTTTTGAATACATTTTTGTAAATTTCCGTTAATTTCGTTGTCCTTTCAGTTGAACATTTTTCTCAATTATGTAACACGTATTTAATTTTTCGCTGTTTGTTTTTATGAGAATTTTCTCCTGAAGATGGCTATGAAAAATAGCCGAAACGTCGAGAGTTGCTTATTTATGTAGTTTTTTAAAATAACTCATATTTAAATTAAACGAAATATACGTTGAAAGCAAGTGTTTGATGTTTGTATTTATATTTGCAACGTAAAGTCCTTATCTATACTATTATATAAAGAGGAACCGGTGACTGACTCATCAACGCCCAGCCGAAACTACTAAAGTCAGGGTCACGCAATTTGGACTGTAGATTGCTGTTATGGCCTAGGCAAGCAATAAGAAAGGATTTTTGAAAATCCCCCCCCCCTGAAGAGGTTTAAAGGGGGGTTCGAATGTTTTAGGTCATTTTGCCATATCTCAGCAGCAGTTATAGGTAGGAGCTTGAAATTCCAGAAAACAAATCTACTAAAAAAATGATTAAACACCTATTTCAGCGATTTTAGAAATTCCCCCCAGAAGGGAGTTAAAAGGGGGTGGGCGAATGTTTTACGTCATTTCGCCATATCTCAGCAGCAGTTATAGGTAGGAGCGCGAAAATAAGGAAAACAAATCTACTAAAAAATGATTAAACACCTATTTCAGCGATTTTAGAAATTCACCCAGAAGGGGGTTAAAGGGGGGTGATCGAATGTTTTAGACCATTTCACCATATCTCAGCTGCAGTTATAGGTAGGAGCGCGAAAATCAGGAAAAAAAACTACTAAAAAATGACTAAACACGTATTTCAGCGATTTTAGAAATTCCCCCCAGAAGGGGGTTAAAGGGGGGGTGATCCAATGTTTTAGGTCATTTCGCCATATCTCAGCTACAGTTATAGGTAGGAGCGCGAAAATCAGTAAAAAAAAAAAACAACTAAAAAATGATTAAACATGTATTTCAGCAATTTTAGAAATCCCCCTCCCGGAAGGGGTTAAAGGGGGTGGTGGAATGTTTTAGGTCATTTCGCCATATCTCAGCAGCAGTTATAGGTAGGAGCGCGAAATTAAAGAAAACAAATCTACTAAAAAATGATTAAACATGTATTTGAACGATTTTAGAAACTCCCCCCCCCCCGAAGGGGTTAAAGGGGGTGGTCGAATGTTTTAGGTCATTTCGCCATATCTCAGCAGCAATTTTAGTTACGAGCGCGAAATTAAGGGAAACAAATCTACTAAAAAATTGGTTAAACTCGTATTTCAGCGATTTTAGAACTCACCCCCCCTCCGAAGGTGTTAAAGGGGGGGGGGGTCGAATGTTTAAGGTCATTTCGCCATATCTCAGCAGCAGTTATAGGTAGGAGCGCGAAAATCAGGAAAACAAATCTACTAAAATATGACTAAACACGTATTTCAGCGATTTTAGAAATTCCCCCCAGAATGGGGTTAAAGGGGGTGGTCGTATGATTTAGGTCATTTCGCCATATCTCAGCAGCAGTTATAGGCAGGAGCGCGAAATTAAGGAAAACAAATCTACTAAAAAATTGGTTAAACACGTATTTCAACGATTTTAGAAATTGCCCTCCCGGAGGGGGTTAAAGGGTGGTGGCCGAATGTTTTAGGTCATTTCGCCATATCTCAGCTGCAGATATAGGTAGAAGCGCGAAAATCAAGAAAACAAATCTACAAAAAAATGATTAAACAAGTATTTGAACGATTTTAGAAACTTCCCCCCCCCGAAAGGGTTAAGGGGGGGGTCGAATGATTTAGGTCATTTCACCATATCTCAGCAGCAGTTATAGGTAGGAGCGCGAAATTACGGAAAACAAGTCTACTAAAATATTGGTTAAACACGTGTTTCAGCGATTTTAGAAATTGCCCTCCCGGAGGGGGTTAAAGGGTGGTGGTTGAATGTTTTAGGTCCTTTCGTCATATCTCAGCTGCAGTTATAGGTAGGAGGGCAAAAATCCGGAAAACAAATCTACTAAAAAATGATTAAACACGTAATTCAACGATTTTAGAAATTCCCCCCAGAAGTTGGTTAACGGGGGTGGTTAAATGTTTTAGGTCATTTCGCTATATCTCAGCAGCAGTTTTATGTAGGAGCGAGAAATTAAAGAAAAGAAATCTTCTAAAAAATTGGTTAAAAACATATTTCAGCGATTTTAGAAATTTCCTCCCAAAAGAGGTTAAAAGGGGAGGTAGAATATTTTAGATCATTTCGTCATATCTCAGCAGTAGTTTTAGTTAGGAGCGCGAAAATCAGGAAAACAAATCTACTGAAAAATGAATAAAACATGTATTTCAGCAATTTTAGAAATTCCCCCAGAAGGTGGTTAAATGGGGGGGGGGTCGAATTTTTTACGTCATTTCGCCATATATCAGCTTTTATGTATGAGGGCGAAATTAATTAAAACAAATCTACTAAAAAAATGATTAAACACGTATTTCGGCGATTTTGGAAATTCTCCCCAGAAGGTGGTTAAAGGGGTACTCAAAAGTTTTGGGTCATTTTGCCATATCTCAGCAGCAGATTTAGGTAGGAGCGTGAAATTCAGGAAAGCACATCTACTAAAAAATGGATAAACACGCATTTTAGTGATTTTAGAAATTCCCCCGAAGGGTTTTAAAGGGGGTGGTTTCGAAAATTTTAGGACATTTCGCCATATCTCAGAAGCTGTTTTATGTAGGTGCGGGAAATTCACGAAAAAATAAATCTACTAAACAAATGATTAAATACGTATTTCAGTGAATTTAGAAATCACCCTCCCCCTTTAAGGTGGTTAAATCGGGATTCGAAAGTTTTAGGTCATTTCGCCATATCTCAGCAACAGTTTTTGGTAGGAGCGCGAAATTCAGGAAAACAAATGTACTAAAAAAATTACATTGTCTACCCGTGCAAAGCCGGGACGGGCCGCTAGTTAATTATAATTTATGAATTGTTTCAATCATAAGTAATTTATTAAACTTGTTATAGTGTACAAATTGAATGATAATTTCTTTGGGAAACGACTTCCCCGTCGTTCATTTTAAAATTTCATTGCAATCTGAACCATTGTTACTAAATCTATAATAATATTATAAAGAAGTAACGTTTGTTATTATTATTATTATTATTATTATTATTATAATTACTGTAGGGGGAATTCCTGGAACAACCGAACCAATTTCAAAAGTGATGGCTGCAAATTAAGGGTGACAATCCTTCCTCCAAGATAGGCTAAATTTTATGTCAGTACCACTATCCCTAGAAGGGTGCAGGAGCAAAAAACTTTCTAAAATTGCGATTTTTGTGATACTGAAGGAGCTAGAAACTTGAAATTTGACATGGTAGTTATTTTTAAGATGTAAATGTTCTCTAAGAACAGTTTCTAAAAAGTTCGAAATTGAAAAGAGTGAAATGAAGGAAAAACGTTCTAATTTACGATTTCTATGGAATTGTTAAGGATAGAAATTTGACATGGATGCTATTTTTAACACTCTAATGCACACAAAACACTTCTTTTTTTTTTTTAAATTGAAATTTAAAAGGGTGCAGGAGAAAAAAAAAACGTTCTAAATTACGGTTTTTCTGATTTTGAAAGGGCTAGAAACTTGAAATTTCGCATGACGGTTAATTTAAAAAAAATGCTTCAATAGAACAGTTTCTAAAAAAAGGAAAAATCAAAATTTAAAAGGGTGAATGAAGCGGAAAGCGTTCTAAATTATGATTTCTATGGAGGTGTTAAGGATAGAAACTTGAAATTTGACATTAATGCTATTTTTAACACGCAAATACACACACAGCACTTTTTTTTTTAATAGAAAATTAAACGAGTGCAGGAAAAAAAAGCGTTCTAAATTACGGTTTTGAGATTCTGAAAGAACTAGAAACTTGAAATTCGCATGACGGTTACTTTTAAGATAAAAATGCTCCTGAAGAAAACAGCTTCTAAGAAAATCGAAGTTTAAAAGATTGAAATGAGGGAAAAGCGTTCTAAAAACGTTCTAACTTATGATTTCAATGGAATTATTAAGAATAGAAACTTGAATTTGACATGACTGCTATTTTTAAAACACAAATGCACACACAACACTGTTTTATTTTTTTTAATCGAAACTTAAAAAGGTGTAGGAGTAAAAAACATTCTAAATTATGAGTTTTGTGATACTTGAAAGGACTAGAAACTTGAAATTTAGCATGGATTTTTAATTTAAGATAAAAATGCACTCTAAGAATAGTTTCTAAAAAAAAAAAATCGAAATTTAAAAGTGTGAAATGAGCGGAAAGCGTTCTAAAAAATTTTTAAATTATGATTTATTTCTATGGAATTGTTAACGATAGAAACTTTAAATTTGACATGGTGGCTACATTAAAATGCAAATGCTCGCCTAGAACAGTTTCTGAAAATCCGAAATTTAAAAGGATGCAGGAGCAAAAAATGATCTAAACTTTTTATTTATGTAATACAGTTGGTATAGAAGACTGGAATTTGTCATTTAAGATGTAAATGCTCATAAAGAACTTTTTTCATAAATTTAAAATGATAAAATGAACGAAAAATGTTCTAAATTACGATTTAGTTGGAGTTTTTCGGTTTAGAAACTTACAATTTTGTATAGTGGTTAATTTTGAGATACAGATGAACAGTATAAACAATTGATTAAAGATTCGAAATTTAAATGTTTCAAAGACAAAAGACAAAGTTCTGACAAAGTTCGTAACTGAGGTTCATTCCAGATTGTCAGGGATAGAAACTTAAAATTTCACATGTATCTTATGTTTAAGACGTAAATGCTCGCACAGAACAGTTTTTGCAAAATTTGAAATTTAAAAGTGCGAAAAAAAAAAAAAAAAAAAAAAAAAAACCTCTAAAATTACGATTTTTGTGATGCTGCTGAGCTAGAAACTGGAAATACAGCATTGTGCTTATTTTTAAGATGTAAGTGCAGACTAAAAACAATTTCTTAAAAATTCTAAATTTAAAAGGGTGAAATGGGCAGGAAGCATTCTAAGAATTTTGTAAAACTATAATTTATATGAAATTGTTAGGAATAGAAACTTAAAATTTTACATGGCTCATGGCATTCATTCATAGAACAGTTTTTAAAAATTTAGAACTTTTAAAGTGTGGCAGGAAGAATATATGTTCTAAAATTGCGATTTATGTGATGTAGTTGTTATAGAAGCTTGGATAACTAGAAACTTGGAATTTGGAATGGCGATTACATTTGAAATGTAAATTCTGGCTAAGAACGGTTTCTAAAAATTACTAAATTTCAAATAAAAAATTAAATGAGCGGAAAACTTTCGAAATACATTCTAAATTACCATCTATTTGTAATTAATTTTAGCACTTCTCATTCATTTAAGTCTCATGTTCACCTAATGCAGTATAAGAATGAAATTTACTCAAAATGTGGCTTAATTAGATTAGTCGTTTTTTAATCATCTGTAGCAGTAAAACTTCCTCTAATGAAAATAGACGACACAAATACCACTTGGCATATTTCAACAGTTACGCGACCAAAGCCGCGGATTTTACTAGTAAATTGTAATTAAAAGGCTCCCTTTTCTGATATCCTCTGATATAGTTAACAGTTGTCAGAACATAACATAGAAAAGTTATATTTCATAAAATAATGTAGTAATTGTGTTATCAGTCGAAAATATCATACAAAACCGGATTTCTTTTCTGTACTATTTTTAACTACTAAGACTGTATTTGCTTGTGTGTATAATGCGTTTTGTGAAATACATATTCTAATGCATATTTTAAAATTAACTGAAAAAATTGTTATAAAAATGTATATATTTGAAGAGGGCTGGTGCACTAGATCTACACTGAAACAAAAAAAAAAAAAAATTGATTTTACAGTATAATACTGACACCCCAGATGCCAGTATTATACTGTAAAATTAACAGTAATAAGCAGTAAAATAAGCAGTAACACACAGTAAAGCGTACGCGGTAGTGTATTACTGCTTATTTTATGCTAGTATTATACTGTAAAATCAACATTTTTTTTTCAGTGTATTTTTACCTGTGTCATTAGATTTTGTTCACTGTTGTAGGCTAAACATTATTTTCTACAGAGTTACCTAAATGTACTAAACATTTTTCAATAAAAAGTATAAATGGTGACAAGCTATAGAAGTTATTTTTAAAGGAGAGTAAGGTGTGAAGTCAAAAATTCTTTTTTCTTACGATTCCTTGTTTTAGTTCACAATATCCCCTATAGATTAGGCTGCGTTGTCTTAAACTGTTAGGACGTTCAAATTAATGTATAAAAATTCATCAAAGGTCACTTAGTTTTTATCTTTCATTCTGTTTAGTTGTTAAAACTCCAAAAAATGGTTTGGGTTACGAAATTGCGAGGTTATTTTGAGAAGCAGTATAGTTAGATACAGTCAAACATCTATCGTCTATTGGAACTAACACAATGAAACGTAGTAAAGAAATTCTGGTGCTTGCGTATTATCCGTGCCCGGAAGAGAGATCGCGAAAAATGTTTGCCAATAGTCAATTGTGTTTGTCGTTGCAAATCGCCAGTCATCTTATTTGTGTTCAAAAGAGTAATTTAATATACATTTATTAAATACGCAACATCGTTAAAAAAGGGTAAATAATATAAAATCAAACTAAAATATATCAAAACAGCAATTTAATTTACATTTAAAACACATGGCATCAGCTAGGCGGCTTTTAGCAATAAAAGATACGGGAAAAGTCTAATATCCTGTGCCGGTAGATTTGGTGAGTTTGCTTTGGCTATAAATGTTTGATGTGGTTGTTGCGATCTTAAGCCTTGAGGGTTGATTTTTTTACTACTGGAATGGACTTTATACACGTTATGTCACACTCCTTTTGGCGCTATTTTGAATTTTTTCGTCAATTGTGCCAACCCGCACAGGATATGAAACTCTTCCCAAAGATACGATGGTATTTTTATTTCTAATCGTATGTTATGCCCGACGGAATAAATATAATATATACATGTATGTCCCTAAATATTCTAATATATGTATATATGATCTATAACTACAAGGTAGCAACAATTAAACTAGGACTTCCCTCAAAGGGATTAGTCTGAGTGATATTTCTCAGAACATAGGGTTAACAATTACGATATAAAGAAGATGCAATATGTGAAAAAGAGCAAATCAAATGATAGAATTACAAAATATCATATATAAGTTCATATATACTGTTATGTTTTCATATATATATATTTATAACATTTGGCGAATAATCTCATTTTCTTAAGTGGGAATAGCTCAAAACTTTAAAAAACAAAACAAACAAACAAACTACAACAACAAAAAAAGGCCGGATTTTTTTTTTTAAAACGCCAAGCTTTTTAAAGTCATGTAATCGGATTTGCAGCCAAGAGCGTATTTTAGCAAGCGTAGTTTAACGCAAATTTAATTTCATTGTTGAAACATTTTCTTTGTGACAAATATTTACATTTGAATTTAAAAATTTTCCTTCTTGTTTATTTGTATAACTATTTATAGAAACTCGTACACTTCAAACCACATTGATAACATGCTTTGCTACAAACCTGATTACGAAACTGTAGCCTAAATTCCTACTAAAGTAATATAAAAAATCTTTCGATGACTTCTGTAAAAATCAAATTGAAAGAAATACATATATTTCAAAGACAATACTTCTTGATTATTTTCTAGGAGGATCTACCCCCTGCGCTTTTACTGCTTCAAACCTCAGACTTTTCTTCTGCCTGTCTGCCTGTCTCTCTCTACAATCTGTTTGTTTCCCTATCCGTTCTTTTACCCATTTCCATACCCGATTGACTGTCTCTCTACACATCTCGCTACATGTCGTATATTTCTCTACTGGTCTCGCTACCCACCTGTTTCTCTAACCGTCTGTCTAACAATTTTTATGTCTAGCCATGTCTCTATACTGTGTTTCTCTCCATACCCATCTGTCTACTGCCTCTCTACTCGTCTGTATACCCTTCTCACTATCCACGTGTCTTTCCACCGCATCTTTAAACGTCTCGCTACCCATCTGTCTATCCGTCTCTCTAACTGTCTCGCTTCCCGTTTCACTACCCGTCTCTCGACACGTCTGTCTGTGTATATACCCCCTCTCTCTACCCGTCTGTCAACTCGTCGCTGTACTCATCTCTGAACTCGTCTCACTATCCACCACGCTACCCGTCTCGCAACCTTTCTCTCTACATGCCTGTATACTGGTCTGGCTACTCGTCTCGCTATCCCTCTGCCAACCCTCTTTTGTCTAAGTAGCCGTCTGTCTATTCGTTTTGCTACGCGTTAGCTTATCTATGTCGCTATCCGTCTCGCTACCCGTCTGTCTACACGTTTGTTCACACGGCTCTGTACCTGTTGCCGCCTCTTCTCAATATTTAAAAAAATTAGTATACAGAAGCCATTCATCTGTTATTAAATGCAAACAGGAGTAATTTATCTAATAAGTGTAATCAGATGCAATTTTTTTAAAATACATACATAAACCAGCATAATAATTCATTTTCATTGTAGTTTATGTCATTTGGCAGTAAATCTCGATTTCTTAAAACCAAACTGCGTCAAGCTTTTTAAAAAAGCCCCAAGGTACGTATAACTGGGAAGGAAAAGTATACCCTAAGGGCTATTATATACATGTTATTAAGTTAAGTTAAAGCGAGTTCGCAGCCAATTGCTTATGTCAGAAAGTGTGGCTTAACGTCATTTTAAATTCATTTCTGTAACTTTCTTTTTCTTTTTCTTTTTTTTTTAGGGGGGGGGGGGGGGGGAGGGTTCCAAATATTTACACTTAAATTCAAAGTTTTACCCCATGTTAATATTAGTGTTGTTTGTATTATTATGACCCAGCTTCATTCGAAACAAATGTAAAAAACTTCTTCCACAGTTTTTTTTTTTTTTTTTTTTTCTAGGAGAAACTTTCGTAAACGGGCCCAAAGCTAATCGGAGAATTTAATATCATGATTGTTTGTAACTCTTATAGAGTTAAAACAATATTGTTGTTAGCATTACTCTTGTTTGAGACCAATCTTGTCTGTGTATCTGAATGGGGAAAAGTTCCGTATTATGTGCTGGTTGTCGCGATTGGCGAAAAAATTAAAAATGGTGCTAAAAGGCAGTTTTATCATCTTACCAAATTTTTCTAGAGAGCGGAAAATTATGTTTTTCAAGTATTTACAAATATACATTTATTAAACCATGTTTTTTGCGTCATCTTAAAAAATTAAGTACGATGCTTAAATAAAATTTTATTGCCATTTTCGATATTTTAATGAAAATACATAACAAGTCTCCGTTGCACTCAGACAATAAAATAGAGAAGTGGTCCGTATCAAAATGCAAAACATAATACGCCAGATATAAGTATTTTTTTAATTTTTTGATATTTCCGAAAGCGCAGATAAAAGGGTAAAACTCCCGGCGCAGATGTCATATACTCACCACATTGGCGCGATTTTCCCCCTTTCCAATTTGGGAAAAACTGTTTGTTGTGTTTATTTTATTTTATTTTTTATTTTAATTCTATAGATTATTTATATATATATATCAATATTTATTGATATCAAACTATTATTTATTTATTTTTATTTCCTTTTTTAAAATAGTAGAAGCTATTTAATTTATTACGTTATTTTATTTTTATATTGAAATAAAAAATCACGTGCTATTATTGCCTGCTATTTGTAACTAAAATTCAAAAACAATTTTTTCACCAAATTGGGGGGGGGGGAGGGGGAATCTTGCCAACATGGTGCGTATATGACATCTGTGCCTTGTTTCATTTCACTTATGTATTGGTACTTTTATGCTAATTTGGCGCAGTTGATAAATCGCTAAATATTGTTCTCATAACATCTTCATATTGCATTAATTCCATTTAACTATAAACCTTTCACTCATTTCCTTTGAAATACATACATTAAAAATACATATCTTCCACTCATTTAATTTAAACTACATGCCTTTCACTAATTCCATTTCACTAATTCTTGCCTTACATGCCTTTCACTAATTCCAAAAGGAAAAGAAAATAAGAAGAAATAAATGCCACAAATCAAAACCTTTTATTTACACATCAAAGAATTGTTTCCTATTTCACACGCGAAATAAAAAGCTGCCAATGGTGAGATTTGCGCCAAATCTCTAATACAAAGTTATTGCGGATTTTTTTCTTTTAAACAAAAAAAATTCCAGATTAATTTTCCATTTTTATTAAACGGAAATATGTTTTATTGTACTGATTTTGTACTGTACTGTGCGTGCATATTTTTTTGCTCCATGTTACTCCATGAACTTTTAAAATCTTATTATTTACGAAAATCTCCGCCGGTGAAAATGACGTATGTACTTTAATTGTGCTTTTTTATTAATTTTTTAATATAATTCCTAAACGGTTTGACATTTATTCTTGGTAATAAATAGACGTCGTTGTCACCTTTATAGGTACCTGCTGTAAAAATTTGAACGAAATCCGTTAAATATTTTTTGAGTTATGCTTGACGAAAGTTTTTAATATCCATCGTAGCTATATATGGGGCAAAGTAATACTGCGCTGTGTATGAGTCTTTGTTGGACTCAGACAATTAACAGTACTCGGCATGTTCTGTAGCGCGATGTAATTGGGAGAATGGAGCCAAATTATATATGGATGACTAAACAAGATGCGGTACGAATGATTCCGTGAAAAAAAGTTCCTAAAGTCACCGCTAGGATGATATGTGGCGCTGTTTTTAATACTGTATCGCCTTTCTTCTTTAATTATCCTACAAAATTTGGCTCCATTCTCGCAATTAAATCGCGCTACAGAACACGCTGAGTACAGTCAGTTTAATTATGGCCACCTTGTATACCATATTATGTAGTTGTATATAAATCTACCGAGATCTACAATTGTCTTTTATATGGTAACTATATAATATTAATTATGCTGTTACAGTGTACAGAGAAAAAAGAAAAGGGCACTATAATTAGTATTATAGATGCCTTTGTTGGCGTGGAGTATCTTTCTGGCACGAATAATACGTAAGTACCTAAATTCCTTACTTCACACATCAATATCTTCAATATAGAATAACTTCAATATTCGTAACGGGTTACTTGTTATTGAATATTAAAACGTTCAGCCTAACTTAGAGCACCCTGTGTATAAGTTACTTAACTAAGATATAATGAATTTCATGATTTATTTAGATCTCATCAAGTTAAAAGAAAAGATCAAACTCATAGCAATGAAGTACATAGCTATTCGCTCTGTGAGAAAAAGGAAGACAATCAAGTAGTTACAGTTAAACTTCTGCATTTTTTTCTCCTTCAATTTATCTCTGTTAAGAATCTTATCCAATTAGTTACGATTCCGTGTTATAGAAGATAAAAGTATTTTTCCTCAACTGATTCACATCAAGAACAAATGATATATTTTTTTGCACTAGTAGTTGATTGTCATTTCCAAAGGTACTAAAGCTACTCTAAATAAAATAAGCCTTGTGTATTCGGATTTTAGTGTGGTCTGTGATTAATTAAATCAAGCCGACAATTATTTAGCTACGGTTAATGGTAAGTAATATAATAGTTAGTTAGTAAGGAGATTTTTGTAAATGTTAAACGTTTCTAGATTTCCTCTGAAAGGTATCCTTTTTACACAGTTTTATTTGACTCAGCTTGATTTTTATATGTAAAGACTTACTTATATGCTAGAATTATAACTAGTAAATCTACAGATCAGAGGCCTCAACGTCAGTTCAAAAAATCATTGTTCTTACTAATTTTTAACATTATCTGAAAAATATTTGACACACTAAAATTCAATCTTTTTAAGTTATTTATACATTGATAAGAATATAAATTTATCGAAAGTTTCGGAAATTTTAGAAGTATCCCCTTAAACACAATGTTATGCAATGATAGGATAAACTACTTGTTACTGTATTTTTTCAGAATAACAATACATTATTTCAGGGGGGCTCCGCCCCCCTGAACCCCTATTTTATTTCTTGAGTATATGTCTGAATGTATTTGCAATTTTCATTTCATTAGAATAACCATCTCTTTGTACAAGAGATTTTATCCTATCCTTAAAAGAATAATTATATTTCAAATACTAAACATCATATGTTTCTGAAGTTGAATAAAATTTCGTGTATAAATTATACTTATACAAATTTAAATTCCTCTTATTTGACCTATATTCAATTTACGCATTCAACGTTTTTATTATTTTCATTTGGAAAACCGATTTGGTAATCATTTTTTAGTACTTAAAATAAATTCTCATCTATTTCATTAAAAAAAAGCATATTAAAAACTTAAAACCCGAAAATTGGCAATTTTTAATAAAACTTCGAGTAAAAATAATGCGATTCACTTGAATTTTCCTTTGTTGATATTCTTTGAAATATAGTTGCTTAGCAACCATTTATTGAAAGAGAGAAAAAAATGCACTGGAAATTTTTGTAAAAAATGATAGAATAAAATGTATTATATTATTAGAGCAGATGTATAAAATTGCACCAAACATTGTACACCTAATTTAAAAAATCTGACGAATGTATTAACAAAATTTCAAATTAATTTGAATAATTTAAGACCTGACTTGATAAATTTTAGCCTTTATAACTTACACATTAAATACATTAATCAAATGCGCCATTTTATTTCAATGGATGAAAATTTTCAAAATCGTCTGAATTCCCATAGGAAAGCATTATGACCTAAAAAGAAATCTTTTCCGTAATCTTATTAAATTTATATTCGTGATTTCCTATTGTTTCTGTGAATGATTCTAGTATATCTTGGATTTCGTTCTACACAGTGGTTTTATTAGGATAAGCAAAAATTCCGAAAATAATTTCATGTTATCCTAGTACCTAAATAGCAATATTTACTTACCTGCCAACCACGAAACACTCGCATCTGATAGATAAGTTGAATAATATCTCGTGTACAAAAGCAACTTATGGAAATGTAAACTGAATCTACTGTATTTCACTTATAATATCTATTGCAGAAATCTAGTGTTATTACAATTTTTGTTTCGGAAAAACAGTTTTGATGGTCATTCTATATTTATTTTACATAGTGTCTCACAAAAGTGATGGGACACTTGTGCTTTATAAAAAGAAACTGCAATAAAATAAATAAACAAACATGTGCAAAAATTTTTTGGGTGTGTTTCATATTTAAAGTTAGTAACAATTATTACATAACATACATTTTGTCAAAATATTAAAATATTAATTTAGTAAAAATACAATTGTTCAGAACGGAGCAAAAAATGGCTCACATAAGTGATGGGACACTTACTTTTCCATCAAATATTTATCCAAAAATTTTACTTTTTAAAAGGTTTTAATATTTTGTTGGATTTCCTTTTACTTTTAAAACATGATTTAATCTTTTTGGGATGGATTCGACTATTTTTTTTGTGATTTCTGGAGTGATTTTACCCCATTCTTCTTGAAGCACCGATTTTAGTTGTTGTTTTGAAGAAATGGTGTGTTTGCGAATTCTTGATTCCAATTCTTGCCAAATATTCTCTATGGGATTTAAGTCTGGAGATTGTGGTGGTGTTTTTATTATTTCAGGACAGTTATATAGCAGCCAGAGTCTAACGTTCAGAGCAGTGTGCTTGGGGTCATTGTCCTGGTAGAATTTAAAATCGTTATGAAGGTTCAATTTTCGTGCTGAAGATTTCAAATTTTGCTTTAAAATATCAATATACTTGTACTGATCCATTATACTGTCAATAAAAACAAAATTACCAACTCCAGCGGACGACATACACCCCCATACCATAACTCCTCCTCCACCATGTTTTACTGTTGGTACCAAGTTCTGTTTGCGAAGTTCTTCCCTGGGTTTTCTCCACACCAAGATTCTACCGTCAGAACCAAATATATTAAATTTACTCTCATCAGCAAATATAACTTTATTCCAGTAATCAGAATTCTTATTTATGTTGGATTTTGCGAAAGCTAGTCTGAGTTTTCTATTCTTTTCACTTACGAAGAATTTTTTCCTGGCTACTCTACCGTGATATCCAGCAGATCGAATTACCCTTCTAATAGTTTCAGGATTAACAATTATTCCATATAATGCTTGTAAATCAGCAGCAACTTTTGAAGCACTAATTCTTGGATTTTTTTTAATATTTCGAACGATAATTCGCTTTATTCCATTGGATAGCTTTGATGGTCAGCCAGGTCTTCTTTTATCCTGAATCATATGATTCTTTTTATATCGTTTAATGATATTGAAAACTGTTGAACGACTCAAGTTAACTGTTTCAGCAGTTTTTCTAATAGATTTTCCACGTTCAATATGCAAATTAATAACTAATTTTCGAATTTCAGGCGAAGTTTCTTTTCGTTTAGCATTCATGACTACACAGAGCTAAAAAACACAAAAATTCCAAAACAAACTGGAGAGAAATACTGCAGACGATTTTATAAATTATTGCCAATTGCTTTTAAGTAAAAATAAAACCCCAAAAAATATTTTTATTGCTTATTTCAGGCGATTTTTGTTGCATATATAATGGTGTCCCATCACTTATGTGAGCTATTTTTTGCTCCGTTCTAAACATTTGTATTTTTATTAAATTAATATTTTAATATTTTGACAAAATGTATGTTATGTAATAATCTTTACTAAATTTAAGTATGAAACACACCCACAAAAAAAATGTGTACATGTTTTTTTAATTTATTTGATTAGTTTCCTTTTGTAAAGCACAAGTGTCCCATCACTTATGTGAGACACTGTATGTACATCTTGATCTAACTCGATGGCAATAGCATACTAAAATCTCTCAATAAAATATTAAAATCACCCAATAAAATATTGTAGCAAAATAGTCTGAATTATTTGAATTTTATTATTTTGATATTCTTTAAAATTTAGTTGCTAGGTTACGGTTAAATTAAAGAGGTAAATAAAAATAAATGCATTTTAAAATTTGCAGAAAATGATAGAATAAAATGTATTATATTATTAGAACAGATGTATAAAATTGCATCAAAAATTATACACCTAATTTAAGAAATCTGACGAATGTATTAACAAAATTTCAAATTAATTTGAATAATTTAAGACCTGACTTGATAAATTTTAGCCTTCATAACTTACCGTTTAAATACATTAATCAAATGCGACATTTTATTTTCAACGACTGAAAAAATTCAAAATCGTCTGAATTCCCATAGGAAAGCATTAGGATAAAAAAAGAAATGTTCTATATTTTCCGAGCGAATAAACCAAATGTAACTAAAAACTATACAGCTAATTCCGGGTATCTCACCAACATACCTACCAAAAATCAAACTAATCGGATCATTTTTACGGCAGTTATCGCGGAACAGACAGACAAACAGACAGAAACCAAAAACTTTTCGGGTCTCAACAGTAAGCCTTCACTGACGTTTCGGCAACTATTAAACTAGTAAATCTACAGATCAGGAGCCTCAACGTCAGCTCTGAAAGTCAATGTTTTTTAATCTCATTTCTCATAATATTTAACATCTTACAATACGCAAATTAAATTTTTTAAATTATTACATGTATATTTATACGCATATAAAATAATTCGAAGGTTTCAGAAATTAGAAACATTAAATTAAACATGGTTTATGCAATAATATTCTGACATTCTTATGAACTTCTTATTTTATTTTTTAGGTAAAAAAATACATTTCTTCTGGGGGGCTCTGCCGCCCTGAACCCCCTGTAATCTTATTAAATTTATATTCGTGGTTTCCTATTGTTTGTGTGAATGATTCTAGTACATATTGGATTTCGTTCTACACATTGGTTTTATTATGAAAAGCAAAAATTTCGAAAATAATTTCATGTAATACCTAAATAGCAATATTTACTTACCTGCCAACCACGAAGCACTCGCATCTGATAGATAAGTTGAATAATATCTCGTGTACAAAATCAACTTATGGAAATGTAAACTGAATCTACTGTATTTCATGTAAACTGAATCTACTATATTTCACTTAAATCTATTTCAGAAATCTAGTGTTATTACAATTTTTGTTTCGGAAAAACAGTTTTGATGGTCATTCTATAATATTTATTTTACCTTAGTACATAATGATCTAACTCGATGGCAATAGCATACTAAAATCTCCCTAAAATAGGCTTACTTGGAAACTTTTAAACCTATTGGGTAATCATTCATAATCGTGTCACTGTCAATTCACTAAATAGCAACCGTGATTTGGCTCTATAAAGTGTTTTTGTGATAAGTGGTTACGGTTAAATTAAAGAGGAAAATAAAAATAAATGCATTTTAAAATTTGCAAAAAATGATAAAATAAAATGTATTATATTAATAGAACAGATGTATAAATTTGCACAAAAAATTATACACCTAATTTAAAAAATCTGACGAATGTATAAACAAAATTTCAAATTAATTTGAATAATTTAACACCTGACTTGATAAATTTTAGCCTTCATAACTTACCATTTAAATACATTAATCAAATGCGCCATTTTATTTTCAACGACTGAAAAATTTCAAAATCGTCTGAATTCCCATAGGAAAGCATTATGATCAAAAAAGAAATGTTCTATATTTTCCGAACGAATGAACCAAATGTAACTAAAAACTATACAGCTAATTCCGGGTATCTCACCAACATATCTACCAAAAATCAAACTAACCGGATCATTTTTACTGCAGTTATCGCAGAACAGACAGACAGAAACCAAAAACTTTTCGGGTCTCCACAGTAAGCCTCAACTGACGTTTCGGCAATCAAGGGCCTCAGCGTTAATTTTGCAAGACATTTTAATTTTCTTCTCACTTCACACAATATCTAATATAACTGAAATTATGTGTATTTTTTTAAGCATACAAGATTTTTCCAATGATTCAGAAAATCTAACATTTAAGAATTATTATATTAAACAGGATTCCATGCAATTATACTCTTCAACTTCTTATTCCTTCAATTTTTTATAATAGAAATGTACCTTTGTTCAGAGGGGCTCTGAATTACATTTTATTACACTGAAATAAATTGTTCTGAAATTACATTTTATTACAATAAACTAGCTGACCCACACGGCGTTGCCCGGGCCCGTGAAGATAACAGTCTTGTTCTATACGACATAACATGTTCTATGACTGAAATCTTTAAGGCTTTCGAAATCAAGTCGAATGAGGCAAACCCCGTCGTAATCGGGCCCATAGAACCTGAGACACTCCTGTAATTTCACCTTCCACCGCCAGGGGGCACAATCTGTGGTATAGGAATATCTTGACTGAAATCAGTACATGGCTGAAATCAGTAAAGCTATGGAATTCAAGTCAAATGAGTCAAACACCGTCTTAATCTGGCCCATAGAACCCGATATAGGAAAGCGACATTAGCGTTAAAAATGTGGAACTAAAATATTTAAGGCTATTGATATCAAGTCGAATGAGCCAAACCCCGTCGTAATCGAACCCGTAGAATCCGAGATACTCTGAAATGAAATTTTAAAAAATCTCAAGTTATTATTTGAAAAGAGTGGTATATACAATTCATAAGTCAAATTTGATGTTATAGAGGGTGATTAGTTAATTGTAATGTTTCGAATCAGTTGCGTTGAAATTGGAAATTTAGTTGCTGAGTTATGGAAACGGAGCATAAAGAAAAACCTTTAAGTGGGAGGTGGAAGGGGAGATGAGACTGCTTTTTGTCAAACAACTAATTAAGACTACCGGACTACTTGTTAAAAGACTGAGAATCATAGAAAATCTTGAAACTTAAATAAATAAATAAATAAATAAAAATGCTGAAGTTACTATTCGGAAATAGTTTTAATTATCGATACATCACAGCAATTAAATGCTACGGATTAACCTAAAAAAGTTAAAATTGTTAAATGGAATTAGTTCTGTTGAAATATGTATATATTAAAACTGGTAGCAAGTACCGATAAACCCGCCGCTAAGGGGAGGCAGTTCACTAAATGTGATATTTATTAAAAAGTTGCCCACCCCCCTCTCCATCCCCGCGAATAATTAAAAAAAATAATACAAGCATCCCTATTCGATCGATAAACGTAATGGTTTTATTTATTTGAATAGGTGCACAAAACTCGGAGTTCTTTTTTAATCTGGCAACGCCCCCCCCCCCCCCATTTACAGTAACCACTTTTCCGTCTGGGTCAATTTGATTTTAGTTTGGTCAGTTTTTGGCCGAAATAAAGAAAACTCTCAATCCGCAATTTTCACAAAATTTCTATTTTTGGAATGAGAAAAATCAACTGTTTGAGTTTTGAATCGATACCTCCAATATCTTTTTTTTTTTTTTTTTTCGAGGATAGGTGAAAATGAGAATATTTTGTTGTCTGGAACTATCAAAATCTTAATTTCTTTTGCGGACACGATAAAAATAGCCATTTTCAAAGCGCATTTTAATATTTTAATGAGTTTTTTTTTATGCGATGCTTAAATGGTTTTTAATTAATATTTATGTTAATTTTCAAAATATTAAAATTCTCAGACTGAGGTGCACCAGGAGAGACCTTGGACTACTCTCACTTAAATTTTCAGACTTCTAGGTGCGCCATATTTTGCTAGCCATCGCAGATATACACACAAAGCGAAATCTTCTTTTATTAATATAGAAAACGAGATCGTTGTACACGATATTTTATTCTATCGTAATAAAATACTAACATGCCTGTCAATTACAAAAGTTCGACATTTGTTGTAAAAATTGGACAAAATCTCATGTAGGAAATACTTATGGAAGCGTAAATCCCCTTACGAGATTTATATCAAATTTAACGATTTAACCTTTATGTTTGTTTTTTCCATTTGAACAATTTTTCATTATCGAGAATGTAGCATTAAATAAATTATTTTAATAAATTTACTTTCTTTCATACATTACAAAATACTGTTGTTAGGTAACCGTTAAAGGAAACGAGGAAAAACGAATTAAATTAATGGCAAAAATTTTTAATTGAACAGTTAAAATTCTCTATACTTTTCGAATAGATGCATAAAATGTCATAAAAATATAAGGATAATTTATAGTTTTCGACATATGTAATGTATTGGCAAAATTTCACACGAATCGGAGTAATTTAAGACCTTAATTGGGAAATTTTGGTATTCATAATTTAACATATAAATCAATTATCCCAATGCGTCATTTTCCTTTCGAATGAATGAACCAAATTTAACCAAAAGTTGTACAGCTAATAAAGAGCTGACTACTGAGTATACTTAGCCTCATAAAAATTAATAAATTGTGTAAATTTGTATCCCATCTGCTTGGTTGTATAAATTTGGTTTATTCAATTTTTTTTTTTTTTTTTTTTTTTTTTTTTTGCTTATCCGAGGTGTGCTTGTCCATATTAACTTGGATAATCGAGACTCTACTGCACTTTTATTACTTTATGCTTTAACCTATCTGGAGCCTCCGCCAAGTCGAGAAAGCACACTCGTAAGCATCCTTTTCTGGAAGCAACACAGGGCACTTTTGACCCCCCCCCCCCATATCTTTGCACTGGTGTATCACAAAAACTTGAAACTTCGTTTATCTAGTGTATGTGGCAAATAGGACCAAGCTTTAAAATTTCACGTTTCTGTCTTTTCTATGCAGACAATATACGAACTCAAAGTTTCGATTTTTTGTCACTCACTCACTCACGCGTTATCAAAAAGATTAGGTAGATCCCGTAGCCCTAGAAACTTGAAATTTGGAATAAAGGTAGTGTTGAGGATACAAAGAAAAAAAAATTATAAAATTCGGAAAATTAAAAAAAAAAAAAAAAAAAAAACATTCGAAAATTCAACGAATTCCAACAAAATTGAAAATTGAATATAATACGATCTTGCAGTCTTAGAATCTTAAAATTTGGTGTCAAAGTAGTGTTTAAAATTCAGAAAAAGAAAACATCAAAAACACAATAAAAATCGAAAATAAATAAAATAAATCGAAAAAATCGAAAAAAATCGAAAAATTTAAAATAATTCGATTTTGTTGCGCTGGAAACTTGGAATTCGGAATAAAGGTAGTATTTAAGATACAAAATGAGAAAAAATTTAAAAATCTGGAAATTCGAAAAACAAATTCGAAAATTCGAAAAATAGTTTGATCTTTTAGCCTTAGAAACTTAAAATTGGGTGTAAAGATAGTGTTTAGGATTCAGAAAAAGTTCAAATGAAAAACACAATAAAAATCGAAAATAAAATCAAAAAATTAAAAAAATCGAAAAATTGAAAAAATCGAAAAATAAAGGGAATTTGAAAATAATTCAATTTCATAGCGCTAGAAACTTGAAATTTGGCATAAAGGTAATATTTCAGATTCTAAATTTAAAAAAAATTAAAAAATATGAAAAATTAAAAAAAAAATTGAAAAAAAAAATAAATTAAAAATTTTAAATTTAAAAAAAAAGAAGAAGAAGAAGAAGAAGAAGAAATTGAAAATAACTTGATCTCGCAGTCATAGAAGCTGAAAATTTGGTGTAAAGGATTCTGTTTAGAATTCAGAAAAAGAAAAAAATTAAAAATGCAACAAAAATCGAAAAAAGTCGAAAAAATCCGAAAATTGGAAAATAATTCGATTTTTTAGAGCTAAAAACGAAAAATTAAAAAAAAAGGTAGTATTTAGGATACAAAAAAAGAAAAAAATTAAAAAAGCTGGAAAATTCGAAAAAAAATTCGAAAATTCGAAAAATGAAAAAAAAAAACCGATCTTCTAGTTTTAGAACTTAAAATTCGGCGTAAAGGTAGTGTTTAGGATACAGAAAAAGGAAAAATTAAAAAACAATAACTTCGAGAATAAAATAAAAAAATCGAAAATTTTAAAATAATTCGATTTGGTAGCGCTAGAAACTTGAGATTTGTAATAAAAGTAGTATTTAGGATACAAAGAAAAATTTAAAAATCTGGAAAATTAGAAAAAAAAATCGAAAAAAAAATGAAAATAATTCGGTCTTGCTGTCTTAGAAACTTAAAATTTGGTGTAAAAGTAGTATTTACGATTCAATAAAGAACATAAATTAATAAGAAAATAAATTCGAAATATCTGTAAAAAATCAAAAACTCGAAAGCAATTCGATTTTGTAGTGCTAGAAACATGAGTTTTAAGATAATTGTCCTATTAGTTAGTACACCGCCCCTAATTGATTTATGTTATTTTCCGCTGATTATGCTTTCTTTTCTTTCGTTTACGAATTTCGTTATAGAAAAGTTCCGCTATAAGCTGGCTACGTTGTGGGCGAATTCTTTATAGACTAGTTTGTTTGCTTTCACAGGTAATACTCTATTTAATTTGCATATGCAATATGGATTGTTAAATGATGTTAGCCCCACAAAAATTGTCACAGCTCCCCCTCCCCTCCCGACATTACTGACTGGTTATGGCTTGATAGTCTTTTCTAAATAAATTCATGGTGACTCTCAGATTCTCTTGATTTATCTCTAAATTGTACATAAATGATTTTAAGAAGACGGATCAAAGAATTACTATATTGGCATGACAATCAGGAAAGTTAGAAGTAAAATCGAAAAATCAATAAATTTATAACAAGTCGAAAGTTTGAAAAACATCGAAAAATCGAATATAGTTTGATTTATTAGAAATTTCCAGAAATTTAAATTTTGGCTTTATTTTTATCCTAAAAAGTACTTTCGTGCTAAATATAAAGTATCTAGGATTGCGAGTAATATCTCAGAAGGATAGCACTTTTCCTGGAAGCAATTGAGAGTACTTTTTGCTCTCCCCTCCCATAACTTAGTGTTTGCCTAGGAACCTGAAACTTCTTTTTATCTACAGGACTTTGCAAACGAAACACCTTCAAATAATAAGGACAGAGTGTGTGCTTAACGAAAATCAGTGGATAATCTCCTAAAAGAGCCCAAAATGAAGAAAAGAAGGAATACTTACAAAAAGAAGTGAAATCCCATCAAAAACGTCACCTGTAAAAAATGCAGCCAAGTCTCGTGACTATTTTACCGTAAAAAGTTCTGAGATCGTGTATAGCCAAGTTTAGTTATGTTATTAACTCTGAAACTTTCATTCACAAATCACTCCTAGGCTCTACATCTTTAGTTAATTATTATTTTGTCACTTGCCAATTACGTAGTGCAAGAATGTGATGTATATAATTAGTCTGAATCAAATAATACCATCCCATCCCATAACATATTAAGGTGTAATAACTTCCCTGTGCGTATATAATCAGCCTTAATCAAATTATATCATCCCATCCCATAACATAGTAAAGTATAATAACTTCCCTGTGCTGCGTAATTGCCAAGTCACAAAATAATAAATAACTAAAGATGTAGAGACTAGGAGTGATTTGTGAATGAAAATTTCAGAGTTAATAATTTAACTAAACTTGGCTTTACGCGATCTCAGAACTTTTTACGGTAAAATAGTCACGAGACTTGGCTGCATTTTTTACAGGTGACGTTTTTGATGGGATTAAGACTGATTAGAAATTTGAATTGTTTCCAAATCTTTCGTTACTAATCATTTTCATCATTTTAAATCAGCAATTCTGTTTATTAATCAACTTCCTCCAAAAATCTTGTAACTATACTTTTAAATTTGACTTAATATAAAACAACTGCAGAAACTTAAATTTAAGGCAAATTTTTATTAGAGTGGAATAAATAATGATTTATTAAAGCTTCGCTGATGTTTCAGGAAACTTCTTTTTGTCTACTATATGAAAAATGGAATTGCCAATTTATCCTGTAAACAGTTTCGCTCGATTTATTTCAAAAAGACTTTTGCTTCGATGATCACCTTATCGCTTAATTCATTTTCTGACACGACGTTGTTGTCCTTATGTAACCTGCTTCTTAAACTTAATGTATGGTCTTCATAATTAAAATAGATTGCAAAATAATAAATTTCTATAATTAAGACAAAAAGTTACTTACTTTGAAGATAAAAGTTTTATTTTTTGAATAATAAAAGAAAAGAGGAAAAAAAAACTTTATTTACATTTATTTAATCGGCTTTATTCAAAAAAGGGGATTTCGTCTACGCATTTATTTTTATGTTGTTTCTTAATTTTGTTAAATATTTTCAAAAAAAAAAAATCCGCAAAATATTTTTCGTAAAGTAAGTAATAAACATGATGTTAAATCGATAAGCTTATGAAGTAAAAAATTAGCATCAATGGATCTGTCCGTAAAATATGAAAATGTTCACTTTAATAACTTTAATATAATTCAATTCACTTTAATAACAAAGTACTACTAATAACACTACAAACGAAACATACTAAGTGAATTGAAAGATTTCTTTCAAAAAATATGACGGGAGTAATATTTAGTACAGAAATGTAGCCTTGATAATTGACATTAATTACATTAATTCGATAGTGATTAGTGAATTTTAACAGTTTCCTTATTATATTTTGTTACATCTAGCTTTGTGGTAAAAAACTGGTGTTTTCATATATATATATTATTAATCTTTTACTTTTACTTTATATTTATTTTATTATACAATGCTTATTACCATCATATTTTTTGTATATATAGTCAATGTAAATATTTAAAATAAAACACTTGAAGGTCTTCGCATCCCCTCCCCCTAAAAATATACTACGTATATCTACGTATATTATAATCAGGTCCTACTGTTAGGTTTTCCTTTTCTTTCTCTCCCTCTCTCCCTGTTTCTCTGATACAGTTTGCAAAACGCACGAGATCAGGTTGAAATTTGAGATACACCTTGATCAGGTAACCAAAATTAAGTGCACAAGTATTTGGGTTCATTTTATTATTTTCCAAAATTGGGACGAGAACACTAGATTGTGTTCATAAATTTACTATAATCTTCCGTCTGCTGACAGTTGATAACGGCTGAAAATTATAAGATTCGCAGTGTATTCCAGCGTATAAGATCCAGAAAAAAGGAGAGCGAGAGAGATATAACTTTGATTATAACTAGAGCATGGAAAAGAATAAATATTTCTTAAACTACCTGATTCCTGAAACAAATATGTTGTCCTATTTGTTCTGTTTTCAAGATTTATCGTTAAATGATAAAAGTCGTTTCCTATAATATCAAAGAAATTAAATAGCTATCGACATCTGAAAAGAAAACATTTCTGCCATTATTTGTAAAGCTATAGATTCTTTCTGAGGGCAGAAGTGCTTTTTAGGAAATAGGTATTAGGAATACTAGAAATTTATTACTGAATAAAACAAAACAAATAAGTATGAGCTAAAGGAGGAGAGTTAGCAGCAGAATGATAAAATGCAATATGAGAATTATCGTTATTGATGCTATTTTCTCAAGGAAAAAAAATAAAACAGTGGACAGACATAAAGTCAAATATATCAAAGTATGTCAAGCATGGCGGAAAAAAATAAATTTAAAATTAAGTTGGAAAATATTTCTTGCCGTTATATTCTTAAATATATGTGCATATATATATATATATATATATATATAGATATAGATATATATATGGTATTTTGTCTAAGCTGAGTTAGTACCAGATGTAAATTTCCATGAGAAAAGGGTAGTCCGTTAAAGAACTAATATCTTGCAGTCGATTTCTATGATCATGGCGAAGTAGTAAGGCAATGAAAAGACACCAGAACAGTTTCTCCAGTAAAGTCCAGCCAATTTTCAGATGAATAGTTTATTAATAATAAGAGCGATACAGCACATTTCCCACAGGTATAAAACTTATAGCATAGCCCTCGGCTTTCACGATGGGTCACTCCATTGATTACAAGCTGTTAACTGGCCAGATGAATATTCTACGACATAAAAACACCAGATACATAATTGTTTACACTTTCAGCTACGTCAAAAATCTAGTGCTCCGACCGATGCGGGCGAGTTTTGTTCTCTCCGCGGAGACATACAGAAATTTACGTCACGAGCGCACAACCCAGTGAGTGAGAAGCTAGCTCCAGCCCAGCGAATGAGGCGCGAAGGAGAAGCTAAGACAGTAAAGAATTCCGAACATGGTCGTGGATAAATTTGGAAGTTAAAATCCCAAGCGCGCGAAAAAATCAGAGCAATAATAATAATAATAGTAAAAAGAAAATGGCTTTTAAAATCATTCAAAATGAGAACGCGTCTCGGAATTTTATAGATTGGGGAGCTGATAAAAGAGACGAATGAACTTAAAATTTTAGATTAAGATTTGGAATAAAATAATTATTAGTATAAGGATATTTACTTTTAAAAGGACTTTAAATAGGAATAGATATTATTAAGAATTAAGGAAATACTGACTATGACAGAAGTTAGATTAAATTTAAAAGATTAATGCGAATAAAATGGAAGGATAGATTTGGAATAAAATAATTATTAGTATAAGGATATTTACTTTTAAAAGGACTTTAAATAGGAATAGATATTATTAAGAATTAAGGAAATACTGACTATGACAGAAGTTAGATTAAATTTAAAAGATTAATGCGAATAAAATGGAAGGATACGAAGGAAATAAGTTTTTTATATAACATATATATATATATATATATATATATATATATATATATATATATATATATCGAAAATATTCATTTTAATTATGCGAAATCATAATTTTACTTAAATCTCATATAGCGTTTATTTAAAAAACAGCGATATTTATATATTTTCAATAAACTTTCCGTAATCCTCTTTAATAAAAAGGTATGCGTTGCTGACGACTGGGATTTTCGATAATCGTTGCCACAGATTAATCTCGGAAAATGAAACATTTGAAGTTACTGAAAAAAATTAATTGCTCGAAAAGTATTTGTCAGAAAATTGTTAGACAAACAGGTAAAAAATTGTATTTTTCTTGATATATATTTCAAATCCACTGATTATGCCATGTATCAAATATTGAATTTCAAAAATTACCAATTTCACAATGGAGAACCATAGCGAAAACTTCACGCGTAAAAAAAAAATAATAACAGCAATGTGTCAGCACGAGTCACAAATTATAGTAACCGTATTATTCTGTTAAAATATAAAAGTGAATTAGGATGTCACGAGTGCATGATATTTATTTAATTCTCGACAAATACTAGATGCGCCATTTCTTTTTAGTTGTGAATAATATAGGTTAATTCACGTTATTAAAAAATGTAGCTATAAAACATATAAATAAATGGAAAACGATAGGTAATAAATTGTAAACGTAATAATAAACCGTATTAAAAAAACATAACTTAGTGAAATAAGTATCCGCTTTTATGTTATTTTAGGATATTCCAGGTAAAGGTACAAATTACTTTAAAATACAAGGTTAAATACACCGATATATTTCGTTTGATTCAAGGTTCTTTTGGAGAAACCGACCAGCGCAGCGGGCGTAGTCTGCTAGTAATTATATATTTTTAGATTTCGATTTATGTAAGATTATGTACTAAGATTTATGTATGATATTAAACAGTTCGGCGTTAAAGCTATAGATTTTCTGTGTTTCGAGACCAATATTCTGCAGTGTGATAATTTTTCAAACTTTTCTGGATCAGATAAAACTGTTTTCTGTAAGATGCATACTCGATGACATTTATATAATTGTAGCCAAAGCTACGAAACTAAAACTGAAGTTCAAATCAATAATAAAATATAAAATAGTCTTTTTAAAAAAATACTCTTTTTATTTACATGAAAAATCGTGATTAATTTCTTAACTGCAATTCAAGTATTCCCAAAAAACTTTCTTTACAATACATTAAATTGATGTATGCCCTGATTATAGAAAATTCACCCATTGGTTTCCGCTTGATAGAAAGCGCGAATTCGTGAATTTATTTTTTAAATTATATTTATTATCCGGTTTCTTTTTTGAAATATGGCAACAGAAAAGAAAAAAGAAACATTATTTAAACTATCTATTCAGGATTTGTAAACTGTTTTCTTAGCGTATAATCATAATTTAATTAATATTAAACCATTAATTGTAAAAAAGAGCATTATTTTTTATTATTATCAGATTATCAAGTTATAATTGCAAAAAATAAAAATGATTTAGAGAAAATGACGATAAAAATTAAGGAAGAATATGAGAAATGGGGACTCTACATAAACGTTAGTAAGACCAAATACCTATGTGTAGGAGGAAATGAGATAGAACTAAATTTAAATAATAACATAAAAATAGGAAGCTGTGACTTTATTTTATATTTATGATTAAAAATTGAAATTGAAATGTTTAGATTTATATTTCTATGTCCCATGTTTTCCCGAAGTGGATGACGTCATCCTCTAATTCAGTTAAAATACGATTGTTAATTTTTTTTTTCTCGCGCGTGCATTTTGCAATCTTGGATCAGTTTTTACTATAACTTTGATAGAATAAATTAGATGATATTCTAGCTTGACTAAAAACTATATGTTTGCTGATATTTTGATCCTTACTTTTTCTTTAGATGTTTAAACCTGCATCTAAGAAATATTCCATATTGATAAAAAATGGTACTTCTCTATTATCTCGTAGACCACTTTTCATAACAAAAAATTATCGCCAAATAAACGGGAGAACGTTGCCATTGGAATATCAAAATAAATAAATAAATAAAATATAAGAATTTAAGGACACAATTGTTATTTTAATGAATGAAATAACTAATAAATCAGTAAAACATAATGAAAAATACACGCAAATGTCGCGTTAAAAACCACTTGATGACGTAACAAACACGTATAATGCTTCTGATATCAAGTAAATGGGACTGCATTTTTGGCGTTTAATCTTACAGTTTGGCAATAGTTTTTTGTTATGAAAAGTGGTCGACGGGATAATAGAGCAGTACCTAAAAAATATTAGATTTCAGTGTGAAATCCTCGCACGGGACCTCTGGTTACTTTTATAATCCTGCTATAGGGAAATTAAAATTTTATTTAATTTTAATTTCAAAATGTATTAGTAAGTGTAATTGTTCAGAATTTTGGTTTAAGTCTAAAATTGTATTATTAAAATGTATAAAACATATAGTACTGAAAATACAAAAAATTCCTTATGTACAACCATTGATTTTGTGAAAAGAAGGTAAATGACTGTATCTGAAAATTTCAGAATCCGTAGCAACAGGTACACAAAATATAGTCTGAGTCCAGCACTGCGAAAAAACCACAGCAAGTTTATGAGCCATTTTCAAAATTCGCTTAGATATGCTGTCCTAGAAGAAAAAGAAGAAAATTCAAACATATATTAATGTTTAATTTGAGCTATGCATTATATAAAGAAGACTATATTAAATATTTCTAGCATTAAAAATAAAAAAATCAATAAAAATTGTTGAGATATAAATCAGTATAAATGGATTAGTGTCAAATCCGTTACCGTACAAAATTATTGAAAATAGTCACCTTTAAATTTTTTTAAAGTTTCAAAAATCAACTTACTTTGAAGTGACTTATGTCCCTAAATTTCAGAACATGATACTCAACAATAATGCTTAAATTAAATTGAAATGAGAGACATTTATAGCCACAAATTTTCACCACATAGAAATTTATACAAAACTTTTTCTAATAATAACAATAAATATTAATGTAAATTATTGAATTTAAAAATATTATATCTCCATTTCTTAGTTGAAAGAAAAATAACTATAGAATGGTGAAAAAGTGATATTAATATTAAAATACATTTAAAATATGTGCAGTAACGGATTTGACACTAATCCATTTATACTGATTTATATCTGAACAATTTTTATTGATTTTTCAAATTTTTAATGCTAGAAATATTTAATATAGTATTTTTTATATAATGCATAGCTCAAATTAAACATTAAATGTTAATATATGTTTGAATTTTCTTCTTTTTTCCTCTGTGACAGCATATGTAAGCAAATTTTGAAAATGTCCCTTATATATTTTTTAAACACAAAATACGCAAAAATATGAATATTTTGAGAGAAAATATTTGTTTTACTGATCCTTCACTGAGAAAAAAATTGTTTAAAAGCCTAATTTTTTGGCATTAAAAGTGGAATATTTTATTAAAATAATAATTTAAAAACAATGTCGCTCAAATATTAATGTCCATTTTTTTTCAATTGAAAGCTTTAATTTCATGTCAAAGTACATAAATTTTGTTTGATTCATTTAATTAATGGTTAATTATTACTATTCCATTATGTAGCTGTATTCCATCTGGAGTAATAGTAAATATAATTGCTGTTTAGGAAACGTAAATCCCCATTCAGCTTGCAAAGTTTTTCGAGAATGAAATATTTTCAGAATTTTCCTACACTGAAAAAACTTTAGTTGAAACAATAAAAATATAGTTGTGCCAACCAAATTTTTTTGTCACTATAGCTCCATCCAAATGTTTGGTTGGAGGGAACAAATTATTTGGTTAGCTTTATTTGGTTGTTGTAACCTAATAATTTGGTTACAAGAACAAAATCGATTTGGTTAATAGTCATCGTAACTAAATGGATTTGGTTGTAAGAACCAAATCTGTTTGGTACTTGTAACCAAATTGATTTGGTTGTAACAACCAAATCTGTTTGGTACTTGTAACCAAATCTATTTGGTTAATAGTTATTGTAACCAAATAGATTTGGTTGTAAGAAGCAAACTGATTTGGTTCTTTCAACCAAATCCATTTGGTTATGAAAACTATTAACCAAATAGATTTGGTTGCAAGAACCAAACTGTACAGGAGTTTGGTGTGTCATGATCGTAAGTTATTAAAAAAATAAAAGAAGACGCAGGAGAGACATCTTGAAGAAAGAGTCGAAAATTAAATATATATATATGCAGGTTTAATCCAGGTTCAAATAAAGCACAGGTACATCGTCGAATAGGTACAGCTGCCGAAGGCAATGGTACCCGGGACTCCAAACGTACACTTATACGTACTTTTACATCTTATGTGATCAGTCACAAGGTTCGAGAGAGAATGATGATTAATTAGACAATTTCTTTGGTGGATACAGAGCAGTGATGACAGAGTTACATAAAGCCAAGTAGCCAGATTAACGTACATTTTGCGAGAAGAATGTGATAGAAACGCAGGTGTTATTTTCCGTTAAATGTTAAGTCAATGAGAGATTGATGAGGAACAAATATGAATTTTTAGATGCCAACAGTGAGGAATGAATATAGTAGCCTCACAAACCACAAGAGTCTGGTTCACATAGGGTTGTATTAAGGAGTGTTACTAAAAATTAAAAATAGACATGTTCGTTACAATGATAATACAATTTCGGAAGATAGAGGAACAAAAATGTAAAAAGAGAAAGAGTAGCAGAGGGCATCTGGTAAATTTGACTGAGCGTGGGATAGAGATAAATCCACAGTTGCTAGGCGAACAAAATAATTTATTTTCTTCTTTTTTTTATAAGAGAACGCAAAGCGAAATAATTACAAATGAATTGAAAAGGAGTTATAATAAAAGTGGAAAAAAGGCTGGGACTATATACATTTACACTGTAGAAAAATAAAATATATTTAGGATGGTAATTTTGAAAAAAGGTATTTTAGGTGGGGGGGGCTAAGGTGTAAATTAATTAGAAGTGGAATATGTCAAGATAATTCCTCTTCACATATTTCTCCCCAACAACCGAAGAAAGAAAAATTATTTTTGTTGTATTAAGGAGGGCATGAGCACCGGAAAACTTACCTGCGCCTCTTCACTAACATAGCAATTCACATATAAAATCATCAAAAAAACACTTGTGATAGAACCCTGGTAAATTATCTAAGCGTAATTGATAATAATTCACAAAAAAAATGTTGAAACAAAAACAAAAACACCATGTCTCAAGTAATATATGCATGCGTATAGGCATGATAAAATAAAGACAAGCTGGGTCGACCTCTTATGCTTGAAGATTTGAAAAGTATACATAAATATGAGCTCAAAATAATAATCAGTATGTTTCTGGATTTTTTCTTTAGTTTTTTTAGGAGTGTGCACACATATATCATTATTTAAACCAGAAACTAAAATTAATCATTAAATTGAAATGCAAATTCAAGCAATAGCAATTACTTTTATTGCTACAATTGTTGGGTATTTCCAACATAAACTTATGCTTTTGAGACATGACAAAAATATATAATGTATAAAGTAAATGTCATTTGGCCATATATCAAACTATATTCAATTATTTGAAGGCCTTTAATATGAGACATATTTTTGTATCAGCAGAATAAATTGCTGTACATATATATAAAAAAAAATAAAGCTAAATGTAAATAAATATATAGCATACTTGATTATGAGAATAATATAAAGGAGAATTTGGCGAAGTAGCATATTTAGAAAAACTGGCATAATCACTAATATTAAACACGGTAAACGTCTGTGTGTGTGTGTGTGTGTGTGTGTGTGTCTGTGCACCCCACCTTTGTACCCGCAAAGGCTCCGGGACCAGGCGAAGCACGAACGGCGGACGCGGACCGAAAAATTCGCAAAAAAAGCGCGACGCTCAAGTTTCGATCTTGTCGGAATTCCGACCCGGACCCGGGGAGTTATTAATGAGCGAAAGTGTTTTAATTACCGACCGAAACCGAAGTCGGAAGAGAAGTCAAAACAGCGAAAAGTTCGCCTCCGCCAAGGGTTGCCGGTACACGTCCGGTCCGGGAAGGAAAAGGCAGGGGTTCCCAGGGAGCGATTTAAGCCCCAAACCGCAGCGCAGGTCCGACCCCTATCTCCGGAAGTCGGGGGGCCAGAAATTCGTAAGTCGCACGTACGCAACCGGGACGTCGTCAGGTCTCATAAATTCGAAAAATCGTTTCCGTGCGACGATTAGAACCGTAAAAATCCTTTAAAAATCGATCGATAAAAAATTATTTTTCTTTTCTTTCCGAGCTGCTATTCCCAGATCGGAGACGCACGGCCAGACGATTGTCTGGATCGGCATTTTCTTTGACGGAGGTGAGGTCACATGACGTTCAACTGGGGTTTTACAGAGGGGGGGGGGATCTCTGATTCTAAGAGGCGCAGAAATTCCAAACTTTGACATGGCGACGCTAAATGGATTCTGCTTTCAGAATATCTAAAAATTATTGTCATATCTTCATTACGAGCCGATATATTATTTTATTGTATAATTAATCATCGTTATTTGTATAATTAAAGCAAAAGAAAGATTTCCATTACAGTGCCGGCTAGATATTACATTACGATTTTAAGAAGTAGGCCGCGTCTAAAAACTGCATTACGAGTATTTTCAGTTTTTGTTTTAGAGTGGCAACCAGATATTATGATAGGAAAAAGCGGGCTTCGCCCGTTATCGATTTTTTTTTTTTTTTTTTTTTTAGTTTTAAGTTTTTCTACAGCTCACTGTCTTTGAACTAGAACTCAGGTAGTCTACATAAGTTGTTTGAGGAAAAGCAGTGTCATCGCCAACCCCCCCCCCCTCCCCCCCTTTTTATGACAGTGCCGGCTAGATATTAGGATTTTAAGAAGTAGGCCGCGTCTAAAAACTGCATTATTATTTTAAGTTTTAGTATTTTAAGTTTTTGTTTTAGAGTGGCAACTAGATATCACGATAGGGAAAAGCGGGCTTCGCCCGTTAACGATTTTTTTTTTTTTTTTTTTTTTTTTTTTTTTTTTTTTTAGTTTTAAGTTTTTCTACAGCTCACTGTCTTTGAACTAGAACACAGGTAGTCTACATAAGTTGAGGAAAAGCAGTGTCATCGCCCTATCCAGACCCTGTCGACCCCCTATCCAGATATTATGATAGGGAAAAGCGGGCTTCGCCCGTTATCGATTTTTTTTTTTTAAGTTTTAAGTTTTTCTACAGGTCCCTGTCTTTGAACTAGAACTCAGGTAGTCTAAATCAATTCGACTCGACATCGGTAGAGCTTACCGATTTTATTTCGTTTTTTCACCACTAAGGGGCGCTTTCCTATCTTCGGTTCTACGGGCATGAAAACGACGGGGTATGGCTCATTCGACTAGACATCGAAAGTCTTAACGATTTCAGTTATGATCATATAAACAGATTGCGCCACCTGGTGGCGGAAGGTGGAACTAACGTATACTGCAGCGCGTGCGCAGCACGACTGCTATACGGTGCCGCAGGCAGCGGGGACCCGAGCCGGAGGTTCGTTCAGTTAGAGGTTTATACTATTCTATGTGCAATTTAAGGGATTATCCGGTGCGTGCGTAGCACGACCGGTTTACGGTGCCGAAGGCAGCGAGGCAGGGTCGGAGATTCGTTCAGTTAGAGGTTTATACTATTCGATGTGCAAATTAAGGGATTATCCGGTGCCGAAGGCAGCGGGGACCCGGGTTGGAGGTTCGTTCGGTTAGAGGTTTATACTATTCTATGTGCAAGTATCCGGATTATCCGGTGCCGAAGGCATTGGGGCAGGATCGGAGATTCGTTCTTTTAGAGATTTATACTATTCGATGTGCAAATTAAGGGATTATCCGGTGTGTGCGTAGCACGACCGGTATACGGTGCCGAAGGCAGCGGGGACACGGGTTGGAGGTTCGTTCGGTTAGAGGTTTATACTACTCAATGTGCAAATTAAGGGATTATCCGGTGCGTGCGTAGCACGACCGGTATACGGTGCCGAAGGCAGCGGGGACCCGGGTCGGAGGTTCGTCCGGTTCGAGGTTTTACAAGATTCGAGATTTTCTACAATTCGAGGCACCGATGTAAATTAGGGGCCCGCTGGCGGGCGAAGCCAGCTAGTTTTATATAAAAATGTAAAATCGCATATCTTGCAAATATTGACAAAATTTAAGGACTGTCAGAAATGTGTAACCTGGGATATAGTTTCTATGTAGGGTGAATGATCACCACAACTTACCGTCCACAACATGTTATGAAACATGACACATGAAAAACAACTTCATACGTTGTTGTGCCGAGATGGTAATGTAAAAATGTAATGGAACATTACATAGTATGTAAAAGAGTAAGAAAAATTATGTGAACTAATTTAAAATTGAAAAAATAGCATATGTTGTATTAAATATGAAAGGCAATTTAGATGTGAATTAAAAAGTGTGACATCATGTACAAAAAAATATGTGACTGAGAGTGTGTTAGGGGATTAGTGCAAGATGAAGTGTGAGCAAAATAGAACATATAAACACTGTTCGTTTAATTTTGTACCTACATTTACAAAATGTGAAAATTTAGACTGAAAAAAATTTTAGAGACAATTATGTGGACATTGGCATTGTGTAAATGAAAAGAGGTATTTGAGAAAGTATGTACAGTCTTAAAGCAACCATTAATATAACTTCGACAGAAGAAATGACTGGTATAAATACCAAAGGTTGCAATTACATAACAACCGTGAATAAATACTTTCACAAACAAGTGTAGTGTATGAAAAAATGCGAAAAAGTATGACTTTAAAATTACATATATTGAACGAATAAAGAAGGTTAATTTACGAGCATTTCAGTAGGCAAAACAAGTGATGAACTTGAGGTGTGACACATACTCTATGGAAGAAAATAAATGGAGAAAAGGAGAATTTAAATTAGAACATGTACAGTGAAAAGTTATCAATTGCATGCACTAAAGTATTTTACTATTTAATATGTCAGGAATAATAATTAAAAAAGAGAACCAGTGACAAAAATTCTTAAAAGATATATAAAAATGTGACTGATGAAATGTTGTGTTATACATGTAAGAAAAGTAAATGTGTAAAATGCTGTGTATGTCCACAGAATGAAAAATTGATGCCTCTATTTCAATAATTTCATGCTCTACAAGAGGAAAAATTTCCTATAAAATCTTATTATAAAAATAATAATATTGCCATACTGGCATGATTCAGTAGTGCACATTTTTTATTTTTCAACTGTAGACAAAATTTAGCAAGGAAAAAAATGGTTATTTAACTTATTTTTATTAAAAAGAATATGTGATTATGTAAATATGACAAAAAATGTAGAAGTAAAGTAAGCGATAAAATGAATAATGAAAGAAAAGAAAAAGTATGTTACCATGATAACTAACATTACCAAACTTGTTGCGATTGCAGTAGGTAACTAAGTACAGTGTTGTTTATCATAATTGGTGCATATAGCGAATTCTATGAACTCCTCCAATAAATATATGGTATAACTAGTACCTAATATAAAGTTACATGGAAAACATGATGAGATGATACATGTGCAGAGATTGTATTAATGAATTATGTTGAATATTACAAATAGTATAGATAGAACCTACAAGTAAGGTATGTAATGTCAAAGAAACAGGTGTTAATTTAAAAAAAGAATGTGACAAGCACAGTTGTACATTGAATGGTGGAGCAAATACTTTGACTGGTATTATATATTTATATCCTTGATTAGTAATGCTTGAAACATTGATTAGCAAAAAAAAACTGTAAATGAGAAAACGGAATGCATTAAGTATAGATTATAGAAGTATGTGTAAGAAGTTTGTATAAATTTACAGGAAGAAATACTTGATGCGTTAATCATGAAAGTTTCCTGAAATGAGTGCATTGTACAGAAATCTGAGTTGATTTCTAAGAATCGTAATATTAAATATAATATAATTAACATTAAGGCCTGATTCAGTAATGCACCCTTTATTTTGTATCAGCAAACAAGTATTATTTAATGAAAAGTATGTTTTTTTTTAAATTATGTGTCTATTTATATAATATTGACTAAAGTGTTTATCAAAGTGGAATTGATATATGATGTCGTATACTGATGTCGGAAGATATAAAAAGGAACAGAACAAAAAAAAAACAATGAATGGTAAAGAGTATAACAAGGATTGGTACAAACTGGTAGTGTATAAGGATTGGTAACTTTGACTAGTTGTGTAATTGACATGTGTAATTAAAAAAGAAGGAACCGTTGTAGATTATAAAATTGGTTATTGAATATAGAAAAGCATTTTCAAATAATTGCAAGATTGCAATAGATCTCAAAGGCTCTTTAAGCTGTTTAAAAAAAGTTCCTAAATAATGCTACTAAAATAATACACATTGATTAAATTATATCAACTTAATAAAAATTACACAAAAATATACTTGCCATCATACAAATAAATTTTATCTAAGTGTAAAAGAAAATATGGCATGTATAAATAAAAAAATAAGAATGTCTTTAATTAATTAGTTGCTATATCGGTAAGCAGTGCCATATGTTTATAACGAAGAAAAATATTACTTAAATGATTCATTAAAAAAAATTTTTTTAACACGGTTGTGTCTAATTATGAAAAAACACATTTTATAAAAAATATATATATTCTATCTTCTTTTGAAACAGAAAAAAAACATATATGAGGATTAATGCTCAAAACATTAATAAACAATCAAAAATGGCAATTATGTATTAACTCTTACATATACAAACCTGAAATTTTTCACTTCTTTGAAAAATGACAATAAATATGGCATAAATAAATAAATATGTTTAAAGAAATTGAGAAGGAAAGGTCATCTTTAATATAAGTATAGATGTGCAAAATTTGTTGTACACAAAACCTTACATATTTATTAAAACATGAACCAGCACTGGGGGAAAAAAACTTAAAAAAAGTAATTTTATACATGGCCAGAAATATCTGACACAAAAGTACTGCAAATTGTTTTAACATGACAAAAGTGACCTTAAAGTGTAAAAAAAAAAAACATGTTAATTTAAGCAAAGTTATCTTTATTCAGGTGTGTAGATCAAAACTTCGATCAATAATACAAAGAAGTGTGTCATATCAAGTGTTATCTATTTATCAAATAAAGTTTAAAAAAGCAATTTTGAAAAAAATAAAGTGTATATATTTTGTAATAAACAGAGTGTATCATGTCTAGATCGTGTAATAATTAGGTTTTCTTACCAAAATATAACCGCAATATTATAATTATATTTAAATTTAACAACAAAAAAGGAATCAATGAATTAAAAACTAAAAGTGTATTGTGAAGAAGTGACACCAAGTTTATCATCAAAGATTGATCCGAATGAATTGATGGAAAATTAGCGCTAAAAATTCAAATCAATACAAAATGACGAGATCTTACACTCTTTTCTGGATCCATGAAAAAAATATGCAAGTAAATATCACTCCAACACAATATAAATTTATAATAAGAAATTAGATAGTATCCTACGAATATGGAATTCCTATTACGAAACTGTAAGTGTGTAATATGTTTGTATGAAAGTACATTGCCATTACTTATTACCTGTTTATTTTGTGCGAGCACCCCTAATGTCAACACTAAATTTTGAATCACTGTAACTATGCGTCCAAAGGATATATTAAAAAGAAAGGACAATTCGTTATAAATAAAAATGTATATATATATATATATGGCAACATGTACCGTACTGCAACATAAAATTTATCCGTTGACTGATCCAGTATATAAACACAAGGTTATTATACTTGTATTATTGTTAAAGACAATTAATTTATTTTGATGATGCAATTATCTCATAAATGTATTATGCTTATTCGAATAAAATAAAAACACTGATATAGTATAGCATATAATACCAAATACAATAACAAACAAAAAAATCAGATATAAATGCAAGTACACAATATAAAAATGAATGGAGAATTAAAAAAATTATATACATTGTATGCATGTTAAATGCAAAGTCAATCCTAGTGTAATTAGATTCTATCCTTGTCAAAATCTGTAAGTGTAACAAGTCATGAGATGCGGGCATAGATCTATAAAGTACTTAACTGCCATTAATTAATAAAGATAATATTTAAATTAGAATAAAATTAATGTGACAATTATTATTAGAATTATTGTAAATATTTGTGTGAGAAGAAAAATATAAAGGAAAAAAAATTAGAAGATTGTTTTTTTTTTTTTTTTTTTTTTTTTTTTTATGTGAGAAAAAGAATGTGTATATATGCAAATAACTCATAAAAGATAAAATTCACAGCAGGATTGTCACGTTAGTATTTCCCTTGATGGGGAAGATACTTGGACCAGCCGAGTAGGACCACAAGGAAAATTCAAACTCAACATAAGTACATTTAGTGCACATAAATGTACACAAGTGTGAAAGCAATCAAATTTGCATATTATGTATTTTCTTTTAACGAGGAAAATTCAAAATCTTATTAAAAATATTCTTTCAATAAATTTTGCATGAGCAGCAGCATATATTTAAAAATATTGAAATACAGTATAGCAAACTGACACTCAAAATAAAGGATTCTAGAAGAAAAATACACAGCTTAAACAAAAAGTTAACTATCTATAAAGAAATATATCTATGAATGAATATTATGCCTTTTATCTTTATTATTAGATGGTTAAAATATTATTTAAAAAAAAACATGATTATTTTGAAACACATCCAACTAGTGCATACATGCCAAATCTTTATTAAGTCAGTTTGAGCAGTAATTAAATATATTGAATTTTTATACTATAAAAGCACCAATATATATTTTTCATTACTTTACCTGACCAAAAATATTATCACGCAGAATAATATAAAAATATGACTTACCACCTGAAATATTAACATCAGTAAACCCATTTAGCACAAGTATAAGAAGCAATTTTTTTATATCTAAATATAATATTGATGTAGGCTAATTAACGGTGAAATATTTCACGCAATAATCCTTAGCTTTGAAAGCAATATTCGTAAACTAAAAAATATACTTCGCGCATAAAATGTGCATTGCAAATGTCCACTAAAATATGGGAATCCTTGCTATAATAATGAAGATGGGTCACTGGAAAGTTCGTGCTCTATGCACTGTTTATCAGTCAAATTCTTTATCCGCAGCATATAATGTCTATGACTGACACCTATGACTAATGTCTATAAAGTCTATGACTGAGCTTATATGAAGTTCAAGAACTGAAATAAACCACAGCGAAATCAATATGCATTTTTTTCTTGTCTGTCTCATCAGTTACTCTTTCCATATTTCGTAGTATAATCTCGAAGGCAAAGAGAGAAAAAAAGAAGAATCCCAGGTTTATAAGTGTTTAGTACGGATGCGATGGCTTAGTGAAATATGCTTGACGTCAGGGTCGCACTATTAATTATCGCCGGTAGAAGCTGTATTCAGTTGTGCTTTCGGTAATTGAGTTCCGCAATGAATTATTGTACATATCAGCAGTTCTACAAGTCATGAGGAGAAAAAGAGTTTGGAGTTTTAGAAAAGAAACTTTCCATTTCATACATAAATCCGTGAATAATAGAATGCGAAAAACAAACCGCGGCTATTCAAAACAGCTGTTTTATTGTCTGAGTGCAACGAAGACTCATACACAGCGCAGTATTACTTTGCCCCATATATAGCTACGATGGATATTAAAACCTTTCGTCAAGCATAACTCAAAAAATATTTAACGGATTTCGTTCAAATTTTTACAGCAGGTACCTATAAAGGTGACAACGACGTCTATTTATTACCAAGAATAAATGCTAAACCGTTTGGAAATTATATTAAAAAAATAGATAAAAAAGCACAATTAAAGTACATACGTCACGAAATTTTGTGGTACGTCATTTTCACCGGCGGGAGATTTTAGTAGACAATCGGAATTGAAAAGTTCATGGAGTACAAGGAGCAAAAAAAATATGCACGCACTAATATTCAGCACAATAAAATATATTTCAATTGAGTAGAAATCGAAAATTAATCTGGATTTTTTTCTCTTTGAAAGAAAAACCCCGCAATAACTGAGTAGACTTGGTATTAGAGATTTGGCGCAAATCTCAGCAATAGCAGCTTTTTTTATTTCTCATGTGTAAAAAAAAAAAAAAATTCTTTGGTGTTTAAATAAAAGGTTTCGATTTATGGCATTATTTCTTTTTTTTTTTTCTCTTTTTAGCATTTTAAATGGGATTAATGAAAGGCATGTATTTTAAATTAAATGAGTGAAAGGTTTATATTTAAATGAAATGAATTCAATATGAAAATGTTATAGGAACAATATTTGGCGATTTATCAACTGCGCCAGGATAACATAAAAGTACCAATATATCAAACGGTATGTAGTATGTGAAATGAAACAGTTATAATCACACATAGTACAAGAAAAAAACTAATATTCTGCATTCAGAGGGGAAAATCCATCTCCTGTGCCGTAAGATTTGGCGAGTTCTTTTTTGGTGATAAGTTTTTCGATGTGATTGTTGGGATCTGAAGGATTTGGCTTACTTTTTCTAAATCTTATTTTTTTGCAGATGTAGTATTATGTAAATATATTTTTTTGCAGATATTTTTCTATTTTGTATATTTTCTATTTGGCATTTGGAAAAGAGATTTTTACCTTTTTATCTGTGCATTCGGAAATATTAAAAAATAAAAAAAGATTTACATATATCAAGCGCTTAATTTTTATACGGACCACTTCTCCATTTTTAGATTTGGTACTTTTCGGTTAGCCGGGCGCCAGTGAAATTTATATATCTATGTATACATATATATACATATATCTATACATACACACATTTATATATGCATGTATGTATATATACATACATATATACACATACATATATGTTTGTATGTATACATATATATGTATATATAGATATATACATTTCACTGGCGCTCGGCTAAAAGAAAAGTACCTTAGATTTTAAATGCTATTTATTATTTACTAGCCGTTTATTAATTGTTTACAATTTAACCCCCTGACAATAACAATTATTTATCACAAAAATGCCTCTTATATAAGTTTGTTTATGTGTTTTCATTACTTATTAAAATATCGAATATGGCGATAAAATTTCATTTTAGCATCGTGCTTAAATTTTTAAGATGACGCAAAAACATGCTTTAATAAACGTATGTTTGTAAATATTTGAAAAACATGTTTTACCGCTCTCTTGAAAAATTTTGTAAGTTGCTAAAACTACCTTTTGGCACCATTTAAAATTTTTTTCGCCAACCGACATAGGATACGAAACTTTTTCCCATTCAGATACACATGCAAGGTTGGTCTCAAACAAGAGTAAAGCTAGCAACAATATTGTTTTAACTCTATAAGAGTTACAATAATGATATTAAATACTCCGATTGGCTTTGGGCCCAATTACGAAAGTTTCTCCTACAAAAAAAACTGTAGAAGAAGTCTTTTACATTTGTTTCAAATGAAGCTCGGTCTACAAGGTATTAGTTAATAATACAAACAACACTAATGGCATGGAGGCAAAAGTTTTAATTTAAATGTATATATTTGAAACCCTTCCCACCACCCCCCCCCCCCCAAAAAAAAAAAAAAAAAAAAAGAGAAAAGAAAAGAAAAGAAAGTTACAGTAATGAATTTAAAATGGCGTTAAGCCACGCTTTCTGACATAAGCAATTGGCTGCAAACGCGATAACGAAACTTTCACCTAACTTAATAACATGTAGCTAATATAGCCCTCAGGGTACTTTGCAGTTATACAGACCTTGTGTGGTTTTTTTAAAAAGCTTGAGACAATTCAGGTTTAAGAAGTTGAGATTTACTGTCAAATGATATAAACAACTATGAACACAAAACTGATGAATTATTATTCAGGTTTATGTATGTATTTAAAAAAAATGCATCTGATTACACTTATCAGATAAATTACTTCTGTTTGCATTTAATAACTGATAAACGGCTTCTGTATATTAAATGAACTGTTTAAATATTGGGAAGAAGTGGCGAGAGGTAGAAAGACGAGTAAACAAACGGGTAGACAGACGGGTAGTGAGATGGGTAGAGAGACGAGTAGCGACATAGGTAGACTGACGGGTAGCGAAACGAATAGACAGACGGCTAGAGAGAAATGTAAAAAGAGGGTTGACAGAGGGGTAGCGAGATGGGTCTCGAGACGGGTAGCGACACCGGTAAAGTGGAATGTAGCGAGAAAGGTTGTGAGACGCGTAGCGTGGTAGATAAAGAAACGAGTAGAGAGATGAGTACAGAGACGAGTTGACTGACGGGTAATGAGATTGATAGCGAGACGGGTGAAGAGTCGGGTACAAAAACAGACGGATAGTGAGACGGGTATACAGACGAGTAGAGAGACAGTAGATGGGTACGGAGATGGGTAAGAAGATGGGTAGAGAGGCGTATAGCCAGACGGGTAGAGAGACAGATAGACAAATGGGTAGCGAAGTGGATAGATACACGGCTAGACATACAAGTAGTTAGACGGATAGACAGACGGTTAGAGAAATAGATTGGCGGGTAGAGAGACTGGTAGAGGAATATAGAGACGGGTAGCGAGACCGGTAGAGAAATATAGAGACAGGTAGCGAGACGTGTAGAGAGATAGACAATCAGTTAGGGAGACGGGCAGAAAAACGGATAGGGAAACAGACAGATTGAAGAGAGACAGACAGACAGGCAAAAGAAAAGTCTGCGGATTGGCGCTGTAAAGGCGCATTAAAAGCGCAGGGGGCAGAGCCTCCTATAGAATAATCAAGAAGTATCTGTTAAGCTTAACTTTGTAATATATATAATTTTCAATTTTGCCGATATGGAGATTTAATGTAAAAGTTATTTTACAGAAGTCATCGAAAGATTTTTGTATACTTTAATAGTAATTTAGACTATAGTTTTGCAATCTGGTTTGTAGCAAAACATGCTATCAATGTGGTTTGAAGTGTAAGAGTTTCTATAAACAGTTATACAAATAATAGATATATAATCAAGGAAGAAAAATTTTAAATTCACACACAAAAAAAGGTGCAACAATGAAATTAAATTTGCGTTAAGCCACGCTTGATAGAATAATCTATTGGCTGCAAATCCAATTACGTAACTTTAAAAAGCTTGGCGTTTTAAAAGATCCGGCGTTTTTTTTTTTTTTTTTCAAGTTTTGCGCAATACGCGCTTAAGAAAATGAGATCCTTTGCCACATGTTAAAAAAAATTATGACAACACATCTGATGAAAGGTACTTCTTTTCTATTTTTTTAACAGTGTATATGAATTTATATATGATATTTTGTAATTCTATCATTTAATTTGCTCTTTTTCTTTATATTGTAATTGTTAACCCTATGTTCTCAGCAATATCACTCAGACTAATCCCTTTGAGGGAAGTCCTAGTAGATGAAGAAAACAATTAATAACTTGAAAATTAGATATCAGATCTGCACAGCGTTCATACATATCGCCGGGAAAAAGAAGCGATGAAGCAGTTTTCGTCTATCAATTCTCTTGAACAGCTAACTTTATTATGTAAGGGAAAAAAAGTACTGCGGTTCAGCTGCTTCTTTAATAATTATCCGAGACTCGGAGAAAATTATATTCCATATAATTCTTCCATTTGAAATATTGGAGATGATCTTTCATACGAGAAAAACATGGGGATTCCAGTTCCAAAATTTTATCGTCATTTCCAGTTTTGTTATGTCCACACTGTTTGCGAAAACACGGAAACAAATCTCTCCTTATGTCTACAACGATTTCCGAAACATACTCAAAAAAATCGAGGATATTATTTTAAATAATAGTTTTTTTCGTTATTTACTATTCGTTGATTCCCGGGTACCGTGCTGTAAATGTTATTGTACAAGTGCTATGGTCAAGGAACCAATCTGTGTACAGGAGTTTGGTGAGTCGTGATCGTAAGTTATTAAAAAAATAAAAGAAGACGCAGGAGAGACATCTTGAAGAAAGAGTCGAAAATTAAATATATATATGCAGGTTTAATCCAGGTTCAAATAAAGCACAGGTACATCGTCGAATAGGTACAGCTGCCGAAGGCAATGGTACCCGGGACTCCAAACGTACACTTATACGTACTTTTACATCTTATATGATCAGTCACAAGGTTCGAGAGAGAATGATGATTAATTAGACAATTTCTTTGGTGGATACAGAGCAGTGATGACAGAGTTACATAAAGCCAAGTAGCCAGATTAACGTACATTTGGCGAGAGGAATGTGATAGAAACGCAGGTGTTATTTTCCGTTAAATGTTAAGTCAATGGAAGATTGATGAGGAACAAATATGAATTTTTAGATGCCAACAGTGAGGAATGAATATAGTAGCCTCGCAAACCACAAGAGTCTGGTTCACATAGGGTTGTATTAAGGAGTGTTACTAAAAATTAAAAATAGACATGTTCGTTACAATGATAATACAATTTCGGAAGATAGAGGAACAAAAATGTAAAAAGAGAAAGGGTAGCAGAGGGCATCTGGTAAATTTGACTGAGCGTGGGATAGAGATAAATCCACAGTTGCTAGGCGAACAAAATAATTTCTTTTCTTCTTTTTTTTTTATAAGAGAACGCAAAGCGAAATAATTACAAATGAATTGAAAAGGAGTTATAATAAAAGTGGAAAAAAGGCTGGGACTATATACATTTACAGTGTAGAAAAATAAAATATATTTAGGATGGTAATTTTGAAAAAATGTATTTTAGGTGAGGGGGGGGGGCTAAGGTGTAAATTAATTAGAAGTGGAATATGTGAAGATAATTCCTCTTCACACAAACTATTTGGTTCTTACAACCAAATCTATTTAGTCAGATAATTATTAACGAAATTATTTGGTTATGACAACTAAATAAATCTAACCAAATAATTTGGTCCCTCCAACCAAACATTTAGATGGAGCTATAGTGATAAAAAAATTTGGTTGGCACAACTATATTTTTGTTCTTTCAACTAAATCGTTTTTTCTGTGTATTATAGATACCTTGGTGTAGACATTAATAGGGAAGGCACAGACTCACAGGCAATTAAATACAGAATCTGCCAAAGAAGAAAGGCTATAAAACTTTTAAACTCTATTTGGTGGAGTGAGGAGATCTCCTGGAAAAGAAAATATAATATTTATAATTCTACAGTAAAGAGCATTTTGTTATATGGAGCAGAGGGATGGAGAATTATGGAGACTGAAATAAAGAAATTAGCTGCAGTGGATATGGATGCCCTAAGAAGATCATGCAGGATATCAAGAATAGAGAGAATAAGAAATTAAAGAATAAAAGAAATGATGAAAATAAAGGGAACCATATTAGACGATCTCCAAAAGAAACAATTAATCTGGTATGGCCATGTTGAAAGAATGAGTGACGAGAGGCTACCCAAAATCGCATCTAATTACAGAACAAATCAAATAAGGAAACGAGGAAGACCACGAAAGACCTGGATGGATGATATAAAAAAGCCATGAGGGATAGGGGTCTGAAAGAAGAATGGACCCTTGACCGGAAGAAATGGCGTGGTCTCTTGTAGATTTTTCAGATGGCGGCACCTGACGCCACAAACCGAGTTTATATATACATTTCTTATTATTACTCTATAATTTTTATTTATATTTTCTATTTTTTAGTGTTTAAATATTTGTTTTTTGTTGCAGTTTAAAAGCCACTTGGTATATTTTGGCGAGAGTTGTTTGGCGTATAATTAATTCCATTGTTTTTATAACTCGTAAACAGTTGTAGCCCTAAAGATTATTTGGCGATTTATCATCTGCGTCCGTCTAATGGAAAAATGCCTTAAAATAATTTATCTATAAATAAGCTCTAAATATATTAAAATGATGTATTGTCATCGTAAATACATTTGTGTGCGTAGTTTTTATAATACTTGCGTATCAGAAAGTGAGTGAAAAATCGATTGCAAAATTCCATCTTTTTATACGAAAACCAAGTTAAGTTAAATAAAAGAGTAAAGATTAGTTTAAAATGTCTTACTGATCGCAAAAAGATTAATACATTTCTTGAAACATCTACTTTACAGTAATGATTTTTGAATAAGGGATGTTCATTTTGTTTAGTTTGATATATTTTAGAAAAAATATGCTGAATTAAAATCCTTTTCATCAGAAAGCATGTCAGTTATTTTAGGTTTCCTGATACTCTCTTTTTTTTTTTTTTTTTTTTTTTTATCACAGTACAGACATTCTAGAAAACGTTTTTATATGCATTTTTTTTCCTTTAAAGAAAATGCAATTAACAAATATTAAATGTAAAAAAAATAACTTCCAGGTGTATTCAGACAATTATTTTCTCGATTAAAGAAGTTAAAAAAAATAATCACTGCAGTGTCTTTAAAGCAAAACACACACACCCTTATCTTTAGAATAATAAAATTGATCACTTTCGTATCATTATGTTTCACCTTATTCCTCAAAAGGTCAACGTATAGTTCAGCTACACTTTGAGTCGCTGCCAAACAAAATAAAAGAAACTTCTTAGTCCGCAAATGCAGGATATGTATTATTATAGATATACAAAGTGGTCAAAATTAATCAAGGCATGTTTAGACGCTTCTGATTTCAAAAATAAGGAATAATTTTTAAGTAAATGTGTGTTAACATTGGTAATTTATTTTGTCCCGCATACAGAAAAAATAAATAAAACTCCCAGTACACTTACACTATAAATTTTATAACACTAATGAGTTTATCATAAAGATTTTCATTATCGCCGAATTAATTATCGCTACAATAAATTTGATTCAATTTGTTCTTCGCATTTTCTTAGTATTGCAGTAAATTACTACTGATGTAACTAATATACATGAAGTATTTCAATTTTCACTAATGATTAAAAGTTAAATCAATGTTTTTATCGTTGGCTAGTATAAGTTCTCATTCGGACAATTGAATATGTCGTAACGGACAACTAAGAGATAAATCAATGTTAAATGTGATTTCGGTGAAAAAAAGATTTGGATATCATTCATTTAATATATATGATTACATTTTCAAAACGTTTTTATACAGGCAGAGTTTCACAGTGATTCCAAATATGTAGTTTGTTTTTGTTGTAGGATCATATAATTCTCGATAGCAGGGCTGAAAGTGAAATCCATTTTCTGCAGAGAATTTGAAAGAAGTCCATAGCTATTCGAGATTGACTTTATAATGTTAAATATCAGTAAAATGACGACGCCTGCACTAGCTAAGGTAAAACAACTCTTATGTAGGACAGCATATTCAAGACGTTTTCTTGATCATCCTTTTAAGGATGCGTGTATCTGCTTTTGGAGGATGCTACCAGCATGTTTAGATTAAATTATATATTTACTAATAACATTTACATATTGTAAAATTTAAATTACATCTTGGTTTTAATCAGAATTATCTAAAAAGCGATCGTATGAATTTACTTAAACACTAACCATGCTATGCGCAGCGCATGGATCTCGATAGCTGGCTGGATCCATCGTATCCGAGATCCAAGACGTTTTCTGGGTCACCATTTTAGGGATGCGTGTATCTGCTTTAGGGAATGCTACCAGCATGTTCAGATTAAATTATACACTTACTAATAACTCTTACACGTTTTTAAAATTTAAATTACATCTGGGTTTTAGATAGAATAATCTGAAAAAGCGATCAGATTAATTTACTAAGCACTAAGAATGCTATCCGCATGGATCTATCGTATCCGCATGGATATCGATTGAACGTCTATAGATCCATAGTATCAGCATGGATCTCGATAGCAGGGCTGGAAGTGGAGTCCATTTTCTGCAGAGAATTTGAAAGACGGCCATCGCTATTCGAGATTGACTTTGTAATGTTAAATATCAGTCGAATGACAAGGCCTGCAGTTGCCAAGGTACTAAAACAACTCTTATGGAGGACAGTAAATCTAAGACGTGTTCTGGGTCATCCTTTTAGGGATGCGTGTATCTGCTTTTGGGAGTTGTTACCAGCATGTTTAGATAAAATTATACACTTACTAATAACATTTACAGATTTTAAAATTTAAATTACATCTAGGTTTTAAATAGAATTATCTAAAAAAGTGATCGAATGAATTTAATTAAGTGCTAAGCATGCTATCCGCACTGTTTTCACAGATCAACAGCCGAAATCGTGTTGAACATTCAAGTTGTATATACGCAAAACTACATTACCAATTGGACACAGGTGTAGGACGTTATAAATATCACATTTGAGCTGTCGTTCCTTGCAGTGCCAGAGATTTTACATAAACAATGTGCTATCAGTGTACATGGTAGTTTTTTTAGTAGACGTTGGAATCAAATCCTCAGCTTTCGAGCTGTGTGTTCAGCGCTCTATTATATGATCTACCGCGGACGTGTAATATCAAAACTTAATGATTAAATTCCTAATCGATTACAACTAAATTTACCTGACACAGACATTTTATGACTAAATCTGAACTTATTTTATCCTAGTGTTTTACTATTTTTTTAACAAATGACAAAAATTATGTTTGTAAGAACTATGTATTGAAAATAGCTTCCTAATTCTTAATACATATATACATTCCATCTTATTCCGTTATAGATGCGACGAAATTATAAAAAATGGTTGTAAAAATCGCCAAATATACACTCTACGATTTTTATTCCTTACTTATTCATTTTTTACACTTTTTTGCAGTCCTCTTTTTATAAGTTACATAAACTATTCTCATAAAATAAAGAATAAAGCTTATCAACCAATTGTCATCCATAATAAGTTCCAGGATCACGTTCTCCTCCAGAGTATAGATGATAATAAAACCAATTAGGATCTCTTATCAGATTTTGCTTGATAAAATTGCACTTTTTCCCATTCGAAAGCGGAAATGGAATATTCGTTTTCAATATCTAAGGTTCTTTTGGGAATATAATAGTGTAAAAATCGACAAATATACACTCTACACTGTATAAAAAATATACTGAAAAAAACGGAAATTCTACTGGCAATCGAGACGCCAGTACTATTTCCGTATTTTAACGGATAAAAAAATTCCGTAAATTCCAGGAAATTTTCCGTGATTTCTGAAATATCCGTTTTTAAATTTCCGTTTTTTAACAGATATCTTCCGTATTTTTTAGATATTTTTTTATCGTTAAAATAAATTTTATAGGACCAAAAAAAAAAAAAAAAATATTTCTCAAGGAACATCTCATAACACTTTTTAATTTTTTCTTTCACTTCTGTTCACTCTATTTAGGAAATAACCAACATTTGCTACGACGGGGTTCGAACACGGAAACTTCTGTGTACTAAACTGGCCTGATGTACCGTTACGCTACGAGCGGACACTTCGTTTCCTCAAATGTTGTTATTTATTCTAAAGGATGCTAAAACGAAGGTTTCATAGATGGATTTTTTCAATATTTTATTTTCATAATTTTTAATATCTTGCTTTATTATTTGATGCTTTATAACAGATAAATTTTAACTTTTTATGTATTATATGCGTAAAACATTGCATTAAGACTAATGATTGTTTCTTTTTGCAATAGTACATATACTTTTTAAAATCATGTCTGTTGATCTATTTCTCAATTCCAGTAAAAACAATATTATCTTAAGTAGACGTATTTATTGCATGCTATTAAAGTAAATTTTCTTTATCTCTTTTTTAAAAAACTTATGTGAATAAACAATTTTATAATAAATTAAATTATTATATTTAATCTTTGCTGAGAGCTTTTGTGTACGATTCTGTTAAACTGAATAATCTTAAAAAATCAAAACAAAAAAATAGATTTTTAGAGAAAATTTTGAAATTAATGACCTTAGGATAGGTAAGTTTAAATTTGGACTTGATAATTTAGTTTAATTTATAAAATTATAAACTAACGAAATAAATTATAAAATTCATTTTTATAAAAGTAAACAAAAAGTTATGAAATATTTTTTATAAATTTAAAATCAAAAATATGAATTTCGTAAAATTATAATTTATAAAATAATAAATTTTTGTTTAATTCAGAAATTTATAAGACAAATCAGCTTAGTTTAACACCTACATACCGATAATTTGCAAAAATATTATTTTATGAATCCTTAAAAATATTTAAAAAAAAAAAAAAAAAAAAAAAAAAAAAAAGATTTTTAGCGAAAATTTTGAAATTAGTGACCTTGGGATAGGTATGTTTAAATTTATTAATTTAGTCTAAATTAATTTAGTTTAATTTATAAAATTATAAACTAACTAAATATATTATAAACTTTATAAAATTATAAACTTCATTTTTATAAAAGTAAAAATCATTAATTATTTTTATAAATTTAAAGAAAAAAATATAAACTTTCTAAAATTATAATTTATAAAATAATAAATTTTAGTTTAATTCTCAAATTTATAAGACAAATCAGTTTTGTTCAATACCAACAATTTGCAAAGGTATTATTTTACGAAATCTTTAATAACCTAATATTGCCTCACGTTAATAAAATTAAAATAAAATTTTAAAATGTCAGTGAAAAAAGTCATAATTTGAAGCACTATACAGAAAAAAAAAGTAGATATAAAAAAATATTTTTCTGTAATTTATATAAATAAAGTAAATTTCTAAAGATTTCACTAAAAAATAAAAATATCATTATTCTTTTTACAAAAAATTATCGTCCAGACACGGGTCCGGTAAAAATGAGCTCCAGGATTGGCCCGTGTCTAATGACAGAAAATAGGCCTTCGGGTAGGACCGGTCCAGGCCTGGATCCTAGAAGATCCTGGACCCTAATAAATACAACAATCTTAATTCGCATTTCAAACAAGACGATATCTGTATGCAAACCTCTGAACGTTATTTACGAAAATGGGGAAATACGGACATTGTACTGTTTTGAATAAAATCCATCAAATTTACGGAAAACTTTCTGCATATCTACGGATTTGAAATCTCCTTTACGGAACTAATGTCATTTACGGAAATTGTACTGTTGTTTTTGAAAAATGAAACTTCTCCGTAAAATTTTACAGAAAATCTCTTGTATTTTCACGGATTTTTTTTAGAATGTACGATTTTTATTCCTTACTTATTCATTTTTTACACGTTTTTGCAGTCCTCTTTTTATAAGTTACATAAACTACTCTCATAAAATAAAGAATAAAGCTTATCAACCAATTGTCATCCATAATAAGTTCCAAGGATCACGTTCTTCTCCAGGGATAGATGATAATAAAACCAATTAGGATCTTTTATCAGATTTTGCTTGGTAAAATTGCATTTTATCCCATTCGAAAGCGGAAATGGAATATTCGTTTTCAATATCTAAGGTACTTTTGGGAATATAATAGTATAAAAATCTAAAGAAACCAATTTTGATGCGGATAAATCAATTTCTTTGTGTTCTTTTGGTTAAAAATGTATAAGAAAGTATTCTCCAATACTTTTTATTGTGTTAATTTTATGCCAAAAATGAAAATAAAATCTACGTAGTGTTAGATAATTAAATTCATTCTTTGTATACGCATTTCCAATAAAATAATTTAATTAATGAATTCAAGTTTATACATTTGACGTATTAATGTCCTTTCGAGCAATAGGGTGTTTTGTAATGGAATACAAATTAGAAATATTGTATATAATGCACGAATTTTTGTAAATTGTTTATGGAAAAATCAGAATTTGAATAACAAAATCAATTTATTTCACACAGCTACGTGGAACGTTGTCAAAGCAGTCATTAATGATGTCTAAGGAAGGAGTTCAAATTAGGTAAGAAACCTTTGTTATAAACATTATTAAAATTAAGAAAAAACATGACATAGTTTCGTATAGAAATACAAAAAATAATCCATTACCCAGTGAAAAAATCTGCGCGTAGAAACAATGCGAAATGGATTCGAAGTGCTGTGAAATTGTTTCTAACTACGTGTAATTTTTTACATCTGACGAGGAATCGGCAGCTTCGTTACATATTTCGGCAATTTTTTGGGCTGCTTTTGATTGAAGGAAATCAAATATGGTGTCAAAAGTAAGGTATTTCCGTTACGGGGTGGTGGAAGGGGGCAAAGCTGGAAATTGTCCAAATTTGGCCAAAAAATTCCCACGTTTCTTACCTTATCTAAGATTTAGAATGGGAATGGCTTACTCATACATTGTCGCCCATGGCGAGTGTTAGCTTTCGAAAAATCAAAGTTGATGCATTTTTTAACATTGTGTACATGTGTATATTCTTTTTATTTTTCGTTTACTTTTTTGCATTTCCACAACTTGGGGAAATCTTAAATGCGACCTAGGCGTAATCGTAATTGCGAGGTCTGCTATAAAAAGGAAGTGCCACTTTTACCATAAATGACATGATGATTTTCGACAGATCGAAAGCAAGAAGCAGCACTGTTATCTAAAAAAAAAAAAAGAATCTGATAAGACTGTAGGAAACTGTATTTTTTAAAATAATTACATCTTTCATTCTTTGCTTAAAACAAGGAAAAACCTCATAAGACAGTATCGCAAAGAACCGGTGAAAATTTCCGTTTAAAACAAGTTTTTGTCTTAGCAAATATTGTATTTACAACAGGAATATCAACGTTTTCCATTTGGAGTAGGATTCCGTTATAAACAAATTCCGTTAAAACAACTTTTACTGCATAAATACTTGGTAAATGTAAAAAATAAAATAAAATAAAATAACCTCTACAGTAAAATCGAGTTAAAACAAATTAACAAACAAGTATTAAGAGTGACAAACGTTCATGGACCGACAAATTTATTACACGCCGTTTTCACAACGCAGGCCTTTTTACTGTTGGTTTACACAAGATGAAATTCTTAATTTTCTTTGGTATATTTAATTTACCTATAATTGCTGGTAAGGTGAGTTCACTTCTGTAACAATTACTTCTGACTTGGCAACGGCTTAAATGAGATAGCGTTCTGGGTTCGTATTGCTTTGTACAAAATGGAACTGCATCTTCGAAATCTTTTCAGAATTTGTCCAATAGATGTTTTTCATCGTCGTCCAACATGCAATCATCAAAAACGGTCCTTACTTCCGCGACTGTGGGATAAGGTTCCGTTACTGTCTGGAAATAGATCTCCATGCTTTTAACATAATTCTGCAGATAATCGTTATTCTTCAGTTTCAAGAAAAGCACATCAATTCCCAGTGAAACGAGGAACAGTCTTTTAAAACTGATGTTTATGGGTTGGCACAACGGGTCTAGGCAGAATCTTACCGGAGTAGCAACTGAAATGTCCCCGTAGGAGAAGAAGCGTGTTTCAGGGGATCGCAATTTCCTTTGGACTATTATCTCTCTGAAAAGAAAAACAAGAACGAAAAATCATGCATCAAGCATAGATTATGAAACACTTTCCAATGCTTCCAAAATAATTTTACGAATCATACTCTTTAATAAGCTAAAAGATAACATCTAAGTAATCCGAATACTTTTATTCAGCCCTGTATAGGATCTATAGATTTGTATATATACTACATAGGATGCTAAATTTTAGTTCAGTTAGGAAACACGTAGCACAGTTTAAAATTCTCCGTCTGGAGTTAAATAATACGGAAATGTGTTCCCGAACTTTTGTGCTTCCCTGTATAGGATCTACAGAATTTATACACACCACGTAATATACAAAAAGCGATTTAAAATTAAAATCGCGTTAACTTAAAACGCACTTCCCAGGAATTATTTTTAACATACAGTATTGTTAACATGATAATTCTTTTGTGTGTCCCTGTAAATGAACGATGACTGCTATACACACAATATTCTGTAGTAAGTCTCTTGTAATGAACCTTATATAAATTTCAATGCTTTTAAAATAGGGAAACATTATTTAAATCAACCGCAGACGATTTTTCTCCATAGACGTAATGTAACGGAATTCTTTTGACTGTCCCTGTAAAGTAAGTATAAGTGCTATGCACACCCTATTCCATATTAAGCTTCTTCTAATGCACCTTAGTGATATATATAAATTTCAATGCGTTTAAAATAGTGAAACATTATTTAAATAAACCGCAAATGATTTTTCCCCATAGACCGCAATGTAACGGAATTCTTTTGAGTGTCCCTGTAAAAAAACTATAAGTGCTACACACTTCCGTTGAAATAGGGAACATGCTATAGATAACGATTATAACATATAAAAATTGCAGGGCAATCCGAGCCTATTTACGGGAGTTAGAGCACGGACAGACGGCCAGACAAACCGAAGTCATAAACACTTTTCAACTAGGTTGGAAAGTGTTAAATACACAATTATAGAATACGACTAATAAGTGAAGAAATTAGTGGAATAATATGTTATGTTACATTTCCCCCAAAAAAAGTTTTATTTTAGGGATGAGTGTGTTATGTATTCTATCATATGGTAAAGCTAAACGTAATAAGATTCTAATTAGTCTGGAAGATCTGGGACATCGTTTATTAATATTTATTTTTTTAATGATTATTAATTTAAATAATATTGATAATTTTTAGTATTTGAAAAATAAATGTTAATAAGTATTCGTGGAAGAATTTGGTGCCACTTGTTAACATATTTAAAAAAAATGCTACCAAAAAGAAAAGAAAGCAGTAAAATTTACAACAGAAAGCTTTCATTTAAATTTTCTCGATTTTTTTTTACGCCAAATAATATCTTCTTCCACTAAACTCTTCAATTATGTCAGGATGGAAATATAAAGAAGCAATCTTATCATTTTTAAGTCAAGTAATTTTTAAAGAAAAAATGAAAGCCATTTCAAGAGATTATTACTTATTGCTTACAAAGGTGCAGCGTTGCCTTTTTTTTTTTTTTTTTTTTTTTTATCTACTCTACTTATTTCGCGTCAGTTGGCGTACGTTACTGAGAGAGATTTCGCACAATAAAAAATTTTTTGTGACAAAACATTACTGTTTTCAATTGAGGATCCGGGAAACAAAAATCTTCAATTTTTTGAAAAATATTTTATGGTATTAAAACAAATCTGTTTTTTTTTTGTGCTTAAAATGACGTTTAAATCATGTTTCTATCTTAATTAGAACAAGACGTATTATTTTCTTTGTTTTTAAAATCTAGCTTTCAAGTAGTGGTTATCATGGAAAAGTTTTTGCGTTTTTCTACATGACGGCTTTTTTAACCAATTCTCGTATTTAAATTGTTATAAGTCAAGAACTGTTATTAAAGATAAATGGTTCAAACTTGGAACATATCTTTTTCAATTACTTTACTTTAATTCTGATTCAGCAAATTTGAAAAAAAAAAATATGTTTACTTTTGAAAGTATGATTCTTTAAAAATAAGTTACATAATTTTTATTTTTTTTTTATTTTTTTTTTCAAAATTAGTATTTTAAAAAAGGCTGAATCATAATTAAATCTTATATATTTCTGCTCAATTAAATGAAAAAAAAAATGAAGTTTGACGAATAATATTTCGAGTTATAACGATTTGAAACTATCTCACTTTGTAAATTTACTTTGTCATTACTAAATCACTTTGTTTTTAATTTTATGAGAAGTTTTATAATTTGATTTTGTTTACAAATTATATGGTTAACTATCACAAAAAAAAACTCAAAATTCTAATTCAATAAGTGAAAATGTTTTTAAAATGTGTCCCGGACCCCTTAATCTACGTGTTGCTGCAAGTCGAGTGCTATTATAAATAAGACCAACTGACCCACGCGGCGTTGCCCGAACCCGTGTTAATAACACTAAATACGCCGCAAATTTGTATGACCGATGTTTGAAGAATTTATACTTTTAAATGAAAATCTTTCCCGACGAACCTCATATCGGGGACCAACGCAATGTTTATATTTTTTGAAACCGAATGCGTCGTTTTAAATTAAAATTTACGCTCTTTAAGTGGGTGTTATGCTTCTCCGTATTTCGACAAAAAAAATAACGGATTCAGAATTTTAAGTGTGCGGACTATTTTTGTTCACATCGTGTCATTTAATATTTTAAAAATATATAGTTTTTAATGCCCAAACTCTTTGAAATTGTTATAAGTCATAAATAAATATAATGGTTTCGAAAACTGTATAAAAAAAAAATCATGGAAAAAATGGATAGTTAGTGGTAAAGGCGCTTGAAAGAAGACTTTTCCTTTCACATCGGGTCATTTAATAGTTAAAAAGAAATAGTTCTTATTGTCAAAACTGTTTGAAATTATTGTCAGTATAAATTTAATGGTTTTGAAGCTGATTAAAAAAATCGTAAAAAAATATTGATATTTAATTGTAAAAAGACCGTGTTTTCTCCTGACTTTTTTTTCGCATCGGGTCGTGTAATATTAAAAACAAAATAGTTCTTATCGTCCGAACTCTTGGAAATTTTATGAGTTATACAGATTATAATGAATCCATGATGTTATAATTTAAAAAGGGGTAGCGTGTGGCCTTTTGATATGGATTTATTTCAATATGTTACTTCGAAACAAATTTTATTCAAAATTGTTTTCGAACTTCTTCATATTTACAACTCATTACAACAATTTTTTTCAGCTGGTTTCGTTTCAACTTGTAATCAATTTATACATCAATATAGTCCAGTCTTGTGCAGTAATTTGAAATCTTAACATCCAACCGGAGTATCTTTTCACTCCTCACAAAAAGTTCAAACGACGGCCTTGCCGTTGTCTTCAGAGAAATCCTCTCTCTTTTGAAAATCTGTCAGCAAACCTTTCCTTCCCTCCTAAGATGGGAATCCGTCCTGAGATGAGTGTTTTTCTACCAACACTCTCCCCCTTCAAACACCAACTAACCTCCCCTCGATTCTCTTTTCCGGTTCGCTTGCTCGAACAAAGATTCCCCGATCACCAATCAAAAAAGTTTTAGTTTACGCCATTAGTTTCGGTTTTTAAGTCATTGGATAAACCATTCTTTTGGGAGGTCTTCCTGAACTTTAGAATGTTCACACGGGCAATTTCCTCACGATTCGAGACCTCACATGTAGTCGGACAGATCAGAGAAATGTTTGCTGTCTAGCAATTTCAGTTTCACAAGATTGATCGAAGCTCATCTTTTCCTATTGTAGTAAACGACATTCTTGTAACACCACAGCGAAGCGTGAGAAAAGTTTTCCAACTCTTGGGAACTTCTATCTTTGATTACTCTGCCTAATTAGCAGACTGTGAGAGATTTAATGAAATCGTTACAACACCCCCACCATCAAAACATTTTCCGGGTTAAAACGCGGAAAATCTGCAAAAAAAAGGGTTAGCTCAACATATTTGAGTGGCTCAAATAACATTTCAATTTAACCTCACTATATACATCAGTGACTTAACTTCTTATATACTGTTTACCATTGCTTGAACATCTGGCTTTAGAGACTTTTTTTTTTTTAAAGATACTTTTTTTTTTTTTTTTTTTTTTACTACACATGCCAAAATAACAATAAAACTAAAAATAATCAAATATGTACAAAAGATTGGATTTTACTCAAAAACTTACTACTGAATTGCTCTACTTAAGTAGTCAACGTGGGGTATATCTTTACCCGGTTTGTGTCGGATGGCATATTGAAAGGGTTGCAGGGCTAGCGCCCATCGAAGTAATCTGGGATTGTTACCTGCATTATTTTTCAGAAACACCAAAGGGTTGTGGTCTGTTTCTATACGAAATTCTTGACCGTCAATGTAATGTCTTAGTTTCTTGATCGCAAAAATTATAGCCGCGCATTCCCTTTCCGTTGCGCTAAAACTTTTTTCTGGGTCAGTAAACTTTCGGCTGAGGTATATTATGGGATGTTCTTCTGAGCCCTGCCTCTGTGCCAACACTACTCCGATCCCTTTTTCAGACGCATCTGTTTGCACAACGAATTCCAAATCATAATTTGGGGCGTATAGAATCGGTTCCCTGGTGAGTTTATCTTTTAGAAGATCGAACGCCTTACTCATTTCGTCACTCCATGTTATTTTTTCTTTTTTGTGTTTTCCCTTCAGCGCTCGCGTGAGAGGTTCAACTATAGTGGCGTAATTTTCTATGTAACGCGAGTAATACCCTGCCATACCTAGGCATCTCCTAATTTCTGTTTTGGTTTTTGGCGCTGGCAATTCCGTGATGGCGTGGATTTTAGCTTCGGCGGGTTTTCGTTGTCCTTCCCCCACTATGTGGCCTAGATATTTAACCGTCTTCTGTGCGAATTTGCACTTCGCTATTTTAACTTTTAATTTAGCGTCCCTTATTCTGACTAATACCTTTTCAAGATGTTTGATATGTTCCTCCCAATCGTCTGAAAATATGGCCATATCGTCTAGGTAGGGTAAGCAAAATTCTTCTAGACCATATAACAATTTTGCGATGAATTTAGAGAACCTATACGACGCGTTGAGGAGCCCAAAAGGCATTGACAGAGGTAAAAAACTTCCAAAATTAGTCACAAATGCGGCCAATTTCTGCGCCCTGGGTGTCATGGGTATCTGCCAATATCCTTTTGTCAAATCAAGCACCGTAATATACTTCGCGGCTGCCACTTTTTCAACCCTTTCCTCTATATTCGGGAGTGGGAAAAACTCTGCCTTCGTAATTGCGTTCAGTTTTCTATAATCAATGCAGGGGCGCGGATCTTTTCCCGGGGCTTCCACCAATATCATCGGAGAATTAAAATTAGACTCCCCTTCCTTAATTATGTTGAGTTCTAACATGAGCTTAATCTCCTTTTTTAAAATTTCATTTTGTCTGGGCGATGTACGGTATGGCCTTATTCTCACCGGTTTTTCTTCTATAAGTTCTATATCGTGTTCCGTGAGATCCGTTAATCCTGGGTCGTTCGAGAACACTTCGCTGTATTCGTCCAATAAATTTTCCAACATATGCAATTGTTCGTTACTGCACCGATCCCTTAACCCACTATCCACCACTACTTCGCTAAACTTGTAACTGCTGGAGTCTGCTAAGGGGTACACAATCTCTAAGTCTTGGGATGCATCTGGCTCGTGAAATTCGCTGATTAAAATATTTATTTTTCCCACCCTTTTTACATACGGTTTTAAGAGATTTACATGATAGATCTGTGATTTTTCCCGTCTGCCCGGAACACTCACTATATAATTTGTCGCGGAAATTTTGGATTCGATCTTTCCGGGACCTATCCACCCTACCGACATTTTGCTCTTTTTGTTCGTTGCTAAGACTAACACTTCTTCCCCTGGCTCAAAGTGCCTTTCGACGGCATTTTTATCGTACCAGATTTTTCTTTTGTCTCTAGCGACCGTCATATTCTGGACTGCTAATTCCTGACAGCGCTTTAACCTATTCATAAGATTAAAAACATATTCAGTGACCAACTCTGGCTCTTGACTTTCCCCTGTCCATTGTTCGAACAATAAGGTTTCCGGGGTCCGTAGATTTCTCCCATGAACTAACTCGGCCGGGCTAAAACCGGTCGATTCATGCGTTACCGTCCTCAAGGCTAACAATGCATGCGGTAGATTTTTCTCCCAGTCACTACCGTTTGCCACACTCAATACTTTTAATAATCGTTTGACAGATCGGTGGCATCGTTCTATCAAATTTGATGAAGGTCTACACACACTCGAATGATTTAGTTGCACTCCAAATTTCTCCAGAAAAATGGTGGTTAAGCTTGAAGTAAAAGATTTTCCTAGGTCTGTCTGTACTTCAAAGGGGTAGCCTAAACGACTAAAAATTAAGGTTAGGGCCTCGACTACCGTTTCAGACAGCATGTTTGGTATGGGTATAGCCTCAGGGTATCGCGAATAACAACAAATTGCAGTTAGTAAGTACCTATTTCCCTTGTTAGACACTGGTAAGGGGCCTACAAGATCCACCGAAAGTTTTGAAAATACCTCTGAAATTATAGGTACTAGCTTCAGCGGGGCCCTTTTCTGCTCCCCCGCCTTTCCCACTTTTTGACATGAGTCACAAGATTTTACGAAATTTTCCGTTTCTTTTATTATGTTCGGCCAAAAGAAATATCTTAAAATTTTGTCTTTTGTTTTCAATTCGCCCATGTGAGCCGCGATTCCCTCATGACATGCATTCAGAAAACCTATCCTATATTTTGCCGGAACCACAAGTTGAATTCGTTCAAACCCCCGATGGTCTTTAGTTTTTCGTATTATCAACGAGTCTTTTATTTCATAATGCGATTTTTTTTCCATTGCCTTTTTCCTGATAATGTCTAAAGAAGGGTCACTGCTTTGTTCCATTCCAAACTCACCCCTACCTACTTTAGCCAGATCTAAGCATTGATCATTGAGAACTTCGGGGAGTAAATCTTTTTCCCAGGTCTCAACTGTCACCTCATCATCCGCCTCTTTTTCGATTTCCCCGGCTAGGGGAGAAAGAGTAACTTCCTTGTTCGGTTCGTTTTCTTTCGGATTCGTTTTAGTCTGACTACGCGTTATTACCGCATGTAGGGTTTTAATTGTTCCGTTTTTAAAATCGTCTATCAACTTCTGCGTTTTGTTACCCAAAATATAGTATGACATATCTGCTTCGCTGTCGGCCACAATTGCTTTAGTTCTCACATTTCCAATGTCTTTAATTTCGAGCATTACATCGGCCGTCGGCAAACAATGCAAATCATTTATTAAAGGTTGTCTTACCCAAACGGTTCCCCCGTCTAATTGATCCGAATTAATGAATTTCCTAGACACCACGTCCGAACAGGAACCCGTGTCTCTCAACACGGTAATTTCTTTTCCATTAATTAGAGCATGACTTAAATAGGGTTTAAAACCTTCTTCCAATTCAGGGCTGTTTCGGATGTGAATAATTTTAGAGATGGGTCTTTCGTTTTTTTTGTATTCTGGGCAATTAGCTTTCAAATGCTGGGAGGATCCACACACGAAACATTTGTTCCACCTCTTTTGTTCAAATATGCGCTCTTTGTCTTTGTTAATATCGTTGTCTCGCCAATTTTTTTTGGTTTCGGAAATTCTCTCACTTCGCGTTTTTTCTTCGAACCTTGGTTTTTCGGTTCTTTTATCGAGAGGGGGCCTTACATTCCAAAGTTTTTTCGAAGGGCCTTTAATCGCTTCATATTCGTCGAGACAATTTGCCAAAACTAACGGGTCTTTGTAGTTTGCCCACGAATCAATGAAATGCTCTTTCAATTCGCTAGAAGTACGGCGCTTGATCTGGTCCGTTATCAATAAATTTTTCAGACTATTGAAATCTGTAACATCTAACCCATTTAACCAACCCTCTAAATAACTATTGAGTTCGAAAATAATATCCTTCCACGGAGCACCTGGATTGCGTGGATGTTTCATTAATTTTTGACGATACGCTTCGGGACTCATACGGAATCGTTCAAGCAAAAACTTTTTGACGTATTTAAAGTTATCCGTCTGATCTTGCGGTTCCCTTAAAATTAACTCTGCAATTTCGACCGGCACTAAAGCTAATAAATGCGTCACTAAGTCACCTGTCCCTATTTCCGCTTTGGTCGCCTGTCGTTCGAACAAATTTAAAAACAAAGTTATATCCGAGCGTTCTGGATCAAATCGATGCATGATTGTTCGGAGAGGCAATTTAGGTGGGCGTTCCGACCCGCCACTGGTCGTTGAACTGCGTCTATTTGCATCTTGCGTCAATCTAAGTTGTTCCAACGTAAATTCGCGTTCTTTTTGTTTTTCCTCTCTTTCTCTTTCTTCTTTCTCCCTCTCATATTCCCTTTGTTTTTCCTCTTTATCCGCGGCTATCTTGTCTTCGCGATCTTTTATGATATACGCAGCTTGCGTAAATGCAAAATCTTTATCGTAATCATCGGCAGCTTCGATTTTTTGGATAATTACCGGTATCCTGTCATTTTTCCCTATTTCCACTCCCAATTCTTCCGCTAAATTCTGCAAATCAATTTTCCTGCACTGTTTCAGATCAGTTACTTCTTGCATTTTAAAATTTTATGTAAATACAATATAAAGATGAAAATGATAGTTTCGCTCGCTAACTTATGCAATAGGGATTCTAACACTTTATGGAAAATTTTCTGCAACTACCCACATAATACTAACAATTTTAAATACAATTCAATTTGAGGAATAATAAAAATAGTATACATATAAAAATAGATTTTCAATATTGTAAAATTTTCAATACACTGACACGTTTTGGTGTCGATCATACACATTTAAAACAAATTTAGACATTTGAAATTCTGTGCACATAATTCAACCAATACTTGATATTTCTGACCCCGCAGGTAACAAAATGACCACTTTTTGCAACTGCTAAAAAAATTTCCTAACATCACATATGCAAAATATTTGATTATCAACAACATCTATTGTTTCACTAATAATATAAAAAAGTACACCTTTGAAATCTTTCAATCAGGAATAACTAGACAATCGACTTATTTGAAAAATCAAAATTTTTATCTCTTTTTTTTTCGAGAAAAAAAAATTATATATATATATACACATTTAGCCTGACAATCCTTATATTATTTTACTGCCAAAAGAAAATTCACACTATCAAATTTTATGCTGATAACAAATATACATATATTTTTCCAAATATGTTAAAAGTTATTAGATTTAAAAATTTATCATAATTTATCATATATCAATATAAAAATAAAAATTTTCTCAGAAATGAATTTTCCTCACCAAAGAATATGTAAACAAAATGAGAGCCACTCAAAAATGAATTGAGCTTACCTTTTCTACAGTCTTGGTCTGCATCATTTGTCGCCGGTTTCGGGTCTGGCCTAGACGTCGTCGATTGCACAGGTCATCTCGATTTGTCGGCTCCTGATGTTTCCATTTCAAGGGCTTGCTTCGGGCTTGTTATTTGTACACAAGGGCTTGCTTCGGGCTTGCTATTTGTACACAAGGGCTTGCTTCCAGGACGGATCTGCTGTCTGTCGTGCCACTGCCAGGGCTTGCTTCGGGCTCTGTTTCTACGTTCGGATGACGGAACTGCTGTGTCTGTCGTACCAGTGCAAGGGCTTGCTTCGGGCTCTGCTTTCCTCTTCTGACCTGGCGTCAGATCGTGCGCGCTTAGATGCGGGCGGGCGTCACTGCTACTGTCTGGGCTCTCTTCACTGATGCTAATCAATTTTTGTTGAAATATCCGACCCGCTTGCCACCAGCTATAATGAATCCATGATGTTATAATTTAAAAAGGGGTAGCGTGTGGCCTTTTGATATGGATTTATTTCAATATGTTACTTCGAAACAAATTTTATTCAAAATTGTTTTCGAACTCCTTCATATTTACAACTCATTACAACAATTTTTTTCAGCTGGTTTCGTTTCAACTTGTAATCAATTTATACATCAATATAGTCCAGTCTTGTGCAGTAATTTGAAATCTTAACATCCAACCGGAGTATCTTTTCACTCCTCACAAAAAGTTCAAACGACGGCCTTGCCGTTGTCTTCAGAGAAATCCTCTCTCTTTTGAAAATCTGTCAGCAAACCTTTCCTTTCCTCCTAAGATGGGAATCCGTCCTGAGATGAGTGTTTTTTTACCAACACTCTCCCCCTTCAAACACCAACTAACCTCCCCTCGATTCTCTTTTCCGGTCCGCTTGCTCGAACAAAGATTCCCCGATCACCAATCAAAAAAGTTTTAGTTTACGCCATTAGTTTCGGTTTTTAAGTCATTGGATAAACCATTCTTTTGGGAGGTCTTCCTGAATTTTAGAATGTTCACACGGGCAATTTCCTCACGATTCGAGACCTCACATGTAGTCGGACAGATCAGAGAAATGTTTGCTGTCTAGCAATTTCAGTTTCACAAGATTGATCGAAGCTCATCTTTTCCTATTGTAGTAAACGACATTCTTGTAACACCACAGCGAAGCGTGAGAAAAGTTTTCCAACTCTTGGGAACTTCTATCTTTGATTACTCTGCCTAATTAGCAGACTGTGAGAGATTTAATGAAATCGTTACAAGATAAACCTGCGTATAATTTTCATGCAAAAATATGCTTATCTAGTAGTAACAACATGAGCAAAAGCTAACCCGCGTATTCACTTTCTGAGCAAAAATTTTGAAATTTTTTTTTAAATACTTTTAATCATCCGAATACTTCGAGATTTTTATATGTGATTGAGTGTACAAAGAACGTGTAAAAAGATTCTGTTAAAATACCGTATACATACACTTCTCGTGATATCGTTATATTTCTCACAAAGAAAGGTCCTAAGCTACTCATTAAGCAATTTTTGCATGAAGAATTAACAGAAAATTTATTTTCAATTTAAATGGTGTTTGAGACTTTCTCGAGGCTCTTAAAAGTTTAATGCTATGGTGGCTGAATCATCATTTTCAGCATATAATGACCAAAAACAGGGGCTTTTACTTTATGTCGTTTATTTTTGCTCTGATGTTGAAAGCTAAAGCTTTTTTTTTTAAGAACTCATGTTTTCACTACTAAATATGCATATATTTTCGCAAATACAGCTTGGATACAGTTATATTTATAACCGATTGAAATGTCAGAGAGTTCGGAAAATGAGAACTGCGTTTTTATTGCTATGTTAAAGGAGCCGACGCGAAAACAAACAAAAAAGAGAAGAAAACATTTCTTTTACAACTAGATAACAATATTTTTTCCCGAAATTTTTACACGGGCTGTAAAACCGTTTTATTTATAACCAATAAATATTTCAAAGAGTTTGGACAAAAAGAACTTTTTATTTTAAAATTATGAAACAACATCGAGGTAAAAAAACAAAACAAGAAAATGAGTGCTTTTATCAGTAAATATCGATATTTTTTCGCGAATTTTTCATTTAAAAATATAATTTCATACAAAATGGGTCGAATATAAAATAATAAAAACTTGATTTTTTTAAAATTTATTATCACGGGCCCGGGCAAAGCCGGGCAGGGGTCAGCTAGTATTTTGTTAAGCTGTATATAAAGGAGGTGTTAAAAGAGCATAAAGTAGGGGCAAGCTGTCAGGGTCAGGATAACTGAGTATAAGGAAGGGTGGAGGAGGGATAGTGAGAAAAGAGGATTAAAAGATGAGAAAGAGAAAATTTATATGGAAGGGACTACTGAAAAATAGATATAATAAAAGGGCAAACGTCGCAAATGAGCCGAAAAAAGAAAGGAGCCCTTATAGAAAATGCATATGCATGCATTAGGGAAGGATAAATCTACTGAGGACAGTGACCCAAAGTGATAAAACCAGAAGAAGTTAGAGGAAAAAGACAGAAAATAAAAGACCCACAATAATTTACATATTTTGGCCGTGGTGTATCTCAATAATTTTGTGTGCCTCTGAATAGTTTTCAATAGGAAAAATCGTAGAGTGACTCTTAATAATAATCTCGTAGCAATGAAATCTAATCTTAAAAAGTTAAGTAGCCATATTTAATTCTCGTCTGAGTAATCAAATTAATGATTAAATTAATCACGACTGAATTAATCATGAAAATTTTTTAAAGAGTAATTACTTTTTCAATTTCAATCATGATTGAATTCTTCATGATTAAATTTCGTAGGACTGAATATTTAGTCGACTAATCAATCGACTAAAAAGTAATCGATTAATACCAACCCTTGTCTGTCCTAATCCGAAGTCTGGCAATTTCCACCCTCAAAACGTCATGTTGCTCAAGTGATTCTTTCAACCAATCACTCACTCGCTCCTGGAATTTTTTTGCTGGGCGGTGTATAGTACTGACATCTAACGAAGAGTGGAAGAAATAGCCCATTTTCCAACAGATCAAACGAAAACAATTCTTCCATTTTTAATTTATTACACTAACTAAGTGACAAACCGATTTCTTGCATTTACATGGCGTGAGATGTTTCGATTGTTTTAGGGAAGCGAGTGGCAATAATTGTATTCTATATTTAGTAAGGATTCATAGTATTCATTTGATTTAAATTTATTATAAAAAAAGTAGTAAAATATTATTTATAATAAAAGTTAAATGCAAATTACATTATTTTATACAATTACTGTAAAATGTTGCAATTTTTCAATGGAAATATATATTTTCACCGACTTCATTTTCACAAGTGACAGCATTTCATCCTTTGAAGATTTGGACCCTTATTTCGAAGTCGATAGAATGAAAAGTTGCTGGAAATGACGTCATTTTGATATATATATATATATATATATATATACACAACTCTTGCGACAGTAGCCTGTAACATATTTACAAAACGGGAGCTCAATCGAAGACATTGTTTGAGCGCAATTGTGTGCACTCACACACATACATACACAGCGATGTCATCGATAAAACACCAAACTCAGTTTCTGAGGACCAGAAAAAATATAAAAATGTCAACATACACGTATACACATACATATGCAATCATTGTAAAAATAGCAAAATCAGATAGAAAAATTCTAAAAATAAAACAAAATACCAAAATTTCCTTATTTGGGTTTTTATCTTAGTTACAATACTTTCCTTACACTTATATGTGTACAGAAAAAAAAAATTCTTTATAAATGAAATGTAAACAATAAAAAATGGAGGCCTTGTTTTACAGCCTTTTTGGGGCTCCTTCTTAAAGTTTAAAGGGAAAGCTTGTGCTTCTCGTGCCTTTTCAGTAATAAGCCCCTGTTCATTGCATTTTACTTATTAAAACCTTTTCACCTCTTACAGTTTGATCGATCCATTCTGAATCCTCCTGTAAAATGAAATCCTCGAATTCCGATATATAATACAATATAATCATTCCTGACCTAGAGTAAAATTATATTTCATGAAAATGGCAAGTTGTAAAAAAAGAAAGATATAATGAAAAAAATCCTGCTTTACAGGACAATTTTATTTACGCAAGAGAGTGACTAAGATTAAAAAGCATTTTTACAATTAAGTTATTTCCGTATATTAATACTTTTTATTTTTACGCTTTATTTTAAAAATGAAAAGAAATAATTTTGCAAATAATGATGCAAATATTCAGTTTCAACAAAACTATTGCATAAAGATACAGTTGGCCAAACGAAAAAACAAGTGGGTAAGTGTGATCGAAGATAGATCAAAGGGTTTCGTTTAATATTCCTTTCAAAACACTTTATCCTTTTTTTAATAAATCCAAATAAATTTCATTTAGCAACCAGAAAAAAAAATGATTTTATAAAGTAAAAACTTACCGGTCTATTTTTTCGTTTTTTTCGAGTATCCAAACCAGAAGCGGGCGAAGCCGGCTATTATATTCTGTCGTAATAATATCTGACACGGACTAAATGCGATATTTAAAAAAATAATTTCAAAATTAAACATGTTGTACATCTTCAAAATGTTAAAATATGCGAATATTTCCATAATCGGATTTTTATCACGATTCAATATGTTTCTCAAACTCATATATTTACTATTCTCTATTACTCATATTGATACTCGCTTTCTATTATTCTTAAACATCTGAAAAATTCGTTAAACTTCCAATATGACGTCTGATTTTCTTTTCAATTCTCTCATGACGTGATATTAATCTGCTTTGTGTATATACACATACTCATACTCCTTGTATTATTGAGAAATCTTTGAAAATTTCCGCTTTATTACCACTATGACGTCAATCATTTTTATTTCATATTAATCCTTTTTTTCAATTGGTGAAACTTTTTATTTCATTTTCATTTTTCATGTAGAAATCGTCTGATAGAAAATTAATTATTGTAGAAAGAATTTCATCGTGGATTTTTAATTTTTGGCATCTGTTATAACGAAAAATGTTTAAATTTAATAGGAAAAAGCTGTTAGAATTTTGTTTTTTTATCTCTATTTATTAAAATAATACGAATTTTTCTAATTTTAATATTTTGAGCTCTTTATAGCTGATATTCAGCTATATACACAAAGTTTCAACTCTGTAAGTTACATAGTTTCTGAGAATAGCTCTGTGACAAACAGACAACGGAGCGGGAGTAATAGGGTTTCGTGAGATGAACGAAACCCTAAAAAGAGAGAGAGAGGACACCCCCTTACATTTTAATCTCCAAATTGTTACAGAGAAAAGAAAAATTAAAATAGCCATTCGATTGCACATCGTGTCATCTTTCAAATTATGTTTTAAAAAATATATATCTCGATGATTCATGATATGATGATTTTTTTAAATTTATATTTTTAAAAAATGCCTCCCGGTTCGGCCTACATTCACAGGTAGATTTCGAAGTTAAGTACACCCAGAAAAAGGAATTGATTAAAACTACAAAACATGTTTTGTTGAGTACATTTTGGTTGTTTTAGCAAAATTCAAGTAAAATTGAACCATTTTACTCCAATTAACAAATTATTTTTTGCTGACGATACAAATATTTTTTTTGGAATTGCAAAAAAAAAAAAAAAATTTTTTGTTGATTCAAACAAAATTTCCATTGACCTATATTCAAACAAAAAGTTTTGTTGGGTCAACCAAATTTTTGTTGATTCAGCAAAACTTTTTTCTGGGTGTACTAATTTCACGTGATGCCCTGCGTTGAGAAAATTTATTTTTATTGGGTGGAGGGGGATTTCCGTGTTACATCTGTTTGTTTTTACTTTTTACTTTTTTATTTATTTATTTTTATTTTATTTTATTTATTTTTTGTAAGAGGTCCTATCAAAAACTTGTCAGTATAAAAGTTGTAGATAATATTAAGAAGATTTATAATAAACTAGCGGCCCTCCCTCGCTTTGCTTCGGGTTAACCTTGAAAACCTTCATCTCTTTGTGTTTTCTGTAGACCTTTTTAATGTGTACAATAATTAGTACATTATTTTGATAAATCTTGTAGGGTTCAGCCTGCGTTTGCAATGTATAAGCGGAAAAAATGAAATTATTTACGACATCACATTAAAAATCTCAAAAATAACAGGATTTCTCCACTATTTAATGGATATACATATAAACCTTCCTCTTGAATCACTCTATCTATTAAAAAAAACCGCATCAAAATCCGTTGCGTAGTTTTAAAGATTTAAGCGTACATAGGGATATAGGGACAGAAAAAGCGACTTTGTTTTATACTATGTAGTGATTTATCTGAAATTACAAAGCAAAACATATGGTTATTATACATATAAACCTTCCTCTTGAATCACTCTATCTATTAAAAAAAACCGCATCAAAATCCGTTGCGTAGTTTTAAAGATTTAAGCGTACATAGGGATATAGGGACAGAAAAAGCGACTTTGTTTTATACTATGTAGTGACTAGCTGTTACCCGTGACTTCGTTCACGCAACATTGAAAGAAGAATAAATACATTAAGAGCCTACACTAGTCACGCGAAGAAACGCTCACGCTAATGTTAAGTCTATGGGAAGGTTATCCCGCGATTTCTCGCTCGCATTTTAATATTTTTAAATGATTTTTTTTGCATTAGGGTAGCTGAGGTCGATCTTCAACGTTGTTAGTTTTTACTTTTTTGATTTTGGTTAAACTTTTTTTATTAGCGGACATTTTAAATTTTGGAACCGGTTCTGAAAATGAAAGTACCCTTATATAAAAAACTGGAGCCAAAATCAAAAAAGTACAAAACTAAGAACGATAGATATCGACGTCAGCTATCCTACGCAAAAAAATCATTTAAAAATATTAAAATGCGAGCGAGAAATCGCGGGATAACCTTCCCATAGACTTAACATTAGCGTGAGCGTTTCTTCGCGTGACTAGTGTAGGCTCTTAATTAAGGTAAATATTTCACTCCCGATAGTTAAAAACCTTAATTATTAACTAACTATTTATCACATTTCATAGGAGACAATACGGTATTTTTTGTTATAGGGACCTTGACATAATTCAGTCTTAAAAAAGTGAAATTTTGTGCCAAATAATCGCGAAAATGAAATTGCAACCAATGCAAAAAGGAGGGCCAAATAAAATCGTGGAAATAGACGAATTGGGTAAAAAGAAATGTCAATTTTACCTGATAAACAATTTTACTTTTAACGCCTTTTCGAAACGTTTTAACAGCCATCCTTCAAAAAAAATTAATTGGAAATAGTACATGCTTTTTCTTTAAATTCAATTCTGCCTCCTTGGTTTAATGTATAGCTGAAACAAATCTTGTTTTCTAAATGACAGTATGTTGACAGGTAATTTTTGTTCTCCAGAATCAATTGATTCATGAAGTTTGAATATGTGAAAATATGTTTTCATTTTTCGAATAATTATCTGAAATCAAGATTTTGTTTTCACCATCTATTCAAAGTGAAAATAAATTCCGTTTTTCAGTTTTAATGAGAAAATGGTGTAAAAAATACACTGATCTGTTTTATTTCTCCTTTTTTTATACATAAATATGGAGTAATTTACTTTTCGTTTTTAGAGCAACTTCGTTAAAATTTACAAAAAAAAAAAAAAAAAAAAAAAAAAAAAAATCCTTGCATCTAATTTAATTTTTTAAATTCTGACAGTTTGTGTGACATCCTCGGATCAATGATAACCGGTATTAAGTAAATAGCGTTGCGTTCGATAGTCTAGGAGTAGTTGCGAAATACAAACACATGGACAGATTTTAATATACTAGATTCGTGTTGATTTTCCTTTTCTTAAAATTATGATGTGATTTTTAGCAGAAAACTCTCATCTGCATATAACGGATACTCATGCTTAATAATCAGTATAGATAAAAAAAAAAAAAAAAACATATTTTTTTTGTTATAAATATGGCGTGAAACTCATCTACTTTCTATACTTACTGATCCTTGTATTATTAATGTAAGGAATTGATTCACACTCATTTTAAAACATATTGGAAAATTCCCGTTTTATTTCAAATATGACATTTCTTTTCCCCCCAGAGAAATCCCATTTAATGACATAATTCTTGTTAATTTTCTTTTCCAGGCAATTAATTTGAATACTGGCAGAGGGGAAATTATCAACAAAAATGGAACTATTACCATTCGTCATTTTTTTTTTTAGGTAATCGAGTTATTTCTTTTAGTTTTAAGAATGAAAATTAATATTTCTCGCTATCCTTGACATCATTTTCGACATGGATAATTTTGCGGAGCATATTATTGACATTTGCTAACCATTTTCTTTTGAAACTTCTTTTTACTTTTTTAAAATTTAAATAAACTAGTCGGATGTGTCAATCCCAAAACTTTCTTCTATCTCACACAGGTTTCGCATACACTAAAAATAATCAGCACCAATTTATATCAATGTCTCACTGAAGCTCAAGTTTTATTAAATTCCGTGCATTATTTCTTAAGATATGAATTCTGAAAATTATCGTCGATAGAATAAGCTCGAAATCCGTTGTTCCCAAAAGGAAGCAAAAAGATGAGAGGTTGTATAAAATATCTGTTGATTAGTGCCAAGAAAGCGTACACAATATTGCACGTACTGCTATATTTGGATACTACCCCTCATCTTTTTGCTTCCTTTTGGGAACAACGGATTTCGAGCTTATTCTATCGACGATAATTTTCAGAATTTTCAAGCTATGATTTTGATACTTTCACAAAAGTTGCTCTTTATACTTAGCTAATACATTATGCGTATTATATTTTGATTGCATTCGCGCATACGCAGTGAAACACTTTTTAGTAAACCTGCTCATTTTTCATCCAATTTTTATTATTTTTTAATTCCGATTGCAGAGTATTATGTACAATGTTGTTTGACATATTTTCTCAAAATAACTATATATTATATTAAGATATAATATATAGTTAATATATCTTAATATATATTATATTATATTATTTTTTATATTAAGAACTCTGCAAATTATAAGCAAAAAACTTGGCGAAATTCGGGACTGTTTTTATAAAAACCTTAATTTCTCTTCGAGTATACATGCTATCCTCATAAAAATGACCACAGTATATTACAATAAGCCACTTATTAATAATCTCGAGTTTGAACGTTTTTGCTACATTAGTTTTTACAGGGTAATCCAAAAGATATTCGTTCTTTTTCAATTTGATGACAGTCCCCTATGGGGTTTCGGGGAAAAATCTTCGCGGAAATATATAAGCTATACTATACTGTTTACATACGTGCAGTCTCAGGTTAATTTCTCATGTATTTTTCTAGATAGTTAACAAAACGTCTAAAATCGTAAGTGACCGCGGTCACCTTTGGAAATATAGTATAGAAGTGCCAGAAGTTGAACGGGATAAATGAAATATTTGAAAACTAGTTGTTACCCGTGACTTCACTCACGTATCATTAAAAGAAGAATAAAGGCATTAATTAAGCAAAATATTTCATTCCCAATAATTAGAAACGTAAATAATTAACTAACTCTTTATCACATTCCACAGGAGACAATACAGTATTTCTATGTTATAGAGGCCTTGACATAACTAAGTTTTAAAAAAGTGAAATTTTGTGACAAATAATCACGAAAAGGAAACTGCAACCAATGATAAAAGGCAGGCCAAATAAAATCGTGGAAATCGGCGAATTGTGTAAAAACATATGTGAAGTTTACCTGGTAAACCATTTTACTTTTAACGCTTTTGTGAAACGCTTTAATAGCCATCCTTCAAAGATAATGGAAATAGTATATTCTTTTTCATTAAATTCAATTCTTGTGAATAGGGAGCAATAATTGTAGACCTAAATGCAAGGAGCTTAAATTTGCCTCCTTGATTTAATCTATAACTGAAAAAAAGTAAATCAAGATTTTTTTTTTCTTTCACCATCTATTCCAATTGAAAATAAATTCTTTTTTTCAGTTTTAATGACAAAAAATATATTAATCTGTTATATTTCTTCTTTTTTATCCACAAAATTGGAATAATTTAGTTGCCATTTTTAGAGAAACTTCGTTAAAATTTACCAAAAACAAAAAACAAACAAACAAACAAACAAACAAAAAATCTCTGAATTTAAATCATTTTTTTTAAATTCTGAGAGTTTATGACATCCTTGGATCAATGATAAGTAAATCGCGTAATCAATGTTAAGTAAATCGCGTTGCGTTCGACAATTTGAAAGAAGTAATTGCGAAATACAAACAGGCGGTCAGATTTTAATATAATAGATTCGTATTTATTTTTCTTTTCCTAATAATCATGGTGTGGTTTTAGCAAAAAACTCTCATCTGTAATGTAACTGATATTCATGCTTAATAATCGGTATAGATAAAAAAATATATATATTTAAATTTTTCGTTTTAAATATGGCGTGAAACTCTTCTACTTTCTAAACTTACCGATCCTTGTATTATTAATGTAAGGAATTGATTCATGCTCCTTGTAAAACACATTTGAAAATTCCCGTTTATTTCAAGTATGACGTCACTTTTTCCTCAGAGAAATCCTTTTTTAATGGCATAATTCTTGTTAATTTTCTTTTTCTGGTAATCAGGACGTAAATTTTAGCGGAAAAACTCACATTTGTATGTAACTGGTATTCAAGCTAATTATTAATCAGCATCGATAAAAAATATTTCAGTTTTTTATCTTAAATATTACTTCCATTATCTATCTACTTTCATTATACATTGATATTCATGCTCCTTGTATTATTACGAATATTTGAAAATACAAGTTTTATTTATGACGTCATATTTGTCCAAGCCGAGGAGAATCCTTTTCATAGTTCCATGGTCCAACCGAAATCTTTTTTTAATAATATAATTATTGTTCATTTTTCCTTCTAATTATAACGCAGTTTTTGACAGAAAAAGATCTTTTTAATGTAACCTATATTCATACTTCATGTATAATAACAAATACTCCATTTTTTTTTTCAAATATCACGGAAATTCATCTTCTTTTGAATTCTTTTTAATTTTCAGTTTTCACGTGAAAATCGTTTAATTGAAAATTAATTGTTGAGGAAAAATTATTTTTCCGTGTTTTTATTTTTTGGCAACGATCAAAGCCCTAGCAACGATAAAGTAAAATGGTTAAATTGTATAGAAAAATGTCCATTTATTCTCTATGAAAATAACGAAATTTAGAATTATTAAGAAAAATATTTGAATAAAATAAACAAAAACCAGACTATATTCATTTGAGGGTTATAATCATCCTATATGCAAAAATACAGGATCATTAAATGCTTCATTTTGACGCTGGCTTCAGCCTAACATTTGCACACAATCGGATTTATAATATTATTAGGATTAGGATAGCCTTAAGTTTAAGCGTACGCAGGGGAATGCTCTCCCCCCCCCCACCTCCACCACAGCGCGTTTCAAAACTTTTGAAAATATTTATATACATAGATATAATTTGAAATAATAAGAGACATGGGCTCCTGCAGAAAGAAATCTAGTAAGGGGCATGATTTTGAAGCAGATGGACCTGTAGTCCACAACCTAGTCTTTTTTTTTTTTTTTTTTTTTTTTTTTTTATGCAGAATATAAATATGAAATAAGCTAAACCAAGAACTTTTTATCAGAACACCCCGTGAAAGACAGTTTTTAAACAAATCAACGAAAAAAGCGATACAAAAATTTAACAATTACGAAATATTAATTATTTAAAAATAAGTTTCTACAAACATTTTACAAAGTGGTTAACTGAAACAAATGATTCTTTTTTTTACTCAAGGGAAGGGCTCAACCTACCTGAAGCCCGCGTTTAAAATAAATGAACTTAAAAAGAGAAACACAATTAAAAATTTTCTTCCAGGAAGTGTTCAACGGAGTACAGACCTCTGGCAAAAAATTATCAGGATTTTTTTTTTTTTTTTTAATTATTCTAAAGTTACTAGGAAAGAATAAATTTTAAACAACTAGAAAAAAAAGTAAATTTCGCTAGTTAAATTTCAAAATCCAGGAAGGTGACTGGCCCTACTCTGCCCTGTGTACTACTGTCCCCTACTCCCAACGAAAATCCACAGCCCCACCAGTGGCTGAGAGGTTCTGCTCTCGAAGCTGGTAGACGGGAGGTGCTGGGTTTGATCCCAATCGCGCCCGTCGGCCTAATCGTTCGGAGTTTTCGTGGTTTTCTTCGAGCCGTGGATTTATCCATGCGTAAATACGGGTTAGGAAGACCCTTAGAAAGACCCCCACGAAGGGCACTCCCCCCGGGCCTATATCCCAAGTGTAGATAATTGGCCGTCAATAATCAACCCAACCCAACGAAAATCCTGCGTAAGCCCACACTATTACTTACCCATCATACGTAGTATAGGGTAAATCTTGTAATCGTTTTAAAAATCGAAAAAAAAAATTTTTGACTGATTTACACGTTTCAGACACTGGAGATTCCGAAAAACATATTTTTAGAAAAAAAAAATGTTGCCGTCCATCTGTGTGTCTGTAAACGCTCTATCTCCCGAAAAAATTGAGATAGAGACTTGAAATTTGGTATGTACTTAGTATGTAATAATGGGAAGAAGCCTTTTGAATTTCAGTAACCTCGATTAACCGGAACTATTTTTTTCGGACTCTCGAAATATTCGTTCTGATAAAAGGTATATAAAAATTTTCGAAATTGTTTATTCTAAGGAGTGAATATAAAAGACAATAAAAAAAAACATAAATTTTGCATAAAGCATGAAGTCGATCGGATAATGAGTTGCCGAGATATTTGTAATCCTATTTTCCACACTCTTCGATTTTTCATGACCCTGTATTTCATCCAAATTTCAATTCAAAGCTATATTTTAATTGGAAATGAGACGCTTAATCAGATGCAATAAACCGCTAGTTAATAGGATTATTGTTTTTGGAGTTATAAGGATGTTTCTTTTAAGCAATTCAGTAATCGAGCCTTTAAAGTTTATGACGTCATCAAGCCACGATTTTATTCGAATTGCAATGCATTTTATAAGTAGTTTACACATTTTTAACTTTAATATTTTACATTATGCATATCCATGATGGGTAAGTATTACGGTGGCCCCCAACGACTAGTTTTTTATAGCCGCAATTTCTTCACATTTCAAAATAAATAAAGCATTATAAAAATTCAGCAATATATTTTATAGATTACAAAAGAAAAGAAAAGAAGGAATGATAATCATTTAAGGACATTTTTAAAAGATTTAAAAGAAAAAAAAAAATGGAAGTCAAAATTGCAATTAAAAAAAAAGTTATCTTCGTAACTACTGTAGGAGTTAGGAACTCGTTTGATTAATATTTACGGTATATTGATAGGTAGTATTTATTAATTTTATATTGACATATTCCTAATAAAATATCAATATAAAATTTTGAATAAATTAAAAAAAAAACTTTTTTAAAATTTCAATAAAAGCAAAGAGGGATTAAATTTTCTATATCATATTTAAACAGACACGTCAACTACACGCGAAGAAGCAATTTGCTTTAGTATTGGCTAGATTAGCCTGCTCTTTAGCCTGAAGAAGTGCGAATCATTCCTTGGAAACCTTGGCAGCATTGTTTTAGTCATGTAATCAGTGCCGAATTACGAAATAGACATAAAGTGAGCAATTACCTATGGAACCCGTACCTTTCAGCGACTTTTGTCTAGTTTTTTATATACGTTACTGAAATACCCACTTCGAAATGACTCGCAATTAAATTGATGCTGTGTTTATTAATATTAATAATATTATTATTATTATTCGATTTTGTCCCAGTATGATTTACTTCAGAATTTGATGCTTAAAAAATAAATTAAAATATGGTTTTGAAAGTCTGAGATGAAAAAGAGTTTCTCGAGATTTGAACTACCTACGGGCCTCTAATAATTTTATTAATAAACTTCTTAATTCGACACTACATGTGATAAATATCGAAAAATACAGTGTAGAGTCCTGCTTCGGGTCGGGTCGGATTAATGTTTGTCATTGCGGGTCTGGTTGACTTTAATTGTTTCAGTTTCGGGTTGAGTTTTGACTGTTGAGTGTCGAATTTAAATAAACACGAGTTTTAAAGTTCAGATTATTGTTTCACATAAAAAACTACACATTTGAATATAAATTATTGTATATATGTTGTATTGTATGTTATGTATATAAAAATAGTTTAATTTTCTTTTATATCGTATTTCGGGTAAACAAAATGTGTTTCATCGGGTTCGGATTGATTCCAATAGAATTTTCGGATTCACTCAACCGTGATGACTCTAATACAAGCTTTCTACTTTTTTTTTCTTTCTTTTTTTTAAGAGCATACAGGAATGATCAAATTATTGTCTAAAGATCTTCATGAAAAAATACCAGATAAAAAACATCCTGCAAACATTTTAGTCTAAAGTTATAATTGAAAGCAAAATAAATAAACAAACAATAATATTACACTTACTTAAATCTTTCCATCTTAAACAGTGCATGTCTCCTTGCAAAAAAATTGTCCTTAGATATATTTGCATAGCAACCATATGTCGCCAAAACTTGCATGAATTCGTCATCTCCTCCGCACACGGCTTTAACAACTGGAATGCACTCTCGATATGGAAAAATCCCTTCTACATAATTTTGCTTCAAGTTGAATATAATCCCTTGCAGGTGCTGCCATTTATTGCACCCAAAAATTTGTTCATAACCTTCATCGCCCAGGAGAATCGCAGTGATTACGTCAGTTATGGCCGTAAAAAGAGAGGAAACTTCACACATCTCGGTCTTCAGAATTTTAGTAAGTAAATAGACATATTCCATATGTGTTTGAGAAAAATAATCATTTGTAACAATATTCCGAACGAAGTATTCCAAGTGCTGGATTATGGAGCTCCACCGGATGGGTTTTATATTCACCTCAACTTCAAATGAAGTTCTGAATAAATCGTCCGTGCTACATTCGTAGTCGTATATCCTGAATTTTATGAGGTCCCGTTCGTCCATGGTGAGAAAACTGCTCAAGAAATAATGCTTTAAACTATCGGAAGATTAGACTATCAGTGTGTCTCAAACAAATTCAAAAAAGGTTGTTCGCGTAAAGAAAACTTTATGTTCGGTTTAGTGAACCTCTAGTCATTTATTCTCAAAGGGCTGAAATGAGTTTTAGAATGCAGGTGGATCTCATTTCGATATCCGTAGGGACTACGATAAGGCACACAGATTACACTAGACTACACACAGTTATGTTATCTATGAAATACTATTGATGACTGTAATAAAAGGCTTTGGACTGTACGTGCACAATAACAATTAAACACTCTGGTAGAAGATTGAAGTTTTTGACAAAGTACTGATTCTCCCCTTTCCCTTCCTTTTGAAAGATAACTGTGGAAAAATTTCTGACGGAACAGGTTTATTGTACTGGACTGAGATAGGCTTCATTATCTGTTTGTGCACGAAATTCAAGATCAAATAAATTATAAGCAGGAATAAAATAAAAATCCTTGCGGGAAATTTAAACAAAATAACAATACTTTGCGTTCAAAATAAACAATCTACAATTAAAATGCAATAGGAAAATAACTTAATGTAGTAAAATTTGTGAAAACAAAATTGTTAGAGACCGGATAATAATTCCGTTTTAGGCAGGTTTCCGTTTTAGTGAGTGTAATTAATTACACGGTATTCTGTCCGTCGCACATAACGGAATTTTTTTTCCGGAATCTTGACCAAACTTCGAATCACTTTCTGTTTTTCTGAGTTTTCAGCGAAAATAAGAAAATTGTCAATTTTATTAAACATAGATTTCACGAGGTGTATGTGAGAGTGAAATTATATGAATCTTAGTATAAAATTCAAGCAGTTTTGTACATGCACTACGTAAAATAATTAAATTTTAAAATTGCATTATTTTAATAAAATTACGAAACATTAGCAATTTTGTAAAATGAAAATCGCAAAAATTTTACGTATTTCATTTTTGAACAGAATACGGTGAAATATAATTTTTTTTAGAGAGAGAGAGAAACTAGAGGATCCAAACCGGGCTTCACGGGTTACAGAACATCGGGGGAAAAACATTTATTTCATTGAAAATTCTAATGATTTTTTACATTTAATATATTCTTTTAGATTGAGTACTAACAACACCAAAAAACATTTATATATGAAAAATATCAGTAACGTATTCAAATAAAGTTTTGAAATTTATTAAAAGCCATATTTTTGCATTAGCCACATGCCAGGAAATCACAAAGGAAGATTTCGCTACTTACAGCAGCCTTTTTTATTCCAATAATGTCAATGGCTTAAGCACTTTGTTCGATTAAATGACTGTTAAATTTGTGTTTTATTTAGATTATTTTATTTATTTATTGATGAAGTTTTAATTTTGTTATGGAATTTTAGCTGGAAACAAATACTAAACTATTTACATTGTTTCAAGTGCAAAAAGTTTAGTCTTTTGTAATCGGGCTTCACGCGATATGGATAGATTATTTTTTTAATCATGCTTGAAAATTATTTTATAAATCATAAAAAATCGGTAAATACGGATAAAGTTTACAAATAAATTGTATTTGAAAGAAAAAAAAAATACCTATTCGACGATCTAACAATAGAAATTGTGTGATGTTTATAATTTTAAAATATTGCAGTAAATCAGCCTATCTTAACATATTCAAAAAGTTCTCTAAAAATAGAAATTTTCAGAGTATGACTTGAAAAACAGCGAAAATATTCACTTCTGTTGTATTACTGACTGCAGTTGTTTTGTTTCTGGCACGTAAGTAATTGCCATTAGTATAGATTATTTTTTTGTACGAATATACACGTATGCTAATAAAAACACAATGTAAAATGAATCCATAGATATATTAAAATACTGAAATGTCATAAACATGGAAATTTATTAATGTAAAATAAATGAGATAATGGGGGATTGAGTGGGGCTGTGACCCCTTCGAAAACAGCACTTTTTTTTATCTTATTAAAATTGATAAAAATAAGGCATCCAAGAACATTATGGCGTGAAATCATGCTTAATGCACAAGACCTTAAAAATTACGATTATTGAATCTTCCTGAAATCTTATATTCTTATAGATCTTATAAATAAATAAATTACTTAGATTAGGATTTTAGATGTTATGTAAAGTGTGAATAAAATGAAAATATTCATTTGAATACCCCGACATTGAGGTTCTTGATCTGCAGATTTGCCTGTTTATACTTTAAAACTTAATATATACATGTGTGTGTACTAGATTAATTTTAACACAGGCATTCAAATTGGTAAAGAAATCATACGAGTTGTAAATTTCCAACTGTCCGGGTCAGGAATCGAACCTGGTATCCCTTGGCTGAAGCTGCCATATGCTCTATCAACTGAGCTATCCCGCGGGATAGCTCCTTATTCGACCGCGGTCGAATGTGGAGGGCATAATTCATCCTGTTAACCTTATTGATCATAGCATCTGGTCTGATATTTTTGGTCAGCTCAACAGAATAGATCGCAAGTAATGGAACTCCAGTAAACGCTGGATACGTGATTACACTAGATTAATTTTAACACAATTGTTCAAATTCGTAAATAAATCATAAGAGTTGTAAAGGTTACAACTCGTATATATAATGTAATTTATTTTTCATTGTATTTTTTTATCAGGCACTTTACAATCAGCCATTTATAAAGAATATGTAATATTTCCCTCCTATTTGAGAACTATTAGTTTTATTTTCATCTAAATATAATTTAGGGAATAAACTTGAGTGCACTAAGCATCTGTGTCTACAGCCGTATTTAAATCTATTCACCAGAAAGGCAATAAATCATTCCTGACAGGATCTTTTCGGACAGATCAAATGTCGAGACTGTAAGAGGATTAAAGACAGGTAAATATTTTATTTTAAAACCAATTTGGTAAACCGTTTTCTGTTTTTTGCGAATTTAAAGGAGATAACAAATAAAAATAAGAAAAACAAAAGTTTAAGAATATTCAGCACTTTAAGGGAACATTTTTATGTTCAACTTGTATAATTTTTTTCGTTACTATGAAATTAGTAATGACAAAAATCCTTTTCAAGGAAGAAATTGATTTCTAACGCATTGCTTGTGATGCTAAAAATCAAATCATATCTTTGTTGAAAATGATTTTATTTTTTAAAGTTAAAGAAGCTTTCTTTCTTCTTTTTCCATATTATTCTAAAATTTATTGATGAAATTTAATATTTAGAAATTCTAGCCTTGATATCTCCTTATTCCCCCCCTTTTTTATATCTTTTGATCTTTTTCATATATCTTTTTCACATATACGTATGCGTATGTGAAAAATTATTCTTGTCACTCAGTATATAACAACTGAAAGAAATGACACTAATTGTTTGATGATGGATTTTATGACGTAACATTTCACAAAAGAGAATAAAAATATGTCATGAAACGATGAAAGATATCAAGCAAATAAATGCCTTGGCATTGACAGTGACCTTCTTATTTTGAAGAATTCGTCTGCTTAAGAAACAAACTCTGGAAAAAAAAATTAAATGGAACTTGTGAGAAAATAATGTACGTAACAAAATGAAAATAATACATGTCATGATTTATTAGAAAATAAATTGAGTCTGCTTTTTCATCTTGTTTTAATATAAATTAATGCTGCTATATGAATTGAAAAAAGATAATAATGGCTATCATAAGGTTAATGTATAATGTCATATGGGGAACAATTCAACAATCTGCTTTCTACTTCGCACACATATATTTTACATCTACGTAAAAATATAAACACTCTTCCAAAAGCTCTTAGAATTACATGAAGAAATCATAAGGCATTTATAAATTGAAATGTAAGATACAGATTAAAAGGAAATCAATGTGTTTTTATGGACGTATGTACATATAATGCATACATACACTAAAATATGCTTGCGCACACGCTTTATACATATATCTATGCGATATATACATATATATGTGTGTGTGTGTATTATGGCCAAAAATCAACGGACACTTTCGATATGTCAAATATCTAAAGCAATACTTGACAAATTCTTCTAGAACCCCATTGAATATAAAGAACATATTTAACCTCATATTTTTGAGTGAAAGTTTGATCACCGGGCCAATTAGGAGACCAAGAACAAATGGAATAAAAATATATATATTTGCGATAGCCATATAAAATAAAATGCTCGAAATGATCTCTAGTTTTAATACGCGAAACTTGTATAAAGTTTGTGTTCATTTGTGTAAGAATAGCACGCACATTCATGAAGATATATAATTATTTCTTTTCAAAGGTTCGTGAAATTTCCGATTTTTTTTTTATTCATTTTATAGCATGCAAGATTTTGAACGAAATTAAAATTCACTTTTAAGAAACTGGAAAAAATACAGTAGAAATAACATACTATATTTAGAATATAAATATATTAAATATTTGATGAAATATGAGCATTTGTATGTAATAAATTTTAAACGACATGCGCTATCAAATTATATATATATATATATAAATATATATATATATATATATATATATATATATATATATATATATATATATTACATAATTTAATATTCAGCTATATAGAGCAACTGATATAAAAAGGCCAGTCGAATAGCGGGAAAATTCAGAACGTTACCGGAGATATAGTGAACTCAATTTCAGTTGCTTTAAAAAAAGTAGCAGGATAATAAATCATTTTTAATTTTTTTATCGATTCTTTAGAAGGTCCTCTCTTTGGAAGAGATATCAGAAGGAGCACGTTCCAAGAAAAAAACTAGTCGGATGTGCCAATCCCAAAACTTGCTTCTATTTCATACATGTTAATATCGCAAGAAGCGTAATTTTTTTAAGTATACATTTTAGAAGTATAAAGATTTTTTTTGCATACATTTTAGATTTTTTTTTTCAGCATACATGTGCCACCTGCTGTAAGATTTAAACCAAAAACGAGTCTCAGCACTAATTTATATTAAGGTCTAACTGAATCTAAATTTGTATTAAATTCCATGCATTACTTCTTGAAATATATCGCTAAAATCGTGTAAATCCTGAAAAATGTACCATAGCAACGCCTCCTGTTGAGTGATTTTCACCGAAACCTAATAACGTCTAACTGAATCTGATGTTTGATGAAAATCCGTGCATTAGTGCTTGAGATATAGCTATTGAGTAAATCGTGGAAAATGCAGCATAGCAGCACCACCTGTTGGGCGATTTACACCAAAAATGAATCAGCACCAATTTATATCAAGGTCTAACTGAATCTAAAGTTTTATAAAATTTCGTGCATTAGTTCTTGAGATAAAGCGGTCATACAATTTTCCTCACATACAGACATGCACACAGACAGACAGATTCAGAGACAGACATTTTCTAAAAACAGTCATATCTTGATCCGTATCTTCTAAAACGTATAAATCCGTCAAAAACAAGAAGACGAAAATTCTCATGAATCCAATACTTTCTTCTTGTAAAGATAGAAGAAAGTAAATAGATATGTATTGTCAAAGTCAAAGCATCCGTTCCAAAGCTACGTGTGGACATATGTTTAAAACTAACTCTTTTGTTGGAAGTCAGTTAATAAAAAAAATGACAACTTGTGGCATACAGCTACTTTTAGAAAGCAATTGAAATTCCTCTCACTATATTTCAGATGTCTTTCTGAATTTTCACGGCATTAGACTGGGCCTTTTCACATCAGTTACACTATATGGCTGACTACTAAATTATTCAAAACCAAATCTGTTATCGTTAGTGCGGTGCGTGTCCAGGTAAAAAGTAATTTATACAAATGCTCATATTTAATCAAATATCTAATATAATTATTTTCTAACTGTAATATGCTTTTTCTACTGTATTTGTTTTAATTTCCTAACAGTGGCGTTAACTTTGGTCGAAAACCCTACACGCTATAAACAAAAAAACAGTCGTGAATTTCGTGAAATTATTAAAGAAACTTTTATATGAATATCCCATTATTCTTATGCAGATGAACACAAATGTTGTACGAGATCTACATGGTATGGTAACAGCTACATGTTATTTCAAATATTTTATTTTACAGGGTGATTGCAAATATTATTTTATGTAATTTGTTGTTGATCTCTTAATTGCCTCCGTGATTAAACTTTCGCTGAAAAAAAGGATGCCAAATATGTTCTGTATACTCCTGAAGAAATAGAAGAATTCGTTAAGCATTTCTCTAGATACTTGACAAACCGTCTGAAATCGAAAATGGACCAGTGACTTTTGCACATATAATATATGTATTATGAGAATGTGTGTAAAAATATGATAAACAAATACAAATCGCAGATTTCATTCAAAAATAGCTAAATCGATTGATAAATAAACCTTTTTTTTTCTTTTTTCCCCTCCCTTTTTGCATTATTTGCTTTGATAATTACATGGCGCAAATTGTACATGACAGTAATAAATTATTTGAAGAAAGTTATTTTACTGTACAAAACATTATAATTGGTTGAATTGGTTGAATATGTTTAATCCGAATAATCCTGAATTATATTAGTTCACGTATTAATTTATGTATGTGTTATTGGTTTCAGAGTATAACTTTTATTCATATTCATAGATCATATATTTTGTCACACTGATATAATTTTAACATTTTGCTTAATTCGGCATTGTTCATTTTTTTGTTTACTTATAAGCACTGTAATTAGCATCGTAACTGATAAGCACTATATTGAAATACGTTATTTATCGTCGATTATTTTTCAATTAAATTTTTTTATGGAAAAGCCTCGAATTTGAAAGAATACTTTTGCAGCATAAATAATAAAAACATATCCTACAGCCTTTTAGACTTTTAGCTAAATACGATTCTAATCCATGTATATGTGATATATATATATATATATATATATATATATAAATGAAAACCCATGTGAAGAACCCATGTAAAGGCAGAAGATCTTTCAGAACATACTCCCAAAGTCAGCGTTTTTATCCGAAATCCGAGGCAGCAGAGCAAGAAAGTGGAAAAATCGTGTCGTCAGGTGACACGAATCGCTTATAACTCGATAAACAGTCAAAATATATTTTACGTGTATATACGCTGTTTTTGTGATGTAATTTTACAGTCATTTCTGAATACTGGGTAGAATGTATAGACCGGTATAGATGTCGATCTTAGCAGAAAACTTTGCAACTTTGCTGCCAGCTTGGTGACATTGTGTGTGAAATTTCGTGTCAAACACTTATGTGTAAAAATCCAGAAATTAAAATTTTATAAACTTCTTTAACTGAATTATGGTCTAGATTATGCGTGATGAAGTCATAAGATTTTTCACGAAAACAAAGATTTAAATAACATTGTTCAGCATTGAATGAAGTGGTCAGCCATTGCTTTCGATTTTAGAGACTTAATCGACACCTTACATTTAATTCTTTATATAAGTTTTTTCTAAGAAAATGGCTTGCTTTGTTGAAGACTAAGCTTTGTGTCTAAACTTTTTTTGCATCATGCTTATTATACGCGTTTTTGTGAATTTTGTCATACGAGTGGTGATCTGTGTGCAATGACTGCTCAATATTATCTACAGAACGAAAGAAAAAAAAAAGATTTACATTAGACTTTATTTATAAATTTTTTGTAAGAGTAAGAAAATATGAAAATTTCGCGACAATATTTTCATAATGTTGGAAAGTGTTTCACAATCTAAGAACAGCACGACATTAATATTTGTTGTTAAATTATTATAAGTAAAATTTCAAGCCTTGTTTTAAAACACGAAAAGATTTCATAGGTTAATGAAATATTTTAAATGACCAAAATAAATTGTGTGTGTGTGTGTGTGTGTTTAAATAAATAGTTTTAATTTACCTATTTTATGTTCGTTTATATTAATAAAGCATTCAAGTATTAAAAAACTATTTTAGACAAGTTTAAAAAAGATACAGAGAATTATTTTAGAGAAATAATTTAATAAATAATAAATAAATTTAATTAAAAAAAGCCATATCATAACATAATGTAACATAAATAAAACCCATCGTGAAAATAAAAAAAAATGATTAACTAAAAAAGAATATTCTGTATAAAATATTAAAATGAAAGTTCTATGTTCAAAATCAGAAAACATTTTGTCTTTTAAAAATACAAAAAAGAAAGAAAAAGAAAAGAAAAAAGAAAGAAAAAAATCATACTTATTTGGGAATCACACAACAACAGTGAAGTGACTATTAACAGTATTCTCAAGGCAAAACTCTATTTTCTAACACAACCACAAATACATTTTTATTCTTAAATGCACGAAAGTCAAATCCACTTATCAAAAAATGAAGAATGGTGTTCGATTCTAAATCCTTTCAATAATCATGCCTGAGAATTTAATGTTTGTATATGTAAAAACAAGTCCGTGAATCTATTATAAAGTTTCGCATAGTTGAGCGGGTTAAAATGTTGTTTTTTACAAACAACATTAATTGAATATTGTTTGTAAATTTTTGTACGTATATTCAAATTAATAAATTTAGGAAACATTAACTAAAACTGAAACAATTAGTATTCATGACTATATCTAGTTCATTAGTTTTCCTAATACACTTTACTCCTATACTAGCATTCCACTGAAAAATGTTAATGCTCTTTTAACATTTTTATTAAATTTCCAATTTTTTTTTCGTTTCACTAGAAGTTATCTTTATTCTGAAAAATCCCTTCCAGATATTGCAATTCTGAGTGATACTGTTTTCACAAACTTTTATCGTTTAAAACGGTGTAAAAAAAGACGTCAAAGGATATTTTCCACATTTGTTGAAAAGCCCCTAAAAGCCCAGAATTATAGCAACCTTGCCACGTTAACAATGACAAAAATACATAGTTGTAAAACATAATATTTGCTTGTTTTGAGGAACCTGTCTGTCAAGCCATGAAATAGTGAAACAACCGCGCCAGATTACAGTAAATTTCATCTGTGACAGTGACAGTTGTACAAAGAAAACCATTTTCACAAGCAACAGCTAATCCGTTTGAGTCAAATAGTTTACAGGATACTGTTTAAACTATTATTTTCTAAAGCCGTTAATTTGAGTCATTGAGGAGGCGGTAAAGTGGATTTCTAGAGAGCAACAAAGCCAGAAATGTCTTACGCCGCAATCGCAATCTCCATATCTTTTGGATTGAGAAAAAGAAAGTTTTATACAAGGGTCTTTGGGATGGGTGTCTATGATTTTGGTCTTGTCTGAAAAAAGAAGTAAAAAAAAAGGAGATAAAGAAAGTACGGAAATTTTAAAATGTTTTGATGAGGGGTCTAGTCAATCATACTCGGACGGGCAAAAAATTTCCAGATTCCACCCCCCCCCCCCCAGCTACGGGCCTGTAACTTTTACTGAAATGTTAAAAAAATGCGAGCAATTGGAGTAATAAAACCATCTACAACTGCTTGCAGTCTTTAATTTAATCCCAACAATTATAATGGCAATTTTGAACATAGTGATCAACTGAATGTCTCTAAAAATGAAAAATTTGTGCATAATTTTCTTACATCAAATCAATTCTTCAAGATATATTTAAGGCTCTTACAAATATTGAGGAGTATTAAAATTTAATCAATCAATTTTATTGGTGTTCAGTGAAAGTACTAATAAAGTGAAAGTACTAATTCAGTGAAAGTACTAATCATCATTTTCTTTTAGTTCTAACAGGACGTCTTTATAAAAACTAAAGGAAAATTATGATGACACCTGTACATGCCTTTGAATTAATTGATCAAAAACTTGATTTCCTCTTCCATTACAAAAATTGTGCTATTATATTTAAAAATATCAAACCAAATGTGAATGTTAAATAATGTCTGTGAGGTAATGTCTTTGAAGTAATATTTCCGGTCTTATCGTCTACATTTAGACATCCAAATACACATTTTTTACACAAATTATTTTTCTTTTCCATATTCGAATAAATAATACCTGCAATTTCTTTCTCTTTTTAAGAGTAAAAATTGTAAATTCCTATTCTTTTTTAATCACTTATTCGTGTAATTTTACAAATCTGACAAAATGTAATAAAAATATGATTTTTATCAGATTTATTTATATTGTACACTCTTTATATATTTATTTAATAATGCAAAATTCTGATTATTTATAAGAAATAAATTAAATTTCATTGTATAATTCTAGAAAGTTAAAAAAAATTTCCATCTACATATATAATTCTAAGAAAGTTAAACTAATATTCCATCAATATATAATAATTATTCTACTATGTACTCTGAATCAATTAACATTCTTGAGCTTGCCTATAAATGTAACCTGTCTATATTTATACTTTTTCTGGTCCCTTCAGTATTGTTATAGACAGGTTTCACAGTTTTATTTTTAAAGTTATTCTATAATTGGTACAGCAACAATAGTAAATTAGTAAATAATTTTTGAAGTGTAATATTAATTTGGTATTATTAACATTATTTGGGTATTATTATATTTGTTACTATTACAAAGCAAAAGTGCTGTAAGTAAAAAAAAGAAAAAAAAGAAAAAAAAAGAAAGAAAAATCGATTTTAGTTATTTAGTAATATATTTAAACAAAATAAATTGAAATACTGTTAGAAAAATAAAAACATATGTATTCATTAAAAAAAAATTAAATAAATTTATCATGGCAAAACATTTTAATTAATAATAATTAATGTAATGGATTAGAATCGTATGGACGAGAGTTTTAAAATAAAATAATAACTAAAAAATGATATTCTATGAAGTTGCTTCCTTTCATTTTAGGATCGGTTTTGAAATACAATGTCACTAGATGTAGGCTGTACAGAAAACGAAATTCCCTGAGACATTTTCTAACCAAATCTGTAAGGCATTCACCTAAAATACAAATAATCTATTTGACAAATGGTCTACCTATACATCCATTGTATATGTGGGAAGGGGGAGTGTGCTGACAAACGCCTTCTTTACCGCCCAGTCTGGGGGGTGAGAAAAACGCACATAGACGGTCATGACCACTTAGAAGTAGAAAATCTGAACCGTTCATACGCGCCCATGACCATTTAGAAGTAAAAAATCCTGACCGTCTATAAGCGCTCATGACCATTTAGAAGTAAAAAACTTTGACCGCGTATACGCGTTCATGACCATGAAAGGGTTAGAAGGAGTAGCTTAATCCTAATAATATTATAAATCTCATTGTGTGCAAATGTTAGGCTGAAGCCAGCGTCAAAATGGAACATTGAATGATCCTGTTTCTTTGCATATAGGTTGGTTATAGACCTCGAATGAACATAGGCTGGGTTTTGTTTATTTTATTCAAATATTTTCTTTAATAATTAAAAATTTAATTATTTTCATAGAGAATAAATGGACATTTTTCTATACAATTTAACCATTTAAATTTATCGTTGCTAGGGCTTTGATCGTTGCCAATAAATAAAAACGCGGAAAAATACGTTTTCCTCAACAATTAATTTTCAATTGAACGATTTTCACGTGAAAACTGAAAATTAAAAATAATTCAAAAGGAGATGAATTTCCGTGATATTTGAAACACAAATATGGAGTATTTGTTATTATACATGAAGTATGAATATCGGTCACATTAAAAAGATCTTTTTCTGTCAAAAATTGCGTTATAATTAGAAGGAAAATGAACAATAATTATATTATTAAAAATAGATTTCGCTTGGACCATGGAAATATGAAAAATATCCTCCTCGGCTTGGACAAATATGACGTCATAAATAAAACATGTATTTTCAAATATTCGTAATAATACAAGGAGCATAAATATCAATGTATAACGAAAGTAGATAGATAATGGACGTAATATTTAAGATGAAAAACTAAAATATTTTTTATCGATACTGATTAATAATTAGCTTGAATACCAGTTACATACAAATGTGAGTTTTCTGCTAAAATTTACGTCCTGATTGCCAGAAAAAAAAATTAACAAGAACTATGGCATTAAAAGGAGATTTCCTTGAGGAAATAGTGACGTAATATTTGAAATAAAACGGGAATTTTCAAATGTGTTTACAAGGAGCGGGAATCAATTCCTTACATTTATAATACAAGGATCGGTAAGTTTGGAAAGTAGATGAGTTTCACGCCATAATTAAAACGCACAATTATTATTTTTTTTATCTATACAGATTATTAAGCATGAATATCAGTTACATACAGATGAGAGTTGTTTGCCAAAAACCGCATCATGATTATTAGAAAAATAAAAATAAATACGAATCTATTATATTAAAATCTGACCGCCTGTTTGTATTTCGCAACTACTCCTTTCAGATTGTCGAACGCAATGCGATTTTCTTAACACCGGTTATCATTGATCCGAGAATATCATAAACCCTCAGAATTAAAAAAAAAATATTTAAATTCCGATATATTATTATTATTATTATTATCATTATTATTATTTTGTAAATTTTAACGAAGTTTATCTAAAAATGGCAACTAAATTATTCCAATTTTGAACGCGTTCAGAGACTGAAACGCGGGTTACTCGTATAGTTGGGGAATCACGTCGTCTGATTTTCTCAGGGGTAAAGTTGGGTTAAAACGTCTGTGAACGCTTTTGGGTAAAGTTATGGGTATATTTACAATCAAACACTTCCGTCAACCAACCTACCATTACATTTTGATTGTACGAACATTTCAGGAACCATCCTAGCCGATGTTGGCCAATTATATCATAGTCCTGTTAAAGGTAGACCAATCAAATGTTCAGTACTCATGTGTACAGTAGGAGTCATAAAGAACAACAGTTAACAGTTGCAGTTAACTATAAAGCAAACAAACAATTCAGATTTCCAACCACGGGATCACTTTACCCAACAAAATTTTCCAGGTAATGTGGGTTACCCGAAGTCTGAGTAATTTCCAGCTCTGAACGCTACGGGTAACACGCAAAAAGTCACGTGATATCGCTCTCTGAACGCTTCGGGTTACCCATGTGTTACCCTATGTAACTCGGGGTTCGGTCTGTGAACGCGCCCTTTGTGAATAAAAAAGAAGAAATAAAACGGATTAATATATTTTTTTCTCATTAAAACTGAATAAAAGAATTTATTTTCAATTTGAATAGATGGTGAAAGAAAAAAAATCTTGACAGTAAAATCTTACAGTAAAATTTTTGAAAAATAGAAACGTATTTTCACACATTCAAACTTCATGAATCAATTTATTCTAACTAACAAAAATCGTCTGTCAACATATTTTCATTTAGAAATAAAGATTTTTTTTCAGTTATAGATTAAATCAAGGAGACAAATTTAAGCTTCTTGCATTTAGGTCTAGAATAATTGGTCCCTATTCACAAGAATTTAATTTAATGAAAAAGAATATACTATTTCCATTATATTTGAAGAATGGCTATTAAAACGTTTCACAAGGCGTTAAAAGTAAAATGGTTTACCAGGTAAACTTGACATATGTTTTTACACAATTCGCCGATTTCCACGATTTTATTTGGCCCGCCTTTTTTCATTGGTTGCAGCTTCCTTTTCGTGATTATTTGTCACAAAATTTCACTTTTTTAAAACTTAGTTATGTGAAGGTCTCTATAACATAGAAATACTGTATTGTCTCCTATGGAATGTGATAAAGAGTTAGTTAATTATTTATGTTTCTAATTATCGGGAATGAAATATTTTGCTTCATTAATGCATTTATTCTTCTTTTATTGATACGTGAACGAAGTCACGGGTAACAGCTAGTAATATTATAAATCTGATTGTGTGCAAATGTTAGGCTGAAGCCAGCGTCAAAATGAAGCATTTAATTATCCTGTATCTTTGCATATAAGTTGATTATAACCCTCAAATAAACATAGAATGGTTTTTGTTTATTTTATTTCAATATTTTTCTTAATAATTCAAAATTTCATTATTTTCATAGAGAATAAATGGACATTTTTTTGTATATTTTAAAATGGTTGGTTGGTTTGGTTGGTTTGACCCAAAGGGCCCGGTTTTGCAGATTTTTTAAAATGGTTAAATTTATTTTACCGTTGCTAATACTTTATCGTTGCCAATATAAAATAAAACCCCTGAGTAATAATTTTTAATCAACAATTTATTTTCAAGTGAAAAATGAAAAGGAAATGAATTATTTAAGAATTAAACAGAATATGAAATGTTATATTAGAAACAAAACGTGCGTTTTCAAATATTTGATAATAATACAAAGTGCATAAATATGAGTAAGTATGGAAAGCAAGCGAATATGATGTCATATATAGAAAAATAAAACAGATTTGTTTTGATGTTGAAATAAAATGATCTTGGGTTATCAGATTATTTGTGATTAATTTCTCTTTTTTTTTCTTTTTCTTTTTGACATGAAAGGAATTATTTTAAATGTACGTAATATATGTATTTTAAATGTATGTGTTGTAAATTAAAGTTCTGTGTTTTAAATAAAATGAGTGAAAGATTTATATTTTTAATGAATTCAATACGAATGATGGGATAGGTTGGCGATTTATCGTCTGCACACGGCTAACATAAAGATACCATATTTTTAATTTAAATTTTAAAAAGTAAAGAAAATATATATATATATATTGGATGGCAAATGTCAATGATATGCATCGCAAAATTATCCGTATCGAAAATCAGAAAATCTTAATAAAAATAACTATATTTTTTAAAAGAAAGTTGCTTTTCTCATAAAAGCTAAAGATTTAATATGATTGTGTCGAAGTAACAGCATTTTTCCTCTATCATTTTCTCACAATCGAAACACATTTGTAAATCGTCGTTTCGAACCGGAATTTAATTTTACATTTCTTTTAGTTTTAAAATTAGGAAAAACTTTGTTGTCGTTTTTAAATATAGCTTTTTTTAAAGTTGTTTCATAATAGATTTTTGTAAAGTCTTGTAGGATAAGAAAAAATGAATAGATTTTAAAGCAATGTTTAAGTAAAATTACAATATTTTTTAACTTAAAAAACAAAAATGTTATCGAAAAGAAAATTGATTTTACCAACAAATTCGCGTAATGCAAAAGCAAAGAAGAAATCAAAAAGTAATGAATCTTTTCTTCCAGCCGAATTGTGTAAACTTGAACAAGCCGATCGTGCCAATTCATAACATTATAAACGTGAAAGGGCGTTCTATATAGTAGAATTTTATTTACATATAGGTACAAAAATTTCCGAGAATAACGAGGTTAGGGGTCTGTAATTAAGTCCATAGTCAATTTGCTTTTTTTCTTTTTTATCAAGTGAAATTTGGCGCAAAATTAAATACATTGTTGTAACCAGATTTGTTTTTTGCGTGGTAAACACTTAATGGTATTTTAGATGATCATTTCCCCGCTCACCTTTGATGCCAACTATGACTGTAAAACATATTAAAAACTATTAGCCAATAATTTTCTAATTTTCTTATTGCTTCATGATGGTTCATACTTTAAACATGAATAGGTCATGCCATTGTCGTTCAATTTTTATTCCTAATCCTAACCCTAATCGTATCCTATCCTAATCCTGATAATAACTTTAAAGAATATTCTTTGACACGAATATGTAAATTAAATCAATATCCATAAATGGAATGAATAGAAAATAGAATAAATAGAAATGGCAAAATAAAATAACAAGAAAGTACATTTATTCGACACCTAACCCTAGAGAAAGCGTAAAAAATTTCAAGCGCATGAAATAAATTAAAATAATTCTATATATACTAACAAAAATATGTAAATTTAGATAATCAGATTTGTGTCGTCGGTATTTATTTGCTAATAGTGTTCTTGACGCGATAGAGAAAATATCGAGGTTAAATTGGGCAGAATTTAAAGTACTTTCTAGCAACCTTTATTTACATTTTAGAATCGCATAAGATTGTTATATCTTTGTGAAATATCTATCAATGTATAAAATCCACAAGCAGTTTGTTCACTATTTACACCACTTAGCGTGAAACACTTAATTTAATATATACATAAACAAGATAATGTAGTAAGAAATATGTAACATATGTGTATGCAAATAAACAATATAATAATGTCCATTTAGCAATGCACACATATACAAATTGTACACCAAATACCACCTAAAATGCACTGTTGTATAGAAGAATTCTGCCAGTGCTGTTTTTCGTTTTACGAAAAGGAATTCCTCGATTTTCACAATTTTACTGGGTTCTCCTTTTTTCATTAGTTGCAGTTTCATTTTCGCGATTGTATATATTATTTGGCACGAAATTTCACTTTTTTAAGACTGGGTTATGTCAAGGCCCCTATAGCAAACAAATACCGTATGGTCTCCTATAAAATGGGATAAAGCTTTGGTTAATTATATATGTTGTTAATTATCAAGTGAAATGTTTTACTAAATTAATGCATTTATTCTTTTTTTAATGTTACGTGAACGAAGTCACGGGTAACAGCTAGTATAGATATATATCAGAGAGTAGTCTAATGTATAACATATTTCAAATGTAAGCCTGGGTGGAAAATATGAGCTATAGCCGGTTGAAGTAGTTCAAGCCACGCTTTCTGTATCCATTTGTTCCGAGAATTCTTTCTTTTATATATATATATATATTGTTTGATTGCTACCATGTTTTCGAAAAAGTCAAATTCGTCTTTTTTATTCTATCATAAAACAAGACATTAATTAAGACGAATATTGCTTGTTCAAAAAACTGGTAGCAATTAAACAATTTTGAATAAAAAAAACCCGACCAACTGGCAACATTGCTTCGCAAGAAATACTGCCATTCAATTAATCTAATATATTAAAGCAAGAAGCAAAAGTCTTAATTTTTCATTGTAAATTCGACCTTGCAACGCATGCCTCAACTTTTTTTTAGGTGTGAATGAATCAAGAAACAGAATTAAGAAGATTCAAGAGAGTTGGAGAAAAAATAGCTCGCCTATTGTCCTTCACTGATCATTACCCTACCCCTAGGAAATACTCCTTCTAAGTTTTTCTTCCCCCTTCCTGGGGGAGCATCCATTCTTCCACCTGCTTCGTTTGAGAGAGGGGTGAACAAAAGGGAAAGGGAGGGATGCGCTTTCACTTTTTTGAAGGCTGGAAAGGGAAATGAGAGGGGCAGTAGTTCTCCCCTTCTATAGAATTTGAAAAAGGGTTGTTTTCTGGGGAAGAACATATTTATTTTACAACCAGATAACAATATTTCTGACGTAAATTTTTCACGGGCTGTAAAACCTTTATATTTATAAACAAGAAAAAAATTCAAAGAGTTTGGACAACAAAAGTTTTTTTTTAATGTTTTCTTACGAGCATTTTTATCACTAATTATCAGTATTTTTTATTTGGGGTTCATTTAAGGGCGAAACATCGGGTGGGTCAAATAGTATGGGTTAAATGTCGAAATATCTTTTGGAGCGATCTGCAGGCAGTTTTGTGAAAGTATGACTGCTATTATTTTTCCCAATAATAATTTAATATGGTAGAATGTAGATACCCTCGAAGCATTTAGAAAAATATTTTTTTTTAATTTGGGGCTTATGCCATTGTGATTTTAATAGACTGAATCATAACTTGAAAAAATGGAATACAATCTAAATTGTGGGGATGAAACTGCAGTGTGGATCGGAATAAATATTTTTATTTATTTTGTATTTTAAAGATGGAATCATTAGGTTCATTTTATAAGGTTATTTTCCTTCGTAAAATGAAAAACACCAATGTTTGAAAATAATTAAATACCTTCTTGACTTAATTTTCATCCTAAAATATTTTGACAAATTTTAAAATTTTCAAGTTTTTAAGTTTAAAAAAAATATATTTATTAAAAAACCAAATATCTCTTCTTGGAAATTTCCATTTCATTCATAGAATAGCAGTTGAAATATGGATTCAAATAACACTTATTTTAACCATTGAGAAACGGCTTACGTAAAAGTGTCCTTCCGGGAAAGAGAGAAAAAAACACTCCTGGAAGAGTTTTCAGCGGAGGCCATTGCCAATGTCAAGGATCGTGACCTCATTTAATCGCACCTAAACTGAAAAAATGCAGAAAATTAATCCATTCTGTGGGCAGACATTTCATTTAAATACTAAAGGTTTTAGAATTAGAACTCATACTGTTCCAAGAAGTTTCAATACGATGTATCTAACGTTTGGTGTAACACTTCTTATAGTTGCTGGAGCTGGTGAGTATTTTTTTTAAATTTATCTTATTTATATAAATACAAAATAACAGAATTAATGCTCTCTCACGTATAACGTATATGTGAAAAATTTACAAAATATAAAAATATTTTTTTTAAAATTTGGAAATCATTTAGTCATTAAAGTTTGTAGAATATTAATCCTCCTTAATATTTTATGTCCCAAATTGTCAATTAAGAATAAAACACTATTTGTAGATGTATCAGAGAATATATATAATAATATTATTAAATTTATGAAAAATTTACTCATTAAAACTGGCTAATTGAGTCAGTAGTTATAGTTTTTTTCTCTAAAATATTTACAAAAATACTTAATTAACAAATAATAATATTTTTGAAATATCCCAACTGTTATAGATTAATAAAAGTAAATATAATGTGGTTTTATTAGTACATGAGGAGATTGTTTTAAGTAGAATACAGTAGATAGTTCACAGCGCTTCTTTCTTCAACCCAAAATCTATCCCCATGAAAACGGTTGAGAAAATATACATGTTTAAATATATTTAATTTCTGAATTTAGCTGTTCTTCTAAATATTATAAACAAAGCATTTTCCATGAAAATAAAATTTGCTGTTTTTTAATTTCCTTAACACATTGCAAAAAATTTTATTATTTCATGTTAAACATAGAAAAGAAAATGTACTAGAAAAGATTATTAAAAAGTCACCCAATTTCTTAAAACACTTTCATCCTTGAAAGATTTTATTCACACCTGAAAATTTCCATTCAATTTTTTATTTATTTTGATGTGAAGCATTAATAAACAGCTTTAATGAAAATATTGTCAGTAAATTCCCTACAGTAGATTTACTTTCCAGATTTACTATCTTTCACATTTAAATGGACGGAAATTAACCTTCCTTTCTTATTTAATGTTCTAAACGGCAATAATTTGACTCTCAATCTGTCTGGATTTTTATGAACGCCTTGTACTAAAGTGCTTGAATAAAGCTACCATATTTACAAATCTGAATGTATTGTAAAAGTAGAATGGAGTATGTTCCCTTTGATAATGATCATTGTAACATTTCATCACATGAAAGTATTCGAATGTATTGTCATTTGCGGTCACTATGATAATTCTCTGATTCAAACGTAATTTTATAAATTTGTTTACATTTAATGTAGTATTTTTATGTAAAAATGGAAATCTTATAATAAAAAATTTACAGAAATATTTGAAAACTTTAAATGTATTAGCATCTATGATCGATTATTGTTCTAGTAAACTTAAATTGTAACTTATCTAGTAAAGACATAACGGCTAAGAAAGCATAATGCTATAATATTTCATACTATATGGAGTTATTTTTCCCAGTACATATCTTATATGCATCATTCACTGTCTAGTAAAATCAGGAATTTTGAAGTAGAATTTTAGGAAGTATGAGAGTTAAATAAAATATGAATGTTTGAAATTAATTACAAATTTAAAGAAAAATGTATTAATTAAAAGCAAATCACAATGAGAAATTCACTACGATTTATCTCTTTCTTAGTTTACTGTGCTCCGCCAAAATCTCAATGTTCTGCTCCGTTACCTCCTGAACATGGCCAAGCATTCCTGGATTTAGAGGGTCGTGTTGTGAAATATGCTTGTGATCCCGGATATGCTTTAAAAGGCAAAGAAATCATTGAATGTGTTGAAGGAAAATGGGAAGAACCTAATCCTACTTGCATAGAAATCGAAGGTAAGAATCTGTTTCATATTTATTTTTAAAGCTTATAAAAACATTTTATATTTTTTTATCAATATAATTCTTGCAAAAATGCCACCGTAACAATAAATAAATAAATAAATTACCCTTTACTATTTTTTTTTCTTAGGTTTCAAAAACAAATCTATAAGCTTCGTACAAAAGAATAATCCTTTTCTCTTTTTTTTTTATAAAGCATTGTAGCTTGTGCATTTTTCAGAATTTTTTTCTCTTGCTCATTTCTTTATTTTGTACTAGGAAAAAACGACTCATTATGACGACTAGAAAATGCAATGTGTTTTTCTTTTTTTCTTTCATTACACAAAGCTTTGCAATGACTTTCTTTCTTTAAAATGAATGTTGTTTGATACATGTTTTGATGCTGATTTCGGGAAAAATATTTAAAAAAAAATTATGACGTAAGTTTTGGCCCCAATTAAGAATTTCCGACTGGTTTGTAAATTAAAAATTGTCCTAAAAGCATTTCTAACAGGTGAATTATAAATTTAGTGATAAAGACACAAGATACCACTGTAGACAGCTGTTGAGTGCTGCATAGGAAACAATACACCAGACAAAAAGTTATAAAAATTGGGGGAAGGAGAAGGTTGCATTTTCCTTGAAGATAAAGAAAAATAAAGTATAATAATTTTATACTTTGTAGCAAAAATAATAAATGAATAAAATATAAGATGCAGCTTATCTGTAATGGTTTTTAACACTTTCCAACCTAGTTGAAAAGTGTTTACGACTTCGGTTTGTCTGTCCGTCTGCCTGTTTGCCGTCTGTCCATGCTCTAACTCGCGTAAATATACTCGAATTGCACTGAAATTTTTGTATGTTATTGTCATTTACTGTAGCACGATCCCTATTAAAAATGAAGGGTGTAGCACTTATAATTTATTTACAGGGACAGTCAAAAGTATTCCGTTACATTACAGTCAACAGGAAATAATTGTTCCAAGTGTATTTTGATGATGCTACGCCATTTGAAGAATGATGAAATTAATATATATTTATGAAGCGCTTTAAAACATGCTTTTTGTAGAATATGGGGTACAAAACATTTATTATTCATTTACTGGGTCAAACAAAGGAATTTTGTTACACATTGTTCGAAGGGAGAAATTCGTTTGCAGTGTAATTTAATGATGTTTCCATATTTCAAACATAATGAAATTTATATGCATTACAGAGGTGCACTATAAATTGTTCACTAAAAAGTATGGTGTGCATTGCGTTTATCGTTCATTTACAGGGACACACAAAAGATATCAGTTACAGTATATGTGCAATAATTACAGTCTATGTGTAATAAGTCCGTTTTCAACATTGGTTTGCGTTTTTAAGTTTAACTAAATCTTTGCATAGCACATGGTGTATATAAATTCGGTTCATCATATAAATGGCTACACAAGGGAATTCGTACGTACGAGGTATTACAGACTATGGGAGTGAATTGCTTAGGGTAGTTTTTAATTGTGTTACGCTTTTTTTCTTTCTTTTTTTTTTTTTTTTTTTTTTGCTGAACTATAGATAGTAGACTTATAGAAGTTTTTGGAAAATAAATAATTTCATACATACAAGGGATGATTGGTTATTGTTGGAAGTTTGTATTAAGTTACCTAATGAGTTTTTTAACTTAATTAAATTTTATCTTAATATGGGGTGTGCACAAAATCTTTAGATAATATACAGGGTTGTACAAAGACTTTCGAGCGCATTTCTATCAATTGGCGAAAATTGCTAATAGTGAATTTTCTAAATGAACTACATTTTATCTTGCTATGTAGTATATATCCAAATCTATAGATCATATTCAGGGCTGCACAAAATAATTCGACTACATTTCTGACTATGAAAGGTAATTGCCAAAACTGAACATTTAAATGTGTTATACATTTCCTATACTGTTTACTTAGATATCTTTTTTCGCCTTATTTAACGGTGAAGTTTCGTTACTGTTTTCTGGATGTGTTGGGAAATGTTTCATAATCTATGCTTGACGCATGTTTTTTCGTTCTTGTTTTAATAGTTTTCCTACTCTGTTAGATCGTCTGTGTGACTTTCCAGGACTTCCGTCTTCACTTTGTGGAAAAATCTTACGTGGTATAGGGCAAAACTATGTATAGGGTGTCCCACAAGGTACGCAGCGTCTAATATGTACAGATTCGGATAGAGCACGTCAATATGAGTATTTTGAATGGTAACAAGTGGGGTCCCTGAATATAGCGTGATAGTCTAATTACAGGATGAACGTTATCATAGCTGCGAACTTTTACGCTTTTTTCCTACCACTAAAATTTTATAGTACATTTTACTTTATTAAATCTCCGAAATCACGGAATTCTATAAGGCAAAAATTTCTATAAATTTTTAGTGGTTACCACAAATTTGCATAATCATCTGGGGAATCTTTCATGTTGTATACATCGTCATTTAATATACCCACTATCGGATTTGTCAATAACGTCATAGCTGCCAACTTTTTGATACCACTAAAAATTTATAGAAGTTTTTGCCTTATTGAATCCCGTGATTTCGGAGATTTAATAACGTAAAATTTACTATAAAATTTTAGTGGTAGGAAAAAAGTGTAGTGGGCAGCTATGATAACGTTCATCCTGTAATTAGACTATCACGCAATATTCGGGGACCCCACTTGTTACCATTCAAAATACTCATATTGATGTGCTGTATCCGAATCTGTACATATTAGACGCTGCGTACCTTGTGGGACACCCTGTATTTTTGAGCTCAACGTGCCGAAAAACATTAGAAACATCCGAAACGGTACAGAAAGAAACATCCGAAACGGTACAGAAAAAAAAAAAAAAAAAAAAAAAAAAATGTATAAATACTGTAGGATGATATATATCTGAACGCGTGTGGAGAGGTTGTGTGTTGCAGGGCCTCCCGTAAATGCAAGGCTAAGCGCCCTTCAAAGACCTGAGGGCCGAGCGCACTCGCTGGAATCCAGTTCATGAATGTCTCAACTATTGTTTTTGGTAAGCAGCATGTTTCTAGCCCACTTAGTAATTGTTTTATGAGCAATTATTAAAATTGCTCATTACTGTACTTATTCTGTTTGTCATGCATTTTAATTGTATCTTTTGTTTTCTGCCTTTTGATTGCTTAAATCTGAATGTAACTTTATTTTCTTAGTGTTATTATTGTTCTAAAAGTTTTTCTCTTTCCGCTCATGTTAAACTTTAGTTTCTTTTTTATTAATTTTGCCTTTTATGAAAGTTTTTAATTATTCTCTTGCCCACATGGTACCTCTCTGAATTGCATCTTTTGGGGCTCTGGGGATATATATTAAGATATATATTCCTACTATTTTGTACAGTCATCCTAGGGGTCTGCCACTTGGCATCACGGGTTAGAGAGGCCATGTGTTAAGTTTTAGTCTGCAGTTACTTCAGTTGGAGCTGGAACAATGGCCGGCGTTGTTGGCCAAGACCAAAGTAGAGGTCCGCTTGATTGGGTTTTGTAATTACTATTTAATCTAATTTATCTAATGAAGGTACTTTAACTTTTTCAGATGTTCCCAACTTTCCACTTTAATTCCAATACTTAGAGTTTTTCATCGACTTAGGACATAGAATATTTTTAATCTTTTTAGCACCCAATTAAATAACTTGTTTTTCTACATCAATTCAGTATTTTAGTAAAACTTAGTCTTTTTCCATATCATTTTAATTTATTTTTCTTAGTCATTTTCATGATCTGGACTCTAAACTTTTTTGATGCAAATTTTAAATATTTGATTTTTCTTGTATTTTATTTGTTTTACTGCACAATTATATGACTTAGTCTTATTTTTCAACTTTTTCTAAATTTCTTTAGTGGAACTTTGCCGTATTTTCACACTTTTTCAAAAATTTAAAAATTTTCTCTCAAGTCACCCATAATTTGTTGCTTTAAATTCACCTCTCCAAATATTTTCTTAAAATTCAAACTTTTTTTCCTAGTACGGCGATTGCCATCCACCGGGTTTCGGGGACTTCTAGCCGTCCCTACCGTCGACCTCGATGGGTGCGTCGTACGACGGAACATCAACTTTCAAACTTCAAACACAGATAATAATTAAACTATTCAGTCAAAATTCCCATAAACTGGTTTTCTTTCAATTTAAACTATATTTAATCACTTCCCCTATCCAAAACTATTCTTTTCATATTCTAATTTTTCCACGGTTTTAGCGTTTTTTTGCACTTATCAAACTTTTTAAATATTTCAATTTTCGCACACACATTTTCCCTGCAAACTGGTTTTTATATTAAGCATATTTTCCGCATTACACACCAAAAATTTTAAAACATTTCTATGTTTTTTTTTTTTTCAGTTTTATCACACTTTTAATTTTTAATGTTTACCTTTTTCACCACCTCGAAAATATGGCTGAGTTCTATTTATTTACGTTAATTTTCGCTTTTTATCTTCTTTTATTATGTTTTCTAACACCTCATAAAAGTATAACATTTTAACTTCATTTTAAATTTTTCAAGTTTGTTGTTTTTTTGTCAAAGTCTTTAATGTTTCAAATTTCGTCCAAGTCCAAACCCCTCTGCAAATTTCCTTAAGACATTAGCACACGGGAACAGCGGACTCTGGTCAAATTTTTGGTGAAATTTTTGACATTTCATGTTATTTCGTTAGAGTTCCGTTCTGCACACCTAACTCAAAACTTTAACATTTACATCACACAATTCGGACTTCTTATTTTCGACAAAAAATAACTTTGTCATTTTTCACCCAATTTTTAAAACTGAACACCTAACTCAAATAAATTTTAACATTTCTACACTCCAATTGGACTCTAAAAAATTTTCGACAAAAAAATAACTTTGTCATTTTTCACCTTTTTTTTTTTTTTTTTTTTTTTTTTTTTTTTTTTTTAACAAATTTTCGCCAAAAAATAACTGTCATTTTTCACCCAATTTTTAAAACCGAACACCTAACTCAAATAAAACTTTAACATTTTCATCACACAATTCGGACTTTAACCTATTTTTGACAAAAAAAAAATAACTATCATTTTTCACCTTTTTTTTTTTTTAACTGAACACCTAACTCAATTAAACTTTAACATTTCTACACTCCAATTGGACTCTAACAAATTTTCGACAAAAAAATAACTTTGTCATTTTTCACCCAATTTTTAAAACCGAACACCTAACTCAAATAAAACTTTAACATTTTCATCACACAATTCGGACTTTAACCTTTTTTTTGACAAAAAAAAAAAAAAAAAAAAAAACTGTCATTTTCACCCATTTTTTAAAACTGAGCACCTAAATCAAATAAATTTTAACTTTTTTACACCCCAATTGGACTCTAACTAATTCTCCACAAAATAACTTTGTCATTTTTCACCATTTTTTAGAACTGAACACTTAACTCAAATTAACTTTAACTCTTTTTAGTACGCAAAATACTTTCGAGTGGCCACTCTGCGGGCATGCGTCTTGCTAGTGCTGGCTCTGTTCCAGCCCCTTCTTTTCAGCTTTCCCCATTCTTTCCGTGACCTCTTTTTCCTATTAGTAGTTAATGGCAAACACCCCAAAAATTCTCGCCACTCACCTTCTCTCATTAGAAACATGCTGCAAGCCTATGGAGACATCATGGACAGGAAGAGTGTTGCCCGTGTCCAAGGGTCTGTAGTCTATTTTACTTCATCTCAAAATTTTTCCACAGCTAGCATGAGCCACACTCCTAAAAGCAACACCAAAAATAACAAAGGTTCTAGAATGTCACGCAAGGATTCCTTTCCCACCTTCAAAATACCTTCGGTCGAAGCTCCGTCAAGCACTGACGAAGACACAGATGACCAGTTGAGAGTCTCACTAAAATCAAAACATCATCATATGAGCAATTCCTCCCTCTACAAGGAGGAGAAGGAAGACGTTACTATTGCTAAACTCACCAACAAAGCCAGGGGAATCCTCATACAGATAGCAGGTAGACTAGAAAGAAATTGTCAGCCAGAAAAACAAAGTCTACCATCACTCAAAACAATTCTAAATCACGTAGATCAAATAGACACACACACCCTAAGAGAAATGCTAGCACTCCAAAATGAGATCACAACACTGACAGAACGGGTTCGATGCCTGGAAGAACATCTAGAAGTCTCACAACAGAACTATCAGCAATTAATGCAGAAGCTTCCCAACACAGCCGAAATCATTGATGCAGTCCAAAACACCATCAGCAAGAAAACACCGGCCACAACAGACAACATACCAGCACTACAAGATGAAAACATAAAGCCCACATCCAGCCAAGCGCACACACAGCAATGCAAAAAGAAACTCCGCAACAACGCCATTAGACACACACTCATAATAAAAGGAAAAGAAGACATCACATGTAATGATATTGATAAAACCCTACAACAAAACACATATATATCTCCAATTCAGCCAAACAACATCTCAAGAAAAAGAAACTGCATCGAAGTAGAATGCAACACTATCAACGATCTCGACACACTGAAAAACGACATACACCGACATCAAGATCTTAATAAAACACTACAAGCAGTCCCAAAAACACTTCCACAGCAGAAAATGATCCTCCTGAATGTACCGACACACACACCAGAAGAAACCATCAAAGCCGCAATAACAACAAGATTTGAAATAACCGCAGAAGAAATAAACATCCTGAAAACACTTCAAAATAGAAGAAATGATGCTGCAAAAGACCTCATCCTTCTAATTCCTAAGACACTAGGGCACTCAATTATAGAGGATGGAGGCCTCATCATTGGCTTCAAATCCTACTTCCTGAAACCACACACCACCGTACCACGCTGCAGACGCTGCCAGTCACTAAAGCACACCGAAAAACACTGCAAGAGTGAGCTACCAACATGTGCCAACTGCGCGGAAAATCATGATGATTCCAACTGCTCCAAACCACCCTGCTGCATAAACTGCCATGATCACAACAAGAAAGAAAGAACCCACTTCAACACACAGCATCAGGCATCTGACTCGACCTGCACAGTGTACAGTAGACTCTACAAATTTTTCAGACGCCAACTTGACGAGGAATTCACCCCAACATCATCTTACACTACATCAGCACCACAGTCACATCAGCAGCCACCAACACTCCACCGACAACAGTTTGCACACAACAACCAACAGAGACGTACCCAGTACATCGACACTTCAAACAATCGTGAGCCACCGTGGGGATACCATTCTCACATGTATGTACCATATTAGCTCACCACTCTACCACCTCCACATCAAACTATATCATCATCTGCTTTCACCGCCCGTACGTGGTCTCAGCGCATTTGGTGTGTCGCTCCTTGTCGCGTGGGGATCACATACGGGTCACTGCAATCACCTGGTGTAGTCGTACTCGAACTGTTACATCTGGTACAGTCGTACCCCCGAACTGCACATCACCCCCTTCACTTTGTCTGTCGCTGCATGTCGCGTGGTGACGCTGGTCACAGCGACAGACTTTTGTTTTGTAATTTTTTTTTTTTTTTGTCTGTCTTTAGTTTCTGCCGCCTGTCGCGTGGGGCTTTGCCCGGCAGGATTTTGTACTGCCACGTTTAATCCCTGCGTGCCGGGGAGCTAGCCGGGGAAGACATTAAACGCTCAACGGCTGGGTTCGCCCTCAGCCGAGTGGTCTTCCTCAGGCATTAAAATTTAAATAAAATACTGTAGGATTGTGTTATTAAACAAAATTATATGTATTTATTTTAGCACAGGATATATGCAGTCAGCTTATAATCCAATTTCTGTATTTTGTAACAATTAGTTTCGTTCGGAACACAGATTTGTGGACAAAACCACTATTTTTCTTATAAAGAAAGGGTGCATTTAAAAAAAAAATTAAATTTATAGAGTTAAATTACTTGTAAGTGCAAAATATTTAAACAAAGGTAAAGTCGGCTAAAAAGAAAGAGAAACACCATACATTTTAATCTGCAAATCGTCACAGAAAAAACGGAAACAACCATTTGACTTGAAATTGTCTTTTTTCGTTTTATGTAAAAGCAAAATAGGGTTAGAGGATCATGTTTGGCTTTTTCGGAAATTTACCGAAAAAGCCAAATATGATGTTAAAATTAGGTGTTCGTAATAACTCAGTAAGTAATCAGTGCACACTGTCAGGAAAAAATAGTACAGTTCAATTCTATGAGAAAAAAAAGAAATCATCACCAGAAGAAAAGATTATTAATGGTATAAAATTAAATATATACATATATTTCTTTTCCTATATATTTACATTGGAGGCGTTTCTAACTAACAGCAAGGAAACCTTTGCATATTTTTTGAACCACCAGTTTCTTAATCGATATTCTTATTTTTGCAACATTTATTTATTATGTAAATTTTGTTCAAACAATAATAGCCCTCCCCCCCCCCCTTGTTTTACGTGAGCGAAGATTATAATGATAAACTATAACAAAATTTGGAATTTATAGTAATTACTGTAATCATACACATTTTATTCAAAACCTTATATTTAGAAAAAAAAAAAAATTTTGTCTAGAAGCGGTTTTTATTTGAACCACTTTTTGTTTTAACTGAAAGTGATTTTGTTGTAATATTCAAATGGATTTTACAAAGCTAAAAAGCTGTATTATTTAGTTCAACTGTTATTCTGAAGCATTTTATTTTATCTATCCATTGCGTATTAAAATGCAAAATCACTTAATTGCGACTATATTTCTCAATACTTTTTAATGACTTCTATATGTGGGTATTTCTTAAGAAATTCTATTTAATTTTTGAGGTAAAACTTCTATGTTGATTCTATCTCACTTAGTGTCTGTGTATTTGCAGTAAGACTATACGGTAGATATTTTACATATTTTTTTTTTCTTTTGTGTTAATCAAATATTCTAAAAAAGATGAGAGAAAAACTACACAAATTTGATATAACATCTGAAAAATGTATAATAATAATTATTAAAAAATATTATAAATAATACGATTATGAAATTTTCGGCATACTTTTTTTCTTTCGTGTTAATCAAATAGTCTAAAAAACTGAGAGACAGAAACTATGCAAATATGATATAACATCTAAAAAATGTATAATAATAATTATTTAAAAAAATTATAAATAATATGATTGTGGAATTTTCGGCTGTTATAGATATAAATTTCATGGCGAAAATATTATTGGAATAACTGAATCGAATTTTCGGTATACTCTCTTTATATCTATGAGTTAAATTTTACTAATCATAACTCATCGTTGATTTTGCTAATGATGTTTATTTTATTCCAGGGGAATCCAAATCTGATCAAAAATCTCTTAATGTAACAGATGAAAATGTGGACGATATAAAATTACCCAGTTTACCTGCAGCTCCATTGCCAGAGGTGAGTAATTTAATTAGTTTGAATTTAACATTTGAAAACAAAAATTTTAATTTCTCTTTTTTCTGTGATAAGAGGAACACTGATAGAGATGAATCTATAGTTTTCAACTTTATTATCGACATATTATAAGTAGCCAGACTTTTCGTACACACCACAGATTATCTCTCTTTCTCTCCCTCTCACTTTTTCTCTCCCTCTCTCTCTTTCTCTCCACCTCTCTCTTTCGGTTATTATAAATGAATTCTTTTTATAGGAATCTTTAAATTTAACCTTTTTGTTATTTCTCGAAATTACTGATAAGTTCCAAAAAATGTGTCTCATCAAAAGTTTTTGCACACGAAAAAGAACAAAAATGAAATAAATGGTATAATTTTTTAATGATTGCATTTTTAGAACAACGATATTTAAAAAAGATTTAATTTTCTCTCATGTGAGTGTAGTAACACAAAAAAAGCAACAATAATAATTCAAAATAACATTTATAAAATTAAATTAAATCGAAAAAGAAATATGTGAGTTCATAGTCATTAATTAGGAGCACGGAAAATTTTCAATTAAATTATTTTGCATAGCCACAAAAATGAAAAAACATCATAATAATAAATAAAAAATTGTATAAGAAATAATTATAATAAATGGATAATAAGCAACAATATAAAAGCACTCAAGTTCTAAGCTCAAGCGTTCTGAGCACTAAGTCGTTACTCAAGCAACCACCTATTTTTGCCTATTTAAAGGACATGAGAAATGACGTTACTCAAAATGTATTATTATACTAAATAAGCAAATATTAGATTAATTGTTATAAAATTACAGTAGAAAACTTGATATTTAAAATTTGTTTCATATAATGTAAAGCTAAATCAGTACAAGTGAATAAGAAATATTAAAAAAAAAAAAAAAAACTTAGTCTACCAAACATTTTTAAGACTATTTTCATAATTTTTTAACAATTATATTATTTTTAAAGTATTACTCCATGGAAGTTTTGAAATAAAGAAAAACCAAAAAATTTAATATCTAGCATAAAAGCAAATATTTATAGTTAGTGATTTTGAAATATTATTGCGGATTCAAAAACAGAAATGACAGTTGATGTTAAAAAATTTGAAAACAAAGACTAGAGTTAAATTAAGAGGTAACACCACATTGACGACCTGAAATTTAAGGGTTATTTTGGAAATTCTTAAAGAAATGCGAAGTGTTTATAAAAATCTATTCACAGTAAATTCTTATTCATATATTAAAGTCGAGAACTGTATTTTTTAATTGATATATTAAAAATGGAATCTTGACAACTGATGAGCGAAATCACTTCGAAGAAAGATATTTAATTGATGGACAGGTTAACAAGTTAACGTATGCTAGGAAAATATATAACCTTCTAAAAGTAAATAAATAAATAAATATGCATTTCTAGTGCAATTGAATCAATTCAAAATAAAATGTAAATTTTCAACCAGGAGGGATGTCAATATTTCGAAAAAATCGTACATATTTCATTAGAAAACTATGTAACGATTAATTTTTGAAAAAGATCAAGTTGACTATTTGAAAATTGTTGGAGTTAGAGTGTCCACCGACTTTGAAAATGATGTTCTGAAGAAAAAAGGCGCGCTTAAAGTTTTCGTTACAGTTTACTCGCTGAGGGTATTCTGTAACTCAAAAATTGCCCTTCGATGACGTGTTTCCATAAACCGGGACAACTTTGCCATTTTTTGAAAAAATACGTTTTTTTTTTTTTTGGCGCTCTGAGAAGTTTTAGATCTACTTAAAATAGGCGCTAGTGTTTTCATTTCACAAAGAAGACATCGTGTGACACTGTTCCTGCGCGTTTTCTGTCTTAATAGGTGTTTTATAACCATTATCAATGAAAATATTTTGTAATTGGGAAACAGGAGATTTTGGACGTCTAAAAAACTGTTCCTTTTCCTCTTTTTAATCCAAACGTAAGTAAAAACTGCCTATTTTGCCTGATAAAGTATATAATAAACTTTCGGAATCGCTTTTGGAACTTGGTCTAATGTTATTTTTTACGGTTGATAATATTAGTTGGCAAAGTTGCATCAGGAATCTTGGAAAGAGTGGGACAAATTTACCAACGTAGAATTTTGTCATTTCCCTAGATTCTTTCATGATTTTTATAAATCGGATTGCTCGTTTCCCTTGCATGACACATCTGAATCAGAATCCGAGCAAGATGTAGTACCAGAGGAAGAAGCAGAAACAATATGCAGAACACAAGCAACCTGAAGAATCCAGTGAAGAGTTAGTGCAGGACATTGTTCCTCAAGATGATGAACAATCATCAATGACTGAAGACATCAAATTAGCCCAAAATGGTAAGAACTTCATACAATTGAAGTTTGAGATGTTTGTAATCGTTAATTTCTCAGCGTAAAAAAGTGTGGCACATTATGCTGCAAAAATCACCCATTATTATGGACATGAAGACTTCGAGGTATCATACCTTAGAACGAAAGGCAATGGGTGGAGTTTACATTTTCAATACTGTTCCAGATGAGGCGTCCGTAAACGTAGCCGATGTTGTGTATATTGTTTAACCTCCTTACATAGAAAAAAGGAAATTTTTCGTTTTCTAAGAAGAATGTTCGAATTTTTTTCTTACTGCTCTTCTATTTCTTTTCTTTTTCACTGAAATATCTATCTCATGATTTAGATACATTATCTGAATTATAAAATTCAATTTCCCTATGTTTTTTGTTGATTTTCACTGGTGTTTAGCTGTCAATGTTGCCCTGTTTCCTTGGTAACTTTGCTAACACGGTTTTACGTGAAAAAAAAATAGAAATGCTTAGTTAAGTTAACATGGTACCATATATTCTTAAACTAGAGTTCAAGACCAATGGTTTAAGACGATTTTAAAGCATTATTGAACATTATGAGTAAGCAAAAGATGGGTAGGAACAAATGTAGCAAAGTTATCCCGGTTTACGGGATAACTACTAAAATGTGATTTTCGAGTATATAAAGAGTACTTTAATTTTTTTTTTCATTTTAAACCTTTCAAAGTGGTGTTAAGTCTTAAAAAAGTCATTACATAAGTAATTTATGAAAACTTTGATAATACGAATTAACCGATTTTAGGCCCGGGTGTCGTATACGATCCATGACTTTAATTTTTTTTTTAATTATTCGTTGAATTATTGTGTTTGGGTTGTATGGTGATGTCTGTCTTTTAAAGGCATATTGTGGAAATCGAGAAAAATGTCTTCATAAACTTTACTACAGTACTCAATGTACAGGAATGCAACAAATATTGTTTTTTTTTTCGGATTTATATAGGATAATTTTCAAAAATTAATTTCGATTTGCTTAGATAGCAGAACATCGATCTGTAAATTGTCTAATTCGACAATGGTTATCTGAAAGTGCAGATCGATTGAATATAAAAGTGGGAACTAATAAAGAAATGTTTAGGGTCGTACACGATCCTGTGGCCATGTTTTGATTAATATTGATAGGGAAGATCTGGATACACAAAAATTCTCACAATCTTTGGATGCACAAAAAGGAGACTCACAAAAATTTCTTGAATGCACTCATAAAGCCATGTCAAACAAGAAGTAACTAAGAAAAAAAAAATCATTTATTTTTATTTTTTTCTGATCTTAGCCTAAAATAGGTTAACAAGTATTTGTGATTTATTTTCACTTAGGATGACGAAGGATATCAATCTGATTCTGCTGACGCTCTTAGACAGCTCTACTGGTACTCTCACTACTACCACGGTAATTCACCACATGTAATGACATTGACCGACTCGCAGATTGCTTGGATTGACAGCTTACATCCAGATCTCAGAGCACAGTACTTGAGAAATGCGTACATCGTGAGAGTTGGAGATAGTTCCGAACCGAAACGAATGGAATCTATTGTAGCTCCAGATGCCTACAACTACATATATCACGTTCCTTATGTAAGAAGACCAGTATCTTGTAAGTATCTTCTTGCCTATTTTTCTCTTACTGGTATTGAATAAAAAATATAAATAATGTTTTTATGTTGTTTTTAAACAATATTAATTTAAGTCATCAATAGGAACATTAAAATAATTAATTATTTTTCGTATAACTGCTATTATGATTGTTATGAAAATGCAATTATATAGAAATACTCAAGCATATAAATAGATACAAATGTACATGCATTCATTGCTTTGTAATTTCAGCTGAAAATTCACTCAGAAGTTTGTGTTTGAGTGTAAAAAAATTAAATGATTTAAAATAAATATTAACACTAAATTGAAGTATTAAGTTTATAAAACTTTTATAAAACTTCATAGAAAGTTGACTTTCATTATTTCTTGTTATCACAACGTAGAAAACGTATGCCTATTTCCTCATAAGTATGTACTTAACATTTAAAGTATACAAATACACTTTTTTCAGCCAGAAAGAGTTAGTTCACCAAAGGAAAGTGTATAATATCATAAAACTATATGTTTTCGACTATAGATCATCTAATATCCGATTTAAATAATCATGTACTTTTTTACGCATAAGAAAATGCATTTTTTATGTGTTAATTAATTCGCTCATGTCATAAATTAGATTTTTGCCTTGCACAGGATAATTTAAAATGCTATGGAGGCAAAGAAATCAGTAACATCTTCATAAAAAATTAAGAAACTTAAACATAAAATCTACAATATAAACAAACTGACTTTTGCTTTAATGTTAATTTAAAGTTTTCGCATTGTATATTTGACGGCGCAACGATTGCAGTTTTGCTATAATCAGAAGCAATGGCATATCAGAACAAAATCGAAAAAGTATGCAAAAGTACAGTACGAAAATCAGTAAATATCAAATATTAAAAATCTGAGTCAGATTTTTAAAGAAATCTTTTCGAGGTATTCTTATATAACTCCCTCTGTAGTGCCATTTTGCAAAATACTGTAGCTGCCACACTTTTCTTCAGAATCCGTAGCTTATACTTACAGAAATAGAACCCACTCAGTCCAGTGCTTAGCATGCTGCCCGCAAAATGAAGATCTTGGGCTGATGTTCAGGGGTTAGAAACCAGCGTGATATGGGCAGGTTACCTGTGCAAGGTTTGAAGGTTTCCGTTATACGAAAACGATAATTTGTTCACTTTCCCTTCAAAAGTCCTCCTGAAGGCATCCCTCCTATATGAATATGCCGAAAACAGGTAATAGTTAACAAAATCCTATATCATAAACAAAAATGGCTTTCTTTTATTAGCATAGACTGAATGAATGAGTATTTCTCTTACTATATTTTTACCTGAAATAAAAAAGGTTATTTTTATGAACATCACGCTCATTGTAATTGATATTCAGAATTATTGACCCACAATAGCACTAAACATATCAATTCCTGATTAAATCTATAAATTAAGATATAATAAATTCATGTTCTAATGAGTTGTTCGTTGCCGTTACCTTTAAAAATATTGCGATACATAAATTTGGATATTTATTTTTGTTTTCTTATTAGACTCTTTTTAACTTAAATTTATCAAAATATACTCAATTTAACAAATACTGTTTTCGAGCAGAATTATTTCTTTCCTTTTAAAGGGGTTTACATCAAATAAGAAAAATAAGAAATTTGAATGTTTCTACCATAATTCATGCTGTAACTAATTGTGAAGTATGTGTGACATTCTACTTCTTTTTCTCTTCATGAATTCACTTTTCTTACAGACATTGTCGATGATCCAATCGCTACTTATGATTTTTCATGTAGTTCTCGTTATCACTCTTTCATCAAAGCTCCAAGACTCCATAACATGCAAGTCGCAAGGTATGATCGTCGACAGAATCCTAACAATCCCCACAACTACTATTTGACTGCCGTATACAGATGCAATAATGGATATGAAATGCGAGATTCAAGATTTACCGAACTGAATTGCCGCAATAAAGATTGGGTAGGCGTAAGACCAATATGCGACCGAAGAGACTGATTCACAATTTAAAGGATATACAGCAATACATGAAATGCAAATGCAATTGCATGTTTATACTGCTTATTTGTTCATTTTTATATACCTTTCAAGTAACATGTTACACTGTAAAAAAATATGTATGTAATGCTTGTACAAATCAATAATGAATTACGTTTCGTAACATTTATTGTCTGTATACTTAAGACTATATGTGAATATCGTCAATATGAAATAACAGATGTATGTCTTCAAATGAATGTATGTAATCTATTAAGTATTCAAACTTTATTTCTTCTACTCTTCTTTTCCCTTTTGTACATATGCGTTAATTAATCATATTGGAATTGAACAGGAATTTTAAATGCTTGTTTAGTTTTGTAATATGGAGAATTTATTCTGCGTAAACACGATTTTTTGTATAAATGTATCATAAAAACTGTTTTATATATGTTCGCTAAATAAATGCCTTTACAAAGTAGAAATGTTTGTGTTTTATATATATTTCACTAAATATCATATTATAAACCAGGAAAGCATATATTATACTCTGACATTTTAAAGTATACTCGGGATATTTTAAAGTTTAATATTATGGACTTTATATTTGAGGTTTTTAATAAAAATCGAACATCTAACTATCTTAAAACTTATGAAGTGCCATGATTTCGAAAAGTAGACTTGTGTGATTGACATAAATAAAACGAAGGAAGAAAGTATAAAATTTTGAGCTTTTCCAGTTCTTTCTACTAACCCAAAATTCTTTATCTGAATCCATAGACGATTGGTTGAAAATGACGTTGTTGAATACAGGGTACTCACTTATTGATGTCCACTAGCTAATTCTTAAACTGTTTTAAATTATATCAATATCACTTTTCATTTCTTACACTTATCGCAATACAGTTTTTGTTCTAAAATGTCTGGAAATAAATTTTAAATCAGAAAAAAAAACAAGAAATAAAAATCATGAACCAAGCATAGATTATGAAACAACTTCCAACACTTTCAGAATACTTTAAGAAAATTTTGCCACTTAATAAGGGTAAATCTGTGACATTTTTGAAAACCTAATTTCAGCAATTATCGTGCATAGCAGGGAAGGTACTCCAATTCTTTTAGGCAGCCGTTTCTGTGATCTATAGATTTGTATATATTCTACATAGAATGCTAAAATTAAGTTCTGCCAGAAAACGCATAGCACATTTCAAAATTCACCTTCAAAAATTTCTACCAATAAATGGAAATATCTTTCAATTATTTTTTACAGTCCTCTATATTACCTACTGATTTTAATAAACAGAAAAAAATGAAACCCAATTTGGGTCGAAAGATTCTTAGGTATGTGCCCAAATTGGGCCATTTAAAAAAAAAAAAATTTTGAAAATGGGTATTTAACAGTGCCCAAAATGGATACACAGTGGTAACCAAAACAGGCATGGCCCAATTTGGGCACATACCTAAGAATCTTTCGACCCAAATTGGGTTTATTTTTTTCTGTGTACACGCCTTCTGTGTATATATTAAGCTAAAATTTAATTCGGGCAGAAATACGCCAAAAGCTATTGAAATCCCTTTTCCAGGAATTACTATTCATTGCCGGCCATGTGTCCAGTTATTTCCGTTATCCCTCTATTGATTTTATTTATATTCTACAAACATCTCTTTGCATAAGAACTATAAGTGAACTTGAAACTGCATAGCTCAATTTAAAAACACTTTTAAGAAATTCACGCTCATGCTTAGTAATGCTTACGAATACTTTTGTGTAACCCTGTATATGATCTGATATGATGACTTTATACACACCACGGAGTATGAAAAATTCAGTTAAACTTAAAATTGCATATCATAACTAAAAACGCACTGCCAGCAATTATATCTAATAGACAATACTTCAGATACAGTACTGTATCCGAAATATTTTCTGTGTTCCTGTAAATAAACGATAAATGCTATGCACATCATATTCTATACATCTATACCAAGCATTTTGTAGTAAACCTAAGTAATGTATATAAATTTCATCATGCTTAAAATAGTGTAAAATAATTTAAAGTACATTGCAAATAGTTTTTCCGTTAGACATTCTTTAACATGATTATTCTGTAACTTCATTATTTTGTGTAACCCTGTAAATCAATGATAAGTGCTTTTAACTCCATATTCTACATAAAGCTTTTAAAATGAAGTGTGTTGCCTGTAAAGGTCATTTACAGGAGCATTCAAAAGTATTCTGTTACTTTATGGTCTGTGGAGAAAAATCATTTGCGATGTATTTAAGAGTCTTACACTATTTTAAACATTATGAAGTTTATATACATTATTGAGGTGCACTACGAGAAGGTTACTTTAGAATATTATATGTGTAGCATTTACAGTTTATATACAGGGACACTCAAAAGAATTCTGTTATATTATGGTCTATGAGGAAAAATGGGTTGCGGCCTATTTTTATGATGTTACACTGTTACATACATACTGAAATTGATACGAATTTCTGAGGTGCCCTAAAACTTACTTTCTGTTGAATATCGGGTGCAAAATATATAACATTCATTTAACAGGGTCACACAAAAAATTCAGTTATGTATTGGCCTATGGGAAAAAAACTGTTTGCAGAGTATTTTAATAATGTTGCACTATTTCAAACATGATATACATTACTAAGGTTTACTACAAGATGCTTGCTGTAGAATATGATGTGCGTAGCATTTGTCGTTAATTTACAGGGACACGCAAAAGATTTCGGATACAAGTACTCTATCCGAAATCTCTGCGAAATAATTGCTGCAAGTGCGTTTTCAGTTATGATATGCGTTTTTAATTTTAACTAAATTTTCCATATTATGTGCAATGTAAAAGTTCTATAGATCATATACAGGGCTATACAAAAGTATTCGTAAGAACTACTGAGCATGAGAGTTAATTGCTTAAAGTTGTTTTTAAATTGATTAATGCATTTTCAAGCTCATTTATATTTAGTATACTAAGAGATGTTTGTAGAATACAAATAAAATCATATACATGGCTATATAAAAAAAACTGCTATGACTGCTATGAACAGTATTACTTGAAAGGTGTGATTTCAGAAGTTTTGGGTGTATTTTTGCTTTAATTTAATAATAGTTTAATATGTGGCGTCTATGAAAATCTGTAGGGTAAAATCTGTAAAATGTAGTAAAATCTGTACAGGGATGTACAAAGAAATTAAAGTACGTTTCCGTCTATTGTCAGAAATTCCTGAAGGTGAATTTTTAATTCTGTGGTGGGCTTTTTGCTAAAATTAAGTGTAGCTTACTATGGAGTATATATACAAATCTATAGATCATATACACGGCTGTGCAGGTTAATATAATTTAGGACCTACTTTCACTGCCTACCTTATAGATTTTTGTTTGAAGATTGTTTAAATGTGTTAAAGAAGATCGGAAATATACCTTTATTTACAAATTTTAATGTATTTCAATTGGTATTTCCTTGTTATAGAGCCCCCAAGCATTAATCGCCAAATGACCGAGATGTATCGCCAAATTATATACATATACGGCATTATACTCATAAATGATTATATGACATTTTATGGGGGTATATGACCCAGTTATATTTATGTATCATGTATACAAATATGGCACGTATATAAGTTTATATAAGATATATCTTCAAATATATTTTTAATCATAATTTCTATTTCACTGTCCTCCTTAAATAAAACAGGAAAGATTTTTTTAAATGTATTAACATATGTATTTTTTTCTTTAAATACTGATAGCTGATTTACTTTAGAATTTTTTACAAATGATTTCTTTGACGAAATATGCTTGTATTGAGAGGAACATGCTAAAAGTAATTATGTAGATTGTTCTAAAAGTACCACTGAGAGTGAATCTCATCAATATTATTATCCCCAAAAAAGAATTACTTCTTTTATCTCTGCCGTTTGATAAAACAATCAATTAGTTACCAACCTCTGCAAGGGAGGAATTTTTCCCTTATTTCTTGAGCTTCAAGGAATGTGAAGAATATATCTTCTTTTTCTCTACTGAGCTATTGGTTTCGCAAAAATAAAGGAAAAAAAATAGAGTGGATAATGATCGAAGAAAAATATTTCCTTTTAACATAACGGTCACGCGTGAAAAATATAAAGCATTCATGTATTTTGTCTCCGGATTTCGTACTTGAAAAAAATGTATTACATAATATACGAAAATAATATTTTTTTATGTATGCGACATATATTTCAAATCAGCAAAGATGTTTTTCATAAAACTCGGAAGGAAAAATGTTTTTGTAATTAATGATTCGACAACAACACGAAAATAAATTCAAGGGGGGGGGGAATTGTACAATGGTGTATCATCATAACAAATTTTTGTAAATCTTGCTATTAATATCTAAATGATTTTTTATATTTTTTATTTTTTTAAGAATATTTTTAATACTACTCTAATGTTTTCTATTGTAATATAGTAGAATTCCATTAAAATAAAATTCATCTGAACAAAAATTTGTTATCAAAAAAAATCTGTCATTTCCCAGCAAAATCTTTAAAAATAAAATATCATTTTATTATATCGAGGATTAATTACAGCAAATAAATTTTGGCGGTTTTTTTAAGTTCGTTTTAACTAGGTTCGACTATAGTTAAAAAGTGTACAAAAAAGCATATTATCACCTATTTCTAATTGATGTCTAATGACAATTTGCTGGGTAGTAAACGTCAAATATTCTAGAATTATAACTTCATATAGTAGAAATATATATAAAAAAATTGCTTTCGGCAATTCGAAACTAAAATTATGTATATAGCTTGTGTTTTATCCATCGGTTTAATGCACTTTAATTACTCGCGATGTATTTTGTTGAGCAGATGTTATTGCTAAAATGTTTGTCTCAGCGAATTGTGTCGGCCGGTTGTCTGTCCAGGTAGCACAACAGACAAAGCGTTGGCAATTTAAGCCAAAGGTCTTGGGTTCAATACACGGGCTGGACACTTTCTCACTCAATTAGAAAATTTCCAATGCGTATGATATATTTTTGAATCAGTATGACTGAGTTAAAAAAATAAAAATACTAGTAATAATAAAACAGTCAATTAAGCTGACGAAATTATATTCCGTTTTCATTATTATGATAAATTTCAGAATTTTCTCTTCATTTTTATAATATCATAAAATAAATCATATCATAAATAGAAAAATCATATCATAAATAGAAAAATTAAAGAAATTTGTCTAAGAAAATGAAGTTTGTGTCATACACTACTCATACTGATTTTAATCAAACGCAATAAATAAAATGTATTATTTTAATATTTTTTTAAATAATTCAATAAAATCTGTTAAAAAGAAATTCATAATAATAATTATTATATAAGACAGAATCACAATAGTTAATTATTTCTAGAACAAATTGTATTTTTGATGAGTAAAAAAAAAAAAAAACACCATTTTCCTGCCAGAAAAAGAAAAAAAAAAAGATGTTTCACAAATTTACCTAATCTATTAAATTTACCGCGTATTCTAAAGCATTCAACTGAATTTAATCTAATTTTCAAAAATAAAAAAAGAAAGAAAAACGTGTTAGACTACAAATTTGATTGAACAACCACATTAGGTGAAATGTACAATTCTGCATTAATGGATTATAAAAGTGTTTTTTTTTATTTAATTTATTGTTAAAACTTCTAAAAAGAGTCTTCAGGCAATAAAATTATTACATTTATCGTATCTCTTAAATAAAACTAAATAGTTATTATGGAAATTACACTTTAAAAAATGCCACTTTACATGAAAACGAAAAAATAATTGATTTTTATTTACCAAAATTTATATATGTGTTTGGATTATTGTAAATTCAAAGCAAAACATTAGTATATTGTTAGGCAGACTAATATAAAATATGGAAAATATTTGAAAGCATTTTCCGGACACATAAAAAAAATAGCGTGAAACGCGAAAAAATTCTAAAAATCACAATAAAAAATCGCAAAAAATATATAAATCGCTACACAAATTACGTATAAATTCTTATTCAAAGGAGTACAAAATTTACTATATTGAGCCAGAAGATTGTAACCGGATTCGTTTTGCTATTGTGGAAAAATCGCAGCAAATCGCGAAAAAAACGTTAAAATATCAAAAATCCCATAGAATAAAATTTACTATATTGCGCTAAAAGATTAAAACAGAATTTCTGATACGAATGTCGAAAAATATCTATAGAACGCTAAAAAACTCTAAAATGTGCATAAACAATTCACGACAAATTTGAAGCTTCGTGTACGAATTCCGAATAAACTTTATTGAAAGAGGACATAATTTACTATATTGGGCTAAAACACTAAAACCCGAACAAAATTTACTATAATTGTCTAAATGTTTGAAACCGAATCTCGATAAATTGCCTTGGAACATGGAACAAATGCTATAAATCGCATTAAAAATTGTTGAGATTTAAAAAACGCGGAAAACAAAATTTACTATATTAGGCTAAAAGTTCGAAACCAAATTATTTTTTATAATGTCAAAAATTCGCCGACAAATGCGGAAAAATTCACAAAAAATTCTTGAAAAATTCGTCGTTACTGTTCGAAAATGGTGGTAACTGAAATCTATATTTAGGAAAACATAGATTTAAATGTACATAAAGGGGAAATTGAATGAACCAATTTCCGTTCAAATCGATCCCATAGAACACGAGAAAAGAATGCGACAATACTGTTCGAAAACGGTGGTAATTAAGTCTATATTTAGAAAAACATACTTTTAAATGTAAATAAAGAGAAAGTTGAATCTAAAATAGCCGCCGGATGTTTGCTCATTAGTAAAAATTCGCAATTATTTCCTTTCATTTTCGCAAAGAAAATGGAGAAATCGGTTGAGAAACATATCTATTTGTAGTTCAGTTTTTAATGGCAGCTCACTTCTGTGTGGTTCTTTCTCGAATTTTTTAAACTCACGCCGTAATATTTTTGTAGTTTATTCCAAACATTAATGAAAAACATCAGCCTATTTTAACAAAAATTGGAAATTCGGATGCAAAAATTTTTTTTCGTATGTATGGCGAGTTTCAATTCATTATTTCAAATTGTTTTATCAATTTTCGGTAATCATTGTAAAAACTGTAATTCATTCATTTCTGTTTGCAAATAAAGCGTAGGTATACGTATCTGTTGCCGTGCAAAATGCGAAAAAACTCCAAAAATCACATTAAAAAAATTTGTGAAACATTTAAAAATTGCTGTACGAATTCTGAATAAACGTTATCGAAAAGGAGGACAAAATTTACTATATTGGGTTAAAAGATTGAAACCGAATTATTTTTATTAATGTAGAAAAATTACCTAAAAATGCTAAAAATTGCATACAAAATTAAATGAAAAAAAATCTACTCAAAAATTGCAAAATCTGGTTTCGAGATGCATTACAACAGATATGGAAGTACATTCTGAACAATTTTGTAGTTCTGCATGCAGTGGTCTCGTCAGAACATAGCACACACACAGACAAAATGTAAAATAGACTTCCTTAATATTCTATAAATACAGGTTCTCCGAAAAAGATTGAAACGCGCTTTAATTTTTTATCTGTTAAAAATAAGCACGCATAAATTGCAAAACTGACTAAAACAAGTCAGGAAATAAGATTATGTTAATTAAATTACGATGTGATTAATTTTCAAAAAAATAAACTTTAATTTCTTTATGCCACCACCCACAAGACTAAATTAGTCAATTCTATTTTTTTCCCTTTTTCTGCAACAAGATAGTGAAGAAAACAGCGTGTCTTAAAAATAGAATGAGTTACGCTTAATTGAAACTGATTCTTAAGAATAGGAACCACAAATCTAATAAGAAATGTAAATCTGTGAGATGCTGCAAGAAAGAGAAAACATGGGTGATAATACACATGTTGTTAACCTTTAACAACAACAACAACAAAATCTATACTTGTAACAATATTAGACGAAAGAACATTGAAACACATTTACAAGAGTCTTATTAGAAAAGCTCACTTCTATATACTGAAATTGAAAGAAAACAACTTTGAGAAGGTTTTGTAAATTGCGCTTTTTGAATCGCGTTTCCAGGATTTACAACTGCTTTTGTCTTTTTACATGATCTTTGATTGTGGAGTTCTTTATTTAAGCATATTTGTAATTCAGTTTTGTCATACTGGTTAACAAATTTTTGATCTAAATAATGCCATGGTCGATTTTTATATGGGATCCCTATTTTCGCTGATGAAATAACATTTTAAAGTTTAATTTCTTCATAATAAATCATTCAATTTTTGAATTACATTTCTCAGTTTCTGTAAGGATGTTTCTGCAGGAAAAGAAAAAAAAATCTAATTGAGAAATTTTGTAAAGAGCGATTATATACAAATCTAAAAAGTGTAACTTTTCTGAAAATTAATAGTAGAACTGTTTCACTAACATAATATTATTTCCTACTTTATTTTGAACTCTTTTGAAATTTACATAGCTTAGTGCGTAGCAGAGAACCTAGCTACACTTTTCTAAGGATACTCTAGTGGACGAGTAAGTTTTTGGGATTTTGTGTGCGTTCGCGTTGTCCTGAAATATTAACATTTGTACGTGAATGAGAAATCTATTTTGTCTCACTCTTTAAGCGTTGCAAAATGCGTATGTATCTCCGTAAGCTGGTTGTCATAGTTATTTTGCAATGTCATATTAATTAAACAACTGTGGTTGTGTATTGGCTGTCAATAGTGAGGCGATAGCTGGAATCAGTAGATTTGGAGCAGATCTCGGTATAATAAAGTCTCTCGTGCTATCTTTACGACACATATAGAGTTATAGAGTGGAGTTCTATTTTGAGCATAGGAGGACAATTTGCTGCCAGTCTATAAGAGATTGGTAAGAAGGGGATTTTCCTACTTCTATAAAGAAGTATTGAGACTCATGGACGGTAAATTTTCCCGTCAGATGAGATTTTGTTTTAGTAGGTTTTGCGATACAAGATACTGTTTGTAGCCAATAGATTAAGGTTAAAAAATCTAGGCTATAAGTAGTGAGGCGTTAGCTAGAATCAGCAAATTTGAAGCAGATCTCTCGTAACAGTAATCAAGTTCTCTCGTGCTATCTATACAACACGTATAGAATTATAGAGTGGAGTTCTGTTTTGAGCACAGGAGAACAATTTGCTGTCAGTCTCTAAGAGGTTGGTCAGAAGTGGATTTACCTACTACTATAAAGAAGTATTGAGACTCATGCACGGTAAATTTTCCCATCAGATGAGATTTCGATTTAGCAGGTTTTACGATACAAGATACTGTTTGTACCCAATAGATTTAGGTTAAAAAATCTAGCCCCCCCCCTTTCTCTCCTTTCAAAAAGGTGGCTACGCGTATGGGGAAGCTATTTATCAGTGAGAGTTGGGATTTACTGTAAAGATAATTGTTTTAGAGTCATAGTGAATCTAAGTACATACCTTTCAGGTTAAAGCTTGGCCAGGGGGGAGGAGGGGGACTTATTGCATATAAAAATTAATCTGGTTGTTAAACTTTTCTTCCAACCTTTTTAAGTGTTTTAAACTGTTGTTATTGTTAAA